>CM062289.1:229256877-229856877 GCA_031216915.1 Pictodentalium vernedei | reverse complement strand
ACGAATGAGCTCGGAAGTAGATCATTACCGAGTTCATTACCCGAGTGAAAGCCCAGGGTGCTAGATTCAATCCGAAGCACATTGCCCGGAATTGATACACCACTCCCAGGACTGCAAAGCGTAGATACTTTCGGAATGTCGGATGTACCATGACGTGAAAGTACGCATCTTTGAGATCTATGCTCGTTGCATAATCGTTCACCCGAATACTCGCTCTGACCGATCGAATCGTCTCCATATAAAACTTCGGAGCGACGATCAGCTTGTTTATCCAGCTCAAATCTATGACTGGACGGAACGAGCCGTCTGGTTTCGGAACCAGAAACAGATGGCTGTAGAATCCCAGAGATTCCTGGTTTTCTACGACCTCTACCGCGTTCTTCATTAAAAGAGACTGCACCTCTGATAACAGAGCGTCTCTTTTCTGTGGATTTGACGGAAGATGAGTCCACTTTGGACTTCGAGTTAATGGAGGCTTTCGTTTGAAGGATATCTTTAGACCTTCCGAAGTCACTCCTCTCACCCAAGGGTCGTCCGTAATCGACGCCCACTCTTGTGAAAAACTCGACAACCTTCCGCCAACCGGAACGCGATAGAGGTTTAAGCCATCACCTCCTGGACCTGCGAGGCCTGCGGTAGGAGAAACCACGTCTTCCACGACCCGCACCTCGCCTCGTCGACCTCGGGGCGTCCGACCGATTGTCCCGGCCTGAAGGACGTCCCGAACGAGAGTCGCTATCCTGACGGTCTCTCGAATAAGACCAAGAGGACGCACCGGAACCTCTATAGGAACCTCTCTTGGGCGCATTAGACCCAGAAGTGCCTGTCTTATTCGTGTCTGCTGTATCCGACTTCTTAGGAGCCGATCTGAACAACAGAGAATCATTAGCTTTCTTTTTAATTTTATCATAAATAGCGGAAAGCTTGCCGTCAAAGAGAAGTTCTCCTGAGACCGAAGCGACTCTAAGAGAGTTCTTCACCTTAGAATCCACTAGTGTGGATGTAGCTAGGGCTGCGTCACGTCTAACCAACTCCAGATTTGCCACTGAAAGGGCGGAGTTACACGTGGAATAAGCTACTGCCCTTGAAAGAAGTCTTAAAGAGGATTGTATATCCTGAAACTCTTCCCCTTGAAGGCGCAGTGATAACGCCTTAGTAAGGTGATCTGCGTAAGATAAGGCATCTAAATTGGCTCTGTTAGACGCAATAGCTGTTTCCAACACCGCGGTTGGAATAGAAGCTGACGACGGTAATGATAGCTCTAAGTCTTCCGCCTCGTCGTCCATATGCAGAGGAACTCTCGGTATACCCTGTCCTGCCGTATCGAATTTATTCCTTGCATTAATGAAAGGCAGGTTGAGAGTATTAGCGGACAAGAAACCTGCTTTCCCCGTCCTGGAAGCAAGTTTAAATATAGCGTCGTTCAATAATTCAAATGTTCTAGCAACATTATTGGACTGCGACGGAAACTCGGGAGCGATGTCCCTGAACCGCTCAAAAAATTCCGAGTCCAATGACGCTATAATTCTCTTGTCCGGAAGCGCAGCAGTCTGGCCCGATGGAACAACTTGAGGGAGAAAGTGCCGGATGAAGTCCATGGCAGCTTTATGTTGTTCCGAAAGGGATAGCTCCAAGTCATTCGTATCCCTTTCACCATCCGGTCGGACCTCACGATGTTCCTGGCCGTCCACCCCCGATGCTTCGGCGGAGCGTACCGACCCAGCGCCGTCGGATAATTCTCGATCCGACACCGTTTCTGTCGGCTGCTGGGATGCTGCGATAAGCTGTGCTATCTGCACAAGAATGTCCGGCGTCGAGACCTGCGGAGGCGCAGTCTTTCGCTGCTTCGCCGAGGGCAGCTCCGCATCAGATGGCTCCCGCATACTTTTCCTATGCGAACGTCCGGAGTCCATCGGTCTCGAATCCCTGGCTGCCGGATGGTGTGACCTGGTCGCCGAAGAATCCTTCATCGGCGAAGCTGGTAATATATCGGCGGTCACGCAGCCAAGGTGCGGTCGTGTGCGCTGACGAGAAGAGGAAGCCTTAACAGTCTCTGCGGACTGCTTATACAACGGAGCGTCCCGAGCGACGGACGTATGCTCCGCTAAAGACACATTTTGTACCACAACATCTGGTCCCAGATGTTGTTGTACGAGAGAGGGACCTCTCTCGCTCGCGGCCCAGCTGGACCTGGACGAGCTATGAACCGGACTAAAAGGCTTCCTCCGTTCTCGCTTACTATCCGCCGTCACTGGGTGTGCATCTATTATGTTTATAGTGCTCGCATCACCCAAAATTTCCTCTTGGACCGCATCGGACGAACCCGGCTGCCGAACCATTCGGTGAATGGACGCTACACCGGGCGAGCTAGCGGACGACATTTGTCTAATCTCCATGAGCACTTTTGCCGCTAGCTCTGAATTCATTTGTGACGACGGACGCACACTTGAAGAAGATAACATGGAAACATCACCCTGTTCTGGTTCCTCTGAAATAGAAACTGCGAGAGTAGAGTGACCTTGCGGAGAAAGAGCCGGCATCGCTCTTTCTCCAGAAACAACATATCGTGACACACGTTTCCAATGTTTCTCATCCCAATGTTCACATATAGGACAGGGATTAATGCGAGAACACTGACTACAATTAATACAATGATCATGAAAGTCAGAGGAAGATTTCTTCCTATTACAATTTGAACAACGTCCCTTCATTGTGAAAGAACAACAATAAGTCCTAGTTACTCGCAAAAACCCCTGACACAAAGATACATAATAACATGATCCATTAATAAATGAAAAAACAATTGCAAAACAAAATAATTTTGAAAAAATATTTTTTCAGAGAAGCCCAAGTTGCTGAAAAGTAACGTTGAGCCCCGATGGATCCGATGGCAAAGTGTGGTCAAAAATTTTAAATTTATATAAAATAATTAATGAGACACTTTCGGATAATATAAATGTATCTTATAATGAGATAAACTACCACAAAGGCAAACAGCCCCCCTCAAAAAAGGCTGTTGCCAATGAAAACAAACAGTGTAAACACACTAGAAAACATGACTCCAGGCACTGAAAAAACTGGCCCGGAATCAGTCATCAATTACACTCTATCTGATGCAAAACAGAGACTCCCAGGGGAGAATCTGTAGAACATCAGATGGAAGATGCAGAACACAAACGTTATACACCCATGGGTGAAAACGTAACTATGGGGAAAATAACAGAAAACATTCTGTAACCAAGCAACTCTCCCAGGAAATTTTAGAAATGAAATTTCTCAAAAATATGCCAAAAGCATGGGAGAATTGCCAGGGGGGACTTTAGAAGGCTAGGGGAGAGGAAACACTGAATAAGCAGTGCAACAATTAGCAAGAATGACAACAAGAGGCCCATGCCTCGAAAATAGGCAACTTAACATAATTTCATCAAAAAATTTTAAGTACAGCCCTGATTATTTTTTGCCACTTCTTTTTCCTCTCCTCCTTCTATCCTCCTTAGAATCACATTTTCTCCAAAAATTACGTGTCTGGCATCCTTTAAACTGAGATTTACAAGCACAAAGATCAGTGAGATGTTGACTGATGAAGGGCCAAACAGAGAATGATAATTGGCGCCAATTTCGGGATGACTGCGTCACTGCGCATGCGCAGTAGAGGCGTAGTATGGAGGTCCTTTAGGACATGATTTCTTTTTGTTTTGGATGCAAATTTTGGGGATTGGGGGGCAAAATTTGTGTTTGGCCCTGGTTTTGTTAGAGTTAGCACCAGCTAAGTCTGGGTCATTGGTACAGTATAAAAATATCGAAAGCTCCCATCTAGAGGTATCCCCAAACAAGCATACCAGGTTTCAAAGCAATCTGATCATAAATGGACCCTGTAGGGTGTGCCAAAGGGAAATATTGAGGTCTGACTAAACTAAGTTCTACGAACGTTGGCCGTGGCAACATTTAATGCCGGAAATTGAAGGAAATCGATAGCTCCCATCTAGAGGTCACCCTAAATAAGCATACCACATTTCAAAGCAATCACATCATAAATGTGCCCTGTAGGGTGTGCCAAAGGGAAATATTGAGGTTTGACTAAACTAAGTTCTAAGAACGTTGGCCGCGGCAACATTTTTTGACGGAAATTGAAGAAAATTGATAGCTCCCATCTAGAGGTCACCCCAAACAAGCATACCAAGTTTCAAAGTAATCTGATCATAAATGTGACCTGTGAGGTGTGCCAAAGGAAATTGTGGACGTACGTACTAACATACTAACGTACGTACGTACGCCGACGGACGAGAAGTGATGGCAATAGCTCAGCTTGACTTTGTCAAGTTGAGCTAAGAAATGATCTAGTCTAATTTATTTCACTGAGTTGGTGATTTGCTGTTATCAAAAACGATGGCCTCAACATGAGCAATAATTCGATACCAAATGAGTGCAGGTAAAAAAAAAAAGACTCTTTCTAATTCGAATAATTGCACCTGCAGTTGCTATCCTCAATACATATTTGTATACATTTGAAATGCATTTTTGTTGTAAGATAAAAACCAATATCTTCGGAAATATAGTAGTTTGATCTACTAAATTTTCTCATTCTGTTTAAACTGTAGAATTCAAATAAACCCTGCAATGCTTAAATCAAGCTGCTGCAAAATCTGCATGTAATGTTGGTCATATATGTAAAGTTTCAAATCAATCACTTGACAAATGTATAAGTAGTTCATTCCACGAGACTTTCCCAACTGTGGAATTTAAGGACAATAACTCAGCCAAAATCAGGCCATACCAAATCATGTGCATCTGCACTTTACGGTTATCATTTATACTAAGTTTCAATCCAATATCTTTGGAGAAATGTAAAAGTATGCGACACAGGTGTTTAATAGACCAACAAAATTCAAGGGCAATAACTAAGAAATGCTAGAACCGAGCAGCTGCAAATAACACACATAATTGCCCTTTGTGGGGATCATGAAAAGCAAGTTTCAAACCATTATCGCAAGAAATCTATAAGTAGTTCACTCCACAAACTTTTAACTGACTAGACCAAAAAACCAACCAACTGCCTTCTGCAGTGACCGTGGTGTATCCCTCCCCTCCCCTCCCCTCCCACACACACATAAATAAAGAACATCATGGCATCAATGCAAGAGCAGCAATTATTGGAAAAACTCACATTTATTCTGAACTGGTTTATTTCCTGTTCTAACAAATGAATTCTGTCCTCCTTTTCAGCTACAATTCCTTTCATCTGCTCCACCAGATTGTTGTCCTGTTGCTGTTTCAAGGACATTTCTTTGATTTGCTCTGTTTGTTTTCTGGTACTGTCCTCTTGATGTTTTGTTGTTGAATCTAGCATCTGTTTTACCTGAGATTGCTGTTTCTAAGAATATGATAAAAAGAATATCATTTCTTCATACATTTTAAAATTTCAAACTCAAATCAACATTATTTGAAATAAATAGGGTGGATTTTTGTACATTGAAAACTCAAACTGTTAGTAAACAAGATGCTCCAAAAAACATATTCTTTACAAAGAGATTTGAAGATTTAAAGAAAATAACAGGGTGCAATGCCACCGGTATCCCTGCCGAGGTGGTTTACTAAAAAGGGGAATTCTAAGTTGAAAAAAGTGGAGAAAGGCCCATAACTCTAGAAAACTAGAGATGGTCTGTCGCCCGCTATATCCCCACCATGGCATACCGCCTAGTGTGGGTGACTGAAAAGGGGCATTCAATTTTTCTAAGTAAACAAAAATGAAAGTGTCAATGACACTGTAGCTCAACTTGTCAAGACATGTACATGTATAGTATGTGACCCAGCAATGACAAACATCTATGTAATGACCTGATAACAAAGGTACATATAAAGTATTGTAACGGCCTGTACTTAAATACTGACTGTAGCCTGTAGCAAATGTATAGGTAAAGTACTGTAAAGGTGGGTGACAGTAAGATGCTAAACTAGAAAAGAAATCTTTGAATCCCAGAGTGGGTCTAACTGAACCCCAAAATATTTGTTCTCATAGCATAGTGATAACAAAGGCACCCCAAAACACACTCATTCCTGTCCCAAGGTGAAAACAAAGGTACCCAAGAGTTTTGTGACAATCAGTTCATCAATACGAGCTGTATAGAAGTTGTGACAAAAAGCTGACTGGACCTAATTTCGGTACAAAATGGCCACTGGCAGCCATCTTGAATTTTGGACTGCACTCAGAAACACTCGTTCTTGTCCCAAGGTGATAACAAAGGTACCCAAGAAGTTTTGTGAAGATCGGTTGATAAATACAGCCTCTAGCCCGAGCCGTATTGACATGTGCACTTACAGTGTATAAGTAGTACTAAATAAATCAAAATTCATCTAATTTGCATAATTTCTGCACGTGAAAATACCCCGTCTGTATGTGATGTATTCCATTTTACTAAACATTCATACAAAAATTTATTCAAATCAGAACTTTCATACAGAAGTTCTGTACAAAAGACTGATTGCACTAATTTTGGTATAAAATGGCTGCTGGTGGCCATGTTGAATTTCGGACCACACCCCAAAACACCCGTTCTCATCCCACTGTGATAACAAAGGTACCCAAGACGTTTCGTAAAGATCGGTTCATAAATATGGCCTCTAGCCTGAGCCGTACAGAAGTTGTGTACAAAAAACTGATTAGACCTAATTTCGGTACAAAATGGCCACTGGCAGCCATCTTGAACTTCGGACCGCACTCAGAAACACTCGTTCTCGTCTCGTCCCAAGGTGATAGCAGAGGTACCCAAGAAGTTTCGTGAAGATCGGTTGATAAATACAGCCTCTAGCCCGAGCTGTATTGACATGTGTACTTACTGTGTGTAAGTAGCACTGAAAAAATCAAAGTTCATCTAATTTGCATAATTTCTGCACGAGAAAAAAACCTGTATTATATGTGATGTATCCCATGGTACTAAACATTCACACAAAAAAAATGATTCAAATCAGAGCTTTCATGTGGAAGTTTTGCGCAAAAATCTGATTGCCCATAATTTTGAACAAAATGGCTGCCAGCGGCCATCTTGAATTTCGGACCGCACCCAAAAACACTCGTTCTCGTCCCACAGTGATACCAAAGGTACCCAAGAAGTTTCGTAAAGATAAGTACATAAATGTGGCCTCTAGCCTGAGCCGTATTGGCATTTGCACTGACAGTGCTGAAAGTAACACTAAATACATCAAAGTTAGTCTAATTTGCCTAATTTACATACGAGAAAAAAACCTGTATTATATGTGATGTATCCCATGGTACTAAACATTCATACAAAAAATTATTCAAATCAGCGCTTTCATATGGAAGTTCTGTGCAAAAAACAGATTTCTGCATTGTTGGTACAAAATGGCAGCTGGCAGCCATCTTGAATTTTGAACCGGACCTAAAAACACTCATTCTTGTCCCACGGTCATAACAAAGGTACCCAAGAAGTTTCGTAAAGATCGGTTCATAAATACGGCCTCTAGCCCGAGCCGTATTGAATTTCTGACCGACAGATGGCCAGACGGACAGACGGACGACTGGCCATGGCATAAGCTCAAATTTGGCTTTGCCAAAGTTAAGCTAAAAATCCAATATGGCCACCAGTAGACCATCTTGAAACCGAACAGGAAAAAAAATTATGTCACGCACTTCCCCTCATCATGTTGATCATTTTTGTGAAGTTTCATGAAAATGCGGCTAAAACTGTGGAAGTAGTTCACTCCACAAGTTTACATAAAAAAAATTCCAATATGGCTGCCAGTCGGCCATCTTGAAACCAAGTGGGAAAAAAATTATGTCATGCACTTCCCCTCATCATGTTGATCATTTTTGTGAAGTTTTATGAAAATGCGGCTAAAACTGTGGAAGTAGTTCGCTCCACATGTTTACATAAAAAAAATCCAATATGGCCACCAGTAGGCCATCTTGAATCTGATCGGGGAAAAAATTATGTCACGCACTGCTCCTCATCATGTTGATCATTTTTATGAAGTTTCATGAAAATGCGGCTAAAACTGTGGAAGTAGTTTGCTCCACAAGTTTACATGTGCAACGGACAGACGACGACATCCAACATCCACTGACTGAGATATGAAGGTCCAAAGTTGTTACGGACGGATGGACGGAACCCATTTCTATATCCCCCACAATATTCATTTCGGGGGATAACAATTTACCAGAAATACGATACCAAACTGCTGAGGCTTGGGAGATGATTTTACCTTATCTCTCCCTCATTACAGTGGAGCCCACTGAAGTGGATATCTCTTAACTGAATAACCCTGTTAATTGAATATAACTCCCAAACACAAACCATTTACCATACCTTTAGTACGAATTTGACCTGTTAATTGCATAGAGGTTATAGAGTAAACTCAGGTTAACTGAATAAAAATCTTGTAAAATGTTAAACAAATTTCCCAACAGTCACCGAATTCCCCAGGTTAAAAGATCTATTTGGCCTCAGTATGTCCACAAAGGCATCTAATCCATTATATCTTGTTTGATAGAGGTTCATGAGCTCTGTCCAACAAAATATAATAGCATAAATGCTTGGTTTATCACTGTAAAAACAGAAGAGTGTGCAATTTCTGGTTATTCGAATACTCCTGTTAACTGAATAATTTTCATTGGCAAAGTGACTATTCAATTAACAGGGTTCCACTGTACCAACCTTGCTGAAATGAGGATGGGGTAGGAAGCTATACCAAACATGAAAGCATTTGGACAAGTGATTTGGGATAAGAAGGGTTCCCCATTACTCACAGTGTTAAAATTTGAGGGTTTCATGGCACCCCTAACTAAGGTCCCAGATGGCTGGATTTGAACAAACATGTAAATCATCACCACAAAGATGTTATGTATCAAACACAGAAGCATTTGGAGAAGTGGTTTGAAAGAAGAAGAAGAAAAAAATAGGCCGATGAAATCGTCAGATGTGTACCCATACGCGCAACTAGCAGAAAGCTGTATGACGGAGGGCCACCACGGATGCCGACATTATGTACACCATACAAGGTATGGGTACATATAGAAATGGATTGGAGGAGTGCCTAATTTGATGGATAAAGGGTTAATATCTCCGGATCAAATTATCAGATTTACATAAAAAACTATACAGCACAGCACATCAGTAACCTGAACAAATATATAAAGTAACATGACAATCGGATTGACATTTTTTGAGTTATCTCATGCCAAAGGAATTGGAGGAATTTTCAATTTTAAGGATAAAGGGTTAATATCTCCGGATCAAATTATCAGATTAACACCAAAAACTATACAGCTCAGCACATCAGTAACCTGAACACAATTATAAAGTAACTTGAAAATCCAAGCAATATTTTTCAAGTTATCAAATGCCAAAGGGATTGGAGGAATTTTCAATTTGTAGGATAAAGGGTTAATATCTCAGGATTAAAATAACAGATTTACACCAAAAACTATACAGCTCGGTACATCAGTAACCTGAACACAAATATAAAGTAACTTGACAATCCAAGCAATATTTTTCAAGTTATCGAATGCCAAAGGGATTGGAGGAATTTTCAATTTGAAGGATAAAGGGTTAATATCTCAGGATTAAATTATCAGATTTACACCAAAAACTATACAGCTCGCACATCAGTAACCTGAACACAAATATAAAGTAACTTGACAATCCAAGCAATATTTTTCAAGTTATCGGATGCCAAAGGGATTGGAGGAATTTTCAATTTGAAGGATAAAGGGTTAATAACTCAGGATCAAATTATCAGATTTACACCAAAAACTCTACAGCTTAGCACATCAGTAACCTGAACACAAATATAAAGTAACTTGACAATCCAAGCAATATTTTTCAAGTTATCGAATGCCAAAGAAATGGATACGGACGCCGGACGGACAGACGGATGGATGGATGGACAGACGGACGGACAAAGGATGGACGAACGACGGATGGTCACCCCGGATGCCGGCATTATGTGTACCATACATAGTATGGGTACACATAAAAAGGATTTTGGAAGGTTTTTCCCCATTAGTGACAATGTTAAAATCTGAGGCCACATAAAACCCTTAAATGTGACCAGGGGTTGGTGTGAAGAAACTAGGAAATCATCCTTACAATTATGAACTGTCTCAATTATAAAGGCATTTGGAGCAGTGGTTTGGTAGAAAATTTTTAAAGCTTTTTCCCTTCACCCACAGTTTTAAAATCTGGAATATCAAAACAACCCGAGATATGCTGCAAGGGGTTGAGTTGAACATACTTGAAAATCATTGTTATAATAATGCTGTAAAAAATATGAAAGCATTTAGGGCAGTGGTTTGGGAGACAAGAGGTTTTTAAAATGTTTTTTCCACTATTTGTTTTTTTTTTATTGAGGTTCAACACTACTTTCTACAGCCAACATCATCTCATGTCAAGAATGTTTTTATTCATTTATTTAGGTTTAACGACACTTTCAACAGCCAGGATAACATTGTGTTGGACAGTTTTACAGGTAGAGGACACTGGAATATCTGAAGATAGCAAGCAACTGTCAGACTAACTCCACACAGGCAGGTTTAGCATTGTTTGAAGACAGGTCCACATTGATGTGCATTATGCCTAAGTACACAGCACCACTGTGCCCCCACATGGGCAATCAGGATTAAGTGTCTTGCCCAAGGGCATAATGCAGTTACCCATGGTGGGGACTGAACAATGAACCTTTCGGTTTGAAGTCCAGTACTGTAATCAATGAGCCACCATACTCCCTAGTGTTTTCCATTACACCCAGTGTTAAAATCTGGGGCCCAGCTCCAACATATGACCATAGGAGCTTGATTCAAACAAGCCAGTGAATGATCCTTTTGAATGTTATCTGTCAAATAAGAAAACATTAGGAGTAGTGGTTTGAGGATTTTCTAATGTTTGTTAAATCCTCTGTGTTAAAACCTGGGCCCCATACCATCACTAAATTCGCCACCAACACGTTTTAGGGGTGTTATGTGACCCCATAACACCCCTAAATATTTCAACAAAAAGTTGGTTTGAACAAACTTGAGAAGCATATTTACAATGATGTTGTATATCAAATATGGAGGCATCTTCCAACAGTGATTTGGGAGAAGACTTTTTAAAGGTTTTCTTCATTCCCCCAGTGTTAAAATGTGTGGGCCCTGTAAGACCAAAAAATCTAACCCCAAAGGATTTATTGAAATAAACTTAAGAATCATCCTTCCAAAGATGATTAATGTCAAACAGGAAAGCTTTAGGAGCAGTGGTTTGGGAGAAACAGGTTTTTTAATGCTTTTCCCATTACTCATACTGTTTTGGAGAGGCCCCATACTGAACTTCCTAATAAAATTGCTCATGGTGTTTTTATAACGATTATGATTATACTCATTCTAAGATTGCTCCATACCAAATATCAGTTCCTTGTACAGTGCACTTTTACAGGAAAAGTAATTTCAATTTTATTCTATTTTTAGCCTGATATTCAGGGTTCATATGAGGAAAGTTAAAAAATTTATAGCAATTTATATATTTTTTATACTTACTAATGACCCAGACTTAGCTGGTGCTAACTCTTAAATTCCAGGGCCAAACACAAATTTTGTCCCCCCCCCCCCCCACCCCCAATCCCCAGAATTTGCATCAAAATCCAAAAAGTTAAAAAATTTATAGTAATTTATATATTTTTTATACTTACCAATGACCCAGACTTAGCTGGTGCTAACTCTAACAAAACCAAGGCCAAACACAAATTTTGCCCCTCAATCCCCAAAATTTGCATCCAAAACAAAAAGAAATCATGTCCTAAAGGACCTCCATACTACGCCTCTACTGCGCATGCGCAGTGACACAGACGTCCCGAAATTGGCGCCAATTATCATTCTTACTGGCAGTGCTATGTACTCAGCGGGGAGGCAAGAGTTCCCAACTCCTGGGAGGGCCATCCCCGTCTGGGTCATTGGTAAGTATAAAAAATATATAAATTACTATAAATTTTTTAACATTTTTATACTGTACCAATGACCCAGACTTAGCTGAATAGTAAACAGGCTGGAGGGCCTAGGACATAGAGGAAAATCCAATAAGCTCAACTATATAATAAAGAGATAACCCCTTAAGGAGAAAAGGAGTATTAGGCTTTACATGTATCTTTCTTATTTAATATTAAATTAGAAAGATACAATACCCTTAATAATTGAGCACCATAATATTCATGTTCTCTATTAACATCCAGTATATCCCTTATACTAATTATTTTTAAAGTAAGCCAATAAATAAAGTAGTCCAGAGAATTGAGACTCTTTATAGTCATTTAAAAGTGTCCGAGTATTGTATATTAAAGCCCGTTTGACACTTGACATATACAAATGCTTCACACCGAGCTACACTTTAAAAATAAGACATGAATGAATTTAAATATTAATATTACACTTTAAAACCATCCCGGAAGCGACTCAGAAATACTGACTTGGCGGAGGCATTCCCTTGCTTTTCACTATAAAGCAGGTGACCTAAGGGAACACCCCCCCCCCCCCCCCCCTTCCCCTTGCCCTGGGTCAAATAGCCCAGAGCGAAGAGGGCAGCCGGACGGAGTCACTGCCGGAACAGAAAGCCTGCATAACTATAGTTGCAACTGTTTAGTGGACGACATTCTGAGCAACAGATAACGGACCTAAACAATGCAGGTCTCCAGAAATGGACTCAATATTTCTGAGATAAAAATTCGTGAATGTGGATGGCTGAGACCAATAAGCAGCCTTCATTAAATCTGTAATAGCAACACTATTAGCATAAGCCCAAGAAGTAGCAAGAGCTCTTACTTCATGAGCGGAAATCTTAAGCACAGACTGCTGAGAAGAAGATAAACTCTCATAAGCAGTACGGCTAGTTAATTGAATCCATCTAGCAATAGAATGGACCGAAATGTCCTTTCTATTAGGCATCAAAGACAGAAAGAAACGTTTTCGTCCCTTTCTGATGAACTGAGATCTCTGTTTATAGATACGTAACGCTCTAACAGGACAGAGTAAAGGCCTACGCCCGTCTGAAGACGGAAGAGCCTTAATAACAATAGGTTCCGGATATTTATTAGGAGCCTGATTCTTAGCTAAAAAACCCACATTAGTAGTGAAGGTGATAGTGTTCCCGACACTATGATAGTGAGAATCATCCACCGACAGTGCATGAAGCTCTTCTAGCAGAAGAGAAAGCTAAGAGAAAAGCTGTCTTATAAGATAAGAATTTGAAATCTACTGTCCCAAGAGGTTCAAATGGCTTTTCCTTCAATTTAAGAAGAACCCAAGCTAAATTCCATTTATGAATTAATCTAAGAGTTCTGGGTCTATTTATCGAGAAGTTTCTAACTAACTTAGATAAAGAGACATTAGATCCAATTTGTAAACTATCATGATGTGCATAGGTATCAGATAACATAGACCTATAACCCTTAATAGTAACAGGCTGCAGTTTGATTTCGTCAAACAAGTATACTAGAAAGTTTTCAATGTCTGGTACAGAGGGATCGAATACATCTACAGAATGATCCCTACACCAACGATGAAAAACCTTCCACTTAGCCGCATAGTTTAGTGAAGAGGAGGTCCTCCTACAGTTAGAAATCGCGTCCACTGCTCGTCCTGTAAAGTGCTTGCCATGCAAGAAGGACCGCACAATGGAAAAACGTGAAGGTTGAGACCTTGCGGGTTGTGATGAAGTTGGCGCGACTTCCCCTGCGAAAGAAGATCCTCCCGCGGAGGAAGCTTTCGCGGTAGGTCCCACAACAGACACCTGAGTAGATTTATCCACGGTCTCTGTGGCGACAGAGATGCTACCAACAGAATCTTGCATTGAGATTGTTTTATCTTTAGCAATAATTGTTGAATTAACGGCGCTGGAGGATACGCATATCCTATCATTCCGTCCCAGGGGATCGACAGAGCGTCTACTGCAAATGCTCTTGGATTCGGACATGGAGACACATACGTCTGCAACTGATTGTTGAGATGTGTCGCAAACAAATCTATCATTGGCCGTTCCCATTGGTAGCAAATCTGATTGAATACTTGTTTGTTGAGAGTCCACTCCGACGGCAACAAGCGACCCTTTCGTGAAAGGGAGTCTGCTAGCACATTCAGATGACCCGGTATGTGACGAACCGAAAGAAGAACGTGATGTTCTAGCGCAAACAGAAGGATTCTTTCCGTTAGATTGAACAACGGAACTGAATGAGTGCCTCCCTGATTCCGTATATACGCCACTACTGTCGTATTGTCGGATAGGATTTGGACATGAGCATTGTGAATAATGTCCATCCAGTGACGTAACGCAAGCCAAATTGACATCATTTCCTTGATGTTTATGTGCTTGCACAGGAATTGCGGATCCCAAAGACCCTGGCATCTCGAATCCGTTGGGATTAATGATGCACCCCAGCCTGTTTGACTGGCATCCGTCATAATGGTAAAACTCGGATCCGGCAACTGCAGCGGAACTCCCTGAGTTAACCACTGAATGTTTGCCCAAGTCTGAATCTCTTGTTTCACTTGATCTGACAAGAGAACGTCTACGTCGAGCGAATGAATTTTCACACTCCAATTCTGAGTCAAGAAAATTTGAAGAGGACGTGTGCGTAACCGCCCCATCGGAATGAGATCCGCAGCGGCTCCGCACAGACCTATCAGTCTCATAAATTCTCTCGCTGTGACTTTGTCTGCGTGCAGACAATAGCGAGCGTAACAACTGACTAATTTCGCTCTGGTTAACGGCAGACAAACGAGATTGTTGTGCGTCTCGAAGCTCATTCCCAGATGAGTGAATGACTTGGACGGCACCAGATCCGACTTCTCCTCGTTTACTATAAAACCGAGACGTCGGAGCAATAGAAGTAGATTCTGAACATCGTTCTGAAGCGTTAACTCGTTGCCGTACCTCTGAAGAATGTCGTCCAGGTAGGCCGACGTTACCGCAGACGAATGAGCTCGGAAATAGATCATTACCGAGTTCATTACCCGAGTGAAAGCCCAGGGTGCTAGATTCAATCCGAAGCACATCGCCCGGAATTGATACACCACTCCTAGGACTGCGAAGCGTAGATACTTTCAGAATGTCGGATGTACCATGACGTGAAAGTACGCATCTTTGAGATCTATGCTTGTTGCATAATCGTTCACCCGAATACTCGCTCTGACCGACCGAATCGTCTCCATATAAAATTTCGGAGCGACGATCAGCTTGTTTATCCAGCTCAAATCTATGACTGGACAGAACGAGCCGTCTGTTTTCGGAACCAGAAACAGATGGCTGTAGAATCCCGGAGTTTCCTGGTTTTCTACGACCTCTACCACGGTCTTCATTAAAAGAGACTGCACCTCTGATAACAGAGCGTCTCTTTTCTGTGGATTTGACGGAAGTTGAGTCCACTTTGGACTGCGAGTTAATGGAGGCTTTCGTTTGAAGGATATCTTTAGACCTTCCGAAGTCACTCCTCTCACCCAAGGGTCGTCGGTAATCGACGCCCATTCTTGTGAAAAGCTCGACAACCTTCCACCAACCGGTACGCAATAGAGGTTTAAGCCATAACCTCCGGGACCTGCGAGGCCTGTGGTAGGAGAAACCACGTCCTCCACGACCCACACCTCGCCCCGTCGACCTCGGGGCGTCCGACCGATTGTCCCGGCCCGAAGGACGTCCCGAACGAGAGTCGCTACCCTGACGGTCTCTCGAATAAGACCAAGAGGACCCACCGGAACCTCTATAGGAACCTCTCTTGGGCGCATTAGACCCAGAAGTGCCTGTCTTATTCTGGTCTGCTGTATCCGGCTTCTTAGAGGCAGATTTGAACAACAGAGAATCCGAAGCTTTCTTTGTAATTTTATCATAAATAGCAGAAAGCTTGCCGTCAAAGAGAAGTTCTCCGGAGACCGAAGCGACTCTAAGAGAGTTCTACACCTTAGAATCCACAAGTGTGGATGTAGCTAGGGCTGTGTCACGTCTAACCAACTCCAGATTTGCCACTGAAAGGGCGGAGTTACACATGGAATAAGCTACTGCCCTTGAAAGAAGTCTTAAAGAGGATTGTATATCCTGAAACTCTTTCCCTTGAAGGCGCAGTGATAATGCCTTAGTAAGGTGATCTGCGTAAGATAAGGCATCTAAATTGGCTCTGTTAGACGCAATAGCTGTTTCCAACACCGCGGTTGGAATAGAAGCCGACGACGGTAATGATAGCTCTAAGTCTTCTGCCTCGTCGTCCATACGCA
The DNA here is from genome assembly GCA_031216915.1 of Pictodentalium vernedei. NCBI lineage: Eukaryota > Metazoa > Mollusca > Scaphopoda > Dentaliida > Dentaliidae > Pictodentalium > Pictodentalium vernedei. The sequence goes on along the minus strand of CM062289.1, from coordinate 229,840,640 downwards.
GAGGAACTCTCGGGATACCCTGTCCTGCCGTATCGAATTTATTCCTTGCATTAATGAAAGGCAGGTTGAGAGTATTAGCGGACAAGAAACCTGCTTTCCCCGTCTTGGAAGCAAGTTTAAATATAGCGTCGTTCAATAATTCAAATGTTCTTGCAACATTATTGGACTGCGACGGAAACTCGGGAGCGATGTCCCTGAACCGCTCAAAAAATTCAGAGTCCAATGACGCTATAATCCTCTTGTCCGGAACCGCAGCAGTCTGGCCCGACGGAACAACTTGAGGGAGAAAGTGCCGGATGAAGTCCACGGCAGCTTTATGTTGTTCCGAAAGGGATAGCTCCAAATCATCCGTATCCCTTTCACCATCCGGTCGGACCTCATGATGTTCCCGGTCGTCCGCCCCCGATGCTTCGGCGGAGCGTACCGACCCAGCGCCGTCGGATAATTCTCGATCTGACACCGTTTCTGTCGGCTGCTGGGATGCTGCGATAAGCTGTGCTATCTGCACAAGAATGTTCGGCGTCGAGACCTGCGGAGGCGCAGTCTTCCGCTGCTTCGCCGAGGGCAGCTCCGCATCAGATGGCTCCCGCATACTTTTTCTATGCGAACGTCCGGAGTCCATCGGTCTCGAATCCCTGGCTGTCGGATGGTGTGACCTGGTCGCCGTAACATCCTTGATCGGCGAAGCTGGTAATATATCGGCGGTCACGCAGCCAAGGTGCGGTCGTGTGCGCTGACGAGAAGAAGAAGCCTTAGCAGTCTCCGCGGACTGCCTATACAACGGAGCGTCCCGAGCGACGGACATATGCTCCGCTTGCGACACATTTTGTACCACAACATCTGGTCCCAGATGTTGTTGTACGAGAGAGGGGCCTCTCTCGCTCGCAGCCCGGCTGGACCTGGACGAGCTAGGAACCGGACTCAAAGGCTTCCTCTGTTCTCGCTTACTATCCGCCGTCACTGGGTGTGCATCTATTATGTTTATAGTGCTCGCATCACCCAAAATTTCCTCCTGGACCGCATCGGACGAACCCGGCTGCCGAACCATTCGGTGAATGGACGCTACACCGGGCGAGCTAGCGGACGACATTTGTCTAATCTCCATGAGCACTTTTGCCGCTAGCTCTGAATTCATTTGTGACGACGGACGCACACTTGTAGAAGATAACATGGAAACATCACCCTGTTCTTGTTCCTCTGAAATAGAAACTGAGAGAGTAGAGTGACCTTGCGGAGAAAGAGCCGGCATAGCCCTTTCTCCAGAAACAACATATCGTGACACACGTTTCCAATGTTTCTCATCCCAATATTCACATATAGGACAGGGATTAATGCGAGAACACTGACTACAATTAATACAATGATCATGAAAGTCAGAGGAAGATTTCTTCCCATTACAATTTGAACAATGTCCCTTCATTGTGAAAGGACAACAACAAGTCCTAGTTACTCGCAGAATCCCCTGACACAAAGATACATAATAACATGATCCATTAATAAATGAAAAAACAATTGCAAATCAAAATAATTTTGAAAAAATATTTTTTCAGCGAAGCCCAAGTTGCTGAAAAGTAACGTTGAGCACCAATGGATCCGATGGCAAAGTGTGGTCAAAAATTTTAAATTTATATTAAATAATTAATGAGACACTTACGGACAATATAAATGTATCTAATAGTGAGATAAACTACACCAAAGGCAAACAGCCCCCCTCAAAAAAGGCTGTTGCCAATGAAAACAAACAGTGTAAAATACCAGAAAACATGACTCCAGGCACTGAAAAAACTGGCCCGAAATCAGTCATCCAAATTACACTCTATCTGATGCAAGACAGAGACTCCCAGGGGAGAATCTGCAGAACATCAGATGGAAGATGCAGAACACAACGTTTATACACCCATGGGTGAAAACGTAACTATGGGGAAAATAACAGAAAACATTCTGTATCCAAGCAACTCTCCCAGGGAAATTTTAGAAATGAACTTTCTCAAAAATATGCCAAAAGCATGGGAGAATTGCAAGGGGGGACTTTAGAAGGCTAGGGGAGAGGAAACACTGAATAAGCAGTGCAACATTTAGCAAGAATGACAACAAGAGGCCCATGCCTCGAAAATAGGCAACTTAACATAATTTCATCAAAAAATTTTAAGTACAGTCCTGATTATTTTTTGTCACTTCTTTCTCCTCTCCTCCATCTATATCCTCCTTAGAATCACCATTTCTCCAAAAATTACGTGTCTGGCATCCTTTAAACTGAGATTTACAAGCACAAAGATCAGTGAGATGTTGACTGATGAAGGGCCAAACAGAGAATGATAATTGGCGCCAATTTCGGGACGTCTGTGTCACTGCGCATGCGCAGTAGAGGCGTAGTATGGAGGTCCTTTAGGACATGATTTCTTTTTGTTTTGGATGCAAATTTTGGGGATTGGGGGGCAAAATTTGTGTTTGGCCCTGGTTTTGTTAGAGTTAGCACCAGCTAAGTCTGGGTCATTGGTACAGTATAAAAATTTAGATGTCCTATGTGGTCCTCCATACTTTTGTCCACTGAGCATGCGCAGTGTTCAGGAAGTAACGAAACGGGAGCCAAATCCTCATTCTTACAACCAGTGCCTGGGAAGTGTTATGTAATCAGCGGGGAGGTATGAGTTCCCAACTCATGGGAGGGCCATCCCCGTCTGAGTCATTGGTAAGTATAAAAAATATATAAATTACTAAAATTTTTTAACATTTTTATACTGTACCAATGACCCAGACTTAGCTGAATAGAAAAAAAGGCTGGAGGGCCTAGGACATAAAGGAAAATCCAATAGGCTCAATTACATGTAAACAGAATTATCCCCTCATGGAGAAGAGGAGAACAGGTTTTACATGTATCTTTCTTGTTTGTATCAAAAAAGAAAGACTCAATACCATTCCGTAATTGAGCACAATAACATCTCTATTAACATCCAGTATAACCCATTATACTAATCTTTTTAAAGGAAAGCCAATAAATAAAGATAGTCCAGAGAATGAGACACTTTATACTCATTAAAAAGTGTCCGAGGATTGTATATTGGCACTCATATGACACGTGACATATACAAATGCTTCACACCGAGCTACACTTTAAAAATATTACATAAATGAGATAGACATAAGCCTTACACTTTAAAACTATCCCGGCACCGACACGGAATTACTGACTCCAGAGGAGGTATTCCCTTGCTTTTCACTATAAAGCAGGTGATATAAGGGAACACCATCACCCCCCCCCCCCCCCTTCCCCTTGCTCTGAGTCAAATACCCCAGAACGAAGAGGGCAGCAGGACAGAGTCACTACCGGAACAGAAAGCCTGCATAACTATAGTTGCAACTGTTTAGTGGACGACAATCTGAGCAACAGATAACGGACCTAATCATCGAAGGTCGCCAGAAATGGAATCAATATTTCTGAGATAAAAATTTGTGAACGTGGAAGGCTGAGACCAATATGCAGCCTTCATCAAATCGGTAATAGCAACACTATTAGCATAAGCCCAAGATGCAGACAGCACTCTTACTTAATGCGCCAAAATCTTAAGCACAGACTGCTGAGTTGAAGATAATCGCTGAGTTGAAGATAATTATTTTTCATAAGCAGTACGGATAGTTAACTGAATCCATCTTGCAATAGAATGGACTATAATGTCCTTTCTATTAGGTAGCAGATACAGAAAGAAACGCTTACATCCCTTTCTGATAAACTCAGATCTATGTTTTTAAATACGCATGGCTCTAAGTGGACAGAGCAAAGGCCTATGACCGTCTGAAGACGGCAGAGCCTTAATAACAAATAGGTTCAGGATAATTATTAGGAGCCTGATTCTCAGCCAAAAATCCAACATTAGTAGTTAAAGTAATAGTATTACCAACACTACGATAGTGAGAATCATCAACTGATAGTGCATGAAGCTCACTAACTTTTCTGGCAGAAGAGAAGGCTAAGAGAAAAGCTGTCTTATAAGATAAGAATTTGAAGTTCACTGCATCAAGAGGCTCAAATGGCGCATCTTTTAGCTTCAGAAGAACCCAAGCTAAATTACAGTTAGGAATTAACCTAAGGGTTCTAAGTCTATTTATCAAAAAGTTTTTCACTAACTTAGATAAAGAGACATTAGATCCAATCTGTAACCTATCATGATGAGCATAGGTATCCGATAGCATAGGCCTATAACCCTTAATGGTTAATGGCTGCAGTTTGATCTCGTCAAACAAGTAGACCAGAAAATTAGCAATGTCTGGAATGGAGGGATCATAAATATCAATAGAATGATCCCTACACTACCTATAGAAAACCTTCCACTTAGCAGCATAATTTAGTGAAGAGGAGGTCCTCCTACAGTTAGAAATTGCATCCACTGCCCGTCCTGTAAAATGCTTGCCGTGCAAGAAGGACCGCACAACAGAAATACGTGAAGGTTGAGACCTTGCAGGTTGTGATGCAGTATGCGCGATTTCCCCTGCAAAAGAAGGCCCTCCCGTGGAGGAAACTTCCGCGGAATGTCCCACAACAGACACCTGAGTAGATTTATCCATGGTCTCTGGGGTGACAGAGATGCTACCAACAGAATCTTACAGTGAGATTGCTTGATTTTTAGCAATATCTGCTGAATCAAAAGAGCTGGAGGATACGCGTATCCTATCATTCCGTCCCAAGAGATCGAGAGAGCATCTACTGCAAACGCTCGAGGATCTGGGCATGGCGACACATACGTCTGCAACTGATTGTTGAGAAGCGTCGCAAATAAGTCTATCATTGGACGATCCCATTGGTAGCAAATCTGATTGAATACTCGTTTGTTGAGAGTCCATTCTGATGGCAACATGCAACCTTTCCGAGAAAGGAAGTCTGCTAGAACGTTCAGATGACCCGGTATATGACAGACCGTTAGAAGAACTTGATGCTCTAGGACAAACAGAAGGATCCTTTCCGTTAAATTGAATAACGGAATGGAATGAGTGCCTCCCTGGTTCCGAATGTACGCTACTACTGTCGAATTGTCAGAGAGAATTTGAACATGCAAATTCTGAAGAATGTTCATTCATTGATGTAGCGCAAGCCATATTGACATCATCTCTTGATGTTTATGTGCTTGTTTAGGAACTGCGGATCCCAAAGACCCTGGCACCTGGAATCCGTTGGGCTCAGAGTTGCGCCCCAACCTGTTTGACTCGCATCCGGCATTATCGCAAAACTCGAATCCGGCAGTTGCGGTGGTACTCCCTGAGTTAACCACTGAATATCTGCCCAAGTCTGAATCTCTTGTTTCACATGATTCGACAAGATGATGTTCAATTCGAGCGAATGAGTCTTCACACTCCAATTTTGAGATAAAATATATGTGGAGTGGACGAGTGCGTAGCCACTCCATCAGAATAAGATTCACAGCGGGTCCACACAAACCTGTCAGTCTCATGAATTCTCTCAATGTTACTACATCTGAGTGAAGACAAAAGCGAGCATAACAAATGACTAATATCGCTCTGGTTAACGGCAGACGAACGAGACTGTTGTGCATCACTAAGCTCATTCCCACATGGGTGAATGATTTGGACGGCACTAGATCCGACTTCTTTTCGTTTACTATGAAACCGAGACGTCAGAGCAATTGAAGCAGACTCTGAACATCGTTCTGAAGCGTTAACTTGCTGTTGTAACCCTGAAGAATGTCATCCAAGTAGGCCAACGTTAGCACAGACGAATGAGCTCGGAAATGAGTCATTACCGAGATCTTTATTCGAGTGAAGGCCCAGGGCACTAGATTCAGACCAGAGCATCATTGCTCGGAACTGAAAACAACTCCTGGGACAGCAAAGCGAAGTTACTTTCTAATCACTGGATGTACAATGACGTAAAAGTACACAACCTTGAGATCTATGCTCGCAGCATAATCGTTCACTCGAGTGCTCGCTCTGACCGATCGGATGGTCTCCATATAAAATTTTGGAGCCACGATCAGCTTGTTTATCCAGCTCAGATCTATAACTGGATGAAACGAGCCATCTGATCTTGGAACCAGGAACAGGTGACTGCAGAAAACTGGAGATTCCTGGTTTTCTACGACATTTATAGCGTTCTTGTCCAGAAGAGATTGAACTTCTGATAGAAGCGATACTCTCTTCTGAACGTTTAATGGAAGCTGAGACCAGCATGGACTTCGAGTTAACGGAGGTTTTTCCTTGAAGGACAGTTTAGACCTTCGGAAATAACCCCTTGCACCCATGGGTCGTCCATAATTGACAACCAATTTCCTTGAAGGACAGTTTAGACCTTCGGAAATAACCCCTTGCACCCATGGGTCATCCGTAATTGACAACCAGTTGGTTAAGAATCTTGACAGCCTTCCGCCCACTGGAATGCAATAAAGGTTTAGACCATCACCTCCTGGCCCTGCGAGGATTGCGGGAGGAGAAACCACGTCCTCCATGACCCGCACCTTGCTCAGTCGACCTAGGGGCGTCTGACCGGTTATCTCGGCCTGCATTACGACCCCTACCTGAGTCGCTACTCTGACGGTCTCCAGAGTAAGACGTAGAGGCTTTCTTAGATCCTCTATAGGAACGTCCTTTGGACGTATTTGCCCCCGAAGTACCTGCCTTACTCCTCCCTGCTGAGTCCGACTTTTTCAAAGCGGAATTAAAAGCAGAGAATCCGAAGCTTTCTTATTAATCTGATTATAGATTGTAGAAAGCTTAACGTCGAAGAGAAGCTCTTCTGAGACTGGAGCGACTGGAAGAGAGTTTTTTCACCTTACTATCCACTCTTGTGGATGCAGCCAGGGCAGCATCACGTCTGACTAACTCCATATTGCCACTGAAACGGCGGAGTTATAGGTAGAATATGCTATAGCCCTCGAAAGAACTCTTAAGGAAGTTTGAACATCCTGGAATTCTTTCCCTTTGAGACTTAATGATAACGCTCTGGTAAGGTGATCTGCGTAAGATAATGCGTCTAAATTAATTCTATTAGACAAGATTGTCATCTCCAGTATACTGGAGTTAATAGACATGGACGCCGGCAATGACAATTCCAGGTCTTCAGCCTGGTCGTCCAAACGCAGAGGAACTCTCGGAATGCCTTGTCCTACCATTTCAAATCTATGTCTCGCATTGATGAAAGGCAGCTGTATAGCGCTAGGCGATAAGAAACCGGATTTGCCAGTCATAGAGGTTAGCTTGAACAAAGTGTCATTCAAAAGTTCAAATGTCCATGTGACATTTCTGGACTGGGTAGAAAACTCAGGGACAGTGTCCCTAATCCGGCCGAAATAGTTTGTGTCCAGTCACGCTTTCAGTTTCTTATCAGGTAACGCAGCATTTTGGTCCAGAGAAACAAATTCTAAAAGGTGATGCCGGATGAAATCTACGGCCACCTCAAGTTGTTCGGAAAGGGAAAATTTCAGCTGTGCTGATTCCCTTTTACCATCCGCCTGGACCACATAAGAATCTTGGTCGTCCCTTACTGATTCTGCAGGGGAGTGAACCGACCCAGCTTGCTCAGACAGTTTCTTACTGAAAAAGTTTCTGATAGCTGCTGGGATGCTGCAATGAATTGAGCTATCTGTGATAGCAAGTCCGTCACGGAAGCCACAGTCTTATGTAATTTAGCTGCTGGAAGCTCCAGGGACGTTAATTCCTGCATACTTCTCATATGCGAACGTCCCAACTGGAAAGGCCTCGTGTCCTTGGCTAGCAGATGTTGTTGTAAGAGAGAGGGGGCCTCTCTCGCTTGCGGTCCGGGTAGACCTGGACGAGCTAGCTACCGGACTGACTGGCTTCCTCCGCTCCATCCTCCACTCCGTCGTCACCGGGTGTGCATGATTCGAGATTATAGTGCTCGCAACACCCCTTCTCCTCTCCTGGACTGCAACGGACGAACCTGGCATCACAACCATTTCGTGAATGATTGCTTCACCAGGGGAGCTAGCGGGCGACAAGTGACCATCGATCCTACGTGGGACCTCTTAGGCACTTGCCGCATTCCTTGAGCACTTTGCCGCTAGCTCATTATTGCGACGACGGAAGCACACTTTTGAAGACATCACGGAAACATCACCCAGTTCTTGTTCCTCTGAAAAAGAGACTGAAAAAACTAGAGTGACCCTGTGGAGAGAGGACCGGCATGGACCTCTCACCACTGACAATATACAATGACACACGTCTCCAACGTTTGTCATCTGAATTGGCACACACTGAGCAAGAATTAGTGCAAGTACACAGACTACAACAAATACAATGAACATGAGAATCAGAGGAAGACTTCCTTGATTTACAATTGAACAATATTCTTTCATTTTGAAAAAATATTAAACAGTCATCGTACTCGCACCAACCCTTGAAAACAAAGATACATAATAATAATAATCCATTACAAACATTTCGAAAATTAATTCAAAAGAAAAAAATTTTTCGAAAAATTTGCAAGATGAGCCCCTTCCCAATGGGAACGATGAGCCCAAATGGAACCCAAAAAAGCCTAAGTGTGGACAAAAATTTTTAAAACATGTTTAAAAATTAATGTTACACTTACGGACTATGTATCTGGCTATGAGTAGAACTAATAGAAGACAAGGAATCACTGTCAAAAGTAACCATTGTCAACAAAAACAAAAGTGAATAAAAACTGGAAACAAGACTCCAGGCACTGAAATATGGCCCGAAATCAGCAACCAATTTTAACACTATCCGATGCTTCCTGAGAAGAAACTGCAGTACATCGGATGGTAGATGCATGACCGAAACGCCTAACCACCCTAGGGTGAGGACGTAACCATGGGGAAAAACAGAATAAACATTCTGTTACCAAGCCAAAACCTCCCAAGAAATTTCAGTAAAAAATTACAATGAAAGTGTCAATGACACTGTAGCTCAACTTGTCAAGACATGTACATATATAGTATGTGACACAGCAATGACAAACATCTAGGTAATGACCTGATAACAAAGGTACATATAAAGTATTGTAATGGTCTGTACATAAATACTGACCGTAGCCTGTAACAAATGTATATGTAAAGTATTGTAAAGGTGGGTGACAGTCAGATGCTAAACTAGAAAAGAAATCTATGAGTCCCAGAGTGGGTCTGACTGAACCCAAAAATATTTGTTCTCATAGCACAGTGATAACAAAAGCACCCCAAAACACACTCATTCCTGTCCCAAGGTGAAAACAAAGGTACCCAAGAAGTTTCGTGAAGATCTGTTCATAAATACGAGCTGTATAGAAGTCGTGACAAAAAACTGATTGGACCTAATTTCGGTACAAAATGGCCACAGGCAGCCATCTTGAATTTTGGACCGCACCCAGAAACACTTGTCCCAAGGTGATAACAAAGGTACCCAAGAAGTTTTGTGAAGATCGTTTGATAAATACAGCCTCTAGCCCGAGCCGTATTGACAGGTGCACTTACAGTGTATAAGTAGCACTAAATAAATCAAAATTCATCTAATTTGCATAATTTCTGCACGAGAAAAAAACCCGTACTGTATGTGATGTATTCCATTTTACTAAACATTCATACAAAAATTTATTCAAATCAGAACTTTCATACAGAAGTTCTGTACAAAAGACTGATTGCACTAATTTTGGTATAAAATGGCTGCTGGTGGCCATCTGGAATTTTGGACCACACCCCAAAAACACTCGTTCTCATCCCACGTTGATAACAAAGGATTCCAAGAGGTTTCGTGAAGATTGGTTCATAAATATGGCCTCTAGCCTGAGCCGTATAGAAGTTGTGTACAAAAAACTGATTAGACCTAATTTCGGTACAAAATGGCCACTGGCCGTCATCTTGAATTTTGGACCGCACTCACAAACACTCGTTCTCGTCCCAAGGTGATAACAGAGGTACCCAAGAAGTTTTGTGAAGATCGGTTGATAAATACAGCCTCTAGCCCGAGGCGTATGGACATGTGTACTTACTGTGTGTAAGTAGCACTGAAAAAATCAAAGTTCATCTAATTTGCATAATTTCTGCACGAGAAAAAAACCTGTATTATATGTGATGTATCCCATGGTACTAAACATTCACACAAAAAAATTTTCAAATCAGCGCTTTCATATGGATGTTCTGTGCAAAAATCTGATTGCACCTAATTTTGTACAAAATGGCTGCCATCGGCCATCTTGAATTTCGGACCGCACCCCAAAACACTCGTTCTCGTCCCACGGTGATACCAAAGGTACCCAAGAAGTTTCGTAAAGATTGGTTTATAAATACGGCCTCTAGCCCGAGCCGTATTGGCATTTGCACTTACAGGGCTGAAAGTGACACTAAATACATCAAAGTTAGTCTAATTTGCATAATTTACGTACGAGAAAAAAACCTGTATTATATGTGATGCATCCCATGGTACTAAACATTTATACAAAAAATTATTCAAATCATAGCTTTCATATGGAAGTTCTACACAAAAATCTAATTGCTCCTAAGTCCGTACAAAATGGCCGACAGCGGCCAACTCGAATTTCGGATCGGACCCCAAAACATTCGTTCTCGTCCCAGGGTCATAACAAAGATACCCAAGAAGTTTCGTAAAGATCGGTTCACAAATACGGCCTCTAGCTCGAGCCGTATTGAATTGTTGACGGACAGACAGCCAGATGGACAGATGGCCAGACGGACAGGTGGCCAGGCGGACAACGGACAGATGGACGGATGGCCAGACAGACAGATGGATGACTGGCCATGGCATAAGCTCAAATTTGGCTCGCCAAAGTTGACCTAAAAATTATGCCAAAAGCATGGGAGAATAGCAAGGGGGGTATAAAGGAAAGGGAGAGAGGAAACTCTGAATAAACTGTGGAAATTTCATAACAAGAATGTAAACATCAGGCCTATGCCCCGAAATTAGGGAACATGAAATAATTTTGCATAAAAATTATAAGTTACAGCCCTGAACACATCCTTCCACTGTTTCTTCCTCTCATCCTCTTATTTCATCCTTAGATCCACCATTTCTTTCATGATTTTGTGTCTGGCATCATTTAAACTGAGATTATAAGCACAGATATCAGTGAGATGTTACTGATTGAAGGGCCAAACAAAGAATGGGGATTTGGCTCCACTTTCGTTACTTCCTGGACACTGCGTATGCGCAGTGAACAAAAGTATGGAGGACCACACAGGACATCTAATTTTTGGATTTTGATGCAAATTTTGGGGATTGGGGTGGCAAAATTTGTGTTTGGCCCTAGAATTTAAGATTTAGCACCAGCTAAGTCTGGGTCATTGGTACAGTATAAAAAAATGATAAATTCATAGTAATTTGTATATTTTTATACTTACCAATGGCCCAGACATAGCTGGTGCTAACTCTAAAATATCTAGGGCCAAACACAAATTTTGCCCCTCCCCCCAATATCCAAAATTTGCATGCAAAAACAAAAATTAGAAGTCCTAACTGGTCCTCCATACATTTACCCTCTGGGCATGCTCAGACGTCAGGAAGTGACCGGAATTGACACCAACACCATTCTTAGTAAAAGAGAGTATTACATAATAATTCAGCGGGGAGGTATGAGTGCCCACTCATGGGAGGGCCCTTCCTGTCTGGGCCATTGGTAAGTATAAAAATATACAAATTACTATGAATTTATCATATTTTTACACAGTAACCAATGGCCCAGACATAGCTGAATCGTAAAAAGGTGGAGGGTTAAGACTTCTGAAATAATTCCAATCCTGCAATCCATAATGAAGGAACTTACCTGTAGAACAGTTAGGAATTACTTGTATGTCTCTCTATACAGTAATAGAGGAGACATATTCTAAACCAGGAGCCCAATGAAGTAATTCCTTAATGTAAGTATGAAGACAAGTTCCTAATTTTCCAAGGCTAGCCCAGACTAAGCCCCAAAAATTAGGATGGCGTATCTGAGAATAAGAGAAAATCTCCCACAAACATATGCCTTACAATAACATTTCAGCTGTATGCAGGATATAAATACGGATAAAAACAGCATCCTTCAAAGATACATACATTTTAAGCCAGATGATGGGTAAAAACACCCCCCTCCCCCCTTTTTTTGAAGAAACCTTCAAAGTAAAAAATAGGTATATGAAGTAACATGACAATCGGATTGATATTTTTTGAGTTATCTCATGCCATAGGGATTGGGATTGCCATAGGGATTGGAGGAATTTTCAATTTGAAGGATAAAGGGTTAATATCTCAGGATCAAATTATCAGATTTACACCCAAAACTACACAGCTTGGCACATCAGTAACCTAAACACAAATATAAAGTAACTTGACAATCCAAGCAATATTTTTCAAGTTATCGAATGCCAAAGAAATGGATACAGATGCCGGACAGACAGACGGATGGACAAAAGATGGACGAATGACGGATGGCCACCCCGGATGCCGGCATTATGTGTACCATACATAGTATGGGTACACTTAAAAAGGGGGAGAGCTCTGGAAACAATAAGAGCGCTACCCAACAACAATATAATTAATCATCGAACACGCAGGTAATAATTCATGATTAATAAATGGTGCTTAACATTACTTCAGAATTTACGGCTATAGCGGCGATCCTGGAAATTAATATTGCACAGTAAATAGCATACACCGCAGACAACGTACACAGATACGTCGAACACTTGTGATATAAAATATAACATACACATATCTAGTCAAGCCACACTGAACGATTCCTGAAGAGAATGTACACTTCCTACATGATCCATTGGTGGCCACTGTACAATAAATTCCAGTAACAACACTCTCCAACGTGAATAATCCGATATCTATGATCATAAAAGCATGTGTAATATGAGTACCAAACAAAATAGAAACTTGGATCTAGAGATGTACAAAGGTATGATTAACAGACTCCTACACGGACTGCCCCCAAAATAAATTATTATTTCAAGGTTCACCGAATACATTAAAGCGTTAGCCTAATAATAATAATGCGCGATCGCATATATATTTGCATGTAATCATCTAAATACCAGTTAACTGGATATGCAGTCTGCGAGGTACTCAAGAGTAGCAATTTAATTGTGATGATTTATAAATAAATGCTTGTATATAAAAAATCAACCAAAATAATAAGGCATTAATTCAGCTAAAAAGTGGATGAGCCCATGAGGTCGCCACAGAACACTACAGAACACTACATAAATGCATAAAATGCATGTATTACAATAATAAAGCTTGCAGGAAGAGTACTACGTCTTGCCCGGTAATTGCTTATAACACATAAGGAAGTGACTGAGTGTGAGAGGGGGGGGGGGGGGGGGGATATGAAGTCATAACAAAATCTCCTCACCCACATTATTCAATCGTACTTGTGTCAGTTAACAGAAAAATCTAGGAACCGAAATGGTTCCCTCACGTCTAACCGACTCCATATGCCACTATGGACGGAGGGGAACGTGAAGAATAAACATTACCAAGTTAATATTCGAGTGACAGCACAGGGTGCTATCTCCAGACCAAAGCTATCCTTTGATCTATGCTTATAGCATAGTCAGTCACTCGAACACTCATTTTAACCGACTAAATGATAATCATAAATAAACTTTTAGAGCTTTGATAAACTTGTTAACAGCTCCAGTCTATTATCTGTCGGAACGAGCTCTTAGGCTTCGGTACGAGTAACAGGTGGCTACAGAATTCCAGAGAATCTTGATTCTCGACGACCTCTATTAACATCCTTGTCAAGAGAACCTTTACCTCCGATTGGAGAGACTCTTATGCAAGGATTAGATGGAAGCATTGTCCATCAGACATTAAATTAGTTGTGGTTCTCTCGAAAAGATAGCCGCAGGCCTTCCGAAACCACACTTCTGAACTACTAGTCTCCGTAACAGTTATCCAGATTGATACTCATCTTGATAACCATCCGTCAACTGCAAAACAACAGAGGTCCTAGCTCACACCTGTAGCACCTGCAAGGCCTACGGAAGGAGGAACTGCATCTCATTCTGGAAGAGCCTTGACCCAACAGTTTAAGGGCGTCTGACCGGAAGTCTCGATCAGACGTAAGCCCCGTATTCGAGTCGCTATATGACGATCCCGAGAGTAATTACAGGAGAGTAAGCAATACCCTCAGGAGGAGTCCTTATAGGCGACCTTCTGTCTAGGATGTCCGCCCCTTACTCCTTTCTGCTAATGCTTGTCGAATATACGTCGACATAAGGAGCAGAGTATTGATGCTTTCTTTGTAGCTTGTTCATAAACCAATGAAAGCTTATCGTCAAAAACTTAGTGTCCTGAAACCGGAGCGACTCTAAGAGAGTTTTTCACTTTGTCATCTATTAAGGATGACGACGCAAGGGCTCTGTCACGTCTATTTAACTCCGAATTAGCAACTTGTTAAGACAGAGTTATACGTGATAAATATATAGCCCTGGAAAGGATTCTAAATGAGGTACAAACGTCCTCCAATTCCTTTCTGTAGAAACGTAGTGTCACAGCTCTTAAAGGTGATCTCCGTAATGCAGTGAGTCTAAATTCGCTCTGAATGAATAAATGTTGTCTCAATTATGACCAAGCGAATAACGAATGACGAAGGTAAGGCCATAGCTAGGTCCTTAGCCTACTCATTCAAATGCAGAGGAACTCTCAATGCATCTTCACTGAAGATGACAAGAAACCGCCTTACTTCTTTCCACTGGAAAGTTGAATGTGGAGTCGTCTAAAAGGCCAAAAGCCTGCAACACCTGTCTATACTTAACCGGAAACGACATTCCTTCTCTTTTTCCGGATAATTTAGCATGCGGTTTCTTGTAAACAGACGCAGCATTCTGATTCGTTGGAACACATTCAGGGTAGTGTTGATGGAATAAATCCTCTCAACCCTGTATTGTTCAGAATGTGGAGGGTAAATTCCCTCCATATCCCTTCATCATTCGTCTGAATCAGTTGAAATCATGGTCAATGGTATCTGAACACGCAGATAACTGGACCGACCCAACACCATGCAACAGCTCAGATTTTGAGACTGCCGTCGATTGCTACTGCACTTGCTGGGATGCTGCGAGGAGCTGCGCATCTGCATCAGCAAAACCGTAACGGAGGCCTAAGGAGCAGCGATCTTCTGGCCGCCGACTGCTTCCAGGACAGTATGTCCGAGACGGCACTTTCTCCAGACATCCCGATATATAAGGCCTCGTCTAAGCTATTGAATAGTGCTACTTTCGAGCTGTCGCAGCATTCTGATTCTCAGGAACAAACTCAGGGAAGTATAGATGCATAAGCAATATGTGCACCCTGTTGTTCCGAAAGGGAAGAGTAATTCTCCTCCAAATCCCTTTCATCCTCCAACTGAATCAGATTATACTCATCAGCATCTGAACGCGCAGATGACTGGACCGACCCAGCACCTTCCGACAGCTCAAGTTCTGAGACTGCCGTCATCTGCTTCTGCATTTGCTGGGATGCTGCGATGAGCTGCGCAATCTGCGACAGCAAGTCCGTTACAGAGGTCTAAGGAGCAGCGGTCTTCTGTTGCATGGCCGCCGGCTGCTCCTGGGACAGTGTGTCCGAGATGGCTCTTTTCTGTTGACGTCCCTATAAATGAGGCCTTGTCTCCTTGGTTACTGTATGGTGTGACTTCTCTGACGAAGAGTGACTTCCTCGGCGATGCAGGCTGGATATCAGAAGTCACGTAACCAATGTGCGGTTGTGTGTGCTTGGTAGACGTTGAAGAAGCCGTAAATATAGCCGACCCCGGCTATAAACTGAACGGGAACAAATTTTGAATCCCCCAATCCCCAAAAGTCCTATCTGGTCCTCCATACTTTTAATCTCCACGCATGCGCAGTCTCCAGGAAGTGACCGAAATTAGCGCCAACATCATTCTTTGTAGAAAAGAGTACTACATAATAACTCAGCAGGGAGGTATGAGTGCCCACTCACGGGAGGGCCATACCATTCTGGGCCATTGGAAAGTATAAAAAATATACAAATTACTTCAGATTTATGATATTTTTATACTATAACCCAATGGCCCAGACTTAGCTGAATCATAAAAAGGCGGAGTGCCTAGGACTTCAGAATTAGGAAACCAACATAGTTCCATAGCCTGTAATCCAAGGTGAAAGGAAATTAAATTTAAAAGGAATTACATGTACGTCTCTCTATACAGTAATAGAGAAGACATATCATCAATAAGGAGCCAATTTCAAGAAATTCCATATTCTTAGCATGAAGACTATACTAATTGGATGTAACAAGTTCCCAATTTTGTAAGGCTAGTCCGGACTAAGCTCCAAAAATTAGGATGGCGTATTTGAGAATGAGAGGCTATCCCCCACAAACATATGCCATATACAATAAACACAAGCTGTATCCAGGATATAATCTGCAGACAAAACAGCTTCACTCATAGTTACATACTCATCAAGCCGGAGGAGAGGTAAAAAAAATCTCCCCCCCACCACCCCCCCCCCCCCCCCCCCCCCCCCTTTTTTGAAGGAATCATCAAAAAGAAGAGGGGAGCGTTCTGGAATCAGTAAAAGCGGTACCAAATAACAATATAAATATACGTCAAATGGACACCCAGATATTAATTATTATTAATAAATTGGTGCTTAATGCCACTTCAGAAGCTAAGACAAGAGTGGTGATCTTGGTAAATAATATCGCCTGCCAGTAACGTATACCTATGTTGGCATACGCAGATAGGTCGAAAACCAGTTATATAATATATAACATACACATGTCAAATACAATCACAATGGAGGATCTCTGGAGAGTAAACACACTTCCAAGGTAACCCACAGGTGACCACATTCAGGTGTACAATAAATTCCAGTAAATAACACTCCTAGACATGTTCTATCCGATATCTATGTTCCTGGAAACGTGCAAATATACGATACTGTAAGACAAGATGTATTCGATTGGGTACCACCATTAATAGAAACCTGGATCTAGAAATGGATCTTGCTATGATTAACAGCTATGATTTCTAAGGTCCATAACATACAATAATATGTCTGCCTAATAATGCGATTATTATGCACGTGAGGACTGAAATCCCACATGTAATCATCTGAATACCAGTTAACTGACTATACAGCCTCCCAGGTACCCCAAGGCTAGCAATTTATTGACGATGAATCATATGCTCATATATGACATATAGACGAACAACCATAGGAAACCACCAACTAGAAAGTGGATGTGCCCATGAGGTTGCCATAGAACATGACCCAGCTGCCAATCGAGAAGTCATGAAATGCATGCATGTACTTAAATGCATAGGAGGCTTACGGGAAGAAAACTACGTTTTGCCTGGTAATCGCCTCTTAACACATTGGCGGTTTGTCATCAAATAGTATAGGAACCACAAGGCTCCCTCATGTCTGACCGACTCCATAATGCCACTAAGGGCAGAGAAGGACGTGAAGAACAAATACTTCCCCTGATAAATAAGGTCCTCTTGTGGAGGAAGCTTCCAGGGAACGTCCCATAACAGACACCTGAGAAGATTGATCCAAGGTGCTACTATCAGGATATCGCAACGAGACTGTTTGAACTAAACATAATCTGCTAAATCAACGGAGTTGGAGGATATGCCTATCCTATCATTCCGTCCCATGAGATCAACAGAGCGTCTACTGCATACACTCGATGATCCTGGCATGGCGACACGAACATCGGTAACTGATTGTTCTGGTGTGTCGCAAACAGATCTTTCATGGAACAATCCCATTGGTAGCAAATCTGCCTGAATATTCACTTGTTGAGAGTCCGGTCCAATGGCAACAGGCGACATTTCCGAGCAAGCGAGTCTGCTAGTACATTCAGATGACCCGGTATATGACGGACAGAAAGATGAACATGATGATTCATGACGTATAGGAGAATCTTCTCTGTTAATTCACATAATGGAATTGAATGAGTGTCACCTTGGTTCCTGATGTAAGCTACTACTGTCGAATTGTTTGACAAAATTTGAACATGGCCATCCACTATTATGTGAATCCAATGTTGTAGCACTAACCAAATTAACATCATCTCTTTGATGTTTACGCGCTTCTCTAGGAACCGAGGGTCCCAAAGACCCTGACACCTCAAGTCTGTGAGACTTAGGGTCACATTCCAACCCTTCTGTCTCGCATTCGTCATAATCGTGAAAGCCATATCCGGCAGTTGCAGCAGAACTCCCCGAGTTAACCACTGAATATATGACCAAATCTGAACCCCTGTTTTACTAGGCCCATTAAAACAATACTGGTTTCAAGCGAATGTGTCATCACACTCCAGTTCTGAGTAAAGAATATCTGGAGGGGACGCGTGCGCATGCGGCTCGTCGGAATAAGATCTGAAGCCGCTCCGCACAGCCCCATCAGTCGCATGAATTCCTTCGCCGTTAATGTGTCTGAGTGTAGACAAAAGCGAGCATAACAACTGACAAATTTTGCTCTGGGTAACAGCTGATGAACCAGATTGTTGTGAGTCTCGAAGCTCATTCCCAAGTGAGTGAACGACTTGGATGGAGCTATATCTGACTTTTTCTCGTTTACGATGAAACCAAGACATCGGAACAAAAGAAGCAGACTCTGAACACTGTTCTGAAGAATAATTCTATTGCCGTATCTCTGAAGAATGTTGTCCAAGTAAGCCGACGTTACCGCAGGCGAATGAGCTCGGAAGTATGACATTACCAAGTTCATTATATGAGTGAATGCCCAGGGAACTAGGTTCAGACCAAAGCACATTGCTCTGAACTGATACACCTTCCCTTGTACAGCGAACCGCAGGTACTTTCTGAATGCCGGATGTACCAGGACATGAAAGTAAGCGTCCCTAGATCTATGCTTGCCGCATAGTCATTCACTCAAATGCTCGCTCTTACCAACCAAATGGTCCCCACATAGAATTTTGGAGCCACGATAAGCTTGTTATCCAGTTAGCCGTAAGCCATCTGAGACTACACTTCTCACCCACTTATCTTCCGTGACTGCTGTCCAGTATCTCGCGAAGATGATACCCTTCCGCTAAGTGGAAAGCAATAGAGGTCTTGAACATCACCTGTATGACGTGAGAGGCTTATGGGAGGAGAAACTACGTCCTCCCCACGAAGAACCTCGTCCCGTCGGCCTAGGGGGGGGGGGGGGGGGGGGGGTCTGACCAATAGTCCCAATCAGACCTACGCCCCTTTCCCGAGTCACTATATTCATGAACTCCAGAGTAATTGTAAGAGGGCTTCTTGTACCCTCGTGAGGAGTTCCCTTTTGACGTTTAGATCTGGAACGTCCTCTTTTACTCGTCTGCTGAAGTGGTTGATGAAACGCTGACTTCAATAGCAGATCACTTGACGCTTTCTAAATAGCCTGATCATGGGCTGACGATAACTTGTCGTCCAAAATAGTATGCCCAGAGACCGGAGCGACTCGGAGAGAGCTTTTCACCTTGTCATCTATAAGTGATGACGACGCAAGGGCAGCATCACGTCTGAAGATTAGCCACTGTAAGGGCAGAATTATACGTGGTATATAAAATGCCCTGGAAAGAACTCTAAGAGAGGTACAAACGAACTCAAATTCCTTCCTGTTGAGATGTTGCGCCATAGCTCTGGTAAGGTGATCTGCATAAGACATTGCTTCCAAATTCACTCTACTTGATGAAAATGCTGTTGAAATTGTTTCTGAGCGAATAGTGAATGAAAAAGGGCAAAGATACATCTAGATCACCGGGCTGCTCATTCAAACGCAGAGGAGCTCTCCGAACATCTTCTCCAACCATTTTTAAATGAACGTAGTCCATGAAACAGTATGTTTACGGAAGATATAGCTAAGAAACCGCCTTTCTTTCTTGCACTCGAGAGGTTAAATACGGCATCATCTATATGGCCGAAGGCCTGCGACACCTGCCCAGACTGGAACAGAAATGAAAGGATTTCCTCCTTTGTCCGGATAAAGTCTGCATCCAACAACACCAGCGGTTTCTTCCTTGTCGTCGCAGCAGTCTGGTTCGTCAGAACAAAATCAGAGTAGTATTGATGGATGAAATCCATCGCAACCCTGTGCTGTTCCGAAAGGGAAAGGTAATCCTCTTCCTTATCCCTTTCACCATCTGAGAGAATCAGTTGCGAATCTCGGTCCCTTGCATCTGTGTGAACAGACGACTGGACCGACCCAGCACCGTCCGACAGCTCAGGTTCTGAGACTGAGGGAGGCTGCATCTGCACTTGCTGGGATGCTGTGATCAGCTGCGCAATCTGCGACAGCAAGTCAATCATCGAGGCCGGAGGAGTAGCGGTCTTGTTTCCTAGCCGCTTGCTGCTCCTGGGACGGTGTCAGAAATGGATCTCTTCTCAGAACGTCCCAATAATCGAGGCCTTGTCTCCCTAGCTACCAGATGATCAGACTTCACAGGCGAAGAGTAGTTACTTCTTTGTGCAGCAGGTTGGATATCCAAAGTCGGGTAGCTAGGATGCAGTCGTGTGTGCTTTAATAACATAGCGGAGGAAACCGTGACTGAAGCTGACCCCAGCTGCAGACTAAACAGAGCGTCCCGAGTGGAGGGCGGATATATGCTCCGGCTCATGCAAGTTTCTCAAAACAACATTTGGCCCCAAATGTCTGTTAGGTTATAGACCTCACCAAGTACAAGAAACCTGGGTGAGCTATTTATATTAAAGTGCTTGCTCTACCCAATCCACTTCTCAGACTGCAACGGACTTACCCGGCGTTTCGGCACCCACAGATGGAGTACCCGCTTCACCGGTCGAGCTAGCTGCTTGCAAGAGATTAAAACCCTTAATAAAAGGTCCTAACTCTTGCAATCATGAGCACTGCAGCTAGCTCTATGTGCTCCACACAGCGCGACGACGGTAGCATACTTGGATAGGTGTCAGAATATCATCACCATGTTCATGTTCCTCTGAAATAGAAACTGACAAAATGAATTATAATGCAGTGAGAGGCCTGCCCTCAGAGCCTCACCACCAACAACGTACCGTGACACCCGTCTCCAACATTAGTCATTCAAAATTTGTGTTTGGCCCTTGATAACTTTGAGTTAGCATCAGCTAAGTCTGGGCCATTGGGTTATAGTATAAAAATATGGCTAAATGTCGAACACCACCTTCATGACAGATAATGCATGGTGAACGGTGGACGAAAAATGATCACGATTCAGGTTATTGGGATAGTCAGCATGACCAATTAGAGAACAGTTTGTGCTAAGTAAATTCCAAGTTGAGAAGCCCATACAAATGACTGCTGCATGTATGTATCCCAAAACAAATGTCCTGAGTTTTTAAACTATAATCCTGACAAACCAATAAAAATATTTTGACCGCATTATTGAGGTATGCCTTTGACAAAGGTGTGCCTTGATATTATTGTTGTTGGATTGGGACTTTAGAGCCTTGATAATTGGGGAAAATTAGATTTACATCCCTGATAATCGGTCATACGTGTGACACCCTTGTGCTTCATTATCATACCTTTTTCCTTTGTTCAGTTTTAAAATCAATAGATTCTATATGCAAATGTATCCTTTGGTTCCATGTATCATTCTGCTAACAGGCCTCTTCCTATTTCATAAAGAATTTGGAAGTGAAAATATGAAGTGATATAGTGACAATTTTCACATACTCTCACAACTGTCAAATTCAGGGCAATAACTCTGTAACAATTTAATTTAGCTGCAGCATTCAGTTATGTCATACACATCTGCACTAGACACTGATCATGTACAGCAAGGTCCAAATCAATAGTTTAAGAAATTAATACAGCAAATGTTAGAAAATGTTAACTACTCTAACTTAATTGAATACTGCAACAGCTGAAGTACTGCCAAACAATTTACCCCTTTAACAGGCATAACCTACCAGCACAAGTCAAAAAAATAGCCTTTGAAATTTTATTATTATTTTTAAAATTTTTGGCCTCAAAATCATAGCTTAGCCTCTTTAGAAGGAGCTTGTTGAGAATCATTCCACTGAGGGGGGGGGGGGGGGGGGGGGAGGGGGGTGAGGGGGGGGGGGGGGTGGATAAAATATGTTTTGGAGGCTAAAAATTACAAATTTTCAGATGAGAATTTTTTGGCAAGTGTGGCTCCCGAGTTGTTTTTGGTGACAGGTTATAAGATTTTACCATTAAAGCATCAATCAGTTCATCATCATGTTGACCTTTCTGTACTAAAGTTTGCAGTTGTTGTTTCACTGCCTTCAATTCTGTAGATAGTACTTTGTTTCTGAAGAGGAAATAAAAAAAATAAATCTCATTAATGAAGACAATACTAAAAAATTTTTTAACTTTGAGTCTAATTATATTAATTTTTATGCTCTTATAGAGTACTCCTTCCAGCTCAAAAATCAGCCCTCAACCACCCCCCCCCCCCCCCCCCATAAAGTATGCCACTTTTCTTCACAACAGAACAGGGATCAACATTAATGGTTATCCATTTGCCTTAGTCAAGTAAAGTTCACCAATCGTATGAGGTCACTTTCTGGCCTGGACAACATGAATTTGGAAATATTGTACACTTGTATATGCCTGTACATGTGTTAAATTTTTAACTTGAAAAATTGGGTTTGAAACTGTTTTTACTTTAAATTCATTTCAAGTGTAGTGTTGCACGTTATAAGATGATGGTAAACTTATTAACCATATGTTTTCATAATGTTATCAGTAGGGAGTAAACAAAACAGTATGGTATTGAACACCCCATAAAGGCATGAGCGAAAGGGATCGAAGATGTCTAGATATGGCCCCAAACAACCATTTGATATTTCATAATCACTGGTGAAGGGATACAGGTAGTAGTATTTCCAAAGAATTTAAAAGTGAAATTCCACAGCTCATGCCCAGATGTCCCCCAACCTCCATTTGAAAATGGCCATTGGGGAACATCTGGGCATGAGCTGTGGAACTGGATTAAGCTCATTTCTAGATATCATGCTGAATTGGCTGTATTTTGCATTAAACAGATGAGGTACACAGGCTAACAGTCCTCCAAAGGAAGTGCCCTTGAATAATAGGCAAAATGCAAGATAGCCACCACAGCAGCCAACTGTTTCAAATGTAGCTCAACTCTGAAGCTTATATCTAGATGTCATCTCAAACAAGAATATGAAATTTAAAAATCGTTGGTTCAGGTTTGTGAACTGCAGGGTATGGAAATGGAAACAATAAAATCCAAGATGGTCATCGACTGCCATATTTCTTTAGATCAACAGTGAAGCTGGATAAATCACATCAGTATGTCATCTGTAATCTGCATACAAACTTTTTGATTTTGAATTCATGGAAGCAGACAGGAGGATCTACCAAAGGAATAGCTATTGAAGGACTTAACCCTAAAAGCCCTAATTCCAACACGAATCACTTTTTATTACAACATAACAGGTGTCCCAACATGCAGTCTTTAGGTAAACTGGTAAGTTACCTTCAAGGTGCCTTAAAAGTGGTTACTAGGCAAGTCTTGGCTGCCATTTTAGGCAGCCAAGATATGCCTAGACCCAACTGCAAAGACATAGGATGTAGACTGTCCAAGTAGCAAAATATACAAAAATCTCCAGGCCTCTAAGAGTTGAGTGTAAATCTGAGATGCTGCCAACAACTATGCTTTTCAGGCTTAGGCAGTGAAATTCAAAAGCATGCACAAGCCCTAAAAAACCTTAAATGTTTGCGCTGATCAATTGAGGGAACAACCTATATAGTGTGCAAAACGAATTGCAGACATATCAGTTTTTATAAGAATGTTGCCCCTAGTGGAGCACCAATGGGGTTGGGTAACTTGATATGAACAAACCTATGTTTGTTCATCAGAAGGAAAATACATATCAAGTTAAGTGATAATTGAGAGAAGATGTCACAAAACAAATATAATCTTATAAATATACTATATCATGAAAGAAATCAGTAATGTTGTTACTCATACTTTACTCGTACCTTGCTTTTGCAGACTCATTTTTTTTGTTTCAAAGAATTAAAATCTTCTTGAAGTGCTCGGAGTTCTGCTAATGTTTTCTGAAATGTTAAATTAAGAATGTCATTCCAATATGCAGTCACCTCCATTTCATATATTATTAATTATGTTTTTCACTAGCTTATTCAACAAGGTAAAGATTCAAGAATGACAAAGGTGTTGATCAAATTCATGAAAATGTGATACTCAACTGTCTAACAAATCAATCAAATCTACCCAGCCTTTTACATATTATCGCCTTTCAAACTTTGTTGTAAGTGTTATAGGCCAGGGAGATTAAAAAGTGAATTATTTTACCTTTAAGGCCTTGGACAATTTTGACCAAATTCCAGAGCCATTACTTGCAAATTTAGAACTTTGGGACTGATTTTTCATAAAGTCTTGGATGCCTAAAAATCAAAACTTGACTTCAAAACACTGATAATGAGCTAACCCTCCATGCACTGACATTAAAATATTAACATATCAAGAAGCAAATGGTTTCCCATAATGGGAACTAGGAATTGTACCCATTAAATGCTATTTGACAAAGCTCCATCTCTGTCAAACAAGACTGAATTGTTAAATCCAAGTTACATGTTGGTGAAAAAATCGCAACATGAAAATTTAGGTATTTTTGACATCAGTGTGCAGAGGATTAATCACTGCCTGTAAGACTTTCTTATAATTGGAATTTGGGCAACTCACTCTGAGACTACAAAGTTTGTCCAAATAAGAATTAAACTCTTAACCGAACACAAAAAGCAGACGACACTTGCAAACAAAATTCTTGAATAACTAATTTTTTTTCAGTTTTTGCCTTAAAAACATAGCTTATGACACCTCAATGGAACGAGCTCAATGAGCTCATTCCATTGAGGTGTCATAAGCTATGTTTTTAAGACAAAATTTTTTAAAATGATGAAAATTTAATTGTAATTTTTGTGAATAGTGCCTGGTCGGTTTTGGCCCTTATGTTTTGGTAAAGGGTTAAGAATTAACTTGTCAAGATAAAAAAAGGCAAGAATTGAACAGAGTTTTCCAGCTATGTTAACATCGATGAAGAATATTGCAAAACTTGATGACAGTAGAATAAGGGTAGAATTATCAAGCTCAAAGTTACTGGTTTCATTGCCATGATTTATCTGACCATGATGACAGACTTTGGGTATATTTTACCTTTGCTGATAAATTGCTGTAATGTAAGGTACTGCTGGAAATATTCCCGTGTGACTTTTCCTTCAGTGTGGCCTTTCACCAACTTATGAACAGCTTAATTGGAGAAGATTTCACTATGACACACAATGTGCCCCTAAATATTGCACATAAATAGTATCATCAACTGAATTTTATGAGGTGACTAAAGTTGTACCTGGATAGAAGCCAGTGAGAAGATGGTATAGTTAACCCTTTATCTAATGCTCAAAACTGGCCAACACTATTAAAAAAACTTGCCATTCAATTTTCATTATTTTCTGTATCAAAAACATAGCTTATGACCCCTCATTGGAATGAGCTCATTGAGCTTGTGCCAATGAGGGGTTATAAAGTAGGTTTGATGAATTTTTTTTTTTTAAATTAGTTATTGACAAATTTTGTCTGCAAGTGTTGTCTGCCTTTACTGTTAGGTAAAAGGTTAATCAATGCACAAATACTAATAAATGAAGATCACAACCATTTTTAAGGTAATAAAATTTACTAAACAAACGTAAAAGGTCCCCAGAGGCCCAGAGTGCTCACATAAAGAAGCCCATTGATTTATACAAACTGAATCTAACCCTTCTAAGGATGCAGAATAGCAAATATCAAACAATTCTGGAGAGTGCATCTGAAGAACTGATTTTTTAAAGATTATTTCTATTGGACTTGGTTCAAATTCCAATAGGGAGCCTAACTATTAACCCGGAGACTTGATTTTAATAAACTTGAATCTGACCCCTAAGGATGGTGTATACCATAGATTTAAAAATTCTGACTGCAGGTTCTGGAGACGATGATTTTTTAAAGAATATTTCCCGTATTGCACCAAGTTAAAATTCAGGCTCAAATAAGGAGCCCAAATATCAACCCAGCTACTTGTTTTAAAAAGTTTGAATCTGACCTTCCTAATGATGCTCTGTACCAAATGTTAAAAGATTTTAACTGGTGAATCTGAAGAAGATTTTTAAAGATTATTAATCATTTTGCACTAATATTATATTTGTGCTCAAATGGGCCCAAATATTAATTGAGAGACCAAACTTGAATCTGACTCTTATAAGGATGCTGTGTACCAAATAACAAAAGATTCTGTCTGATGGTTCTGGAGAAGAAGATTTTTAAAGAATATTCCCAGTTTGCACGAAGTGAAAATTCAGGCTCCCATTGGGAGCCCAAATACCAACCCATGGATTTTATTTGAACAATATCTTGGATCATACCTCCTTGGGATGCAGTATACCAAATATCAAGAGATTGTGTGTGGGTGATCTGAAGAAGACTTTTAAAGGTTTTTCCTCATATTGCACCAAGTTAAAATTATGGCTCCAGAGGGTGCCCTTCTATTAACAGGGGGAATTGATCTCCATGGAGTGCAGGTAAAAATTGGATGCATAAATCATTATATATCCCCCATTTACACTGCATACCAATTTTGGTTCAAATCAGCGGAATGCTACCAAAAACTGAAATTTTGGGTGGTGTCACAAATTTTTGCCACACCTAATTGTGGAGAAATAGTGTTCGGCAAACTTTTTCTGAACATGTATCAATCTACACCATTAAAAGATGCTGCATACCAAATATTGACACATTGCAGCCAGCAGTTCATGAGACGAAGATTGTTCAGAGTTTTTCCAGTTACCAATATTGTTAAATAGGGGGTCCCCATTAGAGGAGTCCCACTGAAGGAGCCATTTGCATTTTTTCCTTCTTTTTGTAACCAACTAATCCACAGCTCCTAGAGAAGCTTCATTTCCACTACGAAAAATATTTCTTGTGTAGTTCAGAGGGGGGGGGGGGGGGGGGGGGGGGCACCAAAAATTTGCAAGATGTGACGTGGGGGTGGGTGGGTCCCTTGAGTGCGCCAACAAAAATGTGCATTTCCAACTTGTGCAATTTTTGAATTTTTTAAAAATATATCAGTATATCAGCTAATATATACCATTATTTGTTATTCAAACCTTAAAGATGATGTTGTACATCACACTCTTAACATAAATACAACCATCAGGAGGCTTTATATGTGAGAATATTGGCTTAATCTGGGAAAATGTCACACGTTAGTAGGGGGTGGGTGTCTTGTTCGAAATGTAGAAAATGTGCAGACAATATTTTGGGAAAATTCTCTCTGATGCACTAAATTCAACCCAAGTTATTTATTTATTAATTGATTTATTTATTTATTGGTGTTTAACGAAACTTTAACAACAAGAGTCATATTGTGGTCAGTGACAGGTTTACGGGTGGAGGAAGCCAGAGTACCCGGAGAGAACCACTGAGCCAATGACGAGCAGCTGTCAGCTCTTCAACATCATAACCATGACTGTACTACACACTGCACAGCGGTACTGCGTACTACACAGCACAGACAGGGTTAGACAGGCTGAAAACATGTGTACCTCGGCGTGCAGTACGTCTCAGCACACAGCGTCATCATGCCCCCACGTGGGCAATTGGGGGTAAGTTTATTTTGGATTTTAATGGAGGAGTGGGGGATGGGTGTCTGAGAACGGTAGTAGAAAATTTGCATGTTGGTGGGTGGGTGGGTGTAAAAAGGAGCTGAATAAAAAATAGGACGTCACGTCTTGCAAATTTTTAGTGGCCCCCACCCCCCCTGTGTAGTTGCCAAAATATGGTCAGTTGATTTTTCTTGCTATTTTAAGCTTTTGGGGAATTTCCACAGGGACAAGAAAAAACATTTTTCGGCAAAAGTCAAGTAGATGTCATCATATATTACTGCATATCGGTTTGGTTCAAATTGGCCATCTGGTTCTGATAATAGAAATTTTAGGTCAGGTCATAAATTTTGCCTCTCCTGGCATGAGCCCAAATAAACGTTGTTTGAAACATACTTGAATTTTCATACCAGAAGAAAGTTGCATACCAAATTTCAAAGGATTATGACTGGTGGTTGATAAGAAGATTTTTAATAATTTGGGGCTTTTCCTGGAAGGGTATCCCCTAAAGATAATTTGTGCCAAGTTTGGTTGGATTTGGGCCAGTGGTTTAAAAAACAACTGGTTTGCAAACGTTAACCACATGACATACACTGAAGGATGCAATAGATCATGCTGACTTTGTCAGGTGAGCGAAAAAATCTGGAATTTTCATCCTATGCATGTACCCAGTGTTAAAATGTCTGTCCTCCTCACTCAAAGAGGACACCAGACGTTTAATTTGAACAAGTTTGTAAACAGATACCTCTCAAATTAAACATGAAAGCATGTAAAGTAATTGTTCGGAAACGGTGATTTTTCAATGTAGCGCTGTTCAGTTGTGAAATTTTGTCTCGGTTTGGTTTTGGGGTTGGTTGTGACAAAAGAGTTGAGTCCCACTTCAGGTTTTGTTTTTTATTTCTTGTTATTTCAACAAACAGGAAACTCAACGAAATACTGAAACTGTAATGAAAGCCACATTTTGAAACTAAAAGGCTACCACCAGTGAGTATGCTATGAACTTGTGATGTGATGTTACATGTACATAGTGGTATACAATACAACATTCTACACTGGTTCCCCCCCCCCCCCCCCCCCCCCCCCACCCCCCAATCCCCATTTTAGTTTTGCCCTAAATCTCCATCGGAAGCTTCAGTGGGAACATAGTCGACATCTCTGTCAAGCATCTTGCTGTCCATCCATCCATACTTCTGTGACTTTGTATTTCCATACAAACATTTCATATTATAACTCGAGCATTGTCATATTTTGATATCCTTTGGTATGGTGACAGACCAGCATGGAGAAAAGGAGATTCACATATTATGGGTTTTGTCCACACATATGTACCTGAGTTATGTCCCTTTTTATACTTGGAAAACTTTCTGAATGATCATTTCCATTATACACTCAATCATTGGTTGGCAAATTTTGATGTATTTTGGAATGAGAGACCAGCATGGGGGAAAGTACACCCACATATTGCAGGTTTCATCCATTCATATGTACTGGAGTTATGGCCCTTGTTACACTTGGAAAACTTTCCATACAAACGTTGTGCATTAAACCTCCAGCATCAGTTGTTGGATTTTGATGTCCATTGGCATGATGATAGACCAGTCTGGGTGAAAAGATATCAGCATATTACAGATTTGGTCCACACATGTTTATTACAGTTATGCCTCTTTTTAGACTTAGAAAAACTGCCCCTTTGAACTTTTTGCACTGATGTTTCTTGTCCATGGGAATAATAATTTTTGTTGAATAGCAGTGGAAAATTTAATAATTTCTATACTGCCCATATTGAATGGGTATGCAGGGATGAGTTTAACTGAGATAGTCTGCATATGTGTTCATTTGTTTGTTCAAAACCTTTCTGCAACATCTTTATTCCATCTTTTTGAAAAATGCCAACACCCCAATGAGCAGCAAACACTATTGGTATTGCAGGTTGGGGCATATCCCATGCTTCTCGTTGCTCTATTTTCTTGTTTTTATGTTTGACTTGATATGCAGTCGAAACAATGCAAATGCCAATGGTAACCATCAATCTCACAGTGTTTACTCCACATGCATATAACGTTACACTCGTATTTGTTTCCGAAAATTCTTGATCATAAATTTCAGTCATATATGTATACTAATAATCAAATGGCTTCTGAACATATGAATGGGAATTACAGCAATTTATTTAAATTCAAGAGCGGATTTCATTCACTCGTTGACATTTTACAAGGTTAGCCAATAGAGCAATGTATGAACATTGAGCAGTTAGCACATGTTACATGCAGAATGGAATCAAACAACGAACCTCATCCTAGTGTATACTGAAACTACCAGACTAGTGCTGTATACTTTATTACAGAGAGAGGGAATTTGTCAAAATTGCAGTATTCACCTTCAGTCTGCTTTTTAAAGTTGTTTTTGATTCCAAAAACATCAGGTCTTTATAATCAACTTTGTGCATCATTGATTCATGGTGGTGTTTCGACTTAAAAGTGTTTCTGTATTCTGCAGCAGTCTTCTTCTTACAGACTTTACATGTCGCATATTTGCAAATCTGCACAAGACTTTTATCGTCCTTTCCAGCCTGTTGTATTTCATAAACAATAGGCACAACTTTCTCGGCTGTGACTGAGGATTACTTGTAAGTACAAAAAAATGGAAAGTCCTAGTAATTTCTGTATTTATCATACCTACCACTGGCCAGGGCTAACTTGTTAACAAAGTTAAAATTTTTTTAACTAAATTATTAACGTTTAACTTTGAAGTTTCATAGGGTGCATCAGGAATTATTTTGTACTCATCGTGACTCATCTAAAGTATATGTATAGGTCATCTATTCTTTCGTCTCACTCAGTTATTTGAAACTGCATCACATTGTCGACCCTTTCATAGTCATGTTGTGCGTAACTTCATATATGATAGCCTCAACAGTCAACATTGCCGCACCCAATATCAATTACCTGAGCAATACGACATGAGCGATGCAGAAACTAACAACGTTACTAAACATCAAAATGTAGCATTGCATCATTTTCTTGTGTTTACCCAAGCTGGATCGCCCCGTGCAGATGACGTCAAATTTTGCGCCATTTGACAAAATTGAAGAATACGAAAAATTTAGATGTCTGTCAATTTTTGATGACCTGTTGATTTGGTGGAGAGACCATGAAGCTCTCCTACTAACGTTGGCGAAGTTGGCTTACCGATATTTGGCGTTACCAGCAACATCAGCTTCAGCGCAACGCCTATTTTCCATATACAGACTGGTATTCAAGCAACGGCAGATGTCTCTTTTTAAAGATACGGCCACAGCGATTGTATTCTTACATGAAAACATCGCTGAATGTTAGACTTTACGATAACCTGGGAGAACTATATTAACTCTATAAGTTTAATCATATTCAAAAATGGCCGGAGTTGGTCTGTTATACTACAATTTTGTTCATTTTAACATTTAACGTCATTTAACACATTAATAAAGAACTATTTAACACGTTAACGTGTTAAGGAAAATTTTAACTCCTCCCAGCACTGCCACTGTAAATAACCATTCTTTTGTGATGCCTGCTGAGTGTAATAGTTCTAATACAGTGAGGTGTGAGTGAATAACTCACAGGGGGGCACCTCCTGTCTCAGCCAGTGTTTGGTATGATAAATACAGGCATTAATTGAAATTCCCATTATTTATCCACCATTACCACTGGCTCAGACATGCTGAATAGATGATAGGATGGAAGGCTAAAACACGAGTGAAAGTTAAAAACAATAACAAGCAGGCTATTCCTTACTCCAAACAAATAGGAATCCTGAAGCAGTTTGTTAAGGATAAAATAGGATTTATTTACTTCCAAGAATGATAGATAAATATCATTGTTAGGTGCAATGCCAATAAGGATACAAGAATCCATACTGGAGTAAGACTGGTTACCTCTTCTAAGGTCATAACAGATCCCAATTGCTATAATTTAGGTTAAAGGGACCAAAATATAAATGCATCCAGAGGTAACATGAGACTATTTATATCAAGATTACGAATCATGAGTTACTGTATGGAATGAACTCATGATTTCTAAAACTGTATACAAATATACAAAATACCAAACACTGACATTAATTGTGGTCCACCAAGCGAGAAGCTTGCAGGCTTTTCACTCTAAAGCCAAACTGTATGCGAGAATACCCTCTCCCTTTTGCAAAACAAAGAGGTAGGCCACAATAAATGTCAAGCACCGCAATGTAAAAGCTTGAAATTTAAATTATATAACATTCTG
Organism: Pictodentalium vernedei; assembly: GCA_031216915.1. NCBI lineage: Eukaryota > Metazoa > Mollusca > Scaphopoda > Dentaliida > Dentaliidae > Pictodentalium > Pictodentalium vernedei. The sequence goes on along the minus strand of CM062289.1, from coordinate 229,808,809 downwards.
AGCAGCAGACATGGGACCTAGACATCTTAGATCCCTAGCCACAGAGTCTAGATTTCTCAGGTAGAAAGAAGTGAATGTAGAAGGCTGCATCCCATAAGCGGCCTTCAAAATATCTGATAGAGCAAAAGAATTAGCACATGCCCAGGAGGTTGATAGAGCTCTTACCTCATAAGGTAATCTGTCAAAAGACTACCATCTTGAATGTGGAGTCCCATAGAGCAGTTGCCTTGGTCCTGTTCTGTTTCTATTCTATATTTCAAAAATGTTCACCATCATTGAATCTCACCTGCCTGATGTCCATGGTTATGCTGATGACACACAGGTCTATTTCTCTTTTCGACCATCAATCAAGGATCAAACTAACACTCTAGAAACTATTGAATCATGTATTTCGGACATTCGCACATTGTTGGTTTCAAACAAATTAATGATAAATGATGATAAGACTGAATTCCTAATAATTGGTTCACGACAACAACTCACTAAAGTTGATATCAATTCAGTAAAGGTAGGAGATTCTGCCATCAGTGCAAGTAACAATGTACGTAATCTTGGTGTCTTCTTCGACTTTACCATGTCTATGGACAGACATGTTACAAATATGTGCAATAAGGCTTTCAGAGGTCTATACAAAGTTAAACAGCTAAGACAGTTCCTCACCAAAGACTCCACAAAAACCCTAGTTCATGCCTTTGTAACTTCACATTTGGATTATTGTAATGCCCAGACATGTTAACCTCCAGAAAAATTTTTCAGGGAACCGGAGGGTGATTTTCAGGGAAATGGGATGGATTTCAGGGAAAAGATCGTGCGGGGACAAAATAAAAGACTTGTGAATTTTCAGCTCATGGACCACTATTAACACCAAGTTATACCCAGAACTAGTTTTCAACTATGCTGATGCATTTATGCTATGTTAAAAAATCATAAAATAACTTGACTTGACCCCCCCCCCCCCAGGTTCCTCTTCTTCGTGAGCCCCCCCCCCCCCCCCCATCCCCACCACCACCCACCCACACTGTCCCACAGAGCACCTCCACCTGTGGTTTGTTCTTATCAAAGTGTACTTAGCTAATAATTTCCCAAGTCTGGAAATGTTTACAGGAAAAGATGTCCTAATGTTCAGTGACTTCAAGAACATTATTACTTAGAAAGTATCTTTCTCAAACTTCATGCATGTGGGACGTTTGTGCCCTACACAAAACTTTTCTTTTCATCATTGAAGCATTTTTTTTTAATTCCATTCGAAATTTTCTGGGTACAGATGGCCAATAGTTAACAGTTCTGTAGTCAGCACAACAGAATAAATGTAGTGTTAGAAAATAAGTCCATTGTGTTTAAATATGCAGTCATAATTTTTCGGAATCCTAAGCAACTTTAACCTACTTTAAACTGTGCTAAATAGTTGTTGTTTACGTTTTGATTTGGGAAAAGGGATGAGAATTAAAGCTATTCTATGAAGAAATAAATACATGTATATTTTCATATATTTTAATTTCCAAAAACTGCATTTAAATGAAGGTGGAGTTTTCAATTTTTTGAAAGTAAGTCACCTATTTTCACTTCGACACTCGCACATCATTGATCTCCAAAGAAAAAACCCAGAAATAAACATGAACACAGTTGAAATATATATCATAAAATACCCTTTTCTTAAATAAATTTAACTTAAATCCAAATAACTTATTTGACTGCTTTGTGAGTTTTTACCAGAGTTTAAAATGCATGTGATTTGACTCCGAACGTTTTTCACTAAGTTACAACGGGAACAAAATATTTGACTGTTTTTTTCAGGGATTTTTGGTCCAAAACTGATTCCCGTCCGGGAGGCTGAGAACTACACTGAAATTCCGGGATTTTCCCAGGCACTCCAGGAGAGTTAACATGTCTGGTAATACCTTACTGTTCAACCTTCCACAATATCAGTACTCTCGCCTGCAGATGGTGCTAAATGCATCAGCTTGAGTGGTATGCAGGATATCACGATCTCAACACATCACTCCTGTTCTGAGGGATATGCACTGGCTGCCAGTCAAGTACAGAATAATTTTCAAAACTTTATTATTAGTTTTTAAGACACAAAACAACATGTCACCAGCCTACTTAGAAGAACTCCTTAATACCCAGAATGTATGTCAATACAACCAGATGTCCGATGGTAAAATGCTGCTACATGTTCCAAAACATAGGTGTAAGACATTTGGAGATAGGTCATTCTCTTTGCTGGCCCTCACTTGTGGAATAATTTACCAGAACACCTAAAAAGACTGTCAAATGTCAACCTTTTCAAGAAAGATCTCAAAACATACCTGTTTCAAAAAGCCCATAAGTGATATTCTGGACTGTAAGATACTGTATGTATTCCGTTTGTATATTTGCATGAGCTCAGTAACATGTACAGTGCCTTAGAATATGGTTCTATATCTTATGAACTATAATTTTGGCGCATTATAAGCAAAGATTCTATTCACTCTACTATCCCTATTGGATAAATTGCTATATGGATAGTAGACTGAATCCATCTTCAAATGGAATGAACTGAAATAGCCTTTCTGCCTGGGATGAGAAAAATAAAAGACAAATGTTGAGCTGTTTGTTTCATTCCATCATTTGAATAAACTTCATTTTACACATCAAAAGGAAGAAACCCCCAACACCACTTATCAAGTCCTCAAATCTATCGGTTCATGAGAAGATTTTTGACGAACTTAAAACATTTATTCCCCACCCCTTCCACATGGGAAGGAGAGGCAGTGCTTCAATTTTAACAAAATTGAAATGTTTCATCCCAGCCATTACTTGTATGGAATATCATTGGAAATTATCCAGCAATTTAGGAGGAGTTTACTCAAACACCACGTTTAGGAGGGATGAAGATGAATAAATATAGCTCACCATGACTTTCAGTTGGGTAATTCTAAAAATACAGACCTCTGGAGTTAAATTATCTAGTAGAATGAGACTGAGTCCTGACATAATTCGTGACATGACTTATGCAAAAACACCCAATGCCTATGATCAGTTGAGCAGAATTGAAGATCTTGCATGAATCAGATCAGTTTGCAGTAAGCATTAATCCAAGAATTTGCATTTAATTTCATTCTCTCTGGGTACTTTGGCTTCCTCTACACATAAAACTGTCTAATATGAAATAAATAAATAAACAAATAAATAAATAAATAAATAAATAAATTTAATTAGCATAAATTTCATCCCTTTTTTCATACTTTGGTACCCAAAACATAGCTTATGATGCCTCTAAGAATGAGCTCACTGAAATTAATAGCAGTTTATTAATACATTAACGATGAATGATTGAATATATTTATTTGATAAATGGTTGGCCAATGGTAGATTATGATGCAGTTGATATTTTATTAATTTAATAGTGTTTAAAGTCACTTTTTGGATATATGGCTCTATCATGATCATGACACATTAATGAGAAGTCAAATTTTAAACAATCATTTATACCTATGGTACCTACTGTGGAGGAATTCAATGTCAGGCATTGGTTACTTGATCTACTTCAGTAAAACAGAACATGTTTACCACAGTAAGGCCTAAAAAAGTTAAAAATCTGGTTCTCATGCCCCCCCCCCCCCCCCCCCCCCCACATGGTCATTTTGACTGCTGCATGCTCACTTTTAATAACCAATGCAAACTTAAAAAAATAAAAATTAAATGGTTTATGTCTGAAATTTTATGTAGGTTAATAAAATTGATAAATTGAGTGCAACAAGGCTTTGCAATGCTTTAGCATTTCAAAGCTTCTTGCACTCAAGGAACAAAACACACCACCACCCATGCTATTCTGTAGATTATGAGGCCTAAAACATAAAACAAACCAAGAACATGAACTTTTGATGGCAGAGAAATAATTACAAAAATTAAAAAAAAAAAAAAAATGTGCACCCATAAGCAATTATACAAAAGAAGAGGCCCCAGGGGGCCTTAAGGCACTCACCTGACATGGTAGTCTAAATATCAAACCAGGGACTTGACTAGCATAAGCTGCATACGCCCCTCCTGAGAAAAACATATACCAACTAGACGAAGCTATTGTGCCCACACAATACACAGGATTTTCCTTCTGTTTTCAGTTCCTGTACTTGCACGTCCCAAACTTGAGATAAACGCATAAAAAACAGATTTTTTTTTATTTTTGTCCAGAAATTTTCGAAGTCCCAAACAAATTTTTTTCAGACTAAAATTTTTTTTTCTTCTTCTTAAAAAGGACCAAAACACATAAAAACCAAAGAACTAATTTCCGGATTTTGGTCCAAAATTTTCTAAGTCTCACCCGGCCCCCAAATTTTCAGTGTAAAAAAAAAAAAAATTTTCGTCTTAAAATTGACCAAAAATGCATAAAAAGCAGAAAAACTCATTTCCAAATTTTGGTTCAAAATTTCTAAGTCCGGACCAGGACCCCAAATTTTCAGCCCAAATATGAACCCAGGGATTTGGCTTGAACAAACTTGAATCTCACCTCCCTAAGCATGCTGCATACCAAATATCAAAAGATTCCTATTTGTAGATCTGAAGAAGAAGATTTGTAAAGAATATTCCTCATACTGCACTAATTTAAATATTTGGGCCCCCATAGAGAGCCCAAATATGGATCCAGGGAATTGATTTCAATAAACATGTGAAACAATCTTCCAGACATGTTATATGGGAAATTTGAAAGCTTTTGGAGCAGTGGTTTGGGAGAAAAGTAGTGTTAAATGTTTTTCCCATTACCTACAGAGTTGAAAAATGCTGACTCAGTGCTTTTTCAAAGTCCCAAAAAAGTATCCATGATAAAACCGATAGCAATTTTTTTTTTGACCATTCCATTCTGTTGGTCCTAAGGAAGCTTCACACCAAATAAGAATTCTCAGTGCCATGTAGTTTTGGAGATATGGGTGTTTTAATTTTTTTCTATTTTTAGCTCCTGCGGTTCCCATGGGGTGACACGAAAAAAAAAATTGGCATAAATTAAGTACTTATGACCCAATAAGCCCTCATATCAAATTTGGTTCAAATCTGCCTCTCGGTTTGGAAAATAGAAATTTTGGGCGGGGCAAAAATTCTTGCCCCTCCCATAACAAAGGCAAATATAGTTCCTCGAACTTCTCTTGAACAAATCTGAGTGTACACCTCAAAAGGAAGCTGCACACCAAATATCAAGTCTCTGCTACTTCATGAAAAGAAGATTATTTTAAGATTTAAGCACACTTTTTAGGCGTGGCCCTACCGAGGGGCCGGTCAACTTGATTTGAACAAATTTGAATTGACATATGATAAGGTACATGCACAGCAAATTTTGTTGAATTTGGTCCAGTAGTTTGTTAGAAGAAGTCGATAATGTAAAGTTAACGCCGGACGGACGGCGATGGATGGAAAGTGATTAGTAAAGCTCCCCTTGAGCTGTGTCCAGGTGAGCTAAAAATGACCTGAGAAACAGAAGATCTACTTTGTGGGGCCTTAAGTAATGATCAATTAATTAACAAATTCTCAAAGATGAAAACAGAATTTCATTTTACCTCCTGGGCTTCTTTTCGTTCTTTCTCCACCTTTCGGAGCGTTTCTCTTGATCTGCTTTCAGCAGTCTTCCGTCTCCCAGACATTCTTCCCATCATCTCATCTTCTAAATCATAATCTGTCATTTCATCAGCCTTTTGAATGTCAAGCTGAGACTTCAATTCTGTTACCTGTATACAACAAATTTTAAAATACTATTGATTGATTGTAGTTTAAACAATATTTTTTATTTCAAAGAAAAAAAGAATCATGTTATATGTACACATCATGTTCGAAAAGAAAGTTGAAATAAAGCAAAATCGAAGATAATCGTACATTAAATAACATGATTGATTTTCAAACAAATACCAAGAAAAGAGTCAGGAATGATAAGAAAATGATAAATTTAAAGTAATTTGTATATTTTTTATACTTACCAATAATGGCCTAGACTTAGCTGGTGCAACTTCAATATTATCAAGGGCCAAACACAAATTTTGAACTCCCCAATCCCCAAAATTTGAATACAAAACCAAAAATTAAAAGTCCTATCTGGGCCTCCATACTTTTAGTACTTGCGCATGCGGAGTACCCAGGAAGAGACCGGAATTGGTGCCAAGCATCATTCTTCCTAGTTGTGCCTACTAATGTTATAACTCAGCGGGGAGGTATGAGTGGCCACTCATGGGAGGGCTATCCCCATCTGGGCCATTGGAAAGTATAAAAAATATGCAAATTACTTTAAATTTATCATATTTTTATACTAGAACCAATGGCCCAGACTAAGCTGAATCGTAAAAAGGCAGGAGGGCCTAGGACTTAAAAGAATAGCAGACTAAAATTCAGCTCCTCAGCTTGCATAGAACTCCCAAAGTGAAAAGGAGTTTCAATATTTTAAGGAATTACCTATATGTCTCGCTATACCACAATACAGAAGACATACAACGGAAATAAGGAGCAATATCCAAGTAATTCCCTATTACTTAGCATAAATGAATAAGCTAAATTGGTGTAACAAGCCCCCAATTTTAAGGCTAGTCCAGAATAAGACACTTAAAATTAGGAAAAGCGTGTCCGAGAGTGAGAGACTAACGCCTACAAACACACGCCATATATAATGTAACAAGCTGTACATAATATCAGAATAATCTGCAGATGATCACAGCTTAACTCATAGTTACACACTTATTAAAAGGCCAGAAGAGGTAAGGAGAAAACACCCCCTCCCTCCCCCCCTATTTTGAAGGAATAATCGTCAAAACAAAGAGGAGAGAAGTCTGGAAACAGTGAAAAAGCGGTACGGAATAATATATATATTCGTCTAAAAGGCACCCGGCTATTAATTATTATTAATTTATTGGTGCTTAATACCACATCAGCAGCTAAGGCTATATCATGGCGATCCCGGTTATTAAAATCGCAAGCTTCAAAACGCTGCCGCATCCAGAATACGTAAATAGGTCGAAAACTGGGGATATAAAAATGTACAATCTTAAAACTTGTCCAATTGAATCCCAATGGAAAGTTATCTAATAGAACTATATGTTTCTTAGTCAACACACAGGTGACCACGTTCAGGTGTACAATTCTAATAATGAACCACCCAGTTGTAACCGTACAATTATATGAGTGTAGGAATAAGCCATGTGTACCACTTTTTGGTTGAAAACTGGATTCCGAATATGGAACGGGATACGATTAAAAAGCCCATCACTGACTGTCCTCAATAAATCATTGTTCCCTAGGTCCGTTAAAACCAATGACTGTTCGGAGAAAGAATTTACCACTCCAAATAATGAAGTCAAAATTAGAGAATGTATGCATAGACGGCCATAACTGATCCAACTAGCCCCAAAATTCTCATAAGCTCTATAGTAATGCATAGCCAGAATCAAGAGAATCTATTCCGTAATAAGTCTGCCTAATAATGTACACATATTATACATACAATGAATAGAATCCCACCTCAAAACGATGTTAATGCGATTAACCTGAGAAATAGACTCATACGCCGTAAGAAAAGCAGACAGGTATGAGCGTTACTACTCAAGAGTAGATTAATTGCCCCATTTGGAGAATATCGCCCAGATAACTGACATGACTGCCATACAGGAACACGAAGGCTAGTACTATCAACCGAATGTATTCATGATAAAATTTGGAATCCAAGAACAGTTATTGTTCAGGAATCATATGCTCATATATCACTAATGAACAAACAATCACAGGAAGCAAACCAACTAGAGTGGCTAGGCCCCTGATGTCACCATTAGACCACAACCCACCTGCCAATCAAAGAGCAATGAAAGGCATGCATATAATTGAATGCATGCAAGGCTTACAGGAAGAGCACTACGTCCTGCCCTGTAATCGCCTCTTAACATATTGGTGGTGGAGGGGGTCAATGAATAAATCATATCGAACCCCCCCCTCACCCACAATACTTGAATCGCTAGATAAGTAAGGCCGGCGCAGTAATATTTAGGCTTGGGGCAGTGACAAATTCCTTTTTGGCTCTAAGAAAAAGAAACTTCACGCTACATTCTCAAGCTATACTGCTCCTGCTATTCTCAATAAAGAGTAATAGAGCTAAAAAGCTTGTAGTTAGCCCAAGCAAGGAGAATGACACTAACCCGGTGACTCCATAATGCCACTTAGGACGGAGAGGGATGTGATGAGCATGGCACTATTGCAAGGAATATACCCGCTGAAACAGCGTCAACATATCCCTCGAAATCAAGACAGTACGCCATGGCGTCAAATAATACACCATATAGACATAATATTCAATCATCAAGTGGAAACATAATCCACAACATTAGATTTGATAAGAATGAAAGCAGGAGACGAAAACTATGTTCCGGCACCCAATCACAAGAAACCTAGATGAACTCCTTACATCTTGTACAGGTTATAGCAGGAATATAATCCTGAAAAGGAGTTAACTATAGGCATTCGAAAGAATGCTCATTAATCACACTAGGTTAATATGGCGTTATCCATAGGGCTAAAAGCCTCAGACAACGAACATAACAAGAGGCCCCAAGGGGCCTGAGGGCGCTCACCTGACATGGTAGCCTAAATATCAACCCAGAGAATTGATTTCAACAATTTGCATCTGCTCCTCCTAAGAAAAGCTTATACCAAATATCCAAAGATTCCCAGAGGGAGCCCATATATGAACCCAGGGACGTGGCTTTAACAAACTTGAATCTCACCCCCCTAAGGATGCTGCACACCAAATATCAAAACATTCCGACTGCAGGATCTGAAGAATGTCAGGGCACCTGAGGCCCCATAAGGCCTGGGCTGACGTGGGGTTATTTAGTCCCACTGATGAAGTTGCGGGAAAATTAGACCAACGTGGAGGGTCGGAATCCAAGTGTCACGAACTCGGTGCAGGGAGCTGAGTTAGACCGATGCCGTGATTCCTTCTCTGCCAAATTGGCCTGAAATAGGTTCAATTTCCATTAGGTGTGATTCCTAATCACTTCAGGCTGTGTAATGGAAAGAATGACTTAAAGTAACGACGATTCTTTTATTTACACATAAAAATAAAGCCGTTTCAATATTTCAACAATCAACAATTTGATTCTTTTCACAGAAATTTGGTTGCTAGGGTTAAATAATTCTCAACAATCATATAGTCATTCTATAGCCCTGTACTGGCACTATAGTCTACACACTGGAAATGTTACCACCGTGAGCTCACCATAAGAGCTTCACAAATCTGAAATGTTATTACTGTGAGCTCGCCATAAGAGCTTCACCCGCTTAGGCTCAAATGTCAACGTCTGTGCGCAACTGTACCTCTGGCTGTCGGAGGGTTCCAACTAGCAATGTTCGTCATCTATAAAGCCACCGTACTTCTGATTTGGGTCAGATACTGTCTACTCATACCTTATGTGCCTTTTGAAAGTCCTCCATGAAAGTCCTATAGAAATATTCACCATTCCTGGTTGAATTCACGATTCACAAATGCCCTTTTTTTGTGCTAGGGCGAAATTGTCACTCACACCGATCTCCAGTCGGTATTACGATGCTTCGACAGCAAAACAAACTACTCAGAATGCAATCAGTCTGATGCTTCAAAGGGTTAATACGCACAATACAATTAACCTACACTTCTGACTATTGCAGGCTGATACCTGCTACTCGACAATCTAAACTTTAACGTTTCACCTTGGGTTTTTCCTTCTCAACAAATTTGGCACTGTAGCCGCCTATCAACCTTAAGCTAAATCAATCATGGAATGCCCTGTCTGGCGATTCCATCCGTTTCAGGGTCCTGTGATCGAAGGTACCCCTATGCCAGGAAACAGAGTCGCCTGCCCTGGACTTCACCAATGTGTGTGTGAACCCAAGTGTGTGTCTAATGCTCTGCTCTTCAAGGTATATATACTTTTTACCCTAAACTGTCAGGTGGACAGACGCTCATCTGTCCATCTGTCAAAACGGTGGGAGATGACGGATATCGAGGCAGAATCAATACAAGTCATCTCGCGCGTGACTTAACGGTGATTTCACTTGTCGAGAGAACCGATTTGTTTCTGCCAGTCATTGTCATGATAGACACTTCTATCTTTTAGAATGTCGTCTCTCAATTGGCCGTGACGATATCCTGCCACCAACCAATTACGTCTCGTAAGACTCGAGACTACTGTATAAATTAAATGAGATTAGACCCTATATAACATACCGTTTCTCCCCTGGGTCCCTGCGCTGAAGCTGGATATACACCACATGTGTTTTTTCCATGTCCAGCTTCACAGAGAAGTGAAATTCACGTAGGGTTTTTCGCCTTGATGCGGAATATATTTTGAACTTACAATATCTTTAAATATGAGGCACCTTGCCCCTATATTTAGGCTGGCTTTGCCCTGACAAAGAAGAAGATTTTTAAAGAAAATTCCTCATTTTGAACTAAGTTACTATTCGAGCTCCCACAGTGAGTCCAAATATGGACCTAGGGACATGGCTTGAACAAACTTGAATCTCACCCCCTAAGGATGCTGCATACCAAATATCAAAACATTCCGACTGATGGATCTGAAGAAGATTTTTAAAGAAAATTCCTCATTTTGAACTAAGTTATCATTCGGGCTCCCATAGTGAGACCAAATATGGACCCAGGGACATGGCTTGAACAAACTTAAATCTCACCCCCTAAGGATGCTGCATACCAAACATCAAAACATTCCGACTGCTGGATGTGAAGAAGATTTTTAAATAAAATTCCTCATATTGAACTAAGTTATAATTCAGGCTACCACATTGAGCCCAAATATAAACCCAGGGACTTGGCTTGAACAAACTTGAATCTCACCCCCCTAAGCATGGTGCATACCCAATATCGAACGATTCTGTCTGCTGGATCTTGAGAAGAAGATTTTCAAAGAAATTTGCCTGAAATGCATTAAGTTCAAATTTGGGCTCCTATACTGAGGCCAAATATAAACCCAGGGAGCCGATTTGAACAAACTTGAATCAGATCCACTCCACAATGTTGCATACCAAATATCAAAAGATTCCGCCTGCCGGATCTGGAGAAGAAGATTTTTTAAGAAATTTGTCTGAAATGCACTAAGTTCGAATTCGGGCTTCTATAGTGAGCCCAAATATGAATCCAGGGGGCCAATTTGAACAAATTTGAATCAGATCTACCCCACAATGTTGCATAACAAATATCGAAAGATTCTGCCTGCTGGATCTGGAGAAGAATATTTTTTAAGAAATTTGCCTGAAATGCACTAAGTTCAAATTTGGGCTACTATACTGAGCCCAAATATAAACCCAGGGGGGCCGATTTGAACAAACTTGAATCAGATCTGCCCCACAATGGTGCTTACCAAATATGAAAAGATTCTGCCTGCTGGATCTGGAGAAGAAGATTTTTTAAGAAATTTGCCTGAAATGCACTAAGTTTGAATTCGAGCTTCTATAGCGAGCCCAAATATGAATCTAGGGAGCCGATTTGAACAAACTAGAATCAGATTCACCCCGCAATGTCGCATACCAAATATGAAAAGATTCTGCCTGCTGGATCTGGAGAAGATTTTTTAAGAAATTTGCCTGAAATGCACTAAGTTCGAATTCGAGCTCCTATAGTGAGCCCAAATATGAATCTAGGAAGCTGATTTGAACAAATTTGCATCAGAACCACCCCACAATGTTGCATACCAAATATCAAAAGATTCTGCCTGCTGGGTATGGAGAAGAAGATTTTTTAAGAAATTTGCCTGAAATGCACAAAGTTCAAATTTGGGCTCCTATACTGAGCCCAAATATAAACCCAGGAGGCCGATTTGAACAAACTTGAATCAGATCCACCCCACAATGTTGCTTACCAAATAGGAAAAGATTCTGCCTGCTGGATCTGGAGAAGAAGATTTTTTAAGAAATTTGCCTGAAATGCAGTAAGTTCAAATTCGAGCTTCTATAGTGAGCCCAAATATGAATCTAGGAAGCCAATTTGAACAAACTTGAATCAGATCCACCCCACAATGTTGCATCCCAAATATCACAAGATTCTGCCTGCTGGATCTGGAGAAGTAGATTTTTTAATAAATTTGCCTGAAATGCACTAAGTTCGAATTCGGGCTTCTATAGTAAGCCCAAAAATGAATCCAGGGGGCCGATTTGAACAAACTTGAATCAGATCCACCCCGCAATGTTGCATACCAAATATCAAAAGATTCTGCCTGCTGGATCTGGAGAAGAAGATTTTTTAAGAAATTTGCCTGAAATGCACTTAGTTCGAATTCGAGCTTCTATAGTGAGCCCAAATATGAATCTAGGAAGCCAATTTGAACAAACTTGAATCAGATCCACCCCACAATGTTGCATCCCAAATATCACAAGATTCTGCCTGCTGGATCTGGAGAAGAAGATTTTTTAATAAATTTGCCTGAAATGCACTAAGTTCGAATTCGGGCTTCTATAGTAAGCCCAAATATGAATCCAGGGGGCCGATTGGAACAAACTTGAATCAGATCCACCCCGCAATGTTGCATACCAAATATCAAAAGATTCTGCCAGCTGGATCGGGAGAAGAAGATTTTTTAAGAAATTTGCCTGAAATGCACTTAGTTCGAATTCGAGCTTCTATAGTGAGCCCAAATATGAATCTAGGGAGCTGATTTGAACAAACTTGAATCAGATCCACCCCACAATGTTGCATACCATATATCAAAAGATTCTGCCTGCTGGATCTGGAGAAGATGTTTGAAGAAATTTGATTGAAATGCACTAAGTTCGAAATTGGGCTCCTATACTGAGCCCAAATATGAACCCAGAGGGGGCGATATGAACAAACTTGAATCAGATCCACCCTACAATGTTGCATACCAAATATCAAAAGATTCTGCCTGCTGGATCTGGAGAAGAAGATTTTTTAATGTTTTTCCCATTGCCTACAGTGTTAAAAAGTGCTGACTCAGCACTTTTTCAAAGCCCTGAAAAAAGTACCTTGTGATCAAACCGATAGGGATTTTTTTTTTTAACCATTCTATTCTACTGGATAAAAGTAAGCTTTATACAAAATAAGAATTCTCTGTGCCGTGTAGTTTTGGAGATATGGCAGTTTTAAGGTTTTTCCTATTTTTAGCTCCCGAGGTTCCCACGGGGCAATGAGAAAATTTTTTTTGCATCAATCAACTACTTATGACCCATTATCATCTCATATCAAATTTGGTTCAAATCGACCTCACAGTTCAGAAAATAGAAATTTTAGGCGTGGCCGCCAAAATTTTTGCCCCTCCCATACTGAAGGCAAATAATGCCCGACAAACTTCTCTTGAACAAATTTGATTCTACACCTCAAAAGGAAGCTGCATACCAAATATCAAGTCTCTGCTACTGCTGGCTCATGAGAAGAATATTTTCAAAGATTTTGGTGCCCCTTGGGGGCGTGGCCCCACCCAGGAGGAGGGGCAACTTCATTTGAACAAATCTGAATTGACATTAGGTAATAAACATTTACCCAACATTTGAAAAATATTGGGCCAGTGGTTTCTTCGGAGAAGTTGGTTTTGTAAAGTTTACGCCGGACAACGCCAGACGACGAAGGACGGATGACGACGGATGGAAAGCCATCAGTAAAGCTCACCTTGAGCTTTGCTCAGGTGAGCTAAAAACAATACCATTAAGGAGGGAACAAACTCTCCTCATGTAACGGCACCTTGTCCAATAGGACAGTGGTCTCAGCCTGGCTGATGCAGCTAAAGGTCTTTCTATTCGAGAAGACAATTAAATAGATAATAACTGCGGACCTAGAAGCTCACTAAGGAGATTTACAACGTTAGCCGCTAATGACAGGGATGAAAACACCACTCAAACTTCTAGCTAGGCTACTAAGATGTCAACAATAAGACTAAAGTCTATGATACTTAAGAAAACAACACCGAGAAGGAAAAGAGCACTCCTTTCTTTAGCTGTTCTATTCCCAAAAGACAGCAGTCTCAGCCTAGCTAATGGAGCTTAGAAGACTTCATCTCCATGAAGACAGATATCTTGGTGTAAATTTTGCGACTTTAGACAGCTCACTATACAAAGACTTACAGCGTTAGTCGCTCAAGTTAAGGGAAAAAAGAGCCACACTTGATTCTTATAAGGCATCAACAAAAGGACTAAAAGCACCAGACGCCTAAAATACAAAACCGAGAAGGAAATACTCTTTCCTTTCAATGGCCCTAATCCCAAAGAGCAGCAGTCTCCTATTAGATAACATAGCTAATAAGTCTTTATCCCATGAAGACAGATATCTGGGGGAAACTGTGACCTTGAAAGCTCATTAAACGGAGACTTACAACATTAGTCGCTCAAGGTAAGGAATAAGGACGGCTCTAATGACCGAAATTCCAAAGAGACAGTAGTTTCAAGGAGCTAACGCAGTTATTAGTCTTCATCTCCATGAATACAAATATCTGTTTCACCTGCAGCCTTGGAAAGCTCACTAAACGGAGACTTACAACATTAGCCACAATTCATAAGAAAAAGACCGCTGTAACAATATATAAGGCCACTATGACATTAGCCGCTCATGATATATAGAGACAGGCCACTCTTAATTCACATAAGCCAAACTAAGGCAACAACAATAGGACTAATTGCCTGTGACGTTTAGGAATATTACACCGAGAAGGAAAATGTAATTCTTTCCTTCTAACGGCTTATTCCAAACAGCTAGCAGTCTCAGCTTAGCTAACAGAGCCTAAAAGTCATATATCGGTGAAAAACAGATATCTGTGTGTAACCCTGCAGTCTTAGACAGCTCACTAAATGGAGACGTACGACGTTAGCCGCTAATGTATAAGAAAAGACCGCTCTAGCTGTACATTAAGGCTACTATGGCATCCAAAATAGCACTAAATGCCTCTGACGCATAGGAATACAACACAGAGAAGGGAAAGACGTACTTACTCCTTCTAATGGTTCTATTCCCAACAAGACAGCTGTCTCAGCCTATCTATGAGCTATCGATCTTCTATTCGTAAGGAATAGATCATTGTCTTTCTTATACTATTGCTAAGCCAAGGGAGGCGTTGTTAATCGGACGAAAAGCCTTCAACTCCTGAGCCGAAAGATCCGGGAAGGAAGATCTTCGTCTTTCCTTCGCCCAGTACCTTAAGCTGTTTTTTGTCTAGCCAACGCAGATTTTTGTTCAGATGGAACAAGATTCGAAGAGCTTATGAATACAAATTCAAAGTCTTAATGTGCCGTTCCGTGAGGGCTGGAGAATCAACCTCTGTAGCCCTCTCACCATCTGAATGTTCCATATTAAATATGGTCAACACCACCCGAATGTACAGATGACTGGACCAACCCAGCACTGTCTGACAGCTCACTACCAGAGACTGTTGATTGCAGAACCTGTGACTACTGGGATGCTGCGATACGCTGCGCAATCGGCAGCAGCAGGTCTGTGAATGGGGCTTGTAGAGCAGCGATTATCCATTTCTTCACTATATGCTGCTCACTGGACAGAGATCTGTCCCCAAATCTTCAATGCATGTTCCGTATAAAGATGCCTTGAACGACTAGCTACAGGTTAATCCGACTTCGGTGGTGAGACTGGGAACATCTCCGTGGAACAGCATGAACATGCGAAGTCAGATAGCTAGTCTGCGGTCTAACGTGCTTCATCTATGTAGCCCCGGTTGCAGTGTGGAAGGAGCATCCCAAACTGCAAGCGTGAATGGGCATCCCAACTCACAAAAGTTTCTCGAAGAGAAAACAGTGTGCCCCGACTGATGATGGAATGGAGAGGGGTCTCCAGACCTCGCCGAGCATTCCATTTAGAAACTTGTAGGCTTCAACCCCTTAACATGCTTTTTCATGGAAGTAGAGGAAGCCGTAACAACAGCCGACTCCAGCTGAAGTGTGGAAGGAGCATTGCTCCGACTCATAAATTTACACTAAATATCAATTATTATAATGGCAACAATAATAATGAGGCCAAATACATAAGTCCGCTGCACTCCCAAAAATAAACATCACAAGGATACATAACATAGACAAACAAAAAATTTTCCAATAAAATTTATTTTAAATTTTCGAAAATTTTTGAATGAAGCCTAAGTGCCCCAAGGGAATCTCATGAGCCCAAGGGCGTCACGATAGGGCCTAAGTGTGGACAACCACTAACTAAAAAAAGCTAAACTACCAGTATAAGATGTACTATGTATCCTAATAGTATTAATAATATTGAGGTTGCACCTGCTAAGTCTGTGCTATTGGTTTTATTATTAAAATATTATAAAGTTACAGCCCTGAACATCCAAAATCACTGTTATTCACTTCCAACATCCTGCAACACTGTTGATTCCATGAAAATGATAAATTTAAAGTAATTTGTATACTTTTTATACTTACCAATGGCCCAGACTTAACTAGTGTAAACTCAATATTATCAAGGGCCAAACACAAATTTTGAACCCCCAAATCCCCAAAATTTGCATACAATACCGAAAATTAAAAGTCCTATCTCATATAACTAACACCAAACCATACCGGTAGGAAGAGAATAACCTCCTCTAACATAATGGTATCATGTCCGATAGGACAATGAACTCAGCCAAGCTGAAGCAGCTAAAGGTCTTCCTATTCGTGAAAACAATAAAAAGGTTAACTGTGGCCTTAGAAGCTCACTAAAGAGACTTACAACGCCAGCTGTAGCTTATAAGTCTTCATCTCCGTGAAGACAGATATATCAGTGTAAGTTATAACCTTGAAATAACAGAGACTTACAATTATCGTCACACAAGATAGGGAATGAAGAGCCACTATTTTAACAGCCCTAAATTCCCAAAGAGACAGTAGTCACAAGAGATAATTATTTCAGTTATGTCATAGCATAATTACTGAAAAACATCGCTCATGATTCTAGCTAGGCTACTATGGTGTAAACAAAAAGACTCAAGTCTATGACACCAAGGAAAATAAACCAAAAAGCATTATTTCTTTAGCGGTTTTATTCCCAACAGACAGCAGTAAGAGTCTAGCTAACGTAGCTTAGAAGTCTTCATCTCCATGAAGAGATATCTCATTGTAACTTGCGACCTTGAAAGCTCACTAAACAGAGACTTACAACCACCGTCGCGCAAGGTAGGGAATGACAAGCCATTATTCTAACAGCCGTAATTCCCAAAGAGACAGTAGTCTCAAGGTAGCTACGCAGTTATGAGTCTTCGTCTGCGTGAAGACATATCTGTGTCACTTGCGGCCTTTGAAAGCTCACTAAATGGAGACTTACAACACTAGCCTCTAATGTATAAGAAAAGACCGCTGTAACAGTACATAAGGCTACTATGATGTCCACAATGGCATTAAATGTTCTGATGCCAAAGAATACAACATCAAGAAAGAAGAGACATATTTATTCCCTCTAACTGCTCTATTCCAAACAAGACAGATGTCTCAGCCTAACTATGCGCTATGGAACCTCTATTCGTAAAGAATAGGGCATTGCATTTCTTATACTATTGCTAAGGCAAGGAAAGAATTAATTGGGACAAAAGCCCTCGACACCTAAGCCAAAAGATCCGGGGATGAAAGATCTTCATCTTTCCATCGCCTGGTATGATAAGCTGTTTCGCCTAGCAAATGCAGACTTATAATCAGATGGAACAAGATTCTAAGAGCTTATGACTAAAATTTCATAGTCTAAAAGTGCCCTTCTGCGACTCACACTCCATAGCCCTCTCACCATCCAAATGTTCCATCTGAAAATATGGTCAACTCCATCCGACTGAACGGATGACTGGACCAACGCAGCACCGACCGACAGCTCACCATTGGAGCCTGTTAAACAGTAGTACCAGTGACTACCAGAATGCTGCGATACGCAGAACAATCTGCAGCAGCCGGTCCGTGACCGAGGCTAGCAGAGCAATGATAATCCACTTGTTACCATAAGCTGCTCACAGGACTGAGATCTGGCACCAGATCCTCGACACATGTCCTGTATAAAAATGCCTCGAATGACTAGCTATTGACCCGAACATGCGAAGTCGGATAGCTAGTCATTAATGAAGCAGGAGAAGATGCCATAGTGGCAACCAGATCTGGCTGCAGTGTGGAAGGAGCGTCCCAAACCGCAAGTGTGAACGGGCATCCTAACCCACTAGTTTCTCGAAGCAAAAACAGTCGACCCCGACTGTCGACAGAAAGAAGAGGGTTCTCTTGCTCGCGGTCTGCTCCAGACCTCACCAAGTATTCTGTTAGAAACTTGTAGGCATCTATCCCTTAGCATGCATATCCATGGAAGAAGAAGAAGCCGTAACAACAGCCGACCCGGTTGAAGTAAGAAAGAAGCATCCAAACTCGTCACACCCTGGACGGATGCTCCTACTCATTGAAGTTTCTTACAACACAAAACATTCGTCTCCGACTGTTAGAAACTTCTAGGCTAATTCCCCTTTCGTATGCTTCCATGTAAGCAGAAGCCATAACTTCTGTCGGCCCTGGCTGCAGTGTGGAAGGAACATTCCGATGCATGTTCCAACTCAATATGGTTTCTCACAACGGACACAGTCGACCCTGACTGTTAACGGAACAGGACGGAGAGGGTTCTCCAATCAGTGATCTGACCCCAGATCTAGCCGAGCGTCCTGTAGAGAAGCTTCTTGCTTCTTCTAGATGCACAAATGACCGGACTGGCCCAGCACCCTCCGCCAGCTCACTACAATAATCTGCTGACGGGTGCCCCTTGCTGGGTTTTTAAGCTGCGATAAGCTGCGCAAATTGTGACAGCAAGTCCGTTACGGAGGCTTGTGGAGCAGTGGCTTAGAAAATATGGTCAACTCCATCTTCTCGGCAGCATGTTGTTCCCGGGACGGAGATCTGGCCGCCGATCTCTTTGTCAAACGCCCCAATGAATGAAGCCTCGAATCACTAGCTACTGGATGGACTGACTGACTTTCTTTCCTTCTTTCTTTATTTTCCTTCTTCGAGGGTAAAAACTGGAGTGTCTTCGCTTGGCTGCATGAACATCTATAGTCGGGTAGCTAGTGTGTGGTCGCATGTGCTTCGCTAAAGCAGAGGAAGAAGCTGTAACTGCAGCCGTCCCCGGCTGCAGCGTAGAAGGCACATCCCGAGCGGCCAGGGAGAATGTTAGCTCCAACTCAGTGCAAGTTTCTTGAAGCAATAGTCGACCACAACTATTACTGAGTTAGAGAAGGCTCTCTCGCTCGCGGTCTGATGCAGACCCCGCCGAGCTTCCCAAAGAGAAACTTGCAGACTTCTTCCCCTTATTTTGCAATCATCGCTGGGAGAGCTTTTGATTAAAAGGTGCTTGTCTACCCAAATCTACACTCTCCTCGACCGCATCGGACATACCCGGTATTACGGTTCCCACTATCAGGTAACAGGCCTGACCGGTCGAGCTAGCTTCTGGAATAAGAGGCCTTATTCCTTATATTCAAGAGCACCTTAGCAGCTATCTCTGTTTACTCCTCAGAGCGCGACAACAGCAGCACATTCTGGACGGGTGTCAAAATACCATCTTGTCCCTCTGGAAAAGAAACTGAGAAATCAAATTATCTTACAGTGACAGCCCCGACATCAGAACTTCACCGCGAATACATAGCGCGAGACACGCTTCCAATGTTAGTGTCCAAATGAGTCGACCCTGACCACACAAATAGGACCAGAATCAGTAGAAGTGCAGTGACTACAGGCAAGGCAACAAGCATGTAAATCCGATGTAGACTATTACGCCCTACACTAGCAGTAATTCATAAATAATTATAATCCAACAACTTCACTGCACTCCTAACATCTAACATATAATCATACAATATAAGGATACATGACGAAGACAATCAAAAATAATTTTGAAATAAATTGAAACAAATTTTTTCCGAATTTTTTTTTTAAAAATGCCTAAGTTCCCTAAGGGAACCACACGAGCCTAAGGGCATCCTGATAGAGCCTAATTGTGGACAACACCAAAATATTAAAGCTACACTACCGGAATATTAATAAATGTATCCTAACATAATTGTGATGAAATAAAACCCTGAATATTACCTGTTAAGGACGTTGATAAAAGTAAACAATGAAAGGATAGCAAAACCGGAAACTAGACAAAAGGCACACCAAAGGCCAAAGTCAGTAAATAATTAACTGATACCTGATGCAAAGCTAGATCTTCATGTGAGAAAAAACAATGCACCCGGTAGGAGATGCAAGACAAAAACGACCCAACACCCTAGGCTGAGGACAATAGTGGGGATAAACAGAATAAACATTCTGTACAACAAGTTATACTCCCAAGAAATTTAATAAAAAATTCCATTAAAAAAACAGCCAGAAAGCTTAGGAGTTTAACTGAAGGGTTCATGGAAGGATAGGGAAGGAACATGTAATCAACAGTAGGTAAATCATTAGCAAAACTAATGATGTCAAGGTGTATATCCCGAAATTGGGTAACATGAAATAATTTTCAGATTATTTAAAAGTTACAGCCCTGAACATCTCAAACCACTGTTGTTCACTTCCATCATCCATTTACTGCCTTGAATCCACCATATACTTCATTGATTTGTGTCTGGCATCCACCAAAAGAGAGATTAAAGCACAGATGTCAGTTGAGATGTTGACTGACATTGGGCCAACAAAGAATGATGTTTGTGCCAATTCTGGTCTCTTCCTGAGTACTGCGCATGCGCAGATAGTAAAAGTATGGAGGGCCAGATAGGACTTTTTTTAATAAAATTTTGGAGATTGGGGGGTTCAAAATTTGTGTTTGACCCTTGATAATATTGAGTTTGCACCAGCTAAGTCTGGGCCATTGGTTATTAGTATAAAAATACCATCATTGATTTGTGTCTAGCATCTTCAAAAATGAGTTGGTTTTGTATGCAAATTTGGGGGATTGGGGGTTCAAAATTTGTGTTTGGCCCTTGATAATATTGAGGTTGCACCAGCTTTGTCTGAGCCATTGGTTCTAATATAAAAATAAGAAAAATTTAAAGTAATTTGTATATTTTTTATACTTACTAATGGCCCAGACTTAGCTGGTGCAAACTCAATAATGTCATGGGCCAAACACAAATTTTGACCCCCCCCCCCTCCCCCTCCATCCTAAAAATTTGCATACAAAACCAAAATTTAAAAGTCTTATCTGGCCCTCCATACTTTTAGTACCCAGGAAGAGACCGGAATTGGCACCAAGCATCATTCTTCCTAGTTGTGCCTACTAATGTTATAACTCAGCGGGGAGGTATGAGTGCTCACTCATGGGAGGGCCATCCATGTCTGGGCCATTAGTAAGTATAAAAAATATACAAATTACTTTACATTTTTCATATTTTTATACTAGAACCAATGGCCCAGACTTAGCTGAATAGTAAAAAGGCTGGAGAGCCTAGGACTTAAAGGAATAGCAGACTAAATTTCAGCTCCTTAGTCTGCAGGAGGACTCCCAAGGTGAATAGGAGATTAAAATATGAGGAATTACATATATCCCTCTCTATACAACAAATGAGAAGGATATACCACCGAAATAAAGGAGAAATATCCAAGTGATTCCTTATTACTTAGCATAAATGATTATGCTAATTGGGTGTAACAAGACCCCAATTTTAAGGCTAGTCTGGAATATGACGCTTAAAATTAGAAAAGCGTGTCCGAGAGTTGGAGAATAACGCCCACAGACACACGCCATATACAATGCAACAAGCTGTACATAAGGTCAGTATTATCTATAGACAATTACAGTTTCATCCGTAGTTACACACTTACTATAAGACCAGAAGAGGTAAAGAGAAATCACCCCCCACCTCTTTTTTTAAGGAATTAACCTTCAAAACAAAGAGGAAAGCGGCCTGGAATCAGTGATAAAGTGGTACTGAATAATATCAGAAAAGAAATCTAATATAGGAATCTCCTCTGTGCAATAAAAGGTGGACTGAAGTATATATAGTCGCCTAAAAGGCGCCTGGTTACTAAAATAGAAAGGTTCTAAAATGTATGCCACATCCGGAATATGGAGATAGGATGAAAACCGGTGATATAAATATGTACAACCTTAATCTTGTCCAATCGAATCCCAATGGAAAGTTATATTATACGTTTCTGAGCCAACCAACAGGTAACCCCGTTACAGTATACAAGTAAATCCCTATAATGAACTTCCAAATTGTAACCGTTCAGTCTATGAGAATGAGAGAGTAGGATTCCCCTTTGCGTACCACTTCCGGTTGAAGACTGGATTCAGAACATGGAACGGGATATGATTAAAAAACCTGTCAAGGACCATCCCCAAATAAATCATTGTTCCCAAGGTCCGTTAAAACCAATTACTGTTCGGAGAATGAATATACGACTCTGAATAAAGAAAACAAAAATGGAGAACGTATGCATAGACAGCCTGTAGGAATATCCATTACTGATCCAACTAGCCCAAAATTCTCATAAGGTCTTATACTGACACTGAGCATGAATTTAAGAGAATTTATTCAAGAAATACATCTGCCTAATGATTAATATATATTAAGCATGCAACCAACAGAATCCCGCATGTACTCTCACCTGAATACGGCCTGTATCATCGGTGTAACCCGAGTGATACAAAATATAACCAGGAAACTGAAGGAATAAAACAACGTTAATGTGATTTTATAACATGAGGAATAGACTCATACGTCATAACAACAGCAGACAACTCTGAACTAAACTTCTCAAGCATGGACTAATTGCCATATTTGGAGAATGTCGCAAGATAAACTGACATGCCTGCCACACAGGTACACGAAGGCTAGCAATATCAACCGAATGTATTCATGAAAGAATTCGGAATCCAAAAACAGTTACTGTTCAGGAATCATATGCTCATATACGAACTATGAACAAACAACCACAGGAAGCAAACCAACTGAAGAGTGGATGTGCCCCTGAAGTCGCCGTTAGACCACAACCAACCCGCCAATCAAAGAGCAATGAAAGACTTGAATATAATTGAATGAATACAACGCTTACGGGAAGAGAACTACGTCCTGCCCTGTAATCGCCTCTTAACATTTTGGTGTGTGTGTGCGCATGTGTGTGTGTGTGGAAGGGGGAGGGGGGGTGTTTCAACATAAAGTCAATATCGACAGACTCCCCCCCCCCCTAGACCCCCACCCCACCCACCCACTATTTGAATCGCTAGGTAAGTATGGCCGGTGCAGTAATACTAAAGCTTGGAACTGCGAAAAATTCCTTTTTCCAACTATAGGAAAAAGGAAACCTCACGCTACATTCCCGAAGCTATGCTGCTGCTGCTATTCTCAATAAAGAGTAATAACAATGAATAGAAGCTTATCATAACAAAATAACTAGTAAAAAACAAGCATGACCAGTTTTTTGACCCGGTGCGACTCGTAACGCTCTAGTGTTAGTCATCTAGAATAGTATATAACTGTAGGGCTCCCTCATGTCTGACCAACACCATATTGCCACTAAAGGACGGAGAGGAACATGATGTACATGACACTATTGCAAGGAATACACCCGATGATATAGCGTCTACATATACCTTGAAATCAAAACAGTACGCCGTGGCCCCAAAAAATACACCATATAGACATAATATCCATAATCCTCCAAGTGGAATTATAATCCACTACAATAGATTTGATATAAAATGAAGCGGGCAATGAAAAACTTAAGTTCCGGCACCCAATCATAAAAACCGAGATGAACTCCTTGTGCCTCGTTCCGATTATTGCAGGAAACATGATCCTGAAAAAAAACAAACTAACTACAGGCATCTGAAAGAACGCTCATCATTTCTCACTAGGCTAATATGGCATCATCAATAGGGCTAAAAGCCTCAGACAACTAACACAAAAAAACACTGTTAAGGAGAGAACAACCTCTTTCCTTATAATGGTACCTTGTCAGAGAGGACAGTGGTCTCAGTCTAGCTGATGCAGCTAAAGGTCTACCAATTCGTGAAGACAATTACATGGCTGTAAACTGCGTCCCCAGAAGCTCATTAAAAGGAGACTTACAACGCTAGCCACTAATGATAGGGAAAAAACACTGCTCATAATTCTAGCAAGGCTACTATGGTGTCAACAATAAGACTAATGTCTTTGACACCTAAGAATACAAAACCGAGAAGGAAAAAACACTCTTTCCTTTTAGCGGTCATATTCACAAGACAGCGGTCACAGTCTAGCTAACGGAGCTTAGAAGTCTTCATCTCCGTGAAGACAGGTATCTCGGTGTAACTTGCAACCTGATAAAGCTCACTAAATGGAGACTTACAACGCCTGTCGCTCAAGTTGAGGAAAAAAGGCCGCTCTTGAAACTAATAAGGTGCCAACAAAGGACTAAAAGCCTCAGAAACCTAAGAATACAACACCGAGAAGGAAACAACATACTCTTTCCTTCTAATGGCCCTAATTCCAAAGAGACAGTAGTCTCAGCTTAGGTAACGCAGCTTAGAAGTCGTCATCTCCGTGAAGACAGATATCCGTGTCACCTGCAGCCTTGGAAAGCTCAGTAAACAGTGGCTTACGACGTTAGCCACTAATGTATAAGAAAAGACCACTGTAAATGTACATAAGGCTACTATGGCATTAGCCACTAATGTTATAGAAACAGACCACTCTTAATCCACACAAGACTACTAAGGCAACAACAATAGGACTAAATGCCTGTGATGCCTAAGAATACAACCAACACCAAGAAGGAAAGAATGAACTCTTTCCTTCTAACAGCCTTATTCCAAAAGATAGCGGTCTGAGTATAGCTAACACAGCCTAAAAGTCTTATATCTGTGAAGTCAGATATCTGTATGTTACCCTGCAGCATTGGAAAGCTCACTAAATGGAGACTTACGACGTTAGCTGCTAATGTATAAGAAAATACCACTCTAAAACTTCATATGGTTACTATGGCTTCAACTAAATGCCTCTGACGGCTAGGAATACAACAACGAGAAGGAAAAAAATTTAATTTTTCGTTCTAACAGCCCTATTTCAAACAAGATCGCTGTCTCAGCCTAACTACGAGCTAGCGATCTTCTATTCGTGAAGAATCGATCTTTGCCTTTCTTATACTATTGCTAGGTCAAGGTGGCAGTGTTAAGCAGACCAAAGGCCTTTAACACCTGTGCAGAATGTACCCCTATCGAGGGACGAAAGCTGTTTTTCGCCTAGCAAATGCAGACTTGGTTCAGATGGGACAAGATCCGGAAGAACTGATGAATAAAATTCATAGTCTTCATGTGCTGTTCCGTGAGGGATGGAGAATCGACCTCCGAAGCCCTCTCATCATCTGAGTGTTCCATCTGATAAACCTGGACAACACCATCTGAATGAACAGATGACTGGACCAACCCAGCACGTCCGACAGCTCACTACCGGAGACTGTTGATGGCTGAACCTGTGACTACTGGGATGCTGTGATAAGCTGCGCAATCTGCGACAGCAGGTCCGTGAATGAGGCCTGCAGAGCAGAGGTTATCCGCTTCTTCACCATATGCTGATCACTGGACGGAGATCTGACCCCAGATCTTTCGACGCATGTCCCATATGTATATGCCTCAAATCACTAGCTGCAGGTTAATCCGACTTCGGTGGTGAAGACTGGGAATGCCTCAGTGGAACAGCTGAACATATGAAGTTGGACAGCTAGTCTGCGGTCTAACATGCTTTGTCGATGAAGCAGAGGAAGAAGCCATAGCTGAAACCAGCCCCAGCTGCAGTGTGGAAGGAGCATCCCGGATCGCAAGCATGAAACGACATCCCAACTCACTCAAGTTTCTCGAAGCGGAAACAGTCGACCCCGACTGCTGATGGAATGGAGAGGGTTCTCCAACTCGCGATCTGACTCCAGATCTCGCCCAGTGTTCCGTTGAGAAACTTGCAGGCTTCTACCCCTTAGCATGCTTTCCATGGAAGAAGAGGAAGCAACCGACCCCAGCTGAAGTGTGGAAGGAGCATACCAAACCACAAGCAAAGATGGGGGCTCCGACTCAATGAAGTTTCTCACAATGGAAACAGTCAACCCCGACTGCTGATGGGACAGAGAATGTTCTCCACTCCAACTCACGATCTGACCCCAGATCTTGCCGAGTTTCCCGTTGAGAAACTTGTAGGCTAATCCCCTTTTGCGTGCTCTTCCATGTAAGAAGAGGAAGTCATAATAGCAGCCAACCCCGGCTGCAGTGGAGAAGGAGCGTCCCGAACCGCAAACGAGGATGGGTGCTCGGACTCACTGCAGTTTCTCGCGATGGAAACAGTTGACCCTGACTGCTGACGAGATGGAGAGGGTTCTCCAACTCGCGATCTGACCCAAGATCTCACCAAGCATCCTGTAGAGAAACTTCCAGGCTTCTTCCCCTTTTGCCATCGTCGCTGGGTGAGTGTTTGTTTTTGAGGTGCTTGCTCTACACACGTCTACACTTCTCGACCGCAACGGACCTACCAACATCCTGGCTCCCACAATAGTGAAACCGGTAGAGCTAACTGCATGCTGAAGATTAAGAGAACTAACTAGAGACCTCAATCTCCTGCAAATAATCAGGAGCACCTTGGCAGCAGCTAGCTCTGTTTACTCATCAGTGCAGGGCTCTTCAGATTGCGATGACGGCAGCACATAATGGACAGGTGTCAAGGTACCATCACCATGTTCTTGTTCCTCTGAAAAAGAGACTGAAAGACTAGTATTAGCCTGCGGTGAAGGTTCCGACATCGAAACTTCACCGCCCACCACACAGGTCGACACCCGTTCTCAACATTCACATCAATAGTACAAGTATTGAAGGAGTGCAGTGACTACAGGGAGACAACAAGCATGTAAATCCGAGACAGACTTCCTGGACTTACGCTAGGTACCAATTATTCTAATCGATACAATAATAATGAAGCCAAAAATCGTAAGTGCACAACACTCCCAACTAATAATACAGAACAAACATCGCAAGGATACATAACATAGACAATCACAAAAATTTTCGAAACAAATTAAATAAATTTTTTCGAAAATTTTTCAATGAAGCCTAAGTACCCCAAGGGAACCTCATGAGCCCAAGGGCATCATGATAGAGCCTAGGTATGGACAAGCACCACATAATTGAACCTAAACTACCGGAATAAGATATAATATGTATCCTAATAGAAAAAAACACTAAGGCCTGAAAAAGTTGAAAGTATGTTTCTCAGGCCCTCCCGCATGGTCCTTTGGGCTGCCGCATGCTCTCTTTTTATAACCAATGCAAACATAAAAAAAAAATTAAATGGTTTTTGTCTAATATTTTACTCAAGTTAATAAAATTGATAAATTTGTCTCCTGAGTGCAACAAGGCTTTGCAATGCTTTAGCATTGCAAAGCCTTGTTGCACTCAAGGGATGATATACACCATCACCCATGCTATTCTGTAGGTTATGAGGCCTAAAACATAAAAAACAAACCAAAAATATGAACTTCAGATGGCAAAGAAATAATTACAAAAAAATAAAATAAAAAACCACCAGTCCGCATGCAATTTGACAAAACCTGGCCTGGGAAACAGAAGATCTACTTTGTGTGGCCTAACTGTTTTAAACTAAACAGTGAATTAATACGTATCCAAAATGTTATAGAACAGACGTCAAGAGGAAAAATCGGAAACTAACCAACAACAGGCACAACAGAGGTCCAAAGTTAGTAACTTATCAACAACCACCTGATGCAAAGCTAGATCTTCATAGGAAGAAAATACAATGCATTTGGTAGAAGATGCAAGAATACAAAACGTCCTGAACAGTGAACAAACAGGACGCAAACACAGGGGATAAACGGAATACCCATTCCATAAAACAAGTTAAACTCCCAAAAATTTTAATAAAAAATTCTCAATAAAAAAGCTGAAAGAGCTTCGGAGTATAACAGGAGGGTTCAGAAGAGGGAAGGGAAGTAACATTAACAAAACAACAGTGAAGTCATAGTAATAATGACGACGTTCAGAAGAATATCCCGAAAGTTAAAAAATTTATAGTAATTTATATATTTTTTATACTTACCAATGACCCAGACTTAGCTGGTGCTAACTCTAAAAAATCCAGGGCCAAACACAAATTTTGCCCCCCAATCCCCAAAATTTGCATCTAAAACCAAAAGAAATCATGTCCTATAGGACCTCCATACTTTGCCCTTACTGCGCATGCACAGTGTCAAGGACGTTCCGAAATTGGCGCCAATTATCATTCTTACTGGCAGTGCCTGGTCAGCGCTATGTACTGAGCGGGGAGGTAAGAGTTCCCAACTCCTGGGAGGGCCATCCCCGTCTGGGTCATTGGTAAGTATAAAAAATATATAAATTACTATAAATTTTTTAACATTTTTATACTGTACCAATGACCCAGACTTAGCTGAATAGTAAAAAGGCTGGAGGGCCTAGGACATAGAGGAAAATCCAATAAGCTCAACTATATAATATAGAGGCAACCCCTCAAGGAGAAAAAGAGTATTAGGCTTTACATGTATCTTTCTTATTTTATGTTAAATTAGAAAGATACAATACCCTTCATAATTGAGCACAATAACATTCATGTTCTCTATAACATCCAGTATAACCCTTTATACTAATTATTTTTAAAGTAAGCCAATAAATAAAGTTAGTCCAGAGAATTGAGACTCTTTATATTCTTTTAAAAGTGTCCGAGAATTGTATATTAACGCCCGTTTGACACTTGACATATACAAATGCTTCACACCGAGCTACACTTTAAAAATATGACATGAATGAATTTTAACATTAATATTACACTTTAAAACCATCCCGGAAACGACTCAGAAATACTGACTTCGGAGGAGGCATTCCCTTGCTTTTCACTATAAAGCAGGTGACCTAAGGGAACACCCTCCCCCCCCCCTTCCCCTTGCCCTGGGTCAAATAGCCCAGAGCGAAGAGGGCAGCCGGACGGAGTCACTGCCGGAACAGAAAGCCTGCATAACTATAGTTGCAACTGTTTAGTGGACGACATTCTGAGCAACAGATAACAGACCTAAACAATGCAGGTCTCCAGAAATGGACTCAATATTTCTGAGATAAAAATTTGTGAATGTGGATGGCTGAGACCAATAAGCAGCCTTCATTAAATCTGTAATAGCAATACTATTAGCGTAAGCCCAAGAAGTAGCAAGAGCTCTTACTTCATGAGCCGAAATCTTAAGCACAGACTGCTGAGAAGAAGATAAATTCTCATAAGCAGTACGGATAGTTAATTGAATCCATCTAGCAATAGAATGGACCGAAATGTCCTTTCTATTAGGCATCAGAGACAGAAAGAAACGTTTTCGTCCCTTTCTGATAAACTGAGATCTCTGTTTATAGATACGTAACGCTCTAACAGGACAGAGTAAAGGACTACGCCCGTCTGAAGACGGAAGAGCCTTAATAACAATAGGTTCCGGATATTTATTAGGAGCCTGATTCTTAGCTAAAAAACCCACATTAGTAGTGAAGGTGATAGTGTTCCCGACACTACGATAGTGAGAATCATCCACCGACAGTGCATGAAGCTCACTGACTCTTCTAGCAGAAGAGAAAGCTAAGGGAAAAGCTGTCTTATAAGATAAGAATTTGAAATCTACTGTCCCAAGAGGTTCAAATGGCTTTTCCTTCAGTTTAAGAAGAACCCAAGCTAAATTCCATTTAGGAATTAACCAAAGAGTTCTGGGTCTATTTATCGAGAAGTTTCTTACCAACTTAGATAAAGAGACATTAGATCCAATTTGTAAACTATCATGATGTGCATAGGTATCAGATAACATAGACCTATAACCCTTAATAGTAACAGGCTGCAGTTTGATTTCGTCAAACAAGTATACTAGAAAGTTTGCAATGTCTGGTATAGAGGGATCAAAATGATCCCTACACCAACGACGAAAAACCTTCCACTTAGCCGCATAGTTTAGCGAAGAGGAGGTCCTCCTACAGTTAGAAATCGCGTCCACTGCTCGTCCTGTAAAGTGCTTGCCATGCAAGAAGGACCGCACAACGGAAAAACGTGAAGGTTGAGACCTTGCGGGTTGTGATGGAGTTGACGCGATTTCCCCTGCGAAAGAAGATCCTCCCGTGGAGGAAGCTTTCGCGGTAGGTCCCACAACAGACACCTGAGTAGATTTATCCACGGTCTCTGTGGAGACAGAGATGCTACCAACAGAATCTTGCATTGAAATTGTTTTATCTTTAGCAATACTTGCTGAATTAACGACGCTGGAGGATACGCATATCCTATCATTCCGTCCCAAGGAATCGACAGAGCGTCTACTGCAAATGCTCTTGGATCCGGACACGGAGACACATACGTCTGCAACTGATTGTTGAGATGTGTCGCAAATAAGTCTATCATTGGCCGTTCCCATTGGTAGCAAATCTGATTGAATACTTGTTTGTTGAGAGTCCACTCCGACGGCAACAAGCGACCCTTTCGTGAAAGGGAGTCTGCTAGTACATTCAGACGACCCGGTATATGACGAACCGAAAGAAGAACCTGATGTTCTAGAGCAAACAGAAGGATTCTTTCCGTTAGATTGAACAATGGAACTGAATGAGTGCCTCCCTGATTCCGTATATACGCCACTACTGTCGTATTGTCGGACATGATTTGGACATGAGCATTGTGAATAATGTCCATCCAATGACGTAACGCAAGCCAAATTGACATCATTTCCTTGATGTTTATGTGCTTGCACAGGAATTGCAGATCCCAAAGACCCTGGCATCTCGAATCCGTTGGGATCAATGATGCACCCCAACCTGTTTGACTGGCATCCATCATAATGGTAAAACTCGGATCCGGCAACTGCAGCGGAACTCCCTGAGTTAACCACTGAATGTTTGCCCAAGTCTGAATCTCTCATTTCACTTGATCTGACAAGAGAACGTCTATGTCGAGCGAATGAATTTTCACACTCCAATTCTGAGTCAAGAAAATTTGGAGAGGACGCGTGCGTAACCGCCCCATCAGAATGAGATCCGCAGCGGCTCCGCACAGACCTATCAGTCTCATAAATTCTCTCGCTGTGACTTTGTCTGCGTGCAGACAATAGCGAGCGTAACAACTGACTAATTTCGCTCTGGTTAACGGCAGACGAACGAGATTGTTGTGCGTCTCGAAGCTCATTCCCAGATGTGTGAATGACTTGGACGGCACCAGATCCGACTTCTCCTCGTTTATTATAAAACTGAGACGTCGGAGCAATAGAAGTAGATTCTGCACATCGTTCTGAAGCATTAACTCATTGCCGTACCTCTGAAGAATGTCGTCCAGGTAGGCCGATGTTACCGCAGACGAATGAGCTCGGAAATACATCATTACCGAGTTCATTACCCGAGTGAAATCCCAGGGTGCTAGATTCAATCCGAAGCACATCGCCCGGAATTGATACACTACTCCTAGGACTGCGAAGCATAGATACTTTCTGAATGTCGGATGTACCATGATGTGAAAGTACGCATCTTTGAGATCTATGCTCGTTGCATAATCGTTCACCCGAATACTCGCTCTGACCGACCGAATCGTCTCCATATAAAACTTTGGAGCGACGATCAGCTTGTTTATCCAGCTCAAATCTATGACTGGACGGAACGAGCCGTCTGGTTTCGGAACCAGAAACAGATGGCTGTAGAATCCCGGAGTCTCCTGGTTTTCTACGACCTCTACCGCGTTCTTCATTAAAAGAGACTGCACCTCTGATAATAGAGCGTCTCTTTTCTGTGGATTTGACGGAAGTTGAGTCCATTTTGGACTTTGAGTTAATGGAGGCTTTTGTTTGAAGGATATCTTTAGACCTTCCGAAATCACCCCTCTCACCCAAGGGTCGTCCGTAATCGACGCCCACTCGTGAAAAACTCGACAACCTTCCGCCAACCGGTACACGATAGAGGTTGAAGCCATCACCTCCTGGACCTGTGAGGCCTGCGGTAGGAGAAACCACGTCCTCCACGACCCGCACCTCGTCCCGTCGACCTCGGGGCGTCTGACCGGTTGTCCCGGCCCGAAGGACGTCCCGAACGTGAGTCGCTACCTTGACGGTCTCTTGAATAAGACCAAGAGGACGCACCGGAACCTCTATAGGAACCTCTCTTGGGCACATTAGACCCAGAAGTGCCTGTCTTACTCTTATCTGCCGTGTCCGACTTCTTAGAAGCAAATTTGAACAGCAGAGAATCCGAAGCTTTCTTTGTAATTTTATCGTAAATTGCAGAAAGCTTGCCGTCAAAGAGAAGTTCTCCGGAGACCGAAGCGACTCTGAGAGAGTTCTTCACCTTAGTATCCATGAGTGTGGATGTAGCTAGGGCTGCGTCACGTCTAACCAACTCCAGGTTTGCCACTGAAAGGGCGGAGTTACACGTGGAATAAGCTACTGCCCTTGAAAGAAGTCTTAAAGAGGATTGTATATCCTGAAATTCTTTCCCTTGAAGGCGCAGTGATAACGCCTTAGTAAGGTGATCTGCGTAAGATAAGGCATCTAAACTGGCTCTGTTAGACGAAATAGTTGTTTTCAACACCGCGGTTGGAATAGATGCCGACGACGGTAATGATAGTTCTAAGTCTTCCGCCTTGTCGTCCATACGCAGAGGAACTCTCGGGATACCCTGTCCTGCCGTGTCGAATTTATTCCTTGCATTAATGAAAGGCAGGTTGAGAGTATTGGCGGACAAGAAACCTGCTTTCCCCATTTTGGAAGCAAGTTTGAATATAGCGTCGTTCAATAATTCAAATGTTCTTGCAACATTATTAGACTTTGACGGAAACTCGGGAGCGATGTCCCTGAACCGCTCAAAGAAATCAGAGTCCAATGACGCTATAATTCTCTTGTCCGGAATCGCAGCAGTCTGGCCCGACGGAACAACTTGAGGGAGAAAGTGCCGAATGAAGTCCATGGCAGCTTTATGTTGTTCCGAAAGGGATAGCTCCAAGTCATCCGTATCCCTTTCACCATCCGGTCGGACCTCATGATGGTCCCGGTCGTCCGCCCCCGATGCTTTGGCGGAGCGTACCGACCCAGCGCCGTCGGATAATTCCTGATCCGACACCGTTTCTGT
Organism: Pictodentalium vernedei; assembly: GCA_031216915.1. NCBI lineage: Eukaryota > Metazoa > Mollusca > Scaphopoda > Dentaliida > Dentaliidae > Pictodentalium > Pictodentalium vernedei. The sequence goes on along the minus strand of CM062289.1, from coordinate 229,775,772 downwards.
CGGCTGCTGGGATGCTGCGATAAGTTGTGCTATCTGCACAAGTACGTCCGACATCGAGGCCTGCGGAGGCGCAGTCTTTCGCTGCTTCGCCGAGGGCAGCTCTGCATCTGATGACTCCCGCATACTCTTCCTATGCGAATTTCCGGAGTCGATCGGCCTTATGTCCCTGGCTACCGGATGGTGTGACCTGGTCGCCGAAGAATCCCTGATCGGCGAAGCTGGTAAAATATCGGCGGTCACGTAGCCAAGGTGCGGTCGTGTGCGCTGACGAGAGGAAGAAGCCTGAGCAGTCTCCGCGGACTGCCTATACAATGGAGCGTCCCGAGCGACGGACGTGTGCTCCGCTTGCGACACATTTTGTACCACAACATCTGGTCCCAGATGTTGTTGTATGAGAGAGGGGCCTCTCTCGCTCGCGGCCTCTCTCGCTCGTGGCCCGGCTGGACCTGGACGAGCTAGGAACCGGACTCAAAGGCTTCCTCCGATCTCGCCTACTATCCGCCGTCACTGGGTGTGCACGTTGAATGTTTATAGTGCTCGCATCACCCAACATTTCCTCCTGGACCGCATTGGACGAACCCGGCTGCCGAACCATTCGGTGAATGGACGCTACACCGGGCGAGCTAGCGGACGACATTTGTTTAATCTCCATGAGCACTTTTGCCGCTAGCTCTGTATTCATTTGTGACGACGGAAGCGCACTTGTGGAAGATAACATGGAAACATCACCCTGTTCTTGTTCCTCTGAAATAGAAACTGATAGAGTAGAGTGACCCTGCGGAGAAAAAGCCGGCATAGCCCTTTCTCCACTAACAACATATCGTGACACACGTTTCCAACGTTTGTCATCCCAATATTGACATATAGAACAGGGATTAGTGCGAGAACACTGACTACAATTAATGCAATGATCATGAAAGTCAGAGGAAGATTTCTTCCTATTACAATTTGAACACTATCCTTTCATTGTGAAAAGTCAACAAGTCCTAGTTACTCGCACAAACCCCTGACACAAAGATACATAATAACATGATCCATTAATAATGAAAAAACAATTGAAAATCAAAATAATTTTTGAAAAATATTTTTTCAGAGAAGCCCAAGTTTCTGAAAAGTAACGTTGAGCCCCAATGGATCCGATGGCTAAGTGTGGTCAAAAATTTTAAATTTATATTAAATAATTAATGCAAAACTTACGGATAATAAAAATGTATCTTATAGTGAGATAAACTACTCCAAAGGCAAACAGCCCCTCTCAAAAGAGACTGTTGCCAATGTAAACAAACAATGTAAAAACACCAGAAAACATGACTCCAGGCACTGACAAAACTGGCCCGAAATCAGTCATCAAAATTACACTCTATCTGATGCAAGACAGAGACTCCCAGGGGAGAATCTGCAGAACATCAGATGGAAGATGCAGAACACAACGTTTATGCACCCATGGGTGAAAACGTAACTATGGGGAAAATAACAGAAAACATTCTGTAACCAAGCAACTCTCCCAAGAGAATTTAGAAATGATCTTTCTCAAAAATATGCCAAAAGCATGGGAGAATTGCAAGGGGGGACTTAGAAGAGCAGGGGAGAGGAAACACTGAATAAGCAGTGCAACTTTTTAGCAAGAATGACAACAAGAGGCCCATGCCTCGAAAATAGGCAACTTAACATAATTTCATAAAAAATTTTAAGTACAGCCCTGATTATTTTTTGTCACTCCTTTTTCCTCTCCTCTTTCTATATCCTCCTTAGAATCACCATTTCTCCAATAATTACGTGTCTGGCATCCTTTAAACTGAGATTTACAAGCACAAAGATCAGTGAGATGTTGACTGATGAAGGGCCAAACAGAGAATGATAATTGGCGCCAATTTCGGAACGTCCTTGACACTGCGCATGCGCAGTAAGGGCAAAGTATTGAGGTCCTATAGGACATGATTTCTTTTGGTTTTAGATGCAAATTTTGGGGATTGGGGGGCAAAATTTGTGTTTGGCCCTGGATTTTTTAGAGTTAGCACCAGCTAAGTCTGGGTCATTGGTACAGTATAAAAATATGGGACACATGAATAATTTTACATAAAATTTATAAAGTTACAGCCCTTAACATCCAAAACCACTGTTATTCACTTCCAACATCCTGCTACACTGTTGAATCCATGAAAACCATCATTGATTTATGTCTGGCATCTTCAATGAAAGTGTCAATGACACTGTAGCTTAACTTGTGTGTTGTGTTTGATGAAAAGGATAATGTTCAATGTTTATCAAAGGATTATGAAATAAGACAAGAATTGTGATAATTGGGAATATGTTCATTTCTGTTCCCTGTATGCTATGTTTTTGATAAAAATAATATGTACACTGTACTATAGATCTGAGGGGTGGGTTAATATGGGTTAATATGACCTCACAGTTAATGTATGTGGCCCTCACAGTTAACGTATATCAACGAAAGTTACCAAGTTACAGTGAAATTATTTCAAAACAAGTCATCCTATCAAGTTACATTGAAATCCCTTCATAAATATGGCCTGTAGATTGTGCTAAAGGTTTTTGGGCTTTGGGCCCCTGTAGCCGTCAGTTTCCCAATTGCGTCCAAAGGGGACGTTCTCATCTAGACATTATATGAAGTTAACCTACCAAGTTACAATGAAATCCCTTCATAAATATGACCTGTAGACTGTGCTAAAGGTTTTTGGGCTTTGGGCTCGGGCAACCATCATGGCTGAATGATTGCAACCAAAAGGGGACATTCTCATCTGGGCATCATCTGGAGTGATCCTAAGAAGTTACAATGAAATCCCTTTATAAATATGACCTGTAGACTGTGCTCAAGGTTTTCGGGCTTTGGGCCCCTGAAGCTGTCACAGTTGACCAATCACGACTAAAAGGGGATGTCATCATCTAGGCATTATATGGAGTCAAACTAACAGGTTACAATGAAATCCTTCCATAAATATGACCTATAGACTATGCTAAATGTTTTGGGGTTTTGGGCTCGGGCAGTCATCAAGGCTGAATGATCGCGACCAAAAGGGGATGTTCTCATCTAGACATTATTTGGAGTCATCCTACCAGGGTACAATGAAATTTCTTCATAAATACCACCTGTAGACTGTGCTAAAGGTTTCCGGGCTTCAGGCCACTGTAGCCATCACAGTTGCCTAATGGTGTCCAAAAGGGGCTGTTCTCATCTAGACATTATATGAAGTCAACCTTCCAAGTTACAATGAAATCCCTTCATAAATATGAACTGAAGACTGTGCTAAAAGTTTTCAGGCTTTGGGCTCGGGCAGCCATCATGGTTGAATGATCGTAACCAAAAGGGGAATCTCATCTGGGCATCATCTGGAGTGATCCTACAAAGTTACAATGAAATCCCTTCATAAATATGACCTGGAGACTGTGCTCAAGATTTTGGGGCTTCGGGCACCTGTAGCCATCACAGTTGACCAATCACGGCCAAAAGGGGATGTCATCATCTAGGCGTTATATGGAGTCAACCTAACAAGTTACAATGAAATCCTTCCATAAATATGACCTACAGACTATGCTAAAGGTTTTTGGGCTCGGGCAGCCATCAAGGCTGAATGATCGCGACCAAAAGGGGACGTTCTCATCTAGACATTATTTGGAGTCATCCTACCAAGGTACAATGAAATCCCTTCATAATTATGACCTGTAGACTGTTCTAAATGTTTTTGGGCTTCGGGCCCCTGTAGCTGTCACAGTAGCCCAATCGTGTCCAAAGGGGATGTTCTCATCTAGACATTATATGAAGTCAAACCTACCAAGTTACAATGAAATCCCTTCATAAATATGACCTGTAGACTGTGCTAAAGGTATTCGGGCTTCGGGCTCGGGCAGCCATAATGGTTGAACCAAAAGGGGACATTCTCATCTGGGCATCATCTGGAGTGATCCTACGAAGATACAATGAAATCCCTTCCTAAATATGACCTGTAGACTGTGCTCAAGATTTTCAGGCTTCGGGCACCTGTAGCCATCACAGCTGACCAATCATGACCAAAAGGGGATGTCATCATTTAGGCTTTATATGGAGTCAACCTAACAAGTTACAATAAAATCCTTCCATAAATACGACCTATAGACTATGCTAAAGGTCTTTGGGCTCGGGCAGCCATAAAGGCTGAATGATCGCGACCTAAAGGGGACGTTCACATCTAGACATTATTTGGAGTCATCCTACCAAACTACAATGAAATCCCTTCATAATTATAACCTGTAGACTGTTCTAAATGTTTTCGGGCTTCGGGCCCCTGTAGCTGTCACAGTAGCCCAATCGTGTCCAAAGGGGATGTTCGCATCTAGACATTATATGAAGTCAAACCTACCAAGTTACAATAAAATCCCTTCATAAATAAGACCTGTAGACTGTGCTAAAGGTTTTTGGGCTTCGGGCTCGGGCAGCATGGTTGAATGATCGCAACCAAAACGGGACAATCTCATCTGGGCATCATCCGGAATGATCCTACGAAGTTACACTGAAATCCCTTTATAAATATGACCTGTAGACTGTGCTCAAGATTTCTGGGCTTCGGGCACTTGTAGCCATCACAGTTGACCAATCACGACCAAAAGGGGATGTCATCATCTAGGCATTATATGGAGTCAACCTAACAGGTTACAATGAAATCCTTCCATAAATATGACCTTTTGCCTATGCTAAAGGTTTTGGGGCTCGGGCACCCATCAAGCCTGAATGATCACGATCAAAATAGGACGTTCTCATTTGGACATTATTTGGAGTCATCCTACCAAGTTACAATGAAATCCCTTCATAAATATGACCTGTAGACTGTGCTAAAGGTTTTCGGGCTTTGGGCTCCTGTAGCCGTCACAGTTGCCCAATCAGGACCAAAAGGGGACTTTCTCATCTAGACATTGTATGAAGTCAACCCACCAAGTTACAAAGAAATTCTTCAATAAATATGACCTGTAGACTGTGCTAAAGGTTTTGGGGTTTTAGGCTCGGGCAGTTGTCACGGTTGGCAGATCACGCCCAAATGGGGAAATTCTCATCTAGACATCATAAGGAGTCATCCTACCAAGTTACAATGAAATCCCTCCATATTAAACATGACCTGCAGACTGTGCTAAAAGTTTTTGGGTTTCGGGCTTGGGCAGCCATCATGGTTGATAGATCATGCCCAAAAGGGGACGTTCTCATCTAGGCATCCTACCATGTTACAATGAAATCCCTTCATAAATATGACCTGTAGACTGTGCTAATGGTTTTCAGGTTTTGGGCTGGGGCAGCCATACCGGTTGACCGATCGCGACCAAAAGGGGACGTTCTCATCTAGACAAACCTGCATATGAAATTTCGTGACGATCAGACAAGAACTGCGGGGTGTAGCCCATGCTAAAGGAAAATGACTCACAGACTAACAGACTTCCTCTCGCGTGATGGCAATAGCTTATCTTGACTATGTCAAGTTAAGCTAAAAATGAGAATTTATTGTACAGATGTCAGTTCAAATGTTTACTGACTTGGGCCAAACAAAAGAATGATGCTTGGCACCAATTCCGGTCTCTTCCTGGGTATTGCGCATGCGCAGTACTAAAAGTATGGAGGGCCAGATAGGACTTTCAAATTTCAGTTTTGTATGCAAATTTTGGGGAGGGCGGGGCAGGGAAATAACTTCAACAACTTTCATTGGATAATTGTGGTCATCAAACTTGAACCAGAGACATGTACTGAAAAGAATTGAAATCTGTTAACTTTTGTTTAAGTTATGGCATAAAGAAAGTTCGGATGGACCGACGGACAGACGGACGGACTGATGGATGGACTGACAGATAGATGGACAGAGCGAGCTCTGTGCTATATCCCTCCCTTGAGGGAGGGGATGAAAAGTAATAAAGTATGTGGTAGAAGCCTAATTTGAAATTTAGAGAAACTAAGTTCGAAAAGCATTGTGAAAAGGGTTAAATTAATCCCAATATTATTTGAAACCACTGTGCACAGCTTCAGTAGATCTTGCCCGAAAATGAAAAAAAGAAATGACGTTGTAACAGAGTGTTTGGGGAATGAAAGGTAGAACCTTGAAAAGCAGAACTTTAATCCGAAACTTCAAGCTGGGAATACTAAGTAAAACTGATTGGCAAAAAAGGGTTAAATATTTCCTAAAACCGATAAAAGAAATCACTGATGTAAATGCAATCATTAAGTTGTATTGACCATGCAAGAATTAGAGTAAGAAAGTATGTGGCAAAGTCTAGTTTCAAATACAAAGAAAGTAAGTCTGTAAACAAATTTAAAAGAGGTTAAAATCATGCCGATATTAATGAAAATCACTGTAGAAATGTTCAGTAGATAGTAGATATTGTCCCAAATAAGAAACAGTGACATTCCACTAAATTGTTTGAAGAATTAAAGCTGTAATTTTAAAACACCTTCCCTCCAAAAAAAACTTTAACCAAAAACTTTAACCTGGAAGTTGTAAGGTAAATTGCCATACAAAAAAGGGTTAAATATTTCAGAACATAACATGAAACATAAAAAAAATAAACACAAAATGAGAATGATACAATCAATAGTAATATCAATATAAAATAATAAAATAAAAAAAAAACCCATTAAAACTTTAAGGTTGACTAATGAAAGTGTCAATGACACTGTAGCTCAACTTGACAAACTTAAACTTGGTAAGTTATAAATGAAATGGCAAAATTGAAGATCATTGGTACCAATGTCATTTTTTTTGCCAGTGGCAACATTTTTTGACAGAAACCGAAGAAAATCGATAGCTCCCATCTAGAGGCCTCCCCAAACAAGCATGCCAGGTTTCAAAGCCCTGTAGGGTGTACAAAAGGGAAATATTGTGGTCTGACTAGGCTAAATTCTAAGAACGTTGGCCGTGGCAACATTTTTTGACAGAAATGGAAGAAAATCGATAGGTCCCATCTAGAGGCCTCCCCAAACAAGCATGCCAGGTTTCAAAGCCCTGTAGGGTGTACAAAAGGGAAATATTGTGGTCTGACTAGGCTAAATTCTAAGAACGTTGGCCGTGGCAACATTTTTTGACGGAAATGGAAGAAAATCGATAGCTCCCATCTAGAGGTCACCGTAAATAAGCATACCAGGTTTCAAAGCAATCTAGTCATAAATGTGCCCTGTAGGTGGAGCCAAAGGGAAATACTGTGGTCTGACTAAACTGAGTTCTAAAAACGTTGGCCGCGGCAACATTTTTTGACGGAAATTGAAGAAAATCGATAGCTCCCATCTAGAGGTCACCCCAAACAAGCATGCCAGGTTTCAAAGCAATCCGATCATAAATGTGCCCTGTAGGGTGTGCCAAAGGGAAATATTGAGTCTTCTGACTAAACTAAGTTCTAAGAACGTTGGCTGCGGCAACATTTTTTGATGGAAATTGAAGAAAATCGATAGCTCCCATCTAGAGGTCTCCCCAAACAAGCATATCAGGTTTCAAAGCAATCAAATCATAAATGTGCTTTGTAGGGTGTGCCAAAGGGAAATATTGTGGTCTGACTAAACTGAGTTCTAAAAACGTTGGACGCGACAACATTTTTTGACGGAAATTGAAGAAAATCGATAGCTCCCATCTAGAGGTCTCCCCAAACAAGCATACCAGGTTTCAAAGCAATCTGATCATAAATGGGCCCTGTAGGGTGTGCTAAAGGGAAATATTGAGGTCTGACTAAACTAAGTTCTACGAATGTTGGCCGTGGCAACATTTTTGCCGGAAATTGAAGAAAATTGATAGCTCCCATCTAGAGGTCACCCTAAATAAGCATACCAGGTTTCAAAGCAATCAAATCATAAATGTGCCCTGTAGGGTGTGCCAAAGGGAAATATTGAGGTCTGACTAAACTAAGTTCTACGAATGTTGGCCGTGGCATCATTTTTTGCCGGAAATTGAAGAAAATCGATAGCTCCCATCTAGAGGTCACCCTAAATAAGCATACCAGGTTTCAAAGCAATCAAATCATAAATGTGCCCTGTAGGGTGTGCCAAAGGGAAATATTGTGGTTTGACTAAACTAAGTTCTAAGAACGTTGGCCGTGGCAACATTTTTTGCCGGAAATTGAAGAAAATCGATAGCTCCCATCTAGAGGTCACCCCAAACAAGCATACCAAGTTTCAAAGTAATCTGATCATAAATGCGACCTGAGAGGTGTGCCAAAGGAAATTGTGGACGTACGTACTAACGTACGGTCAGCTTGACTTTGTCAAGTTGAGCTAAAAAACTTGAACCATAAACTTTAACCAAAACTCCAAATGTTAACAGACAGAAGAAAGTCCTGACTAAACAGGAAAAAAAAACCCCAGTAGAACCTTCAGTAAAAAACTTGAACCACAAACGTTAACCAAAACTCTAAATGTTAACAGTTGGACGAAAGTTATGACTGTAGCTCTCACTGTAAACAGTCGGGTTAAAAATCACTGTAGAAAGGTTCCGTACACAGTAGACATTGTCCCAAATGAGAAACAGTGACATTGCACTAAACTGTTTGAAGAATTAAAGGTGTAACTTTGTAAACAAAAAAACTTTACCTGGAAGTTGAAAGTTAAATTGCCATACAAACTAGAGTGATGTCCCACATGCAGCCCGACAGTCCCAGCAATGCCAATGCTTAGACGCAAAATAGTTGGAGCCATTTTTTTGTTAACTGTTTACCTAACGAATCTGCCATATCTGCACTCGTGATATACAAAATCTGCTATTCAAAATTTATTTTTTCATTTCTCTACTTTAAAACATACTTCATGACCTATTAATGGAACAAACTTGATGAGCTTGTTCCAATAAGGACTAATAAGCCATGGTTAGAAGTAAACTAGAGTGATGTCACGCATACGGCCTGACTGTCCCAGGAATGGCAATGCTTAGACGCAAAATAGTCGGAGCCATTTTTTGTTAACTGTTTATCTAACGAATCTGCCATATCTCCACTCGTGATATACAAAATTTGCTGTTCAAATTTTATTTTTTCATTTCTCTACTTCAAAACATACCTCATGACCTATTAATGGAACAAACTTGATGAGCTTGTTCCAAGGAGTAATACGCCATGGTCAAAAGTAAATAAAAAATGAAAAAATCTGAGGTTTCAGAAAAATAATTTGAACTGTTGGCTTCAACTTGTGTAAGGTAAAGGATTAAAGATGCAGTGCGTAAAGCAATGTTGGGCTTTTTGAGTCAATTTTCTTTTTTGCATGTAATAACTCCCAATCCTTCAAAATGCATTTTGGGAATAATTGCCTAAGTGACAATTTGTGTTTGTGTGTGGGGGGGTGTGGGGGACATAGTTGTGAAACCTATATTGAAACCTGGCCTGTATTACTAGCTGGAAAATACACATAACAACTTTGGTCGAAATCAAATAATCCAAACTGGAGTTATCAGTCGGAAACCAATTGTTTACAGACAGATGGATGGACCGACAGATGGATGGACGAAAGTCATGACTATAGCCCCGACTATAAACAGTCAGGCAAAAAATGCATTTTGTACCAAAGAAAAAATATTGTATGAAATTCCCTGGGTGAGGAGGAGGTGGGGTGGGGGATGAGGGGTGGGGGAGAGTGGGGGTGTGTGGACATGTGGTCAGTCTAAATCCTTCAGAATGCATTTTGAGCAGAGAAAAAAAAAAAACCTAACTGGCACCATGGGGGTGGGGTGGTGGGGGGGGGGGGGGGGGGGGTGATGGTGTTTGTCTGGGTTTTTAACCACAAACATTAACGAAAACTGTAAAAAAGCAGTTTTGGTGAAAGGAAAAAAAATGCCTAATTGGGGGTGGGGGGAGGGGGAGGGAGGGGGTTCGTGAGTTTAAAAAAAGGTTCCGCATGTAGTGACTGTAAATAGTTCAAAATGCATATTCAAGGAAAGAAAGAAAAAATGCCTAATTGGGGGGAAGGGGGGGGGGGGGCAGTGGTGTTTGGGTTTTTAACCAAAACTGTAAACAAGCATTTTTGACAAAAGAAAAAAAAAGTGCCTAATTGGCCCCCAGCAGGGGGGCAGGTGGGGGGGGGGGGGGGGGAGGGGGAGCAGATGGAGGGGGGGAGGGGTAAGTTTAAAGAAAGGTTCCACATGTAGTGACTGTAAATAGTTCAAAATGCATATTGGAGAAAAGAAAAAAAAAGCCTAATGGGGGGTGGGGTGGGGTGGGAGGGTTAGGGGGTGATGGTGTTTGTGTGGGTTTTTAACCACAAACTTGGAGTCATCCTACCAAGCTACAATGAAATTCCTTCATAATTATGGCTTGTGGAATATTCTAAAGGTTTTCGGGCTTTGGGCCTCTGTTGCCGTCACAGTTGCCCAAAAGGGGACATTCTCATCTAGACATTATATGAAGTCAACCTATCAAGTTACAATGAAATCCCTCCATAAATATGACCTGTAGACTGTGCTAAAGGTTTTTGGGCTTCGGGCCCCTGTTGCCGTCATAGTTGCCCAAAAGGGGACACTCTCATCTAGACATTATATGAAGTTAACCTATCAAGTTACAATGAAATCCCTCCATAAATATGACGTGTAGACTGTGCTAAAGGTTTTCGGGCTTTGGGCTCGGGCAGCCATCATGGAGAATGAATGATCGCAACCAAAAGGGGACATTCTCATCTGGGCATCATGTGGATTGATCCTACAAAGTTACAATGAAATCCCTTCATAAATATGACCCGTAGACTGTGCTGAAGGTTTTCGGGCTTCGGGCACCTGTAGCCGTCACAGTTGCCCAATCACGTCCAAAAGGGGACTTTCTCATGTGTAGAAATTATATGAAGTCAACCTATAAAGTTACAATGAAATCCCTCCATAAATATGATCTGTAGACTGTGCTAAAGGTTTTCGGGTTTTGGGCTCGGGTAGTCGTGACAGTTGATAGATCACGCCCAAAAGGGGAAATTCTCATGTAGACTCATATGGAGTCATCGCATCAAGTTACAATGAAATCCCTCCATATTAAACATGACCTGCAGACTGTGCTAAAAGTTTTTGGGTTTCGGGCTTGGGCAGCCATCACGGTTGACAGATCATGCCCAAACGGGGATGTTATCATCTAGGCATTATGCAGAGGCATTCTATGAAGTTGCAATGAAATCCCTTCATAAATACAACCTGTAGACTGTGCTAATGGTTTTCGGGTTTTGGGCTGGGGCAGCCATACCGGTTGCCCGATCACGACCAAAAGGGGACCTTCTCATATAGACATGACCTAAAACCTGCATATGAAGTTTCATGATGATCAGACAAGAACACCAGAACCTTCAGTAAAAACTTTAACCACAAACTTTAACCAAAACTCTAAAAGTTAACAGACGGACAGACAGACGGATGGACGGACAAAAGTCATTACTATAGCCCTCACTGTAAACAGTCGATACAATCAATAGAAATATCAATTTAAAAGAAAAAAAACAAAAAACTTTAAGGTTGACTAAAAAACTTTAACCACAAACTTTAACCAGAACTCCAAATGTTAACAGACAGACAGAAGAAAGTCATGACTAAACAGGAAAAAAAAACAAAAAACCACTTGAACCTTCAGTAAAAAACTTTAACCACAAACTTTAACCAAAACTCTAAATGTTAACAGACGGACGGACAAAAGTCATGACTATAGCCCTCACTGTAAACAGTCGGGCTAAAAATGGTTAAATATTTCCCAAAATAATATGAAACATAAAGAGAATGATACAATCAATAGTAATTAATATTAATTTAAAAAAAAAAAACTTTAACCTTGACTAAAAAAAATTTAACCACAAACTTTTACCAAAACTCTAAATGTTAACAGACAGATGGATGGACAAGACAGATGGACGAAAGTCATGACTATAGCCCAGACTGTAAATAGTCGGGCTAAAAATATGACATATAGGCAGCAAAGACTTACCAAGAAACAACTCCAAATTCACAGGATGTAAACTGTCTAAGCATAGCAGAAATGTATAAAACAGCTCTGGCCCTTAAAGAGTTAATGGAATAGCATCAATAGCATATTAACCAGTAACAGTTAGTCTGGGATGTGAAACAGGATTTAAAACTATCTAAGAACACACAGTGTGATCAGAATTGTTTCAGGAAATTTTGAAAGTTTGAAAGGCGAATCTGTAGCACTGAGGGGGGGGGGGGGGGGGGGGCGCTTGGAAAAAAGACAACACAAACAAACAAGGTAAAAAGCCAAAAATAAAAAGAATAGCACAGAAAAAAGAAAAAGATGTTTTGATAAAAAAGATACAGAACAACACATATATTTTTAAATAAAACAGTAAAAACTGAATATTTGAAAAAAAGAATTTGCTACAATTGGCGGAATAACAGCATCTAGCAAAGAATACCTTTTTCTGTAGCATTTGAACTTGCTCTGCTCTACCTTTCCAGTTGCTGTTTCCACTCAGTAGTGACTGTACGTTGACACCATCTCCAACTTCTTGGCTGAGAACCTGAAAACAAACAACACATATTCATTTTCAACATGCCAATTCATCCACACTTCATTCCTACGTAAAATCACACAGAAAAAGAAACTATTGAAAAATTATGCGGAAAACAAGCTCACTATAGGGATAGATAATCTCTGTCAAAGAAGATTTGATTGGTCAAACTAAGTGTTGAAGCAATTAATCATTTAACCTCTGCCAGAAATATTGCAGACTTTTCCCTGCTACCATAACTTTTGCTACTGCTTAACCCTTTAACTAACTAATCATCCGTATCTGCCTGTGTAATACACAAATTGAGCAGTTGAAAAAATAGTAGTTTTAAAAAATTTCAACAAAACCATGTCATGAGACCCTTTATTGGAACAAGATCATGAGACCCTTCATTGGAACAAGCTCATCGGGCTTGTTTTGATGAGTGGTCACCTGATTTGGCTTTGTTCAAATTTTTAGAAAAATTTGAAAAAATAATAATTAAAACAAGAGGCCCCAGGGGGCCTTAATCACTCACCTGACAAAGTGGTTCAAAGAAGTATTTTGGTTCACTTTCAGTTAGTCATGGTTCATTAATACTACAGAGGAATAAGTCATGAAATTATTCATAACTCTAGTGTCCATGTCAGATGATTATTATCATAGGTCTGGGGGGCACGGTGGCTCAGAAGGTAGAGGTGCAGGCTGCAAGCCGAGAGGTCCTCGGTTCAAATCCCACCTGCGGCAACTGCATTGTGTCCTTGGGCAAGACACTTCACCCACATTGCCCATGTGGGGGCATGGTGGTATTGTGTACTAAGGCGTACTGCACGTTGATGGTGCACCTGTCTTCAACCAATGCTAACCCTGCTTGTGTGGAGTTGGTATGTTGGGGAGCTGACAGTTGCTCGGTGGTTCTCTCCGGGTACTCTGGCTTCCTCCATCCGTAAAACTGTCATGGTCATGATTAGTCATTGTGCAGAAATATGTGACCTTAAACACCAATAAATAAATAAATAAATAATATCATATGTCATCCTGACTGCTTCCCAGACTATCAGCTGCAGACACACACTGCCAAACTTCACGGGTGGGTGATGTTCACTGCAGTTTGAAAGGCCAATTTTATGGAAAAACACTAAGAAATGGATTTGAACAAACCTGAACCTAACCTGCCCTACCCCTGCCCCCCCCCCCCCCCCTTTCCCCATAAAGACATCAAATATTAACCCAGGAACCCAATTTGAACAAACTTGAATCTGACCCAACTAGAGATATTGTAAACCAAATATGAAAGGTTTCTGACTGGTGGATCTGAAGAAGATTTTTAAAGAAATTTCCTTATATTGCACTAAGTTAAAATTCGGGATCCCATAGGAAGCCCAAATATTAACCCAGGGACTTGATTTGAACAAACTTGAAACTGCCCCCCTGCCAGATGGATGGAAAGTGATCACTTAAGCTCCCCCTGACCTTCAGTCAGGTAAGCAATAATATTTTATTTTAAGATTGCCTGTATTGGTCAAAGGGATGACCACTCACTTATAGACAGATTCAGACAATTGGAAATATGCAGAATAAAACTTACACAAATCTTGCAAAAAAATACTTGGGCCTTATCATCAGGACCAAGTATTTTATGCAAGATGTACACAAGTTGCATTTTCTTGCAAATTCCATTCTGTCTAATATATTTAAGATTTGCATAAATTTTTTTCTCCATATTTCTCCTTGACTCAATCTACAAACATAAAATATTTTCATCTCTAATCTGATCTCATGATTCTGTTCTGACATCTTGGCATATGCATCTTCTTTGTTCCCATATGAGTGGTGATTAATTGGAAATGGAATGGTTTAACTAAATGAAAGTGCCAATGACACTGTAGCTTAACTTGTCTGTGTGTTGTGTTTGATGAAAAGGATAATGCTCAATGTTTATGAAAGGATTATGAAATAAGACAAGAATTGTGATAATTGGGAATATGTTCATTTCTGTTCCCTGTATGCTATGTTTTTAATAAAAATAATATGAGTGTAGACTGTACGAAAGAACTGAGGGGTGGGTTAATGTGGACCTCACAGTTAATGTATGTGGCCCTCACAGTTAACGTATGTCAATGAAAGTTACCAAATTACAGTGAAATTATTCCAAAACGAGTCATCCCATCAAGTTACATTGAAATCCCTTCATAAATATGGCCTGTAGACTGTGCTAAGAGTTTTCGGGCTTTAGACCTGTGTAGCCATCACAGTTGACCGATTGAAACTAAAAGGGGACGTCCTCATCTCGACATTATACTGAGTCATTCTACTAAGTTACAATGAAATCCCTTCACAAATATGACCTGTAGTCTGTACTAAAGTTTTTGGCTCGGGAAGCCATTTGGTTGAATGATCGCGACCAAAAGGGAACGTTCTCATTTTGACATTATTTGGAGTCATCCTACCAAGTTATAATGAAATCCCTTCATAAATATGACCTGTAGACTGTGCAAAAGATTTTCCGGTTTCGGGCCACTGTAGCTGTCACAGTTCCCCAATTGTGTCCAATAGGGGACATTCTCATCTAGACATTATATGAAGTCAACCTACAAAGTTACATTGAAATCCCTCCATAAATATGACCTGTAGACTGTGCTAAAGGTTTTGGGGTTTTAGGCTTGGGCAGTCGTCACGGTTGACAGATCGTGACCAAATGGGGAAGTTCTCATCTAGACATCATACAGAGTCATCCTACCAAGTTACAATGAAATCCCTTCATATTAAATATGACCTGAAGACTTTGCTAAAAGTTTTTGGGTTTCGGGCTTGGGCAGCCATCACTGTTGACAGATCATGACCAAAAGGGGACGTTCTCATCTAGATATTATACAGAGGCATCCTACCAAGTTACAATGAAATCCCTTCATAAATACGACCTGTAGACTGTGCTAACGGTTTTTGGGTTTTGGGCTCGGGCAGCCATACCGGTTGACCGATCGCGACCAAAAGGGTACGTTCTCATCTAGACATGACCCCAAACCTGCATATGAAATTTCGTGATGATCAGACAAGAAATACGGGGTGTAGCCTGTGCTAAAGGAAAATGTGAACAGACTCACAGACAAACAGGCTTCCGCACACGTGATGGCAATAGCTTATCTTGACTTTGTCAAGTTAAGCTAAAAATTAACTGGTTACAGAATTCACTAACCATTTTAGCAGAGTCAAAGTTCTTGAACATTAGAGGCTAAACAAAACTGACCACTGGTAGGTTTAGAAGTGGTCTTCAACAAGAGGATAACTAGGAGTTTTTTACCTAGAATGCCTGGCAGAAGGCACAATATTTTTTCGTTAAAAAGTAATTTTGATTGTTTTTTCCTTCTAAAACATAGCTTTCAACCCTTCAATGGAATAAGCTTGCTGAGTGATAATTCTCAAACTTTTTTGTGAATGTATAAAATGAAGAAATAAAAAAAATATGCATAGCAATATTCATGTATATTACAGGACAGGTCTGGCATATTGCCAATCTGGCAGATTGCTAAAAGGCAAAGGTCATGTGCAATTTTTAAACTATTTCTGCCAAACATTGCAAGCCAAGTTCTGTGGCTTTGCAAAGATTTAGGCCGCTTTTTTTCTATTCTAAAAACTGATAGTAGCATCAGCTCTATAGGATTCAAAGATATACTCTGAAAACAAACACTGTCTAAATCTGCTTGAAAGTACAATTTGCACCCCGAAGAAACAATAAAATAAAAAATTTAAAATACCTCTACAGGCACAACTATACATTATGAAATTAAGCACCCCATGTTTGGATTCAACATCAGCATCAGTTTCTAAGAAATCCTCAGGAAAGGAACCTCTTTGTAAATCTAAGGGAAAAAATCATTTTAAGTCCCCACAAAGTAGATCTTCTGTTTCTCAGGCCATTTTTTTGTAAAATTGCATGTGGGCAGGCAGTTTTTTATTTTATTTTTTATTTTTGTAATTATTTCATTGCCATCAAACATTTATGTTCTTGGTTTGTTTTATGTTTTAGGCCTCATAATCTACAGAATACCATGGGGAGTGGTTTATTATTTCGTCCCTTGAGTGCAAGAAAGCTTCACAATGCTAATGCATTGCAAAGCCATTTTGCACTCAAGGAAGAAATTTATCAATTTTGTTAACTTGGATAAAATATCAGACATACACCAGCTGCATAAACCATTTAATTTTAATTTTTTTTAAGTTTGCATGGATTATAAAATGAGAGCATGCAGCAGCCAAAATGACCATGCAGGAGGGCCTGAGAAACTGATTCTTAACTTTCTTACGCCTAAGTTTAAACCCCAAATTCTGAACAAAGGAAAAAATCTAAAAAAACATAAAGGCAGAACTAGATATGATGAAAAAGAAGCATACCA
Source organism: Pictodentalium vernedei (assembly GCA_031216915.1). Lineage (NCBI taxonomy): Eukaryota > Metazoa > Mollusca > Scaphopoda > Dentaliida > Dentaliidae > Pictodentalium > Pictodentalium vernedei. Next base: position 229,758,972 of record CM062289.1, on the reverse strand, counting down.
AGTTGGGGGTCTATACCTGTATTAGTTTTCAAGACATGTTCTGGAAATGAACCTCTATGTAAATCTCTGTTTGAAACTGTCTGAATTCATTTATGGACTCATTTAACCTAAGAACATCCAAAATAAGCATTTAGGCTATTATATCTTGTTGAATAGAGCTCCCATGAGCTATGTTAAACAAGGTCAGTTTATCATTAGAATACAAGTAAATGTCAAAACCACTGTAAATTGATTACTCTTGTGAACTGAATACTTTTCACTGGCAAAAGAGCGATATAATTAACAGGATTTGACTGTAATATGTATTTTTACAAACACTGATATACTTACCCGATGGACTAATTTTAATTCTTGTTTTAGACTTTGACACTGATTGCGAAAATCTGTCTGTTTGCTTTCTGATTGTTTCAGCTTTTCTTGCAATGCTTTCACTTCTGATGGATCATCTTGCTGCAAAGAAATTAATAAACTCCAATAACGACTTCAACCAAACTAAGAAATTTTATGTTCTATGCAATGTATGTAGCAAACTGTTAAATTCCACCAAATTCAAAGCAGTAACCAATGTCCCCACATTACAGGAGTGTACCCAAATTAGAGGTCCTAACAAATAGTTTGGTTCGTTATTCATGCATTTTGTCCAATTTCTTAAGTAATATCACTCTTAAAGGCCTTAAGACTTTTTATATATCCTGTGGCTTTACAACTGTTTCTAGGCAAGTCTTGACCTTTTTATATATAAAAATTTGATATGATAGAAAATACAGTGTTTCCTTGATCCAATCATAACTTTGATAACTATCATAATAAACATTGCCACTATAAAAATCAAGAGTTTATGATCTGAACCAACAATACATTCCCTGAGTGCCAATGTGTTCTATGTGCCAGTAGGCACATAGAACACATTGGAACTCAGCGGACGAATAGCTAACTAACCTTCTCAGTCTGTAGCTGTCTGAAATTACTGTTCGAAGACAACATTGTCATGGTTTCTGGAGGAATCAATGACAGCTGAAAATAAAGGAGAAAAAAACATAAATAAAACAGATACAAAAATACTCTTCTATATTTATGGAGACCTCTAAAATTATGCTGAGAAAAATTATTTCAATTTTACTGTTTGAATTCTGAATACATGGAGCTAATTCAGTATCAGTTACAACAAACACAAGCTGGGACAGGGTTATGTCATATTTTAAATGACTGGTGATTTTAATTTTTTCCAGAACTGTGCTTTTCAGCCCATCCTGAAGAAGTATATTTCAATATGGGATTGCAGGCAACAGACAAATTATGCAATCATAACGTTTTTACAGAACCACAATGTTCACATGATTCTGTGGCCCTGCAGATTACTGTAATTAAACCCTTTTCAATACACCGTGTAGGTAACACTTGTAATATTTCTCAAGTGGAGGTAATGATGGGGGAGGGGGGGGGAGGTCATTCTCGCATATCAAATTTTGAACATTCTAAATGACTTGTCATAAAATATACATAATAAAAATTATATAAATTGTAAATTCTTGTAAATAAAGGGAAATCTGATACATGTTATTTTTAGCCCTCTCAGATTTTAGAGTTTTATTTTATATTCTATGGTCAATAAACTGGTCAAAAAACTTGTACCAAGGGGAATGTAAGTAGGATGTGTTTGAAAATTTTCTGCAATTGATAGGATTATTCTATTACCCGACATCTAATTAACCTTTTACCCAACTCAAAAGATATCAAAATTTATTATTTAAATATTATGTTCTCAATTTTTAAAAAAAATTTCCAACAAAACAATATCATGTCACCTGATATATGGTTTGGTTGAATTTTTTTTGAAAACTACTATATTTTCAACTGCTCAATTTGTATATTACATGGGTGGATTACTTAGATAATGGGTTAAGCAGTAGCAAAAGTTAAAGTAGCATGGAAAAGTCTGTAATTCTTCTGGCAGAGGTTAACTGATTAACTCTCATTTAACCTGGCTGAGGTTAAATGAGAGTGGTGGCCGAGTGGATAAGTGCGCTGGTCTCTCATGCCAGAGGTCCCGGGATCAATCCCCGGTTGGGGAAAGTTCTCGAGGTGTACGAACACTCTCTGTCAGCATCAATTGTGGGGTTGATGCTGTCACAGTGTACCATCCTATTGGGTGGAGACGTAAAATGGCTGTCCTCTGTGCGGAGAGAGACACACTCCGTGCAGGCTGAAGATCCCTTCGTAGTATTCGAGAAGAGCTAGGCCACGAAGTTGCCGCTATGAAGGTCATCCCACACACACCTATGCCATTGGGCCAAGGAGAGGCATTAATATAAATTGCATAACTTGTTTGCCAATCCTTGTAAAACAAATAAGATTAAATAAAAAAAAAAAAAAAAAAATGATTAATTGTTTCAACACTCAGTTTGATCAATCAAAGCTTCTTTGACAGAAGTTATCTTTCACTATAGTGAAGTTATTTTCCATATAATCTGCAACAGTTTCTTAGAAAATTTTTGAAATATTTTCTTTTTCAACTGCTTAATTTGTAAATTGTGTGGGTGGATACAAACAATTTATTGGGTTACGGGTTAAATGGGATTTGCCATGTATATGTAAGCAGTTCCTCAGTCCAAATTAAAAGACTTTCTGGACATTTCCCCAGTGTAATATTACCAAGAGGACATTAACACAGTGCATGAATTTTATTAATGGATATTTCCCCAGTTCTAAAAAACTCATGAATTTTGTTAATTGATATTTCCCCAGTTCTAAAAAACTAAGTGGATATTTTCCCATCACAAAGTTATTGGAGGATAACAAATAAGGGTAATGATAATAAGGGTAATAATAATATACATCAGGAAACATATTGCATACAAAATACAACACTTGTTTATACAAGCAGACTTTTGTTTGTCATTTAAAAATGAATAAAATTTACAACTCATTCCCAATGCTTAGACACCATTTTTTCGTTGTTGTTTTGTTGACAATTTTTTGTGTATACAGTACAGTCGGCGTAATCCACGCATGGGCAGTGGTTTCCATGCATGCGTTTACCAAGTACTAAAAATCATCATCAGTAAAATTTTAATTAATGAAGCAATGGGTTGTACCCGGGGCTTCATTAATTAAATTATTGATGATTATCATGATTATCATCCCAATAGATGAAATTGGGAAACACCAATTTTCAAAAAAATCTTTCGCTGAATATGCAATTTCATTCACAACCAATTTTATAAAATCATAGATTGCAGTTTTTTCTCAATTTATTCCAAATTTTCACAACCCATTTGAATCAGTATTTCATCTGTAATAATATGTCTGCAAAACTAAAATAAATGTGTCAATGGCACTGTAGCTTAACTTGACTGTGTGTAGTGTTTGTTGAAAAGGATAATGTTCAATGTTTATTAAAGGATTATGAAATAAGACAAGAATTGTGATAATTGAGGATATTGTAATTTCTGCTCCCTGTATGCTATGTTTTCAATAAGAATAATTTTAGTATAGACTGTACTAAATATTGAAAACCTGGGTTGATGTGGCCCTAACAGTTAAAGTATGTCAACCAAAGATACCAAGTTACAGTAAAATCATTCCAAAACGAGTCATCCTACCAAGTTACAATGAAATCCCTTCATAAATGTAACTTCTAGACTTTGGTAAAGGAATCTAGGTCTCATGCGCATAAAAAACGCTAAAACTAATTTCCGGATTTGGTCCAAAATTTTCTAAGTCCCACCCGGACCCCAAATTTTCGGTGTAAAAAAAAAATGTTTTTTTTTGTCTTAAAATTGGCAGAAACGCATAAAAAACAAAAAACAAAAAAATTATGGTTTTTGGTCCAAAATTTTCGAAGTCCCACCCGGACCCCAAATATTCAGGGTAAAAAAAAAATTTTTTTTTTTTTGTCTTAAAACTGACCGAAATGCATAAAAAACAAAAACAAAAATTTCCGGATTTTGGTCCAAAATTTTCGAAGTCCCACCCGGACCAAAAATTTTCAGTGTAAAAAAAAAAATTTCTTTTTGTCTTAGAATTGACAGAAATGCATAAAAAACACAAAAAAAAATTTACGGATTTTGGTCCAAAATTTTCTAAGTCCCACCGGAACCCAAATTTTCAGGGGAAAAAAAAAAATTTTTTTTTTGTCTTAAAATTGACAGAAACGCATAAAAAACAAAAAAAGATTTTTTCGGATTTTGGTCCAAAATTTTCTAAGTCCCACCCGGACCCCAAATTTTCAGGGTAAAAAAAAAAAAAAATTTTTTTGTCTTAAAATTGACAGAAATGCATACAAAACACAAAAAAAAAATTTACGGATTTTGGTCCAAAATTTTCTAAGTCCCACCGGAACCCAAATTTTCAGGGGAAAAAAAAAAATTTTTTTTTTGTCTTAAAATTGACAGAAACGCATAAAAAACAAAAAAAGATTTTTTCGGATTTTGGTCCAAAATTTTCTAAGTCCCACCCGGACCCCAAATTTTCAGGGTAAAAAAAAAAAAAAATTTTTTTGTCTTAAAATTGACAGAAATGCATACAAAACACAAAAAAAAAATTTACGGATTTTGGTCCAAAATTTTCTAAGTCCCACCCGGACCCCAAATTTTCAGGGCAAAAAAAAAAAAAAAATTTTTTTGTCTTAAAATTGACAGAAATGCATAAAAAACAAAAAAAATTTTTTTCGGATTTTGGTCCCAAATTTTCTAAGTCCCACCCGGACCCCAAATTTTCAGGGCAAAAAATTTCTTATTTTTTTTTTGCCTTAAAATTGACAGAAATGCATAAAAAACAAAAAAAAAGAAATTTCCGGATTTTGGTCCAAAATTTTCTAAGTCCCACCCGGACCCCAAATTTTCAGAGTAAAAAAAAAATAAATTTTTTTGTCTTAAAATTGACAGAAATGCATAAAAAACAAAAAAAAATTTTTTTCGGATTTTAGTCCAAAATTTCTTTTTGTCTCAGAATGGACAGAAACGCATAAAAAACACAAAAAAAAAAAATTTCCGGATTTTGGTCCAAAATTTTCTAAGTCCCACCCGAACCCCAAATTTTCAGAGTAAAAAAAAAAAATTTTTTTTGTCTTAAAATTGACCAAAACGCAGAAAAAACAAAAAAAAAATTTTTTTCGGATATTGGTCCAAAATTTTCTAAGTCCCTCCCGGACCCAAAATTTTCGGGCGAAAAAAAAAATTTTTTTTTTGTCTTAAAATTTACCAAAACGCAGAAAAAACAAAAAAAAAATTTTTTCCGATTTTGGTCCAAAATTTTCTAAGTCCCACCCGCACCCCAAATTTTCAGGGGAAAAAATTTTTTTTTTTTTTTTTTTGTCTTAAAATTTACCGAAACGCAGAAAAAACAAAAAAAAATTTGTTCGGATTTTGGTCCAAAATTTTCTAAGTCCTACCCGGACCCCAAATTTTCAGGGCAAAAAAAAAAAAAAATTTTTTTTGTCTTAAAATTGACAGAAATGCATAAAAAAACAAACAAAAAATTTTTCGGATTTTGGTCCAAAATTTTCTAAGTCCCACCCGGACCCCAAATTTTCAGGGGAAAAAAAAACAAATTTTTTTGTCTTAAAATTGACAGAAATGCATAAAAAACAAAAAAATTTTTTTCCCGATTTTGGTCCAAAATTTTCTAAGTCCCACCCGCACCCCAAATTTTCAGGGGAAAAAATTATTTTTTTTTTTTTTTTGTCTTAAAATTTACCGAAACGCAGAAAAAACAAAAAAAAAATTTTTTGGATTTTGGTCCAAAATTTCGAAGTCCGCTACAGGACCCCAAATTTTCAGCCTAAATATGAACCCAGGGATTTGGCTTCAACAAACTTGAATCTCACCCCCCTAAGGATGCTGCATACCAAATATCAAAACATTTTTATTGCTAGATCTGAAGAAGATTTTTCAAAAATACTCCTCATACTGCACTAATTTAAACATTTGGGCTCCCATAGAGAGCCCAAATATCCACCCAGGCAATTGATTTCAATAAACATGTGAAACAATCTTACAAAGATGTTATATGTGAAATTTTAAAGCTTTTGGAGCAGAGCTTTCGGAGAAAAGTAGTCTTATGTTTTTCCCATTACCCACAGTGTTAAAAAATGCTGACTCAGCACTTTTTCAAAGTCCCCAAAAACTACCCCATGATAAAACCAATGGCAATTTTTTTTTATCATTCCATTCTGTTGGTCCTAAGGAAGCTTCACAACAAATAAGAATTCTCAGTGCCGTGTAGTTTTGGAGATATGAGCGTTTTCATTTTTTTCTATTTTTAGCTCCTGTGGTTCCCACGGGGCTATGGGGAAAAGATTTTGGCATAAATTAGGTACTTATGACCCAATAAGCACTCATGTAAAATTTGGTTCAAATCGGCCTCGCGGTTTGGAAAATAGAAATGTGGGGTGGGGCCAAAATTTTTGACCCTCCTTTAACATCGTCAAATATAACCCCTCCAACTTCTCTTGAACAAGCTTGAGTCTACACCTCAAAAGGAAGCTGCATACCAAATGTCAAGTCTCCGCTATTGCTGGTTCTTGAGAAGAAGATTTTTTAAGAATTGGAGCATTTTTGCCCCATCCCTCTGCTCAATGTGAGCCGAAACCTAATTTGACAAAAAATCAAAGTCTGCATACATAACCCCTTCTCACATGAAATTTCATTAATATGCGGCCAGTGGTTTGGGAGAAAAAGCCCAAACACCACCTTCACGACGGACGACAGACGACGGACGAAAAGTAATCAGAATAGCTCACCCTGACTTTCAGTCAGGTGAGCTAAAAACAACCTGTAAGCAGTGCTAAAGGAATCTAGATCAAGTGACCAGGTGGCGGTAATGGCTGACCGATTGTGACCAAAATACGACAGTCATCTAGACATCATACCAAGTTATCCTTCCAAGTTACAATGAAATTGCTTCATAAATATAAACTGTAGGCTGTGCTAAACAAATCTACGTCATGTGCATGTGCAGCTGTCACACTTGACCGATCAAGACCAAAATAGGACGTTCTCATCTAGACATTATACCGAGTCATCCTACAAATTTACAATAAAATCCCTTCATAAATACGACCTGTAGACTGTGCTAAAGGTTTTGGGGTTTGGGGCTGGGTAGCCATCACAGTTGACCGATCATGACCAAAAGGGGATGTTCCCATCTAGATATTATATGGAGTCATCCTACCAAGTTACAATGAAATCCCTTTATAAATACGATATGTAGACTGTGCTTAAGAATTTCGGGTTTTGGGCTCTCAAAACCATTACAGTTAACCGATCGCGACCAGAAGGGGACGTTTTCATCTAGACATTATACAGAGTTATCCTACCAAAGTACAATAAAATCCCTTCATAAATACGGTTTTGGGTTTCAGGCTCTCGCAGCCGTCATGGCTGTCCGATCAAGACCTAAAGGGGATGTTATCAACTAGACATTATATGAAGTTATCCTACCAAATTACAATGAAATCCCTTCATAAATACGATGACCTGTAGACTGTGCTCATAGGTTTTGGGTTTTGGGTTCTCACAGCCATCATGGTCGATTGTGATCGTGACCAAACAGGGATGTTCTCATCTAGACATTATTCAAAGTCCTCCTACCAAATTACAATGAAATCCCTTCATAAATACGACCTGTACACTGTGCCAAAGGTTTTTGGATTTCGGGGTCTCACAGCCATCTCGGTTGACCAATGGCGACCAAAAGAGGACGTTCTCATCTAGACATGACTTCGAACCTGCATATGAAATTTTGTGATGATCGGACAAGAACTACGGGGTTCAGCCTATGCCAAAGAAAATGTGAACTGACGTCAAGACTCACAGACTCTCAAACTTCCACACTTGTGATGGCAATAGCTTATCTTGACTTTTGCCAAGTTAAGTTAAAAACTTGAAAAAGTTTTCATTTCCTCTTGCCCTGGCACATAACTAATACTCTGAGATCTGTCATCAACTACTACTATTACTTTTATATCAAATGAAGCTCTATCTTTGATATACGATCACTTCTGCAGACCATGATGTATCTCATAATCAAATATTTTGATTATCTTGGAAAACATTTGATAAAATTAAAAATCCTCCTGTTAAGACCAAATGGTTGCAATGTTCTGAGGCGGTTTAACCACTCATGCGGCCTGAACGTCCTGGACATGCTTGTTTTGTTTAGAATGAATTGATCCCGCTATTGAGAATGCTTTCTCTGGTGTGGTTAAGAGTGATCGTAGCAATGGTACTGGTGATAGTTGGTGTGTTCCCCGGGTTGCTACAAAAATTAGGCGTTGTCCGTGGCGGCCTACAAAAACTCGAAATATTCTCAACATATATTATAAGTCACCAAAGCCAGTAAAGCAAGCACTTGGGAGAATAGTGGCTAATAATACTAGAATGATGTCACGCATACAGCCCGACTGTCCCAGCAAAGGCAATGCTTAGACACAAAACAGTTAGAGCCATTTTTTGTTAACCGTTTACCTAACAAATCTGCCATATCTGCACTCGTGGTGTACAAAATTTGCTATTCAAATTTTATTTTTTCATTTCTCTACTCCAAAACATACCTCATGACCTATTAATGGAACAAGCTTGATGAGCTTAATAAGGACAAATAGGCCATAAATCTGATGTTTCAGAAAAATAATTTGTAATGTTGGCTTCAACTTGTGTTAGGTAAAGGATTAAAGATGCAGTACATAAAGCAATGTTGGGCTATAGGAGTCAATTTTGTTTTTTGCATGTAATGACTCCCAATCCTTCAAAATGCATTTGAGGAATAATTGCCTAAATGACACGCGTGTGTGTGTGTGTGGGGGGGGGGGGGGGGGGGGGAGGAAGGGGAAGGGGGGAGGGAGTTGTGGAAGCTATATTCACACCAGTCCTGTATTATAAATACAAATAACTTCAACAATTTTCATTGGTTGGACCTAGAGACACGTTCTGAAAAAAATTGAAATCTGTTAACTTTTGTTTAAGTTATGGCATAAAGAAAGTTCGAACAGACGGATGGACTGATGGATGGATGGACAGACTGATAGATAGATGGACGGAGCGAGCTCTGTGCTATATCCCTCTCTTGTGGGAGGGGATAAAAAGTAATAAAGTATGTGGTAGAAGCCCAATTTGAAATTTAGAGAAACTAAGTTCGAAAAGCGTTGTGAAAAGGGTTAAATGAATGCCAATATTATTTGAAACCACTGTGTACAGCTTCAGTAGACCTTGCACAAAATGAAAAAAAGAAATGACATTGTAACAGAGTGTTTGGAGAATGAAATTGATTGGCAAAAGTGGTGTGTGTGGTGTTTGTCTGGATTTTTAACCACAAACTTTTAAGCAAAACTGTAAAAATGCATTTTTGACGACAGAAAAAAAAAGTGCCTAATTGGCCCCCGGAAAGGGGGGGGGTTACATGATTAAAAAAATGTTATGCACGTAGTGACTGTAAATAGTTCAAAATGCATATTGGAGGAAAGGAAGAAAAAAAAATGCCTAAGTGGCAGGGGTGGGCAGGGCAATAACTTCAACAATTTTCATTGGATGATTGTGATCATCAAACTTGGCCTAGAGACATGTACTGAAAAGAATTGAAATCCATTAATGTTTGTTTAAGTTATAGCAGAAAGAAAGTTCGGACAGACAGATGGACTGACGAACGAATGGACGGACTGATGGATGGACTGACAGATGGAGCGAGCTCTGTGCTATATCCCTCCCTTGTGGGAAGGGATAATGAAAGTGTCAATGACACTGTAGCTTAACTTGTCTGTGTGTTGTGTTTGATGAAAAAGATAATGTTCAATGTTTATGAAAGGATTATGAAATAAGACAAGAATTGTGATAATTGGGAATATGTTCATTTCTGTTCCCTGTATGCTATGTTTTTAATAAAAATAATATGAGGTGTACACGGTACTAAAGAGCTGAGGGGTGGGTTAATATAACCTCACAGTTAATGTATGCGGCCCTCACAGTTAACATATGTTAATGAAAGTTACCAAGTTACAGTGAAATTATTTCAAAATGAGTCATCCTATCAAGTTACATTGAAATCCCTTCATAAATATGGCCTGTAGACTGTGCTGAAAGTTTTCGGGCTTCAGGCCTGTGTAGCCATGATGGTAGACAGATTGCAACTAAAAGGGAACGTCCTCATTTCGACATTATACTGAGTCATTTTACTAAGTTACAATGAAATCCCTTCACAAATATGACCTGTAGTCTGTACCAAAGTTTTTGGCTCGGGAAGCCATTTGGTTGAATGATCGCGACCAAAAGGGGACATTCTCATCTGGGCATCATCTGGTGTAGTCCTACCAAGGTACAATGAAATCCCTTCATAAATATGACCTGTAGACTGTGCTAAAGGTTTTCGGGCTTCGGGCCCCTATAGCCATCACAGTTGATCAATCACGACAAAAAGGTGATGTCATCATCTAGGCATTATATGGAGTCAACCTAACAAGTTACAATGAAAACCTTCCATAAATACGACCTATAGACTATGCTAAAGGTTTTTAGGCTCGGGCAGCCATCAAGGTTGAATGATCGCGACCAAAAGGGGATGTTCTCATCTAGACATTATTTGGAGTCACCCTACCAAGGTACAATGAAATCCCTTCATATATATGACCTGTAGACTGTGCTAAAGGTTTCTGGGCTTCGGGCCCCTGTAGCCGTCACACTTGCCCAATCGTGTCCAAAAGGGGCTGTTCTCATCTAGACATTATATAAAGTCAACCTACCAAGTTACAATGAAATCCTTTCATAAATATGGCCTGAAGACTGTGCTAAAGGTTTTCGGGCTTTGGGCTTGGGCAGCCATCATGGTTGAATGATCACAACCAAAAGGGCACATTCTCATCTGGGCATCATCTGGAGTGATCCTACGAAGTTACAATGAAATCCCTTCATAAATATGACCTGTATACTGTGCTCAAGGTTTTCGGGCTTTGGGCACCTGTAGCCGTCACAGTTGACCAATCATGACCAAAAGAGGATGTCATCATCTAGGCATTATATGGAGTCAACCTAATAAGTTACAATGAAATCCTTTCATAAATATGACCTTTTGACTATGCTAAATGTTTTTGGGCTCGGGCAGCCATCAAGGCTGAATGATCGAGATCAAAATGGGACGTTTTCATCTAGACATTATATGGAGTCATCCTACCAAGTTACAATGAAATCCCTTCATAAATATGACCTGTAGACTGTGCTAAAGGTTTTTGGGCTTTGGGCCCCTGTAGCAGTCACAGTTGCCCAATCATGTCCAAAGGGGGACTTTCTCATCTAGACATTATATGAAGTCATCCTATCAAGTTACAATGAAATCCCTTCATAAATACGACCTGTAGACTGTGTTAATGGTTTTCGGGTTTTGGGTTCGGGCAGCCATACCGGTTGACCGATCACGACCAAAATGGGATATTCTCATCTAGACATGACCCAAAACCTGCATATGAAATTTCGTGACAATCAGATAAGCACTACGGGGTGTAGCCTGTACTTGGAGGTTGAATAAAAAACTTTAACCACAAACTTTAACCAAAACTCCAAATGTTAACAAAACAGGGAAAAAAAACAAAAAACACTTGAACCTTCAGTAAAAAACTTTAACCACAAACTTTAACCAAAACTCAAAATGTTAACAGACAGACAGATGGATGGAGGGATGGACAAAAGTCATGACTATAGCCCTCACTGTAAACAGTCGGGCTAATAATTATGCTGAGAATATTTCATGTACAGGTTATGAAGTTTATTGATAAGAACAAAGAAACTAATATCCCCCATGGGTCTTCAAAATCATGTCTGTTTGTCGATATATGGCATAGTTCAGAGGTAAAAAGCCAAAGTCAGGTAATATCCCGCTGTTCATCATTTGTCCGAGAAGTGAAAAAAAAAAACTTCCCGTTTCTCTGATCAGCTGTTAGACTGAATCGTTTTTTTGGAAAACAAAGACTACTATGTTTTATATTGCGTGCTAAAAATGAATATCGTTAGAGACAATATACCAGTGTACTACGATATCTTCCCCCCCTGTACAACTTCCCCCCCCCCCCCATCTGGTTTATCTTTCCCCCCGTCCCCCCCCACCTGAATTTTTTTACCATTCAGATTTTTAGAATTTGCTTGTTCACTTGTGTGTGATATTAAAAAAGCATCAAGTGAGCATTGAAAAACTCATTGGTCAGTATGCGAGAGAGCTAGATGCCCAAAAGAAAAGAAAAAAACATTTTAGCCCAAATTAGCATTGTGAGTGGAATATTATACAAATTTCCATTTTCAAGACTCATTTGAATATGTTGTTAATAGAAGAAAATTGCACAAGAAGAACTTTCTCAAAATATCCCCTGGGATATATGCAAAAAAACATTTTTTAAACATGTCGCCCGATGTCGCTAATTTTTTTTTGTATGACGATTTGTATGTCTAAGTTGTTAAAAAAGAAAAACATTCAGGTTATTGTTTTCTGATTCATATGTCTTGAGTTGGAAGAGAAAAAAATTCAGGCTGTTGTGAGTGAGGGGGGGGGGGGGGGGGAGATGTCGTGACCAGTTTATCTTACCCCCCACCTGACACTTGAAATTGACAAATGTCTTTTTTTAGGGCAAACCACCATTTTGTAGAGAATTTAATCTTATATTAAGATTCATATTTCCCACTTGTTAGTTTGTGTTTCAGTTCCCAGTGTCATGTGGGAGGTAAGATAAACTGGTTACAGTATCATCTACCCTAGTCAAAATTTTTCTATTTTAACAACTTAAAAATGTGAGTATAACGATTCCTATGTCTAAGTTGTTGAAAAAGAAAAACATTCAGGTTATTGTTTTCCGATTCATATGTCTTAAGTTGGAAGAGAAAAAAATTGAGGTTGTTGTGAGTGGGGTGGGGTGGGGTGGGGGGGGGATGTCGTGACCAGTTTATCTTACCCCCCACCTAACACTTGAAATTGACAAATGTCTTTTTTTTAGGGCAAACCACCATTTTGTAGAGAATTTAATCTTATATTAAGATTCATAGTTCCCACCTGTAAGTTTGTTTTACTGCTCATATCATCATTTTGAAGAGAAATTCATTGAGGGCTTTGTTGACTCTATCAAGTGCTAGATATTTTATTTGAATTTGATGCTGTAGTTTACATAATTATCCCTGCATTTTAAAAAATGCGGGGATATTGTCATGATCTCCGTCCATATGTCCGTACTTCTGTACGTCCGGTTTTGTAATTCGAAACGCTGTAACTTTCTACAGTTGTTCAATAGGGTCTGTGCAATCCAAAAATACCACTTTTAAAGTTTTGCGCCACCAGGTGGCTTCTGTGGAGCCACTTGAAAAATGCGCTAATTTTTCACTTTTCTTTCGAATAATCCCATCCTATGTAATTCAGAGTTCTATAACTGCACTAGGGTGTTGCTAAATGATCTGTAGATGTGCACGAAGGTTTCAGATTTTTCAGGTGCCATGTGGCTGTGCCACCGTTGCCACTTTCGTGTTTTCTTAGACCGTTTCCGGCAAAAGGCTCCTAGGGTATGTAATTCGAAACGCTAAAACCATGCTCAAATGTTGCAGTAGGGTCTGTAGATGCACACAAAGGTTTCGGATTTTTCAGCTGCCAAGTGGCTGTGCCGTTGCCACTTTCGTGTTTTCTTAGACCGTTTCCGGCAAAAGGCTCCAGTAGAGTCTGTAAATGCGCAGGAAGGTTTCGGATTTTTTGGGTGCTACGTGGCTGTGTCACCGTTGCCACTTTTGTGTTTTCTTAGACTGTCTCCGGTGAAAGGCTCCTAGGGTATGTAATTCGAAATGCTAAACGCATGCTCAAATGTTGCAGTAGGGTCTGTAGATGCGTACAAAGGTTTCAGATTTTTCAGGTGCCACGTGGCGGTGCCACCGTTTTGCTTTTATGTTTTCTTAGACCGTTTCCGGCAAAAAGCTCCTAGAGTATGTAATTTGAAATGCTAAAACTATGCTCAAATGTTGCAGTGGGGTCTGTAGATGTGCACGAAGGTTTCGGATTTTTGTGGTGCCACATGGCTGTGCCACCGTTGCCACTTTCATGTTTTCTTAGACCGTTTCCGACGAAAGGTTCCCAGGGTACATGTATGTAATTCGAAACGCTAAAGCCATGCTCAAATGTTGCAGTGGAGTCTGTAGGTGTGCACGAAGCTGTGTCACCTGTGCCACTCAATATGATTTTAGTGTGTCATATAATACATTTCATCTTTGTATCAAGCATTCATACAAAGTCAAGGATGCAAGTGCGAGGATACACTATAGTGTGCTTTGCACACAAGTGACACCATCTAGTTTTTATTGTAATGATAATAAAAGTTCTCAACCGAAAGATGTTTTTTCTTTATTTACTCAGAAATGATCTTATCCACCCCACACCTGAGTCACAAAACGTTGGTTTTCTTCTGATTTTTTGCTATATTTTCCATTCTCAAGATTCCTGTGCTTAAGTTCTAAAAAGTGACAAATATTCTGATGGGGTGGGGTGGGGGAGGGGGGTCATGGTTAGGTTATGACTCCCCCTTCCCCCCAACTGACATTCAAAGTTTTTAAATTATTTTTTTGGCTCATACAACGATACTGATAAGAATTTTATTCATATTTTCAAATAAAAAAACATATCAAAATATAGGGTTTGTTGCCACACTCTCAAGGCCAGACTAACAAGTTTTCAAATTGCCCCTCATGCTTTTTAATATAACAGAGGGGTACTAAAGCAAATTCTTTAAAAAGTTCTGTGATTAAATTGAAAGATAAAATTATTCAGGTTGGGTGGAAAGATAAACCAGTGGGGGGAGGTGGGGGGAAGATATACAGGGGGGGGGGGGGGAATAAACTGTTACAGGTATCCCCATAGAATGGAAGATTTTCAACTGGTGAAGATTTCAATACCAGTATTACCAGTATTACCGGTATATCGATATATCATTCAGCCCTTGGTCATAGGCACTCAGAAGATGTGTTGGGAAGTAGGCCGTCATTGGACATGATTGATCTAGCAGCCCATGTTGCTTACAGATTCTGCACTTCTGCACTGATTTGGTTTTAATGTGTTGAGGTTGTTCAGAGGTCATAACATACATTGGGTATAACTTGTGTCAAATCGAAGTGTTCGGTTTCAGGATTAGAGCTGGGAGGTTAATCGCTACCATGGGTCGGGATAGGCAGTGTGAGACTACCAAAAATCACAACCGCGACACACTGCAAATTCAGTTTTAATATTCCAGCACGTTCTAACAGAAATAAAACAAATTTTGAATTACCAGAATGACTATGTAATTCACTTAAATGCAATATATACACATTTGATGGCCAATGTCAAACACTTCTATATATACTTTTGAATGGAATTAAAAAACAAAACTGTTGTACCAATACACAAAACTTGCACCAATGACATTTTCAAGACAGGGTCTTTCAGTATCGATACACGAAACTCAACACATGACCTGTCAATGCCAACGGTGGAGCATTGTAAAATGTTCATCAGTTTATCAAATGCTTTTTCCTTTGTTGAACTAGAACCTGTCACTTGCTCGTCATTGATACTATATGATATATATTTATTTCTACATGTAATTTTGAAATCTTCAACTCCAAATTCAGTTTCAAATTCACAGTTGAAGTCAGATTGAAATTTAGGGTTACAATGATCTAAATGAGCAACTTTTACTAGATAAAATTTTTAGGGTTGGCATAATTTTTAGGGGGTCATTTGGGTTACCCTAAACACAGTTTTTGTTTTTGTTTTCTGCCTGACATTTTACAACATTATTGACATAGATATGTTATAATTATTTATTCAACCGATAGAATGAACAGATGATGTCTTGTTAGTTGTTAGTAGAAGATGTAATCATAGGGCCGATCTGATAGGTATATACAGATGGTTCCTATATGCTCATGGACAACCGAAAAGGCAACAGGTTTATTTAAAAAAACAAAATGGCAAACCGCAGTGTAAATCCCACAACTTCCCAGCTCTAGTCAGGATGGACTGGCCGGAGTTCAGGCCTTTAAATTCCTTTATTTTGGCACACCCTTTTGCCCTAATTTGGGCACATAAAAACCAGAAATAACAGTCTTATCCTGTTTTGTTTATTGCCATGCCTTTCTTTGTGTTTCTATGATCATATTATAATGGAAGGTATTCTTAATTGAAGAAGAAGAGGAGAATTTATATATTTTTCCTGATGTCTTCACACATTGTCCAATTTGGGCACACCTGTAAACGGTGAGAAATTGGGCTAATCTAAAGGCCTGCTGAGCTCCACTGGCACAATGATCTTTGATCAGGATAACTGACTTGCAGGGAGAGGGTTGGACATTGTGACCCCATTGTGCCAAAATATGAAAGAAGGCGAGGTAGGCAAAGCTATGGTAGCTGTGGGTTGTTCTGTTAAGGAGGCATCCTGCTGTCTGGCCAGTGGTTTACCTATCTATCTACGCTGTGTACATTATGATGTTCTGGTGATCTCACCTTTCACCTGTGTGTCCATTGCCCTGAGGCATAACTTATATACTCATTGGTGGGAGAAGTTAGTCATCCCCAGTGTCTACTGTTTTGGAATATTCGGAACTGAATCAGCTACTTTGTGCAGATTGTGCCCATCTGGTCGATGAGTTTCAGGTGACACTCCCTTGATTGGTTGGATGGTGTGTCACTCAATAGGTGATTTTTATTATCCTGATGAATATGAGGGGTATTAGAAGTAGTCATTGAGGTTGGACCCCAGTTATGAACTTGCATCATGGTAGCCATAATCTCCTTGTGTTTATCATTAGTCAATTTGTATTTGTTAGATCAGCAGAGGGGAGCTGCTCAATGATATTTCTGAAGGCCTCGAAGAAGAGGAGTTGGTCCCATTCTTTTGTGTTAGTGAGGTATGGGTTGTAGGGCTGTTTGGACAGTTCAGCTTTTAAATTAGACAGATGGTTGGTGTGTTATGTTAAACCCTAGGTGGTGTGAATACTAGAGTGTCCACATGAGAGGAAATATCATTCTCAAAATTAGGATGCGATTTTTAGTGTAGCAAAGATCTAATCTGAGAATTTGAAGCAGGTTTATTTTGTAAATTGCTCTGTCGGTAAATGCGGTGTTCGTGGTGCGCATCTAACTCCCAAAACATGAGCGATCAGGTGTCACTAAGTTGCAGTCTGCTATCCTTTGCGGGCTGAAAGGTCTTCATGGTGGAGCTGAGGTAAGATCACTTGGAGTGACAGAGTTTGTTTGTTTATTGGTGTTTAACCCTTTACCCAACACCGACGATATCAAATTTATTATTTTAAATATCATTTTTTTAAATTTAAAAAAAAAAAGTCAACCAATCCATATCATGTGACCCCTCATTGGATCGGGGTCAATGAGCTCGTTCCAAAAAGGGGTCACATCATATGGTTTCGTTGAAAGTTTTAGAAAAATAATACTTTTTCAGAAGCTGAATTTGCATTTTACGTGGGTGGATGTGGCCGATTCGTTGGGTAAAGGGTTAATAACACTTTCAACAGCCAGGATCACATCATGTTTTACAGTTGTAGGAAGCCGGAGTACCTGGAGAGACTACTGCACAGTGGCAAGCAACTGTAAAACTCTCCAACCTACTGACTCTGCACAAGCAGAGTTAGCTGCGGTTAAAGGCAAGTGCACCATTGGCATACAGTATGTCTTAGTACACATTGCCACCATGCCCACATATGGGCAATTGAGATTAAGTCTTACCCAAGTAGAAACCGTAGTTACCCCTAGTCACCTTTCGGTTTAAAGTGAAAGGCTCTAACTACAGGGCCAGGAGTTATAAAGTAAAGCAGAACTCTTTTGTATTTCCCGGAATGAATTCTGGTATGTGTAACCAGGTTTCAGCTCTTGAACACACAAACAGACATCCGTTATTATATAGTGGTGCTATATATTTAGGTAATGTTACAAGCAGTGGTTTTAAAATTGAACGTTGCTCACCCACTTCCTTTATTCAACGAATTTCATTCAACGAATGTTGGTCCAATACTTTTTTGTTCATCTATGTTCTTTGGTTTGTTACAGCGTCTCTTATGTCAGTAAGGTGTGAGTGACATTAATTTTCAAATTCACTGCCTTTAGCTACAGTGGTGGACAAACACAGATGGCCATTCTGGGCTAATCTGAGCTGCCTCTACTCATGCATGGCCAAGTATTCTTTGGTGCCAGGTTTCATATAGAAATCAGCAATTCATGGCTGTATTGACATATCTAGTGTTGCCTTCTCCTAGGGATGCTGCTCAGAGAGACCACCAATCCCACTCCATCCCACTGCCACTCTGTTTATGTATTGCCATAGGGGATTTGAAATTTACCTATTTCTATTACCTTTTATTATTGCTTGATTACTGTGTACTATGAAATCAAGAATGAAGACAAAAGTCTTAACTAGTTGGTAAAGTGTAATGTTGTTGGTCAGTCATCATGAAATGGCCCACACGTTTTGAAAATAGGCATTTTTACAAGCATTTTGCAAGTGTTGACAGATACTAACAGATTACCCTGCTGCTATTATCCAACTACAGTTTCAAATATAGATGGTCTGCTGATTTTATTTATTAACTTTTTTTCAAGAGCTCTCTAAGCTCTGTCACACAAGATTTAGTTAATAAAATCAATTTACCCATCTAGAGATACAAATTTCCATTTTAAATCATTTGTTAGTGAGACACTTTTCAGGCAAACTCCTTTTATTATATTATTAACGTGGGACAGTTATTTCTTTTCATTTAAATTTTTCATTTTTGCAGATATTCCACCAGGGGACAGTTAGATGGGTTGGTCTTCTGATTTTTCAACCTGACCAATTCCTCTAAATACTGGTCCACTCTAAATGTTGGTCCACCATTTTTTTGCCAAAAATATAATTTTTTTTTACCCTCTAAACCTTGGGCCACAATGTTGAATGAATTTGAATCACAGATAACGAGGTAAGTGTCGCATTTAAAGGTTTAGCAAGATTAAAAAATTATACAAACTGTGTTGTTTTCATTTATTATTAACACCCCTCCTGGCCTCGGACAATACCACCATGGAAGCAGATAACAGATAAGCAGGTGAGTTTTGCTATTCTACACGTTTAAATAAATAAATTAAATCAATACAAACTATTTGCCTTGTTCTTTATAATTAGCATCAATCCAATTCCTGCATGCAAATAGTCAATTTTCCATCTGAGACTTATAGAAAAACCAACAATCGTAGATTTAACAAACACGTTTTAAATATGTTTCAAATACAATAACATAAGAGAAGGGGGGATTCCCAACAATCCCAGAATGCCAAGGAAAGAGACTTTCGATCCGAATTGGTTGACAAGCAAAAAGATCTATTTGAGAACAGGTCCCCCTTCCAAATCAACGCACATAATCATTGGAAACCCCCAAATTCACACACATTGTTATGACGAGACAACACCGATATGAATAACACTGAGTATGGCGCCCCACATTTGACATAAAAATTTCACAAAAGAAAATGAACCGTTACAATTGGTTCGAAACGTTACAAATTTATATAATTTCATAAAGTAATTTCAAATTCCAGTAATGAGAGTAGTGCACAACTATCGCCCCTTTGATGTACGGTAACCCACACAGGTCATAAAACAATCTTATTCAATGAAATATAGCAGCCCACACTTGACGTACCATAATATTTATCTTTACAGAACGTAATTTCACATATCGCCACAGATTTGTTATAAAATTGTTACAAGTGTATAATTGCGATATAAGGAAACAGAAATATTACAAAATGCATGTAAAACATATTTACAGATACCATGTCAAATAACAAACTACACACAATCATTACAAAGATTCACCATTACATTCATCTGGTAATTCAAATGAATCATTAAAAATGTCTGATGTCTTTGTTTCGATTAATTGATGAAATACATCTCACAAATCAGTCCTTTGATATGTATTGTTCTATTGCTATGAAGCGATTACTTTTTAGTACCGCCCATAGTGTTTTTTGTTAAAATAACAAACTCATCAATATTTCTTCCCTTTAGAAGATAAGGTGTAGGGAAAAATCAAAAGCGACCCGCTTTTGATATTCAATGTTGTTACAGAAGCGGTTAACACTTTTTAGTGTTACCAATTGTACTGGGGAGCACGTGCGTAACCAAAACACTACACACTCACATGCTCTGAATTTGATTGACAGAACTGATGCTGTACATTTGTATTTTATAATTTAAAATAACAGTATGGTGAAAAGGGTTTACACTAAAAAAGTTACAGTAGGACTATTTTGAATTCAGTGAGCTAAGCTACTGGTAGTTAGATGTCATGGCGAGTGCACTTTAATTGTGGGCTGTTCACCAAAGTGACAGGATTATCGATCGGATTTACATGTAGGCCTACCGTTTTTCAAACTGAGGAAAATTCGGTCACGGGAATAAAACTGCCGACAGTGCCGTGCTCAATTATTGGTGATTATCAGGTAAGACAAAATCTGTTTTTTTTATAATTTTTTATGGTGGTTCTTGGCATTTTCACGTCCCGACCCCCTGCCCCACTGCTCTACCCCCCCACCCCTACCCCACCCCGTCAAGCTTTTGACATTCCCATCGCCGATAACGGCATCATAATCATTGATTCATTGGTCGATGCTCACAGCACAGTTCAGTCGTGGTCCTCACGAAATTTCTGTATTTTTTTCTTTCTTCTAAATCTTCTAAATCTTGGTCCACCTAAAAAATAATTATTTTATGCTGGCCCAATATTTAGAGGAAATACGGTAAGTTAGATAAGTTATTTTAGAGTAACTCATAATAATTATTTAGATGAACAATATTATGTTCATTATTTTAAGATTGTGAGTACTAGCTGTCCTGTAATTAATGTCTGATATCGAACAGAAATGTATATAACACATTTCTTTTGTACTAGGACCACTTTAAAAATATGGAATTGGGGAAATGTCCATCAATAAAATTCACACACTGGAGAAATCTCGGCTGGGTAGAAAAGAAACTTGAGAAATGCCCAGAATGTCAACTAATTTAGCTTGGGAAAATATATGCTGGAGAAATGTCCATGTACAGTGTATGTATAAATAAATTTTCAAAATAACATTGTGCCATATTCAGAAAGGCGGTGAAAAAGTTTAACACAATACAAGAAGTATACATTATGCCCGAAAAATGTGGTGTGTGTCCCACAATTGAAGAGTTATACAATGTGATGATAGGAAAATTATATTGCATAATTATGAAGTCAGTTCCAATGTGTTGTTTGTTTACACAAAAAGCAGAGGATGTGAAAATTCTTTGACCTGGTTAACTATTTGCATGCTGCTGGCAGATATTCCTGCCCAGCACAGGGTTTCTTTTGTCACTGAAATCAATATAATTTGAGAACATTTAATCAGATTTTCCCTTGTAAACTGAATGGATTTTTTCATCAAAGATTTCTTGTGTTATACTAAGATTAATTTTTTATCAAATCTAGTCATGGCTGCTTCAAAGCAGCCATGACTAGATTTGATGAAAAATATCTTAAAAATGCCTATAGGATCACCAATCCAATGTCGAGTTGTGACCGCACAAAAGTGGGTTTAATCGTTATCAACTTATCGTCTGGAAACCAATTGTTTACAATTTACTATGTGAAGAGTCACCGTGACCTTGACCTTTGACTTAGTGATTGCAAAATAAATAGGGCTCTTTCTTGCACCAATTCCAACCTACCTATGAAGTTTCCTGAATGTGGGTGGAACCATTGTCAAATTATCATCTAGAAACCAATTGTTTACGATTTATTATGTTCAAGTTCACTGTGACCTTGACCTTTGACCTAGCGAGTCCAAAATAAATAGGGGTCTTCCACTCACCTAGGTCAACCTATCTATGAAGTTTCATGAATGTGGGTCAAACCATTATCAAGTTATTATCCGGAAACCAATTGTTTATGATTTACTATGTTGAAGGTCACTGTGACCTTGACCTTTGACCTAGCGAGTCCAAAATAAATAGGGTTCTTCCTCTAACTGATGCCAACCTACCTATGCAGTTTCATGAACGTGGGTTGAACCATGTGAAGAGTCACCGTGACCTTGACCTTTGACTTAGTGATTGCAAAATAAATAGGGCTCTTTCTTGCACCAATTCCAACCTACCTATGAAGTTTCCTGAATGTGGGTGGAACCATTGTCAAATTATCATCTAGAAACCAATTGTTTACGATTTATTATGTTCAAGTTCACTGTGACCTTGACCTTTGACCTAGCGAGTCCAAAATAAATAGGGGTCTTCCACTCACCTAGGTCAACCTATCTATGAAGTTTCATGAATGTGGGTCAAACCATTATCAAGTTATTATCCGGAAACCAATTGTTTATGATTTACTATGTTGAAGGTCACTGTGACCTTGACCTTTGACCTAGCGAGTCCAAAATAAATAGGGTTCTTCCTCTAACTGATGCCAACCTACCTATGCAGTTTCATGAACGTGGGTTGAACCATTATCAGGTTATCTTCTGGAAACCATTTGTTTTGATTTACTATGTTATGGGTCACTGTGACCTTGACCTTTGACCTAGTGAGTCCAAAATAAATAGGGTTCTTCCTCTTATGAAGGCCAACCTACATATGGAGTTTCATGAATGTGGGTTGAACCAGTCAAGTTATCATCCGGAAACCAATTGTTTACGATTTACTATGTTCAAGGTCACTGTGACCTTGACCTTTGACCTAGCGAGTCCAAAATAAATAGGGTTCTTCCTCTCACTGAAGCCAACTTACCTATGAAGTTTCATTAATGTGGGTTCAACCATTATCAAGTTATCATCCGGAAACCAATTGTTTTGATTTACTATGTTCTGGGTCACTGTGACCTTGACCTTTGACCTAGTGAATCCAAAATATATAGTGTTCTTCCTCTCATAAAGGCCAACCTACATATGAAGTTTCATGAATGTGGGTTGAACCATAGTCAAGTTATCGTCCAGAAGTCAATTGTTTACAATTTACCATGTTCAAGGTCACTGTGACCTTGACCTTTGACTTAGCAAGTCCAAAATAAATAGGGTTCTTCCTCTCACTGAAGCCAACTTACCTATGAAGTTTCATGAACGTGGAAACCAATTGTTTACGCCCGCCCGCCCACCTGCCCGTCCAACCACCATTCACCAAACTATAAGTCGAGTTTGACTTTGTCACAACTCGACTAAAAATATTCAGCAGGTTAAGACTTAACTATGACTCTCCGATGTTTGCTGTGGTTCTGGTTCACCACTTACACTTCCAGTCTTTAAGAGACATTTTAAATTTTTCCAATCAATTTAAAATCTTCAGAAAAACAAGAGGCCACAAGGGGCCTTAATCGCTCACCAGCCAAAGTGGTTCAAAGAAGTATTTGGGGTCACATTCAGTTAGACATGGTTCATCAACACTACAAAGGAATAAAGTCATGAGAGGTAAATTTTATGGAAAAACACTGAGGAATGGATTTGAACAAACCTGAACCTAACATGCCCCCTCCCCCCCCCACCCCTGCCCATAGAGCCCAAATATTAAGACAAGGACTCAAATTAAACAAACTTGAATCTGATCCCCTATGAGATGTCATATATCAAATAGGAAAGAATTCTGACTGGTGGATATGAAGAAGGTTTTTAAAGAAATCACCTCACATTACACTAAGTTAAACTTTGGGCTCAAATAGGGAGCCAAAATATTAACCCAGGGTCCCGATTTGAACAAACTTGAATCTGACCCACCTAGAGATGTTGTATACCAAATATGAAAGGATTCTGATTAGTGGATCTGAAGAAGAAAATTTTAAAAGAAATTCCCTCATATTGCACTTAGTTAAAATTCAGGATCCCATAGGTAGCCCAAATTAATAACCCTGGGACCAGGTTTGAACAAACTTGAGTCTTACCCTCCAAGAGATGTTGTATACCAAATACTTTCAGATTCTGACTGGTGGATCTGAAGAAGAATTTTAAAGAAATTTTCTTATATTGTACTAAGTTAAAATTTCGGCTCCCATAGGGAGCCCAAATATCAACCCATGGACTAGGATTGAACAAACTTGAATCTAACCCTCCTAGAGATGTTGTACACCAAATATGAAAGCATTCTGACTACATGGTCTGAAGAAGAAGATTTTAAAAACAAGTTGGAACAGGGCCCAAAATTTTGCAGACTATAAATTTTATTTTTTCCTCTCAAAATTGAACAAAACGCATAAAAATCCTCCAAAAATGTCCGAATTTTGGTCCAAAATTAACCGCAATTTTTTTTTTTCATCTCAAAATTGTCCAAAATTTTGGAGTCGGAACCGGACCCAAAATTTTCAGGCTAAAAATTTGGGGGGGGGGGGGGGGGGAGGCTAAAAATTGGGGGGGGGGGGGGGGGGCGGCTCAAAATTGAACAAAATGCATAAAAAATCCAAAACAAATTTTTTTCTCTCGAATTTTGGTCAAAAATTTCTAAGTCCGAACCAAACCCAAATTTTCAACCCAGGGACCCGATTTGAACAAACTTGAATCTGACCCCTCCTAGAGATGATGTATACCAAATGTTAAAGGATTCTGACTGGTGGATCTGAAGAAGAAGATTTTTAAAGAAATTTTCTCATATTGCACTAATTGCACTAAGTTAAAATTCTGGCTCCCATAGGGAACCCAAATATTAACCGAGAAACTCGATTTGAACAAACTTGAATCTGCCACACACCCCCCCCCCACCCCCCCACCCCCTAGAGATGATGTATACCAAATATGAGAGGATTCTGACTGGTGAATCTGAAGAAGATTTTTAAAGAATATTCCACGCATTGCACAAAAGTTAAAATTTGGGCTCCCATAGGGAGCCCAAATATTAACCCAGCAACTTGATTTGAAGAAACTTGAATCTGACCCCCCCCCCCCCCCCCCCCTATAGATGTTGTATACCAAACATGAAAGGATTCTGACTGGTGGATCTGAAGAAGAAGATTTTTAAAGAAATTTCCTCAAATTGCACCAGGTTAAACTTTGGGCTTCAATAGAGAGCCCAAAGACTAAGTCAGGGACCCGATTTGAACAAACTTGAATCTGTCCCCCCTAGAGATGTTGTATACCAAATATGAAAGCATTCTGACTGGTGGATCTGAAGAAGAAGATTTTTAAAGAAATTTCCTCATATTTCAGTAAGTTAACATTTGGGATCCTACAGGGAGCCCAATTATTAACCCAGGGACTGGATTTGAACAAACTTGAATCTGACCCTTCTATAGATGTTGTATACCAAACATGAAAGGATTCTGACTGGTGGATCTGAAGAAGAAGATTTTTAAAGAAATTTCCTCAAATTGCACCAAGTTAAACTTTGGGCTTCAATAGAGAGCCCAAAGACTAAGTCAGGGACCCGATTTGAACAAACTTGAATCTGACCCCCCTAGAGATGTTGTATACCAAATATGAAAGCATTCTGACTGGTGGATCTGAAGAAGAAGATTTTTAAAGAAATTTCCTCATATTTCAGTAAGTTAACATTTGGGATCCTACAGGGAGCCCAATTATTAACCCAGGGACTGGATTTGAACAAACTTGAATCTGACCCCTCTACAGATGTTGTATACCAAACATGAAAGGATTCTCACTAGTGGATCTGAAGAAGAAGATTTTTAAAGAAATTTCCTCAAATTGCACCAAGTTAAACTTTGGGATCCAATAAAGAGCCCAAATCTTAATCCAGGGACTTGATTTGAACAAACTTGAATCTGCCCACCCCCCACACCCCCCCCCCCCCCCCCCCCCACCCCCCAGAGATGTTGTATAACAAATATGAAAAGATTCTGACTGGTGGATTTGAAGAAGAAGATTTTTTTTAATTTTTGAAAAAATTTATGGGTGTTATCAGAGTTATGGCACTTCTGGTGCCCCCTCTGGACACGGCAAGTTTATTTGTACAAACTTGAATTGACATATGATAAAGAACATGCACACAAAATTTGGTTCAATTTGGTTGAGTAGTTTGTGAGGAGAAGTCGATAATGTAAAGTTCACAACAGACGAAAACGATGGAAGGCAAGTGATAAGTTAAGCTCCCTTTGGTGAGCTAAAAAACCCACAAACAGGGATGCCAGTGGGACAAGCTATCTCTTTACACCCTTATTTGTACAGTTTTATGACTAAGTTCAAAGATGAAATTGGAATGCAAACAAAAAAACTAAAATTTGCCCAGATTCTCATATTTTGATGGGATACTGTAAAAATGTGGTTTCTTTGAACAAACCATTCAAGGAAATATAGTTAAACTGTTAACTGACCTTCCATAAAATTGTGAATTTATAAAAAATAAAATTTGGTCATAAATTAGCTAGAATTAGCAAATCTTATGAACTATCTCAACTATAATTTAAGATAATTTAAATATTGTCTTGGTTTACAGTAAAAAATATGAATTTGATTATCTTATATGGATATTGAGTTTGCAAAATAGCTCTACTGTGTTATTTGCTTAAACATTCTTGGCAAGGTGATTGTTACCAATATTTTGGTTTTAGGCCAAACAAAATTACCTAATTGATTATCAAGCAATTTTGTTAAAAAACAAATAAGGAAGCTTCCATGTTAATTTCACTGCTAGTTTTTACTGTACAATACAAAATCAATAATAATTTTAAATAAATAATACTCTTATTATTTTTGATCTCCATTTTATAGAGTGCTATCACAAAATTGACTCTAGAACGTTTCTCAACCTTGAGGTCACCAAATTTTAATTTATTTGGAATTTCTCAGAAAATAACTTGCATTTTTCTGAATTTTCCATATCACACTATTATCAATGATTAACAAACTAATTATTCTAATTTCCCAATAAATATCTTGTTTATAGATGTAAACTTGATTCAAAACAGCTGATCTGGCATGGAAATCAACGTGAGTTCTTGAGAGTACTGGCAAACAGTCCTGTGATGTCTGACACCAGAGTAACATCCCTTGAGTGATAAACATTTGCTAAAATGTTCTTCAAAATGCCTTTGGAGGTGTCAAACATTTTCTCTTTATATTGAACGATACAATATCACTGGCATTTTATATATTTATTTAGTTGCTCTAAAGTTAAGATACTACCTGTTTGGGATTCAGGTACGAAAACGTTTCCCAGAGCAACCACAATAAAAATCACTTTTGTGATTGTTTTTCGTATTTATTTTGTACAAATATATGATGCATGCTTCCCCTTGTTTCTGGAGGTAGCCCACCATTGTCGAATTGTCCGAAAGAAGCAGGACTGTGTGATTCGACAGGTGAGAGATCCATTGCTGAAAACTCTCCAGAAGAGCAAGGAGCTCCTTCTGGCTGATACGAAGGGCCACCTGCTCTCGGTCCCACTCACCATGAGTAGACAGACCGAGAGGATCTAAAGTTGCACCCCAACCCTGATCGCTGGCATCCGCTGTGAGGATGCAATAGGCCTGAGGAAGACAACCAGGGAACACTGGTCCAAGAGTGGAGGTGACAATGCAAGGACCAAGGAATAGAGAGTTCCAGGTCCAGAGGATCCACATTCGGATGCCAATGATCCATCAGGAAGTGTTGGACAGGTCAGACAAACAAGAGATCCAGTGGAATGAGATCCTTCACGCCCAGCAACTGAAGGAAAGTCCTGGCCAAGACCAAGGAGGATCAGAGCAGGTCCAGAGTCATGGAAGAAAGGATCAACGCCCGAGCCTTGAGAACAGACACAACATTGTGAAAAGTGTTGAAATCCATGCCCAAATGACAAAATTGCTGAGAAGGAATCAGATCTGACTTCTCGCAGTTGACTCTGAAACCCAGTGACGCTTGCAGGCCAAGCAGCCGCCGGACATTGGACTCCAGAAGAGCAGCTTTTGGGTTTCGTTGGAGGCTGTCGTCCACCTAGGCAGATGAAGTCACAACCGACGGAGTATGGTGAAAAGCGAGCGCATGTGACATCATCAGGAGAAGGCCCAAGGAGCCAGGTTCAAACCGAATGGGAGAGCTTTGAACTGAAAGACACAATCCCGAAAAGAGAACCGAAGATATTTCTGTGACGCCAGGTGAATGGGCACATGGAAATAGGCATCGATACTGGTTGCAAAATCACCCTGATGAATCGACCATCGAACCAGCCTGAAAGTCTCCATGCTGAAATGACGTGCTATGATGGACTCGTTCAGGATACTCAGATCAATGACAGGATGAAGCTGGCCATTTTTCTTTGGCACTGAGAAAAGTCTCAAGTAGAACCCTGGAGAAAGGGTGTTTCTGACCACCTTGATCACTCCTTTGGAGGATCAGAAGGGACCTGAATGGGGAAGGGTGCCCGAGATAAACAGGGGTGCTTTATTGAAGGACAGTTGCAGACCTGACTGCATAATGACGAGGACCCAAGGATCTCTGTCCAATGGTCAAAAAGCAGCGACAGCCTTCCCCTGACTGGAGGAGAATCGAGGTGAGGACCTTCATTTGTGGCATCAATGAGACCCTCGAGAGGAGAAACCACCTCCTTGGGAAGTCCTGAGACATTCATCCCTGAGGCTGCCAGCGAGCCTAGCTGTGTCAACACTTCTTCTGAGCAGAAGGAGCGGACGTAGCCGACAATGCAGTCTGCATGACCGAAGAGTCTGATGCAGCTGGGCGCTTGACGAGCCTGGAACAAACACCACCCATGGTAGCAGGTTGGTCCAGTTGTCATAACAAAAGTTGGTCCTTTGAATGATGAAGAACCTTGTCACGGACAGCCCCCACGAAACTAGGGCTGCACGGTATACTGTAATTACCTGTATTGAGAATGATACCGGATGAATACTGGTATTGTTTTAAAAGTACCGGTATATCATAAGAAATGGTATTGGATCAAATTATCAAAGTTGAAGTCGATATATTATTAGGGAAAAAACAGTCAATGTATTCTATCATGTCTGTCATCTCCCAAATGTCAATCATAGAAAACAGATGATACACTACTTGAAACTCCTCCCAGACTGACAACTCCTGTGATAAAGTACATATCAATCAATCTTCATTCGACCAATGAAAACACAGTTTGCATCGTACTTGAGCTGCATAAGCTACAAGTAAGTATATACTTTCCAGCAATTTGAAACTGAAACTGAAAGTTGAATATTTTGGGAATGCGTCAAATTCAGGGAATGAATACTTTTGACACTTTTGTGTATGTAATCTCACGTTTTCCCATGTGGATAATAAAATTACTCACAAAATTACTCACAAAATTATTATAGGGAGTGTTTGTTTTATTTATTCTATTTCCTCTTAAAAACTGAAAAAACCTGAAGCCATGTTGATCAACATTTCCATCAAAACTGTCATTGTGAACTTTGAACTTATGAATATTAATAAGCTGTTCAATGGCAATGAAGGCGTCAGTCATACATCCCTGTCACTTTCGTCCCAGTTTTAAAACGACAACCATCAATCTAAAACTTAACTATTTTTTTGTAACTTCAAATATTTTTTTTTACATATGTTATCCCAGAAATTAATGATGAATTCAAATAAACCTAGCATTTATATCTTCATCCTTCAAGAACTGTGTTAACCAGGCATCACATCAGGTGAAGTTTTGGGGGTATGAACATACAAGGCACAGAAACAGAAACAAAGGGAAAGGGAAGCCTGCACAATAATAATCCATTCAGACATTAATAATTGCCTCTCACATGAACATTAATTACCAACACAAACACACCACTGACCATATATGTATCAACACTAAAAATACAATAGGTCATAAGAAGAACCAAACAATGGAGAGGAAAATGCAGGGTGCGAAATGCACACACTCCATAAAACAGCTGTATTAATTAATATTCATGAAACGAAAACAACAACAATAAGAGCAAATCAGAAGATCAACAACACAGTCTGAGACAAATGCCAATAAACACCAGTAAAGCCAAACACAACAGAAACGCAAGCCCACACCAGAACTACGTCATCAGACTAATAAGACATCCCTATAAAAAGAAAAACCCATCTTAGAATGAACTCAACTACTCGGCAGTGGTAGCACCTCTCAGGGAAGCAAGCTTCTCACATTGGTCCACGTCAGTAGGAGGGTTCACCCTGAGATGCCTCCAAGCCAATAAACGAGAACAACAACAATAAGAGCAAATCAGCAGATCAACAACACAGTCCCAGACAAATGCCAATAAACACCAGGATTCGCAGACATACCGCCCTCAAAACCAACAACTTAGAATAGGACCAACAGCAGCGAATCAGAAGAACGACAATGGAAATACACCAGCAGACCAAAACATCATCAAAAAATCAGAAGATCCAACCACCAACTACAACATCGGAATAAGGCCCACAAAATTACAAAGGATCAACACATGACGCAAAACCAGTAAACCAGACATAGCTGGATTTCAAAAAGACAGTGGTAATACCTCTCAGGGAGGACTTGCTCCTCCCACATTGGTCCACGTCCTTTGAGATTCAGCTCGTCAAAATAAAAATATGAACCAAAGACTGCACTCCTGCCAACCGAGACATCAGACAACTAGGAGAAGATTGAAGAAAACAAAAAACTCGACTCAAGCGGAAGATCAAAACTCACAAGGTGGGATGAAGAGACCTCCATTAGGTTCGAGCCTCCCGGGCCCCAAAAGGCCCACTCCAGCCTACGGCCGGATAACCACAAATCGATATTCATGAACAAAGGAAAAATAAACACTGCAGTCAGCAACAGTGACGAATTGTGGGATACTCTTTTCGAACAGAAAAGTCATGGCACTTTATTGTTTTCCCTCATGTCAGAGCTGTCTCTGTGATGTGATTTTAAAACAATATAAAATAAAGCTGTGCACGTTTGTAAATGAAAAAGCTTTCTTAAAGATATTGGTTTAGTTCCAGCTGAACATGAGGTACTGAGTACAGTAAATTTTATTCAACTGTCAACCACCCAAGATATAAATGTGTTGTCAACTGTTTACGAACTCAGTTCCCCAGAACATCACCTGAGTTTTTCACCCTCTGAACTAGTCTACAATATACCAGTATATCACAGTATTTTTTTCAATACCGATACCGGTATTAAAATTTGAATATCATGCAGCCCTACACGAAACCATGGAACAGCTGAGTTCCGACCAAAGAAGCAGATCTCAGAACAGCATGACGCTCAGAAGGAAGGGAAGGAGAAGTGTCCAACACAACATCTCAGTGTGCAAGCTCCAAAATAAGCCATGTTGCAGGCATGAGAGTGCATCAGGTTCCTAAGAGCCTGAGACAAAACATGCAACAGTGCCTGTGCATTAACAAACTCCCAGGCGGGAGATAGGAGGCCCGGGCAGCAACAACGTGGTCAGCTTGAGACAACATGCCCAGCATCTCTTGGGAAAGGCACAACATGAATTCTGACACTGACATCGGGAGAACTGCCATCTTTGGCAGAATCCTCATCCACAGTAGTCAACCCTTGGAAGACTGGTGGACAGGCAGATTCATATACACAAAACTGCGTTGGAGGTAGAAAGGTGTCAGATCGAGAAAAGAAGGAACCCTACAGGGCCTTTGGAATGCATCTTGGCATCCAGGCCTTGGAAGGACTCAACAATCTGACCCGATTGCAGAGGGCACAAAATCCCAGAGCTAGAAGGCTCCACAGATGACCACCGCCGGGCAGTCACTGAGGGCTGGTTTGAAGACTGAATGTCTAGCAAGAATCCAAAATCAAAATCTAAAGCCTGCCCCAAGACTGATGAGGCGAGCCTGTCGCCTTCAGGCAAATCGTCATCCTCTGTGGCCCAAAACCGGCTGACCAGCAGGAGCTTCCTGTGAATGCCGAGCAGCATCCAAAGGGCCAGGTAAGGAATATCTGAAACTGACCAAAGGAGGCTGTGCCTCAGGAGGCACAGGGAAACCAAATTGTGGGTCGCTAGAAAGCAACCGGGTGAGTGCCAGAACTCAGCTCATCCTGAGAATCCGTTGGAGTAGCCATGCTCGACGGAGTGTCTTCCCAGTGAACTCTTTTTGGAGAAGAGCACAAATCCACAGAAGGGACCGATGATGGACGTCGATCGGCAGACAGAGTAGGGAGACGGTGAGAAGACACCTGAGGATAGTCCCAAGAGTGATGCTCAGGGGCCATCACTGGCCTCTGCAAAACAAAAGGCCCTGTCTGCAAATCCTCTAGAGACCAACAGTGGATGTTGATCGGCAGTCGGACCTGGGACACGGTGAGGAAACACCTGAGGATTGTCCCAAGAGTAACAGGAAACTGCCACTGGCCTCTGAGCAACAGAAGGCCCCTGACTGCCTATCCTCTGAGACTGACGACAAGCGTCAATCGACAGCCAGACTTGGGACATGATGAGAAATCACCAGAGGAAGGTCCAAAGAGTGACAGCTAACAGGAGCCGCCACTGGCCTCTGCGAACAGGTCCTGGTTGCCCATCCCCATCCTGCTGGTCAGCTCATCAGCCGGGAAAGGTGGAACAACAAAAGATTCACTCGACGAGGAATCGCTGCCGATGCAACAGAGCATCCCAACCGGCCAGGAGTAAACCTAGCCAGATGAGACGGGGCAGCCTGCAAACCTGTACAGCTTCGCTAAGAAGCCCAAGAAGGCTGGGAGCCCTACAAAACCACACAAGATACAGCTTCGTGCCCCCAAGGATATCTACCATCTCCAGAAGAGATGGAAGGAAGACTAGGAGCAGCATGAACAAATTTCTCAGCAGCTGCAGATGATGCTGGCAGAAAATCAGAGAGAGAGCGCCCAAGTGGCCCTCGGAAGAACTTGTCTCGATGAAAGCCATTGCCTCAATGGTGACCACTGGAGCCAAAGGAAGGGAGACCATAGTCCCCACTACAGGTGTCCCATCACCAGCATCACCAACAGCTGCGGATGAATCTGTTAGTGTAAAAGGCTGCCCAACATCCTGTGTGACAGAATCACCATGTGCACTCTTGGAAATATCCCAGGAAGCACGGCTACCTTTACCCCAAGAACCAGTATGTTCTAGACTGGGTCAGAACCACCTTGTTCAGGGAAGACCAGAATTTGGATGACCAAACCCCACAAACACCACAGGGATTGGCCTGAGAGCAATTGCTGCAGGTGACACAAGTACTATGTACATCATCAACATGTTTCCCCTGCAAACAAGAAGGACAAGGTGAAGGATTAGTTTTAGTCATTGTCCAAATGGTTGTGAGAAGCGAATTTAGAAAGGCAAACCCCACAAAGTCAACCAAATAAGAAGACTTCTCACCGGCGCAAAACCGATCGACACAGTACAGTGAGAATACAAGGTAAAATTAGCATTAATATCAGAAAATAAATATAATAACTTAAAGCTTGAGTCAAAGGATACAAAATCTAGTAATGCACTGTAACAATATCTCTTGCAACAATAGTAGTTCACGAAGAAATGAAAAGCAATAAGCACGAGTCACAAAAAGCCTTATATTATAATGATATAATAGAAACAAATAAACACGACATGAAAAAAACATGGAACATATTACGCACTATAATATCCAAATCTAAATCAACTGCCAGCTTCCCATCGAGAATATCTGTTAATAATGAAGAAATAACTGACCCCAGTGAAATCGCCTCAAATTTTAATGACTACTTTGTGGGGATTGGTCAGACAATAAACGAGAATGTTCCATATACAACTAAGAATTTCCGAGAATACTTAAATGGCAATTTTAGCGAGACCTTCTTTATTGTCCCAACAAATGAACAAGAAATTATATTGACAGTAAATCAATTAAAAGGAAAAATGAGCTCAGACTGCAATAACTTATCAACAAGAGTTATGAAAGAGGCAATATTGCAAGTGGCAAAACCCCTGACACACATTTTTAACCTCTCCTTTACAGAAGGAAAATTTCCCGACAAACTCAAAATAGCTAAAGTGATACCGATACATAAAGGTGGCAACCCTCAGATGCTAGGAAATTATAGACCCATAAGCTTACTTCCAGTTTTCTCAAAAGTACTAGAAAAAATGTTAAAAAATTTATAGTAATTTATATATTTTTTATACTTACCAATGACCCAGACTTAGCTGGTGCTAACTCCACAAAAACCAGGGCCAAACACAAATTTTGCCCCCCAATCCCCAAAATTTGCATCCAAAACAAAAAGAAATCATGTCCTAAAGGACCTCCATAGTACGACTCTACTGCGCATGCGCAGTGACGCAGTCATCCCGAAATTGGCGCCAAATATCATTCTTACTGGCAGTGCCTGGTCAGCGCTATGTACTCAGCGGGGAGGCAAGAGTTCCCAACTCAGGGAGGGCCATCCCCGTCTGGGTCATTGGTAAGTATAAAAAATATATAAATTACTATAAATTTTTTAACATTTTTATACTGTACCAATGACCCAGACTTAGCTGAATAGTAAACAGGCTGGAGGGCCTAGGACATAGAGGAAAATCCAATAAGCTCAATTATAAAATAAAGAGGTAACCCCTTAAGGAGAAAAGGAGTATTAGGCTTTACATGTATCTTTCTTATTTAATATTTAAATTAGAAAGATACACTACCCTTAATAATTGAGCACAATAACATTCATGTTCTCTATTAACATCCAGTATAACCTTTATACTAATTATTTTTAAAGCAAGCCAATAAATAAAGTAGTCCAGAGAATTGAGACTCTTTATAATCATTTAAAAGTGTCCGAGTATTGTATATTAAAGCCCGTTTGACACTTGACATATACAAATGCTTCACACCGAGCTACACTTTAAAAATAAGACATGAATGAAATTAAACATTAATATTACACTTTAAAACCATCCCGGAAGCGACTCAGAAATACTGTCTTGGAGGAGGCATTCCCTTGCTTTTCACTATAAAGCAGGTGACCTAAGGGAACACCCGCCCCCCCCCCCCCCCTTCCCCTTGCCCTGGGTCAAATAGCCCAGAGCGAAGAGGGCAGCCGGACGGAGTCACTGCTGGAACAGAAAGCCTGCATAACTATAGTTGCAACTGTTTAGTGGACGACATTCTGAGCAACAGATAACGGACCTAAACAATGCAGGTCTCCAGAAATGGACTCAATATTTCTGAGATAAAAATTAGTAAATGTGGATGGCTGAGACCAATAAGCAGCCTTCATTAAATCTGTAATAGCAACACTATTAGCAAAAGCCCAGGAAGTAGAAAGAGCTCTTACTTCATGAGCAGAAATCTTAAGCACAGACTGCTGAGAAGAAGATAAATCTTCATACGCAGTACGGATAGTTAACTGAATCCATCTAGCAATAGAATGGACTGAAATGTCCTTTCTATTAGGCATCAAAGACAGAAAGAAACGTTTCCGTCCCTTTCTGATGAACTGAGATCTCTGTTTATAGATACGTAGTGCTCTAACAGGACAGAGTAAAGGCCTACGCCCGTCTGAAGACGGAAGAGCCTTAATAACAATAGGTTCCGGATACTTATTAGGAGCCTGATTCTTAGCTAAAAAACCAACATTAGTAGTGAAGGTGATAGTGTTCCCAACACTACGATAATGAGAATCATCCACCGATAGTGCATGAAGCTCACTGACTCTTCTGGCAGAAGAGAAAGCTAAGAGAAAAGCTGTCTTATAAGATAAGAATTTGAAATCTACTGTCCCAAGAGGTTCAAATGGCTTTTCCTTCAATTTAAGGAGAACCCAAGCTAAATTCCACTTAGGAATTAATCTAAGAGTTCTGGGTCTATTTATCGAAAAGTTTCTAACCAATTTCGATAAAGAGACATTAGATCCAATTTGTAAACTATCATGATGTGCATAGGTATCAGATAACATAGATCTATAACCCTTTATAGTAACAGGTTGCAGTTTGATTTCGTCAAACAAGTATACTAGAAAGTTAGCAATGTCTGGTATAGAGGGATCAAATATATCAACAGAATGATCCCTACACCAACGACGGAAAACCTTCCACTTAGCCGCATAGTTTAGCGAAGAGGAGGTCCTCCTACAGTTAGAAATCGCGTCCACTGCTCGTCCTGTAAAGTGCTTGCCATGCAAGAAGGACCGCACAACGGAAAAACGTGAAGGTTGAGACCTTGCGGGTTGTGATGTAGTTGGCGCGATTTCCCCTGCCAAAGAAGATCCTCTCGTGGAGGGAGCTTCCGCGGTAGGTCCCACAACAGACACCTGAGTAGATTTATCCACGGTCTCTGTGGCGACAGAGATGCTACCAACAGAATCTTGCATTGAGATTGTTTTATCTTTAGCAATACTTGTTGAATTAACGGCGCTGGAGGATACGCATATCCTATCATTCCGCCCCAAGGGATCGATAGAGCGTCTACTGCAAATGCTCTTGGATCCGGACACGGGGACACATACGTCTGCAACTGATTGTTGAGATGTGTCGCAAATAAGTCTATCATTGGCCGTTCCCATTGGTAGCAAATCTGATTGAATACTTGTTTGTTGAGAGTCCACTCCGACGGCAACAAGCGACCCTTTCGTGAAAGGGAGTCTGCTAGCACATTCAGACGACCCGGTATGTGACGGACCGAAAGAAGAACGTGATGTTCCAACGCAAACAGAAGGATTCTTTCCGTTAGATTGAACAACGGAACTGAATGAGTGCCTCCCTGATTCCGTATATACGCCACTACTGTCGTATTGTCGGATAGGATTTGGACATGAGCATCGTGAATAATGTCCATCCAGTGACGTAACGCAAGCCAAATTGACATCATTTCCTTGATGTTTATGTGCTTGCACAGGAATTGCGGATCCCAAAGACCCTGGCATCTCGAATCCGTTGGGATTAATGATGCACCCCAACCTGTTTGACTGGCATCCGTCATAATGGTAAAACTCGGATCCGGCAACTGCAGCGGAACTCCTTGAGTTAACCACTGAATGTTTGCCCAAGTCTGAATCTCTTGTTTCACTTGATCTGACAAGAGAACGTCTACATCGAGCGAATGAATTTTCACACTCCAATTCTGAGTCAGGAAAATTTGAAGAGGCCGTGTGCGTAGCCGTCCCATCGGAATGAGATCCGCGGCGGCTCCGCACAGACCTATCAGTCTCATAAATTCTCTCGCCGTGACTTTGTCTGTATTCAGACAATAGCGAGCGTAACAACTGACTAATTTCGCTCTGGTTAACGGCAGACGAACGAGATTGTTGTGCGTCTCGAAGCTCATTCCCAGATGAGTGAATGACTTGGACGGCACCAGATCCGACTTCTCCTCGTTTACTATGAAACCGAGACGTCGGAGCAATAGAAGAAGATTCTGAACATCGTTCTGAAGCGTTAACTCGTTGCCGTACCTCTGAAGAATGTCGTCCAGGTAGGCCGACGTTACCGCAGACGAATGAGCTCGGAAGTAGATCATTACCGAGTTCATTACCCGAGTGAAAGCCCAGGGTGCTAGATTCAATCCGAAGCACATGGCCCGGAACTGATACACCACTCCTAGGACTGTGAAGCGTAGATACTTTCGGAATGTACCATGACGTGAAAGTACGCATCTTTGAGATCTATGCTCGTTGCATAATCGTTCACCCGAATACTCGCTCTGACCGATCGAATCGTCTCCATATAAAACTTCGGAGCGACGATCAGCTTGTTTATCCAGCTCAAATCTATGACTGGACGGAACGAGCCGTCTGGTTTCGGAACCAGAAACAGATGGCTGTAGAATCCCAGCGATTCCTGGTTTTCTACGACCTCTACCGCGTTCTTCATTAAAAGAGACTGCACCTCTGATAGCAGAGCGTCTCTTTTCTGAGGGTTTGACGGAAGATGAGTCCACTTTGGACTTCGAGTTAATGGAGGCTTTCGTTTGAAGGATATCTTTAGACCCTCCGAAGTCACTCCTCTCACCCACGGGTCGTCCGTAATCGACGCCCACTCTTGAGAAAAACTCGACAACCTTCCGCCAACCGGAACGCGATAGAGGTTTGAGCCATCACCTCCTGGATCTGCGAGGCCTGCGGTAGGAGAAACCACGTCTTCCACGACCCGCACCTCGCCTCGTCGACCTCGGGGCGTCCGACCGATTGTCCCGGCCTGAAGGACGTCCCGAACGAGAGTCGCTATCCTGACGGTCTCTCGAATAAGAGCTAGAGGACGCACCGGAACCTCTATAGGAACCTCTCTTGGGCGGATAAGACCCAGAAGTGCCCGCCTTATTCGTGTCTGCTGTATCCGACCTTTTAGGAGCGGATCTAAACAACAGAGAATCACTAGCTTTCTTTTTAATATTATCATAAATAGCGGAAAGCTTGCCGTCAAAGAGAAGATCTCCTGAGACCGAAGCGACTCTAAGAGAGTTCTTCACCTTAGAATCCACTAGTGTGGATGTAGACAGGGCTGCGTCACGTCTAACCAACTCCAGATTTGCCACTGAAAGGGCGGAGTTACACGTGGAATAAGCTACTGCCCTTGAAAGAAGTCTTAAGGAGGATTGTATATCCTGAAACTCTTCCCCTTGAAGACGCAGTGATAACGCCTTCGTAAGGTGATCTGCGTAAGATAAGGCATCTAAATTGGCTCTGTTAGACGCAATAGCTGTTTCCAACACTGCGGTTGGAATAGAAGCTGACGACGGTAATGATAGCTCTAAGTCTTCCGCCTCGTCGTCCATACGCAGAGGAACTCTCGGTATACCCTGACCTGCCGTGTCGAATTTATTCCTTGCATTAATGAAAGGCAGGTTGAGAGTATTTGCGGACAAGAAGCCTGCTTTCCCCGTCCTGGAAGCAAGTTTAAAAATAGCGTCGTTCAATAATTCAAATGTTCTTGCAACATTATTGGACTGCGACGGAAACTCGGGAGCGATGTCCCTGAACCGCTCAAAAAATTCAGAGTCCAATGACGCTATAATTCTCCTGTCCGGAAGCGCAGCAGTCTGGCCCGACGGAACAACTTGAGGAAGAAAGTGCCGGATGAAGTCCACGGCAGCTTTGTGTTGTTCCGAAAGGGATAGCTCCAATTCATCCGTATCCCTTTCACCATCCGGTCGGGCCTCCCGATGTTCCCGGTCGTCCGCCCCCGATGCTTCGGCGGAGCGTACCGACCCAGCGCCGTCGGATAATTCTCGATCCGACACCGTCTCTGTCGGCTGCTGGGATGCTGCGATAAGCTGTGCTATCTGCACTAGAATGTCCGACGTCGAGACCTGCGGAGGAGCGGTCTTTCGCTGCTTTGCCGAGGGCAGCTCCGCATCAGATGGCTCCCGCATACTTTTCCTATGCGAACGTCCGGAGTCCATCGGTCTCGAATCCCTGGCTGCCGGATGGTGTGACCTGGTCGCCGAAGAATCCTTCATCGGCGAAGCTGGCAAAATATCGGAGGTCACGCAGCCAAGGTGCGGTCGTGTGCGCTGGCGAGAAGAGGAAGCCTTAACAGTCTCTGCGGACTGCTTATACAACGGAGCGCCCCGAGCGACGGACGTATGCTCCGCTAAAGACACATTTTGTACCACAACATCTGGTCCCAGATGTTGTTGTACGAGAGAGGGGCCTCTCTCGCTCGCGGCCCGGCTGGACCTGGACGAGCTAGGAACCGGACTAAAAGGCTTCCTCCGTTCTCGTTCACTATCCGCCGTCACTGGGTGTGCATCTATTATTTTTATAGTGCTCGCATCACCCAAAATTTCCTCTTGGACCGCATCGGACGAACCCGGCTGCCGAACCATTCGGTGAATGGACGCTACACCGGGCGAGCTAGCGGACGACATTTGTCTAATCTCCATGAGCACTTTTGCCGCTAGCTCTGTATTTATTTGTGACGACGGACGCACACTTGAAGAAGATAACATGGAAACATCACCCTGTTCTGGTTCCTCTGAAATAGAAACTGAGAGAGTAGAGTGACCTTGTGGAGAAAGAGCCGGCATCGCTCTTTCTCCAGAAACAACATATCGTGACACACGTTTCCAATGTTTCTCATCCCAATGTTCACATACAGGACAGGGATTAATGCGAGAACACTGACTACAATTAATGCAATAATCATGAAAGTCAGAGGAAGATTTCTTCCTATTACAATTTGAACAAGTTCCCTTCATTGTGAAAGAACAACAATAAGTCCTAGTTACTCGCAAAAACCCCTGACACAAAGATACATAATAACATGATCCATTAATAAATGAAAAAACAATTGCAAAACAAAATAATTTTGAAAAAATATTTTTTCAGAGAAGCCCAAGTTGCTGAAAAGTAACGTTGAGCCCCGATGGATCCGATGGCAAAGTGTGGTCAAAAATTTTAAAATTATATAAAATAATTAATGAGACACTTTCGGATAATATAAATGTATCTTATAATGAGATAAACTACCTCAAAGGCAAACAGCCCCCCTCAAAAAAGGCTGTTGCCAATGAAAACAAACAGTGTA
This sequence comes from Pictodentalium vernedei, assembly GCA_031216915.1. Lineage (NCBI taxonomy): Eukaryota > Metazoa > Mollusca > Scaphopoda > Dentaliida > Dentaliidae > Pictodentalium > Pictodentalium vernedei. Next base: position 229,718,617 of record CM062289.1, on the reverse strand, counting down.
AACACAGAAGAAAACATGACTCCAGGCACTGAAAAAACTGGCCCGGAATCAGTCATCAATTACACTCTATCTGATGCAAAACAGAGACTCCCAGGGGAGAATCTGCAGAACATCAGATGGAAGATGCAGAACACAAACGTTATACACCCATGGGTGAAAACGTAACTATGGGGAGAATAACAGAAAACATTCTGTAACCAAGCAACTCTCCCAGGGAATTTTTAGAAATGAAACTTCTCAAAAATATGCCAAAAGCATGGGAGAATTGCAAGGGGGGACTTTAGAAGGTTAGGGGAGAGGAAACACTGAATAAGCAGTGCAACAATTAGCAAGAATGACAACAAGAGGCGTTTGCCTCGAAAATAGGCAACTTAACATAATTTCAACAAAAAATTTTAAGTACAGCCCTGATTATTTTTTGCCACTTCTTTTTTCCTCTCCTCCTTCTATCCTCCATAGAATCACATTTTCTCCAAGAATTACGTGTCTGGCATCCTTTAAACTGAGATTTACAAGCACAAAGATCAGTGAGATGTTGACTGATGAAGGGCCAAACAGAGAATGATATTTGGCGCCAATTTCGGGACGACTGCGTCACTGCGCATGCGCAGTAGAGTCGTACTATGGAGGTCCTTTAGGACATGATTTCTTTTTGTTTTGGATGCAAATTTTGGGGATTGGGGGGCAAAATTTTGTGTTTGGCCCTGGTTTTTGTGGAGTTAGCACCAGCTAAGTCTGGGTCATTGGTACAGTATAAAAATATAATGTATCGTAGAGTCATCAGTTTTTTAAACAATTTCGAAATACTATATAAACACCAATATGGCTTCCGCAAAAGTCATTCCACAATTCATCCCATCTTACATCTTCTTCAGTATGTCGCGGATAGCAATGATAAACCCACAAAGGACTCAACCTTAGCAGTATTCATAGATCTGTCGAAAGCCTTTGATACGATAAGTCATGACATATTGCTTAGCAAACTAGAATTCTACGGAATAAGAGGCAAGGCGAACGATTGGTTCAAAAGCTACTTATCAAATAGGTTACAATTTGTCGATGTTAACTCGCACCAGTCCTCAACGCAAACAGTTAACTGTGGTGTCCCACAGGGCTCCGTTCTCGGACCCCTCTTGTTCTTGATCTATGTCAATGATATGAGCAACTCAACAAGGCTAAATCTACTTTCATTTGCTGATGATACAACCCCTTTTACATCTGGGCATGATCTGGAGAGATTGGAAACTGAATTAAACGCAGAACTTACAAATATTTTTATCTGGTGTTGCTGTAATAAACTTCAAGTAAACGCTAATAAGTGCAAATATATTATGCTGCACCCACCAAATAACCCAAACAAAGCAAATATGCTACGTATCTTTCTGAATAACACTAAGCTTTCACCGGTCGATAACTCCCAGTCTGAAAAGGTGGCTAAATTCCTGGGAGTTTATCTTGATGAAAATCTCAGTTTTAAACACCAGGTATCTACTATTTGTTCTAAAATATCGAAAATAATATATTGTTTGAACAAAGTAAAAAACATACTACCACATAAAGCAATGAAGTCGTTATATTATGCACTTATACATAGTCAGGTATTATACGCAATCCAAGTATGGGGCCACGCATCTTCTTGTTGTAAAATATACACGCTGCAGAAACGAGCCATTAGAGTAATCAATCGCAAAAGACTTAACAGTCATACAGATCCTTTATTCAAAATGAACAATATTTTGAAATTTAACGACCTTTACAAATTAAACGTTTCATTATTTATGTATGACTGGAAATATATGAACCTACCACAATCGTTTGAAACGTTTTTTAATGTTAGATCCACTGGAACTCTTACTAGACAAGCAGGATTAATACAGATTGATAAACCAAGAACGCAGTTTTCTGCAAATCTGCCGAGACATAGCTTTCCAAAAATATGGAATGCAATTGAGTCTGGTATTCGAGGTCTCCCCACCAGAAGCCTGTTTAAAAAACAATTAGCTATGAAATACATACATAACTACTCTTCGAACATATCATGCGCATATCGCATGTGTCCCGACTGCCACCCTAATATCTAAATATTACTATTTTTTAATATTAGTATTGTGAAACGTATTGGATAATGCCTTATGATGGGTATTCATCTTCTCTTACGAGAATGTGCACTCCACTGACATTTCCCCTACACTGACTCACACTAATTTACTAAATAATTCTTAATCGGTCGTCATTTCAAGCAACAAATTTATAAATTTATAAAGCCTTACCTTTATCTTTCTGAACTGCCCTTTGCAAAATCTGGACCGGTAACTAATTGCTTAACACTCATTCATACTTCGAGAAGGCATCTTCCTAGGATCCAACTCACCAGGCAAATATCTCTCTCCCTTTGTTTGTCTCCCACACCCCAAGACAGGTATATACTTGTCAACTGTTATCTCATCCTAAACGGCCACTAATGTCTCATATGAGATCATTTTATGTGACAGCCGGTGGCCCTCGCTATAACTCTCTACACCCTATACTGAAGGCGGTGGTGATTATGTTTTAACGATGTCTACTGCATGACTATTGAATTTGTACGACCATACCAAGGGGACAACAGGAAGACAGCTAAATTTGCTATGTTGTCTCCTAACAATATATCATGTTGTGTTTAATTTTGTATAGTTGTGTCTTATGTTTTGTTATTCAGTGATATATTGTTGAATAAAGTATATCTATCTATCTATCTATCTATCTATCTATCTGGTCATGGCGGAAAAAAAGGAATTGATGTCATGGTAATTGCACATGGTAATGCAAGAGGTGTGCAGGGAGAGTACCTGTAATTTTGAGCGCCAGTCTTGCTCGAGCCTTTCGATCTCTTTATGGTGCTTTTGCACTCTTCTACTTTTCCAATTTTGTTTGGAAAAGTTATTAGCTCGAGTTAAGTTCCGAAGAAGGGCTTGCACTTGCGTTACAGCCAGTTGTAAACAAGTGTGAGTAAGTTGAAAAGAAATGAATGTGCTGCTGCCTGAGAATCAAAAGATTAATTTTGTTTAGCCTTAACTTTTTTATTTTTCAATGGGGTTTCAATGAGCTATGGCAAGCAACTTTTAGATCTACTTTAGACTAACCAACTTACAAACTCGACGCAATCAGGGTAAGCATTGACTGAAGGCAAGTGTATGGTAAATGTGCTTTATTGTAAGATTCTTTTCCCAGTTATTAAACCCAATCATTAAAAATGGTAATGCACAGCCATGCATTAAAGAAATAGCACCTGGAGTACTTTAATATATTTTATGTGTCTTTTGTGGGTTTTGGATCATATAATAAATAGAATCTTCAGCATGTCCCCAGTTTATATTGAAATTTACAAAACTCACCCAGTAAATTAGATAAAGTTTCGTCCAGATGAAATTTACTGGAATTGTTTTGTAAACAACTGGGAACTTATTGAAGATCCTCTAAATATGCCTAAGCACAATTAATCACTGTGCTCCCACACAGACAATTGGGATTAGAAGTAGATCATCTGTTTCTCAGGCCATTTTTTGTAAAATTGCATGTGGGTGGGTGTTTTTTTATTTTTGTAATTACTTCTTTGCCATCAAAAATACATGTTCTTGGTTTGTTTTATGTTTTAGGCCTCATAATCTACAGAATAGCGTTGGTGGTGGTGTATTTCGCTCCTTGAGTGCAACAAGGCTTTGCAATGCTAAAGCATTGTAAAGCCTTGTTGCACTCATGAAACAATATCAATTTTATTAACTTAGGTAAAATATCAGACACAAATCATTTAACAGTCATATTTTCTAAGTTTGCATTCGTTATTAAAAAAAGAGAGTATGCGGCAGCCAAAAGGACCATGCAGGAAGGCCTGAGAAATAAATTTTTAACTTTTTTAGACCTTAGGTGTTTTATCCTAGGAAACAACATGGTTATTATGGGTTAGGGTGGTCCTTTTGAGTCCAATGTACTATCTAATGAGCCTTCTGGAAAAAATGAGAATAGTGTTAGTGATCAGTTCCCTCTTATAAATATGTCTAAAACCTTGTATATTTTCCTATTTATTTTCATAACATTTTCACTGCTTCTCTTTTATTCTGAAAGTCAGAGATTCAATGCAATTCTAAACACATTTTAAAACTCTGTAAATACTAACAAACTCACCTGTGACTGTAAGCTCTGACATTTATTTGCATACTGTTTGCATTTGGTTTTCTCCGATTCAAGTTCTGATGTCATTTCTCGAACTTTCTTTGACAAGTCTACTATTTTTGTAGCAGCAGTTTCATTTGTAACATTCATGCCTGTAAAATAATAGTATCATACTAATGAGATGAAAATGATAAATTTAAAGTTATTTTATATTTATTGTACCAACCATCATACATGTTAGCTCTCTTAATGACTTTAGACCAGGACAAAGGCTAATCTTTGCCTCCCTGTCTCCAACTCCTAAAATCAAACCAGAATACCTAAAAAGTTAAAAAATTTATAGTAATTTATATATTTTTTATACTTACCAATGACCCAGACATAGCTGGTGCTAACTCTTAAAATATAGGGCCAAACACAAATTTTGCCCCCCAATCCCCAAAATTTGCATCTAAAACTAAAGAAAACATGTCCTGAAAGGCCCTCCACACTTCGCCCCTACTGCGCATGCGAAGTGTCAAGGACGTTCCGAAATTGGCGCCATTAATCATTCTAATAACCAGTGCCTGGTAAGCGCTATGTACTCAGCGGGGAGGCAAGAGTTCCCAACTCCTGGGAGGGCCATCCCCGTCTGGGTCATTGGTAAGTATAAAAAATATATAAATTACTATAAATTTTTTAACATTTTTATACTGTACCAATGACCCAGACATAGCTGAATAGTAAAAAGGCTGGAGGGCCAAGGACATAGAGCAAAATGGAATACGCTCAATAAAATAAAATAGATTCATCCCCTGTAGGGAAAAAGAAGTAATAGGCCTTACATGTATCTTTCTTATTTATGATAAATTAGAAAGATACAACACCTTCCAAAATTGAGCTTCATACATCCATGTACTCTATTAATATCCAATATAATCCTTATACTAATAATTTTTAAAGTAAGCCAATAAATAAAGTAAGTCTAGAGAATAGAGACTCTTATACTCCTAAAAGTGTATGAGGATTGCATAATCATGTCCGTTGACATATGCAATATTCAAAAGCTATACTTTAAAAACTAAGACTTGAATGAATTTTAAAAACCTAAACTTCTCACTAAACAACCATCCCAATAACAGCTCAGAATTACTAACTCCGGAGGAGGTATCCCCTTGTTTTCATAGTAAAACAGGTGACCCAAGGGAACACCCTCCCCCCCCCCCCCTTTTTCTTGCCCTGGGTCAAATAGCCCAGAGCGAAGAGGGCAGCCGAACGGAGACACTGCCGAAACAGACAGCCTACCTAGCTATAGTAGCAACTGTTAAGTGAATGACATTCTGAGCAGTAGATAATAGACCTAACAATAGAGGCCTCCAGAAATGGACTCGATATTTCTGAGATAAAATTCATGAATGTGGATGGCTGAGCGCAATGAGCGGCCTTCAAAAATCTATAATAGCGACACTATTAATGTAAGCCCAAGAAGTAGAAGAACTCTTACTTCATGAGCCGAAATCTTAAGCACAACTGCTAAGTCAATGATATACCATAAGCAGTACCGATAGTTAATAGAATCCATTAACAATAAAATGGAGCGTAACGTCCTTCTACTAGACATCAAAGACAGAAGAAGCTTACGCCCATAGTAATAAACAGATATCTGTTTATAAATACATAAACTGTACCCGGAAAGAGTAAAGGCCTATGCCCATACGAAGACGGAAGGACCTTAAAATAATAGGTTCCGGATAATAGGAGCCTAACTCTTATGCAACAATCCAACCTAAATAGTAACGGAAGTATTGATTCCGAAACTATGAAAGTGAAAATCATCCATCGATTGTGCATGAAACTCACTGACTGTACAGTAAAAGAGAAACCAACAGAATTACTATCTAAAGGTCAGAATTTGAAAACTACTGTTTCCAGAGGCTCAAATGATTACTTAGCTAAATAAGAACCGAAGTTAAAATCCGTATAGGAATTTAATCTAAAGATTCTAAGTCTATTTATCAAAAAGTTACTAACTGACTTAGATAAAGAGACAAAAGATTCAATTGTAAACTATCGTAGAGTGCATAGGTATGAGGTAACATAAACCTATAACCTGAAAAATAACAGGCTGCAGTAGATCTTGTATGGAGGGATCAAGAATATGAATATAATGATCCCTACACCACGACGGAAGAGCCTCCACTTTAGCCGCATAGAATAGCGAAGAAGAGGATCTCCTATAGTAAGAAATCGCGTCCAAAGCTCGTCCAGTACAGTGCTTACAATGCAGTACGGACCACACAATGGAATACATGAAGGTTGCGACCTTGCTGGTTGTGATAAAGATGACATGATTTACCCAATGAAAAAGATCCTCACATAGAGGAAGATTTCACGTTAAGACCCACAGTAGACAAGAGAGTAAATTACTCATGATCTCTGTGAAGATAGAGATGCTATCAACAGAAATGTATTGTGGTTGTTTATCTTAGCAATACCTGCTAAAACAACAGCGCCGGAGGATACGCGTATCCTATCATTCCGTCCTATAGATCAATAGAGCGTTAACAATATTAGCTCAGAGATCTGGACAAGCCAACACATACGTCTGCAATTGATTAGCAAGCTGTGTCATAAATAAATCATCATTGGGCGCTCCCATAGATAGCAAATGTGATTGAATACTTGTTTGTTGAGAGTCCATTCTGACAGCAACAAGCGACCCGTAAGAGAACGGGAGTCCGATAAAACAATCAGACGACCCGGAATATGACGGACCAAAACTGAACTTGGTGTACTATAACCAACAGACGGATTCTTTCCATTAATTGAATAACGGAAACGAAAGAGTGCCTCCCTGGTTCCGGAGATACGCCACTACTGTCGAATTAAAGGACAGGAATTTGGGCATGCGTTTCTGAATAATGTTCATGCAATGACATAAAGCAAGCCTAAAAAACATTATTCCGCAGAAGAAAACTGATTGCTAAAAGACTGCGGAACCCAAAGACCCTGGCACTTCGAATCCATAGGGATCAGTATTATATCCCAATCTGTTTGACTGGCAACCGTCATAACAGCCACACTTGGGTCCGGCAACTGCGGCGGCACTCTCTGAGTCAACCACCGAATGTTTGCCCCAGTCTGAATCTCTTGTAACACTAGATAGACAAGAGAGCGTGTAAATCGAGCAATTCATGGATTGCCGAAAAGTTGCCGTCGAAGAGAAGCTCCTCCGAGAACGAAGCGACTCTGAGAGAGTTCTTAACCTTACTATCCACGCGTGTGGATGTAGCTAGGGCTGCGTCACGTCTAACTAACTCCAATCAGCCACTGAAGGGCGGAGTTATACGTGAACAAACTACTGCCCTCAAAAGAAATTACATTGAGAATAATATCCCGTAAATCTTTTCTTGAAGACGTAATGATAACGCCTCAGTAAGGCGGATTACGTATAATAAAGCGTCTAAGTTAAGTCTACTATACATAATGTCGTTCCCAACATTGAAATTGGAAAAGACATAAACGGCGAAAAAGAATATATGCAGTCTTTAATCACACCGTCTAGACGCATATGAACTCTCGGTATGCCCTGCTCTGCCAAAATAAACTATTTGTATAAATGATAAAATGGCAGAAATGAGCAACGCGGACAAGAAACTAAACTATCATGCTTAGTAGCAGGCTTGTATATATATATATATATAGCGTCGAAAAATAAAACACATGTTGTAATGACAATATTGGACTGCGTCGGTAAGTCAGGGACAATGTCCCTGAACCGATCGAAAATTCCGAGTCCAATGACGCTATAAGTCTCTTATACACGATCGCAGCAATGAAGTCCGAAATAATAATCACTGGAAGATAATGCCAGAAGATATGAAAGGCATCTTCCGATACTACTAAAGGGAAAACTCGAAATCTTTCGAATCCCTTTCGCCATCCTGTCGGACCCTATAAAGCGTTCGGTCGTCCGTACCTGATGCAACCGCGGACCGCACCGACCCAGCGCCGTCGGATAATTCCTGAATCGACCGAGAGACTGTCAATTGCTGGGATGCTGCGAAACAACTGTGCTAACTCGGATAGCACGTCCATCACTGAGGCCTGAGGAGAAGCGGTCTTACGATGCATTGCCGCTGGAAGCTCCATGATCGTTGCCCCGTGCATACTATCAATATGCGAGCGAACGGAGTGTATAGGCCTCGTGTCCCTTGGCTACCGGATGGCGCGACCTATTCGCCGTGGAATCACTGAATGCCGAAACTGATCGGATACTCGAGGTCACGTAGCCAATGTGCGGTCGTGTGCCCTGCTGTGAGGATGAGGAAGCATTAAAGACAGTCTCTCGGACTGTCAATATAACGGAGCGTCCCGACCAACGGACATATGCTCCGAATGTAAAATATCTGAACCACAACATGCGGTCCCCTATGTTGTTAGGCGAGAGAGGGACCTCTCTCGATCACAGCCCGGATGGACCTGGACAAGCCAGGAACCGGACTAACAGGCTTCCTCCGATCTGTCCTCAATCTGCCGTCACTGGGTGAGTACTAAAGTAATTAAAGTGCTCGCATCACCCAAATCTCCTTCCTAGACCGCAACGGACGAACCCGGCAGCCGAACCATTCGATGAATGTACGCTACACCGGGTGAGCTAGCGAATGTCACTCCGTAGGCGATAGACATATTCCATGAGCACTTATTGCCGCTAACTCTTCATTAACTATGACGACAGAGGCACACTTTTGAAAGACATCTCCATAACTCTTCGAACAAGAAACCAGAAATGCTTGGTTAGCAAGCATAAAATAATAATATATATAGCGTCGTTCAATAATTCGAAAGTTAGTGTGACATTATTGGACTATGTCGGAACTGAGGGACGATGTCCCTGAACCGAACCAAAAATTTCTAAGTCCACCGACGCTATCAGTTTCTTATCCGGCATCGCAGCATTCTGGTCCGACGAAAGAAGCTGTAGAAGACCAAGTCAGATGACATACACAACAGCATATGTTGTTCCGAAAGGGAAAGCTCGAAATCCTCCGAATCCCTTTCGGTATCCCGTCGGACCAGATGAAACTTTCGGACGTCCGTACCCGCTTCCGCGGAGCGTCCCGACCCAGCATCGTCGGATAAAATATATGCGACAGATTCAGTTGATGCTGGGATGCTGCGATAAACTGTGCTATTAAGGAAAGCACGTCCGTTCCCGAGGCCTGTGCAGTAGCGGTCTTACGATGCATTGCCGCCGGAAGCTCCATGTACGTTGACTCCCGCACACTTCCTATGCGAACGTCCGGAGTCTGCAGGCCTCGTGTCCCAGGCTACCGGATGGTGTGACCTGGTCGCCGAAGAATCCTTGATCGGCGAAGCTGGTAATATATCGGCGGTCACGCAGCCAAGGTGCGGTCGTGTGCGCTGACGAGAAGAGGAAGCCTTAGCAGTCTCAGCGGACTGCCTATACAACGGAGCGTCCCGAGCGACGGACGTATGCTCCGCTTACGACACATTTTGTACCACAACATCTGGGGCCAGATGTTGTTGAACGAGAGAGGGGCCTCTCTCGCTTGCCGTCCGGATGGACCGGAACGAGCTATGAACCGACTAAAAGGCTTCCTGCGTTCTCCCTCAGATCCGCCGTCACTGGGTGTGCATTAGGTTAATTTATAGTGCTCGCATCACCCCAAAATTCCTTCTAGACCGCAACGGACGAACCCGGCTGCCGAACCATTCGGTGAATGGACGCTACACCGGGCGAGCTAGCGGACGTCAAAGGCCGTCGAACCTACTAGGGTCCTCTTAGGCAATTGGCGTATTTACATGAGCACTTTTCCGCTAGCCCTTCATTAATTGTGACGACGGAGGCACACTGTTGGAAGACATCACAGATACATCACCCTAATCTTGATCGTCTGAAATAGAAATTGATAAAGTAGAGTGACCCTGCGGGGAAAGGACCGGAGTGTCCAAATCCCCAACAACATACCGTGACATACGCTTCCCATATTGTCATCGAAATCATACGATACAGAACAGGAGTTAATGCGAGTACACTGACCACATATAGATTGATAATAAAGTCAGAGGAAGACTTCCTCTTAAAACAATTGATTAATATCCTTTCAATGTGAAAAGAAAACAAGTCCTGGTACTCGCACTAACCCCTGGCAATCAAAATACATAATAATAATATGATCCATTAATATAGAAAAAATAATTGAAATCAAAATATTTTGAAAAAATATTTTTTCAGAACAGCCCAAGTTTCTGAAAAGTAACGTTGAGCCCCAATGGATCCCAAGCCTAAGTGTGGACAAAAATTTTAAAAATATTTTAAACAATTTATTCAACACTTACGAACAATAATAATGTATCTAGTTATGATTAAAATAACATCAAGATATGATTTTTTAGAAATCCCCCCCTCACACAGAGGGCTGTTGTAAATGTAAACAATGAGTGTAAAAACACTAAAATAAGACTCCAGGCACCCAGGCCCGAAATCAGTTACCAAAAATACACTATCTGATGCAAAACAGAGACTTCCAGGGAAGAAACTGCAGAACATCAGATGGTAGATGCAGAACACAACGCCTAACCACCCATAGGTGAAGACGTAAACATGGGGAAAAGAACAGAATTCATTCTGTTATTCAGCTAAAACTCCCAAGAAAATTTAGTAATAATAATTACAAAAACTATGCCAAAAGCATGGGAGAATAGCAAGGGGGAACTTAAAGGACAGGGAGAGAGGAAAACACTTAAAAAAACAGTGTAACTAAATAATCAGAATGACAACAAAATGGCTGCTGCCTTGAAAATAGGTAACTTAACATAATTTCATTAAAAAAATTTAAGTTACAGCCCTGATAATATTCTGTCACACATTCTTTTCCTCTCCTCCTTCTCTATCCTCCTTAGAATCACCATTTCACTAATATTTATGTGTCTGGCATCATTTAAACTGAGATTTATAAGCACAAAGATCAGTCAGATGTTAACTGATGAAGGGCCAAACTTAGAATGATTAATGGCGCCAATTTCAGAACGTCCTTGACACTGCGCATGCGCAGTAGGGGCGAAGTGTGGAGGGCCTTTCAGGACATGTTTTTTTTAGTTTTAGATGCAAATTTTGGGGATTGGGGGGCAAAATTTGTGTTTGGCCCTATATTTTAAGAGTTAGCACCAGCTATGTCTGGGTCATTGGTACAGTATAAAAATATAATATCATGTATGGTACTCTGTATATACTTTCTATGCAGGTGCAAAAGATCACCCATACAAGTGGTGCCCCGCTCCACTCAAACACTATATTTGAAGAGCCTGCTAAATGTGACCATAATAGTAGGAACGTAAGAGCAAAGACCTCATGGAGAATATGGTGATTACAATGCTTGGGACGATATCCCTGTACTCCCATACGTACCGATACGGCAACCCACGTTACGGGTACTGGTGCAGACGTCCAAATTTCGTCGTATTGTGATACCACTATATAGGATGATCACCAATCTTAAAATAATATAAAATTCCACTATTTCACTCTCAATACATTCAACACATCACATTTTAGGCTTGGGTGATTTGGCCAACTCAAATACCCTGCAATTCAGAATATAACACCGGGGTACACCGGAATACCGATTATTAAATAGGGGTATTTTTTGTTTGGGTTTGCATCGTTGTTTACGAAGCAAAATCTCCCAGGTGTGATCTAATCACCACAATTTCGCTCGCATGATGTGATTCAATATTTTATGCACTCATCCAACATTCCAATTAAAAAATGGTAAAACGACAGATAAAAAGTGTAACAATACACCAATTTATTAACCACTATTTTATGAGTGTTTTCAAATCAGTTGACAAAACTTGCCTCGTGTTTTCTACAATGTCGATGCCTATAAATTAACCCCCTTGATGTGCACCAGTTATTCTTCGTAATCATCTTCCACGACTTTTTTCGTTCAGGTGGATCGATTTGAAAATTGCAAAGTGGAAGTCAAACCATGAACTGCAAGAGCATGTCTCAATCACTGATGTATTTATTTTTCATTGCCAACCTACAGGACCAGGGTACTCCAGCTTTTTTTATGTATTTGGTAAGGTTAGTTGTCGTGATCATCACATGACTACTTACCTATTTTTGTCGTAATTACCAGCGCCTGTGTGACTAAAACCGTCTTTATTCTAAAACTGAAAAGTAGAAGGATGTGCTACGACTAAGAGGGGCCACTTGGTAACTCACATTTGTAAAGTTATATTGATGGGCTTATGCTAGAGTATGAGCTCAAACACACGTGACCAGTAAATTGGGGGGGGGGGGGGGGGGCTGAAGTTGGACTCCCCCCCCACCCCCCTCCTGAATGTATCTGTGCTCCCCAACTATGAATTGCTCGATCCACCATTGTCCCTGTGATCTTAACTGTAGCTTCAATACGAGGGTGAATAGCAAGATACGTATCTGGATACATATAGTATCATGACTCATGTACCCAGATATGTATCGTACCATGAATTTGGTGTATCATCCCAACCCTAGTGATTACTATAGATTTTCCATATTTATTACACATCCATTAAACTTTAAACCCTTGTATTTAATGGAATCGCCGCTATGACATAAATGTTTCTTTATTCAACTGGTGATGTACAGGCCGGAACTTTTTTCCCAGCACAGTTTATACTAGTTCCTTTCTTGTCGAGTCATTAGTTACATTTCAAAAAGTTTCCAAATTTTGTTATACAATTATCGATCGTCTGTCACATAGTGTGAAAATGATGAAAACGTCCAAAGCAAAATAAAGTTTAACTTCTTTTAAAAAAGTTTCTCCCAGCGCTTTTGCACATCTGCCCAAATTTGTACTTCTATTTTTACTATCAGTAATAGCCACAAAATGGTTAGGCGTGAATGGACATCAGCCAAAGAGAAACAGCGATACGAATTTCAACAAACATGCCCAATAGAAAAGATAACGAATGTAATTTAGACTGGTTCCCAAAAGGTTGTTTTGATTTTTTATCGATCAATTTGATCAGTACAGCTACAAGCAACACAAATGGACTCTTCACCTTTGGGTTTAAACATAGGAACTAAAATTTGTTTAACTGAATTTTAATGCAAGGGATATGTAATAAACACAGAGCGTGATGTGTGTTTGAATCGGTGGGTGTTTTACATAACTCGGAATGGTGTAGACATATTTCGAACGACCATATGACTCTCGCAAAATATGACTATGCTATTCCAATGAGTTATGTAAAACACCCACCGATTCAAACACACATCGCATTCTGTCTATTTATCTGCCATACCATTGACCATAACATTCTGAGTAACCAAAAGGAAAAGAGAATGTATAGCAGATGGAATCAGGACTGAAGAAAATGATAATGAATGACATATGTCATTAACGTATGAAAGAAGTTATAATGTCAGAACCAAAGTACTTTGAACAGACAGAACACTTCAGTAACTTACAAACGTAAAACATGGATAAGACTATTGGATCAAGAAGTTCTAATAAAAGGATTGAGAAATCCATAGCTGGAGTTGAAAGTATATTATCCTGTATATATCCAAGAAGCAAAAGATAGTACAGTGGAACCCTGTTAATTGAATAGCCACTTTGCCAATGAACAGGCATATTCAATTAACAGGGAATGTTTCACTTTTCCTGTGTTCTAGAGATAAACTTAGCATTTATTTTATTATATCTTGTTTGACAGAGCTCATGGAGATATACTAGATTAAATGCCTGTATTGGATGTACTTAGGCCAAATAGGTCTATAAACAAAGAAAAACTGTGTAGAGTCAGGGTAATTTCTCAACAGGTTACAAGATTTTTTATTCAATTAACAGGAGTTCACTCTATAACCTATATTCAACTAGAACTATCACTGAAGGTGATTAATACCCCCGCTTTGGGTTTTTAGAGGAATGCACTTCTGATCATGTAGGCGAAGGCCATAAGGAAATGTATACATAAAGATCATTTTTTGTTGTTGAAATTTGTTTTTGCATGTGGACAGCACTGAATACTTAAAGAGCCCACACATATATGGTTTACATTTGGAAAAACACATTTACAATGTGCAACATGTTTTCAAAATCGGTTCATTAATGTAGGAGGAGTTGCACACACAAGAATCCCATTTGAAAACCCATAATAAATCCAAGTTAAAGGGAGATAACCTGGTTAAAATTGTCGCAGATCCAAAATTTGGGAATATGCGTATGTTCACTTAGTTGTGATAATGTTTGAAAGGTTTCGTCAAAATTGATTGATAAATGTAGGAGGAGTTGCACGCACAAGAATTTCATGTAGAAACCCATAATAAATCTAAGTTAAAGGGAGATAACCTAGTTAAAATTGCCACAGCTCAAAAATTTTGGAATATGTGCATGTTTACTTAGTAGTGATGATGTCTGTAAACTTTTGTCCAAATTGATTGATAAATGTAGGAGGAGTTGCGCACACAAGAATTTCATGCAGAAACCCATATTAAATCAAAGTTCAAGAGAGATAACCTGGTTAAAATTGTCGCAGATCAAAAAGTTTGGAATATGCACATGTTCACTTAGTAGAGATGATGTTTGAAAGGTTTCATCAAAATCGGTTCATTAATGTAGGAGGAGTTGCGCACACAAGAATTTGTTCGAACGGAAAGACATAATAAATCTAAGTCGAAGGGAGATAACCTGGTTAAAATTGTCGCAGATCAAAAATCTTGGAATATGCGCATGTTCACTTAGTAGTGATGATGTCTGAAAAGTTTTGTCCAAATTGATTGATAAATGTAGGAGGAGTTGCACGCACAAGAATTTCATGTAGAAACCCATAATAAATCTAAGTTAAAGGGAGATAACCTAGTTAAAATTGCCACAGCTCAAAAATTTTGGAATATGTGCATGTTCACTTAGTAGTGATGATGTCTGTAAACTTTCGTCCAAATTGATTGATAAATGTAGGAGGAGTTGCGCACACAAGAATTTCATGCAGAAACCCATATTAAATCAAAGTTCAAGAGAGATAACCTGGTTAAAATTGTCGCAGATCAAAAAGTTTGGAATATGCACATGTTCACTTAGTAGAGATGATGTTTGAAAGGTTTCATCAAAATCGGTTCATTAATGTAGGAGGAGTTGCGCACACAAGAATTTGTTCGAACGGAAAGACATAATAAATCTAAGTCAAAGGGAGATAACCTGGTTAAAATTGTCGCAGATCAAAAATCTTGGAATATGCGCATGTTCACTTAGTAGTGATGATGTCTGAAAAGTTTTGTCCAAATTGATTGATAAATGTAGGAGGAGTTGCGCACACAAGAATTTCATGTAGAAACCCATATTAAATCAAAGTTCAAGAGAGATAACCTGGTTAAAATTGTCGCAGATTAAAAAGTTTGGAATATGTACATGTTCACTTAGTAGAGATGATGTTTGAAAGGTTTCATCAAAATCGGTTCATTAATGTAGGAGGAGCTGCGCACACAAGAATTTGTTCGGATGGAAAGACATAATAAATCTAAGTCAAAGGGAGAAAACCTGGTTAAAATTGTCGCAGATCAAAAATCTTGGAATATGCGCGTGTTCACTTAGTAGTGATGATGTCTGAAAAGTTTTGTCCAAATTGACTGATAAATGTAGGAGGAGTTGCACGCACAAGAATTTCATGTAGAAACCCATAATAAATCTAAGTTAAAGAGAGATAACCTAGTTAAAATTGCCACAGCTCAAAAATTTTGGAATATGCGCATGTTCACTTAGTAGTGATGATGTCTGTAAACTTTCGTCCAAATTGATTGATAAATGTAGGAGGAGTTGCGCACACAAGAATTTCATGCCGAAACCCATATTAAATCAAAGTTCAAGAGAGATAACCTGGTTAAAATTGTCGCAGATCAAAAAGTTTGGAATATGCACATGTTCACTTAGTAGAGATGATGTTTGAAAGGTTTCATCAAAATCGGTTAATTAATGTAGGAGGAGTTGCGCACACAAGAATTTGTTCGAACGGAAAGACATAATAAATCTAAGTCAAAGGGAGATAACCTGGTTAAAATTGTCACAGATCAAAAATCTTGGAATATGCGCATGTTCACTTAGTAGTGATGATGCCTGAAAAGTTTTGTCCAAATTGATTGATAAATGTAGGAGGAGTTGCGCACACGAGAATTTCATGTAGAAACCCATATTAAATCAAAGTTCAAGAGAGATAACCTGGTTAAAATTGTCGCAGATTAAAAAGTTTGGAATATGCACATGTTCACTTAGTAGAGATGATGTTTGAAAGGTTTCATCAAAATCGGTTCATTAATGTAGGAGGAGTTGCGCACACAAGAATTTGTTCGGATGGAAAGACATAATAACTCTAAGTCAAAGGGAGAAAACCTGGTTAAAATTGTCGCAGATCAAAAATCTTGGAATATGCGCATGTTCACTTAGTAGTGATGATGTCTGAAAAGTTTTGTCCAAATTGATTGATAAATGTAGGAGGAGTTGCACACACAAGAATTTCATGTAGAAACCCATAATAAATCTAAGTTAAAGGGAGATAACCTAGTTAAAATTGCCACAGCTCAAAAATTTTGGAATATGCGCATGTTCACTTAGTAGTGATGATGTCTGTAAACTTTCGTCCAAATTGATTGATAAATGTAGGAGGAGTTGCGCACACAAAAATTTCATGCCGAAACCCATATTAAATCAAAGTTCAAGAGAGATAACCTGGTTAAAATTGTCGCAGATCAAAAAGTTTGGAATATGCACATGGGAGTTGCGCACACAAGAATTTCATGCCGAAACCCATATTAAATCAAAGTTCAAGAGAGATAACCTGGTTAAAATTGTCGCAGATCAAAAAGTTTGGAATATGCACATGTTCACTTAGTAGAGATGATGTTTGAAAAGTTTCATCAAAATCGGTTCATTAATGTAGGAGGAGTTGCGCACACAAGAATTTGTTCGAACGGAAAGACATAATAAATCTAAGTCAAAGGGAGATAACCTGGTTAAATACCTGGTTAAAATTGTCACAGATCAAAAATCTTGGAATATGCGCATGTTCACTTAGTAGTGATGATGTCTGAAAAGTTTTGTCCAAATTGATTGATAAATGTAGGAGGAGTTGCGCACACAATAATTTCATGTCCGGAAAGACATACGGACGGACGTACAGACGGACGGACAGACGGCCAGACGGACGTACGGACGTACAGGGCGATTCCTATATAGCCCCCACTTCTTCGAAGCGGGGGTATAATTAACACGTAAAATTGGTACTGGAGGTATGGTAAATGGTTTTGTGTTGGAAAATTATATTCAATTAACAGGATTATTCAGTTAAGAGATATCCGATTAAGTGGGCTCCACTGTAATTGTAAATAACAGGAGGCAAACAAGGATGAGTAATGAATGTGTATAGGGATTTAATGCTGCGTTTTCAAAAGTTGGATGCCTGAGGAATACTCTTAAAATACTATGTTTGTGGCATTCTATTTACGCACAGAAGTATTTAGAGAGTCTAACTTTTTAGCATGAATTGGATCAGATGTATTGTCATTTCCAGGAACAGGTTGAAAATGAAAATCTTAATTATGAATATGTTAAACATAGAACATAACATAACATTACACAACATGTATAGAGGATATCTAGTGTTTTTGAGTGGATACCGAATATTATCTCATGAGTGACCAAGACAAATGTTTATTTTTTCCATTTCTCTCAGTCACAAGCGAGATAATTTTCGGTATCCACTCAAAAACACTAGATTTTCTTTTTATTATACGTTTTTTATAAGAATCTGATAATTCCACTCGTTTCAACCTTGAATTGATGCGTGAAAGTAAACAGTGAAATGAATCATTGATACGTGAAAGTGATTTGATTGATATTCAGAACAGATAGCGTCTTGCAATCTGATTCAGCTGGTGGGTTTCTAGTCCAAACATGGCCTGAAAGAGTGTAATATAAGTTTTTGGTTTGGTACGTCCTTTGAAAGGACGTACCAAACCAAAAACTTATACTACGCACTTTCAGGCCATGTTTGGACTACAGCGTTTCATGCATCAATTCAATGTGAATACATGTTGAAATATTGCTGGAAATAATCGGTATCCACTCAAAAACACTAGGTTTTCTTTTCATTATACGTTTACCGGGTATTTTCAGAGCCCATAACCTTTATAACTTAATTTCTAGTATAAAGGAAAGATCATTATTTATAGGTTATGTTTTTTTTAAATAAGTAATTGCCCCTGCCTTATAACACTGAGGCTTGGGAATACTCATTGGAGCGAGCTCATTCAGCCTGCTGCGACGTGGTGTCGTAAGCAGCTTTGTTTAGGCAATGCTATATTTTTCCTGTTATTCAGGAGCACATTGAGAAGCTCTTGCCCATAATTTCTTTGGTTAAAGGATCAACACGCCACTGTTCATATGTATAAAATAATTCTTTTATGTGCAGTTTCTGGAACGTCTACAAAATCTATCTACACAACCCCTAGTGCTTTACGTCATAACATTATTTTGTAAATATTTGTATAACGTATTTTATAAAAGTAAAAATGCCTAAAGATCCACAGAGAAAGCGGTGAAAGCTCTAGCAGGAATAAATTTAATAATTTGTTGTATTTGTTTTGAACTTTGATTTTTTCTTATAACTACCAGCACAAGGATTTGTTTATAAACTTCTGATACACATATTTATATAGATGTGTTATTCTAATATTTAATACTGTAGGTTTACTCTTAAGCCATTGTCCGAACCATTTTTTCCTTTTCCTGTTACTCTTGAGTGGAGAGAAGCATAAACTTGAAGTTAGCCACTATGATCCAGCATCTTGACCTAGATGTCAAGGATCAAAACAAACATTTGACGACAATCTCCAATACAAACAAGCAAATCAAACAGAATCTTAGTGAACAAGATCAGCTGAAGTAAGCAAAAACATAGGCTACTCTCCCCTAACAACATAGTTGCAATGAGAGCATTACCACCATCCCATTGATGTTAAATGACACACACTCAAAACCTATCTGTAGTGATCAGGTTATATTATTATTTTGGTGCCTTTCATACCTGCCTTTCATGTCAAATAAATAAATAAATTCTGAAGACAAAACAGGAGAGAACAAGTGCAACGACGATTGCCAGCGATCAGACAATCATCTGCCACGGTAGGTGGATTACTGTGAAATATATTGATATTTCCTCAATAAAACCCAAACAAATATGGATATCAAAGGAACAACTCAACAAACTATTCCCAATATTATAAATAATAATCACTAAAAGTCCTTTCTGTTCAGGCCGAATGGTTGCAGCATTCTAAGTGTGAAGATCCAATGGACCTCTTGCGTCCGGCGCTGTATGGTGGTGTTGGGTCCTTCTGGGTCGGAGTATAGGACCTGTATGATACGGTAACTTAAGTCCGATATTTGATGAGATGCTTGGTTAAAATGTATGCTGACTGGGGTGTCCCGTTGGTGTTTAATGTCAGCAATATGCTAAATTTGAAACAAAAGCATGAAAGCATCTCTGAGATACAGTGGTAACATTACACAAGATAATATGCACAAAAATATTACGCAAGAAAAAGGTTAAGTAAGGCTAATTTGCATAATTTATGCACGAGAAAAAAAACCTGTATGATATGTTATTTATCTTATGCTGCTAGACCTCCATACCAAACATAATTGAAATTGGAAATGTCATTCAGAAGTTCTGAGTGTATAACGAATTACATGCAATTTCCAACAAAAATTGCCGCCAATCGGACATCTTGAATTTTTGGGGGAAAAAAATTGACGTGCATCAATTTTTCCTAATGCCCCATCAAACCTGAAAGTTTTAAACAAAAGTGTCAAAGCATCTCTGGGATACAGGTGGTAACAGTACACAACATAATACGCACAAAATATTACCCGAAAAAAAGGTTAAGTTAGGCTAATTTGAATAATTTATTCATCAGAAAAAAACGTGTATGATATGTTATTTACCTTATGCTGCTAGACCAGACCTCCATACCAAAACTTATTGAAATTGGAAATTTAAATTTTATAGTAAATTTCCTTTCTTATACCTACCACAATTGTTTACTGCAGGCTTGCACTACAGTGGAAGTCCCTAACCCGGAAAATATACTCTCTATTTTGATCTTTCCCAAGGGATTTGGGAAAGAAAAGTGGTGCAAAAGCACCAAGAAAAAATAAGCCAAAACTGGGTTGAGTGCTATCAGCACAGGCAGTAACTAAATAATCATTCTTTTGAATCCGTCATCATTGGAGTTATGTGATCAGCGGGGAGGAAGGATTCTTACCCGAATAAGAAGATGGGAGGGCCTCCATGTAAACAATTGTGGTAGGTATAATAAGAAAGGAAATTTACTATAAAATTTAAATTTCTTATCAACCTACCTTACAACTGTTTACTGCAGACTGAATAGGCAATAGGAGGGAGGGAATCACATAACCAACCCCCACATAACCCAATTGCACTGGAACCGTGGACAGAGGAAGAGGTCACTAGGCCTATCAAACCATAGCATCACAATCATTAGTAAAAGACAATGAGAGATGAGGCGTACGGTTCTGTGCGATGCACAGACAGACAGGACAGTAACAGCACAGAGCTGGAACTGACCTTGTAAGAAGCCTAATGGCTAGGATAGACAACAGCCTGAGCAGAAGAAAGAGGGCCCAAAGCAAAAAGGTCCTCCACCTGCTCCTGCAACTGACGCAGATAGAAGGTGGAGAAAGTAGAAGCATTTCTCCAGTAGGCTGCCTGCATAACATCCGACAACTTGACCGAGTAAGCATAAGTCCAACAGGCAGACAATGCATGCACCTTGAGGGCAGAAATACGATTGGTAATACAATCGTCAGTCACTAGACGAGCGTAAGCCGCACGAATAGCAAGACAAATCCATCGAGAAATCGACTGAGGAGAGATCCTTTGTCGACCAGGAATAAGAGACAGAAAAAAATTGTTTCCTGCCCTTCATAATGAACTGCGTCCGATTGAGATAAATGCGAAGTGCACGAACTGGACAGAGCAAAGGGCGATTACCCTCAGCAGAAGGAAGAGCTCTGATACAGATAGGAGGTGGAGTCGTTTCTGATATCTGATTCTTGGCCAGAAAGGAGCAATCAGTGGTAAACATAACACTGTTGGGAGAGCTCCTGAAAACGGCTGGGTCAACCGAGAGTGTGTGATGCTCACTAACCCGTCTGGCTGAGGTAAAAGCCATCAGAAAAGCCATCTTGTATGTGAGAAAACGTATATCCATCTGGGATAAAGGTTCGAACGGTGCCCCCCCACCTCCCCAAGCAAAGCAGCACCCAAGAAAGATTCCATCTTGGGGTAAGCTGCAAAGTCCTAGGCCTTTTCAAAGAAAAATGCCGAACAAGCTTGGAGAGGTATGGATTAGTGCCGATACGACGCTGTCCCACATACGAAAAGGACTCTGAAAGCATGGACCTGTACCCTTTGATGGTAACAGGCTGGAGACCCCGAGAATCAAACAGATATACCAGAAACTCCCGCAATCTGTGTTATCGAAGGATTGGCATAATCAACAGAGTGATCGGCACACCATCGACATTAGAGATTCCACTTAGCCGCATAGGCTAAACCAGACTGCCTCCTTGAAGAAGAAATGCAATCCACTGCTCGTCTTGAAAAACCTCTACGGAGGAGACAGGACCTGACAAAAGATATGCGTGAAGGCACAATGAAGTCGGGTCGATGTGAAACCTCCTTGGGTGACCTTGGCTAGCGATCAGAATGATTCAACAACTGCAGGTTCGTATCTTGGCTAGAACCTGAGGCAGAATCAGAACCGGCGGGAAGGCATAGCCAACAAGACCGTTCCAATTGAGTGACAGAGCGTCCACAGCAAAAGCCAGAGGATCTGGACATGAAAGTGTCCACCTGATGGTTCCAATGAGTCGCAAAGAGATCGATGTGGGGATGACCCCAGAGATCGCAAAGCAACTGGAACACCGCCCTGTGGAGCATCCACTCGGTGGAAATGACCCTGTCCCGTCGGGACAGGGAGTTGGCTAGGACGTCCAGACAACCGGGAATGTGATGAACCACCACTCCGGCGTTGACTTCCTGAGCGAGCAGTAGAAGATCCCGAGCCAATTCATACATGGGAACTGAGTTCTTGCCGCCCTGGTTCCGAATGTAAGCAACCACTGTCGAATTGTCGGTCAACAGAAGGACCTGGCGATTCAAAAGGTGGGGGATACACTGCCAGAAACTCAAAAGAGCAAGAAACTTGTGAAGAGCTGCTTGATCCTGGTCCCAAACACATGAAGGGAAAGACCTAGAGGATCCAACATCGCGCCCCATCAGAGATTGCTGGCGTCTGCTGTCAGAACACGATCGGATGTGGGTAAGTCCAACAGAACTCCCTGCATAATCCACTGAACATCCATCCAGGGGAGAAGGTGACAATGAAGCAGACATGTTAACGCTCCCGGAATGTCCGGGAAAATCCCGAAATTTCAGTGTTGTTCCCGGCCTTCCAGACAGGATTCAGTTTTGGACCAAAAATCCCAGAAAACAAATATTTCTTTCCCATTGTAACTTATGTAAAACGTTGGGAGTCAAATCACATTGCATTTCAAACTCTGGTAAAAAACTCACGAAGCAGTAAAATATGGATTTAAGTTAAATTTATTTAAGAAAAGGGTATTTTATGATATATATTTCAACTGTGTTCATGTTTATTTCTGTTTTTTTCTTCGTAAAAGGAGATTCGTGAGATTTGCGAGTGTCGAAGTGAAAATGATTTACTTTCAAAAAACTGAAAACTCCACCTTCATGTAAATGCAGTTTTTTTGTAAATAAAATATATGAAAAGGAATTAAATAATATATATTTATTTATTTATTCATAGAATAGCTTCAATTCTCATTCTTTTTTCAAATCAAAACGTAAACAACACCTTGACCTCAACTATTTAATACAGTTTAAAAACAGGTTAAAATCGCTTAGGATGCCAAATAATTATGACTGTATATTTATACACAATGGACTTAAATTCTAACACTACATTTATTCCGTTGTGCTGACTAGAGAACTGTTAACTGTTGGCCGTCTGTACCCAGAAAACTTCGGATGGAATTAAAAAAAATTATTTTTTTTTAAAATGCTTCAATGATGAAAACAAAAGTTTTGTGCAGGGCGCAAATGTCCACACATGCATGAAGGAATTTGATAAAGATACTTTCCAAGTACTAATCTTCTTGAAGTAACTGAACGTTAGGACATCTTTTCCTGTTAACATTTCCAGACTTGGGAAATTATTAGCTTAGTAGACTTTGATAAAAGTAACCATAGGTGGTGGTGCTCTGTGTGTGTATGTGTATTTGTGTGTGTGTGTGTGTGTGTGTGTGGGGGGGGGGGGGGGGGAGGTGGTCATGAAGAAATGGATGGTTGGGGGGGGGGGGGGGGGGGTCAAATCAACAATTTTTTTTAATGAATTTGTAACATAGCATGAATGCATCAGCATAACTGACAACAAGATCTGGATATAGGCCTAACCTGGTGTTAATGGTTATCCATGAGCTGAAAATTTGCAAGTTTTTTCTTCTGTTTTGTCCCCCGTGTGAACTTTTCCCTGAAATCCATCCCATTTCCCTGAAAATCACCCTCAGGTTCCCTGAAAAATTATTCTGGAGGTTAACATGAGAGACTCCGGTAACTGAAGCACCAGATCCAGAGGATCGACATTTGGCCTCCAACGACTGAGCAGAAAGTGTTGGAGAGGTCTGACATGCGGCAGACCAAGAGGAATGAAATTCGTCACCGAACCACAGAGGCCGAGCAGCCGGAGAATACTCCTGAGCTGTCGTGGACGTAGACTGGGACAGAGTCAGAGCAAAAGCTGAGAGAATCACAGCCCTTGCCCAGGGAACTGCCACCATATTCAGCTGAGTACAGAAGTCCATCCCCAGATGACAAAACAACTGAGAAGGGACCAGGTCCGACTTCTCCTCGTTGACTCTGAACCCTAGCGACATGAGCAGGTTCAACAGTGTGTCGACATCTGACTCCAGAAAGGCAGCATCGGAATGCCTCTGGAGGACTGTGTGCAATGGAAGGCTATCACATGCGACATCAGTCAGGTGAAGGCCCAAGGAGCGATCGATAACCGGTTGGAGTCGGCCGTCCTTCTTTGGCACCAAGAACAGGCGGGAATAAAATCCCACTGAATGAATGTTCTTGACGATCTTGATCACCCCCTTTGACAGGAGATTGTCTATCTCCGTGATCAAAAGTTCCCGACGTGTAACGTCTAAACAAACTTGTGTTGGAAGAGGAACTCTCGACAGAGTGGGGTGCCTCCAGAAGGATATCCGCAGCCCGGAGCGAACAACATCTAACACCCAAGGATCGGATGTGATTGTGGCCCAAGGGTCTGCAAACTGTGATATCCTTCCTCCAACCTGGGACAAATCGAGGTGAGGACCTTCATTTCGAGCCCCGGCGAGGCCCATGAGAGGAGAAACAGCCTCCTCTACCATATGAAGAATCCCGAGTCCTCCCTCAAGCCTGTCAATGCTTACCCTACCCCGTGAGTAAGAAGTAGAAGCGGCGTCAGGAGGATCAGCCCTTGGCTTCGCAGAGGAAGCAGAAGGGTGCTTGTTAGGCTTTGGACGGCCCCTTCCTCCAACAGAAGGCTGATCAAGCTGATGTAGCATCAGCTGATCTTTAGAATGACGTAGGATGTCATCCCGGACCGTCGCCACAGAACCATGGAATTGTCACGGAACCGCCAAAGAAGCAAATCAAAGAGCAGCGCGCTGCCCCTCAGGAAGGGAATGGCTTGTGTCCAACAGAGCGTCCCGGCAACTCATTCCAAGTTAGCCGTGTTACAGGTATGCGTGTGAGTAAGATGCATGAGCGCCTTGGAAAGCCTTGGAAAGCAACGCAAAGGAGCCTGTATGTCGTCAAACTTATCTGGCGGCAGATAAGCAGCTAAAACAGAAACAACGAGATCTGAGAGAGAAAGCATGCGCAGCATCTCTCTCGATAAGCCCAACAGGGACTCCAGAGTCACCATAGGAAAAAGGGCTGACTTGGGCTTGGAAAGGGGGTGCGCCTGGAAACCACTAGTAACCGCGCTGGAGGCAACGGGAAGGCTCTTGGAACGAACCTGAGCTCACAGCCCGTGTCAGCCGGTTCGATGTGGGAACGAACTGGCAAAGTGGCTTCACTCCTGACCCTTTTAACCAGCGAAGGGTCATGATCCTCAAATACACCCAGCGTGGGGCGATGGGTGGCAGCCAAAACACCCGAAGGCAGATGCGTATAGGGGTGCGACATACCCCAAGGATCCACAGTGCGGGAACTCAGGAGAGTCGCCGCGGACCTCTGAGGGACAGAAGGTCCAGGCTGCACAAAAAGCATTGGTCATGCAAAACTTGCCATGGAACCAGAGTGCATGGACGGAAACACAACAGAGTCCATGATGACCCCATCATGAAAATCCGAATCCAATGAGAAAACTGTTGGGCTTGACGGCTGAGAGAACACAGCAGAGGATTCGGTTGGCAGCCCCTTCCAACTTCGCCGAGTTGAAGTCAGGGAAGGCTGAGGCCGATACCCCACGTCCACACTACCAGGCATCTCTGCAGACCCCTGCAGGGATAAGCCGAGGCCGGCTGAAATGGTGACCGATGACGTAGCAGACGGAACAGCAGTCGCAGAAGATACGACAGGAGCTGTTGAAACCAGTGGAAAAGTGGAGAGAGCAACCGAGCTTGGCTCCAAAGGAGGAATCACAACCATAGTGACAGCCTCAGATGTCGACTGGAGAGGGGCCACAGTCCCGGAACCAGACATCTCCTCACCAGACAACTCAACAGCTCCCGCAGTATCCACCACAGTTAAAGACTGCACATCCCCCATGGAGGGGGTATAACTCTCACCAGACGTGGTCATGTCGGGAGGCCCCAAATGACAGCGTTCCCCCTCCCTGAAGGTGCGGGAGGAACGGCCACGAGAACACACCACATGCTTGGGCAAAAAGGCATAGCCCTAAAGGAACAGTCCTGGGCATAACAGAGGTGAGAGCAGTAGAAGAAAAGGTGAACTCAACAGATGTAGAAAGTAGAAGAACACCCCCAACTACGAGAGAATGGTGGCAGAAAATAAAGGACCGGTGGGAACACAACTGAATCCAGATGGCTGACAGGGACCCAAAAAAGAGAAATTCTGCCCTCAACAGAGATGAGAAATCCTGTCCATACAGCCCCCCCCCCCCCCCCCCCCCCATTGACACGTAACTCCAATAATAATAATAATATCCAAAAGGATAACATAAATTTATCAACCAAAAAATTTTATGTCCGAACCACACGGTACGCAAAAGTCGTGCACGAAAAAGAATATATAAAATACAATGAAAATGTGGTTGAAAATAATAACGAGAATATATAAAACACAGTTCTGTTATTATACGATCCTCAGATTCATAATTCCAGCCACAGGTAGCCATTATCAACGAGTTGAATTATCACTGTTTCTTAATAAAAATGGACGTCTCGCAACGCTGGCGGACGAAAAAAAGAATGATTCATTAGTTACTGCCTGTGCACTGGTACCGGAAGCCGTGGATCTGTACTAGGAGAAGAGCGTCCCCTACTGGGTTGTGCTGGTAGCACTCGACCCAGTTTTGGCTTATTTTTTCTTGGTGCTTTTGTGCCACTTTTCAAAACAGATCAAAATAGAGAGTATATTTTCCGAGTTGGGGACTTCCACTGTAATGCAAGCCTGTAGTAAACAATTGTAAGGTAGGTTGATAAGAAATGTCGTTCAAAAGTTCTAACCGTATAACGAATTACACGCACTTTCCAACAAAAAGGGCCGCCAGTCAGCCATCTTAATTTTTTTTTCGGAAAAAAATTGACGTGCATCAATTTTTCCTAATGCCCCATCAAATCTGAAAATTGGAGAAAGAGATACAGGACAGGACAGGACAGGACAGGGCAGGGCAGGACGGACGGATGGATGGACGGACGGACGGATGAACGGACGGACGGACGGATGGACAGACGGATGGACGGATGGACGGATGGACGGACGGGCGGACAGACAGACAGAAAGACAGACAGACAGACAGAGTGCAATCCAATAGTCCCCTTCACGGTGAAACCATGGGGGACTAATAATACATAAAAAAGCAGAAGTAACTACTAATGACAAGGAGCAATGACTGTTTGTGCAGCAACTACAGGACATAATGAATAAATGTCTCTGGCCTGTTCCTGTAGAACTCCCTAGGTAAGAGAAGGAAAAGGTAGTGCGATTCCTCCAGTAAGCTGCATGCATGAGATCATTAATAGATACTGAGTTAGTGCATACCCATAAGTAGCGAGGACCCTGATGGATCACTATAATAATTTGATTTCATACTGTGATACAAGCAAATGAATCAAACAATAGCAAAATAGACAAGGCGTGCTGGTAACAAGCTACAAGTGCACCGCCAGGCGGTGGATCAATATACAGCAGCCTATGAAGAAATTGCACTTGTGAAGAAATTTTTAGTTGAACAAAAGGTCAATAAATCCTTCAAAAATAATTGTACATTCCTGGCTTACAACCCATTAAAGTTGAATATATTGTTTTCAAGTTATTGCGTGGGGAATCAAAAGTCACCAAAACTCACAGATGGTTGTCATGGCGGCAATATTGGACATGCCAAAATGCTGGTTATCGAAAGGAACCATCCTCTAGTCATGACTAATCAACCATAAAAAAACAGTATCTGTTGGATGTATTGTTTTCAAGTTATAGCATGGACAAATAAAAGTTAACAGACGGACGGACAAATGGATGGACAGATGGATGGATGGACGGACAGACATTGATGCTGGTTATTGAAATGAACCATCCTCAAGTCATGAGTAATCAACCATAAAAAAACAGTATCTGTTGGATGTATTGTTTCAAGTTATCACGTGGGCAAACAAAAGTTAATGGATGGATGGATGGACAGACAGACAAATGGATGGACAGACGGACAATGATGCTGGTTATCAGAAGGAACCATCCTCTAGTCATGACTAATCAACCATAAAAACAGTATCTGTTGGATCAGCAAATGGACACTCAAAAGTCCCTAAAAATCCAAGATGGCTGCCATGGTGGCCATCTTCGATATGCCAGAATGCTGGTTATCGAAAGGAACCATCCTCTAGTCATGATTAATCAACCATAAAAAAGCAGCATCTGTTGGATCTATAGTTTTCAAGTTATCACGTGGACAATCAAAAGTCCCTGAAAATCCAAGATGACTGCCGTGTGGCCATATTGGATATGCCAGAATGCTGGTTATCGAAAGAAACCTTCCTCTAGTCATGACTAATCAACCATAAAAAAATAGTATCTGTTGGATCTATAGTTTTCAAGTTATCGCGAGGACAATCAAAAGTCCCTGAAAATCCAAGATGGCTGCCATGGTGGCCATATTGGATATGCCAGAATGCTGGTTATCGAAAGAAACCATCCTCTAGTCATGACTAATCAACCATAAAAAATAGTATCTGTTGGATGTATTGTTTTCAATTTATCGCGTGGACAAACAAAAGCTAACGAACGGACAGATGGACAGGCAGACATTGCCATACCATAATACGGCCCGCTCATATGAGCGGCCGTATGAAAATCCAGGTTATTTTTTCCTTACAACATGCTTCATATGCAAGAGTCCCCTCCCCCCCACTCTGGAGGAAACATGCTCAACAGTACACCAAAATTATAATATAACCTGAGAAGTCAATGTGAAATGTACACAAGTAACACATCAACTAAAAGGTCTATATGAAAAATAATGAAGAAGCTGTCAGAAAGCTGTCAGGGAGATGTCAATTTAGTATTAGATTGAAATCCAAAATACCAACCCAGAGGCAAAATAAACTATGATGAAAAATCTCTGTCCACAGATCTTATAAAAGGAAGGCTAGACAGAGAATAGAGAGTAACTACCCAAATAAGATCATTTGAGAAAGATGTAAGTCCTAATAAATGATCTGAATTGACACCAAATCAACTAGAAGTGAATCAGAACAATCAAAAATGGTGTTCCATATATTTAATATATGAACATGTAAGATAAACTTGGGCCATAAACTCGTGCAGGGAAAACATCAGAAAAGCATTGAGATAACAACCTTACTGAAAAAAGTGGCTTAGAGAGGTAAAGGGAAAAAAGGTCAAGAAGCAGAACTTGGATCTTGTTGACTGGAAGCAGCCCCATTTCAACTGAATGAATGGTAAGTACATAATCAGTGAAAACAGAGAAGGAACCAGCTTCCCCAAAGAAAATATAAACTGAGCGACAGAAATAATTCTATAATAGATGGCCAATGAACTTCCAAAAATAGTACAGAATTGTCAAATATTACTGAAGAATCGTGTCAATAAAAACGGATAAATCAGTTAATAAAAGTTCCATGTTACAATAAATAAAAATCATCATGGAAGATAATGCTCAACATAGCCTAAAAAGGGTAAAATCAAACCCTCAACTGAATAGGCTATCTGTCCGAATGTAAAAACAAAATATTTTCCATTCACAGAAATGAGGTTGAAATTTAAAAATTGATGCTCAGTATGGAGGAACAAACAAATCAACTCAAAAGTAGTTCCTTATGAATTTGAAGATTTCCCATATAAAGTAAGAAGCAATTAGAGGGAGAATCAGAAGTTCCAGTGAAAAAGAGAGTGTGAGCTGTCAGCCTACCTGCGTAACAAGGGGATGGCTGAGCTGCCCTGGAGAATAAGGATAGCAAAAGATCTCAATAGCATCCCGATGAAAAGAGATAGCAAATTTGGTGTAAACCGAGAAACCTGAAGCACTGAGAATCCTATCTTTAAGGAGTAGAACTCGAACTGAGACCAGATGCATGATGAATTCCGTACCCAGGAGAGTGAGTTACTGTGAGGGAATCAAATTAGAATTCTCCCAGCAACTGAAGTAGCTTATAACAAGAAAGGACATCATTTTCCAAAAGATTGGTGATTTTCATGTCTTTGGAGGAATGCCGTTTCATGAGCCATCACTTGATTCATCAGTCGTGTGAACACCGAAGGAGATAGGTTTTATCCGAATGGAATCACCTTGAACAGATAAGCAATGCTGTGGAATGAGAAACGAAGATACTTCCCAGGATGATGGCGAGTCAGAATATGGAAGAATGCATCTAATAGATCGATACTGGTCACAAAATTATTCTTGTGAATAGTGCTCCTCTGAGATCTGAATATTTCCATACGGAATTTTGGTGCTTGAATGAAAAAGTTCAGATAACTCAGGTCATTCAATGGTCTGAGTTGGCCGTTCCTCTTTGGAACGAGAAAGAGACCGCTATAAAATCCTGGCTACTCTGACTTGTGAATTACCTCAATCGCTTCTTTGTCGAAAAGCGTAGCTGTCGAAAAGCATAGCTATCTTGGAACCTAAGAGAGAAAGCTTGTGTTAGATCTGTGGGGGATCGTAGTTGGAATTGGATTGTGAGTGAGAGGTGGATTGTCTGTGAAAGGAGAAGCCTGAACTGAACAAGTTGAATGATTCAAGGGTTTAATGCAATTGTCTGCCATTGTGGTGAAAAGTTTGCAATCCAACACACAGGGCAAGTGATGTGAAGTGTGAAACTACACTTCCTGGCCTGGTCGAGGCCTGTTGGAGGAGAAACTACCATCAAGGGTTGGTGTGAGGTTTCTTGAACTGATCAGAACCTCGGAACTACTGGATATCAAGATTGGGCCGAGAAAGAGGAATGTCGAGACGAATAAGGCTGGTGTGAACCTCTGCCTAAGACAATAAGAAATGAGATGCTTCATCTAGTTGGCATAGTAGAAGCTTATCACAGGAATATTTAATGACATTGTCATTAACAGTTTGACACTTTTCATTGAACAACAGCAATCCAGAGATGGGAGAGTTGATGCTGTACATCTGGTAGAGAAGAATTGGAGTGTAATGTGCCATCTCGCCTGATAAACTCATGGTTGCCAACTGTAGCATGCAAAATACAGTGTGAAAGCATCCAGAATGGAGCTGCCGTATCATCAAACTCTTTGAGTTTTGACACTCAAGTGGCTTATGCTGCTATGAGGTGGGCCAAAAACAAGAGGATTTGGACAATTTCCCTAGAATTTTGATTATGGAATTGACAATATATGTTGATATAGTTATGGATTTTAGTGTGGAGAGCTTGAACATGAGTGACGCAGGTTAAAAAAACGTCAAGATTTTGAAAACATAACCCTCATCCACTTTGTTTCATAAATTATCCTGTAACATCATTCTGCTTGATCCTTCAGTGAAGAATCACCCATTGTTATGCATCATAAATCATTTGGCTTTATTGACTTAATTGGTTTACTGAAAACAGTGACCCCCAACTTGTAGGGAGCATGGTGACTGACATTTGTTAAAACACTGGACTTGAGATTAAAAGGTTAACAGTCTGAACTTGACTGGTGTTGTGTTGTGTCCTTGTGCACAACACTTCATCTGACTGCCTCTGTGGGTGCATTGTAATACTGTATACTAAGTCGCAGAGCATAATGATGGTACATTTGCTGATGCAACCATGCACATGCTGGGTTTGTAAGTTGGGAGAGTCTCTCGGTTACTCAATGTTGTTCAGCAGTTCTCTCCGGGTGCTCGGTCTTCCTCCACCGGTGTAACTGTTTAAGGTGATTTGACTCTGGCTGTTGAAAGTGTCATCAATAATAATTTTTTCGGAAACTGTAGGTGTGCAATAAGTACAGAACAGCATACACATTCGGACTGTCATTTTTTACTCCACTCGATCGATTTTGGCAGAGGGATAATATTGAACTCGAAGCCTTTGGCTTCTCATTCAATTTAATCCCTCCGCCCAAATCAATCTCATGCAATAAAACACGACAGTTCGAACGGAATGCCATTCTGTCTATATCTTTACCAACCTGTTATTACAATCCTTCTGGAAATTAGCAGGAAGAGGGTACACAGACTCTTTACTTTTTATTTTTAATGATATCATGTGACTGAAGATTCCCTTGTTTGGTTTGTCTCTACTACTACCTATTTTTGTATATTTTTATGCATATGTTTGGCTCCATATTAAAAAATTTCCCCATCGGGCCAAACTTTGTTTCCACCCGATGGCGACATTTATTACGGACGTAGCCGAAAATGGGCACTTTCTCAATGTAGAGGTGCATTCAATTTCTAAGCATTTCAAGGGGGTAAAAATTTACCAATTATTTGACTACGGAAAATGCTAATCAATTTTGCTGTGAACGATCGATAGTTGACTAATCAATTATTTGTGACAGCTCTGATTTTGTCTTTTTGTCTTTTTACTTGTATTAGAGAAAATAAATGCTTATTGTAAGATAAATTTGGTTTACAGTTCTACAAGGCAGGTAGATGGTCAAAGAACTGATTTACGCTGAACATTCACACTATTTGAAGGCAGCCTTTTGTTAAACTGCACCATTTTAGAAATGAGTGGTGTGAATTAAAAACAGATAAATGACCTCCCGAGGCCTCTCTTGTCGCTTGTCTTTCCATTTTCTTCTTGATGCTCCGAACTTCAAAATCTTTCTCACTGAGCAACTTGAACAGGCGACCATTTTCATCTTTATATTGCTGAAAATAACAGATTATGCAAATCATATAATATTTACTCATCAAGAAGATACACAGTAAAAACCCCGTTAATTGAATAACAATGTTGCAAGTAGCAAATATTCAATTAACAGGATATTCAATTAACCAGAACTTGTTTATTTTCATACACTTCTGGTGATAAATTGTTTATTTATTCTTTTACAGCTTGTTTGACAAAGCCTTTGGAAAATACAACTACCGAAGAGTTCTGTAAATCTGCAAATTCATAGGTTACCAAAATTACTTTCTGACAGATCATAATTTTTTTCTATTCAATTACAAGAGATGTATTCTGTAACCCATGTACAAGTAAAAGGTCAAATCAGTTATGGTACATTGTTCGGTATCTGCAATTTGTATGCCATTAACAGGGGTATTCCATTAAGATATATCCAACTAAGTGGGCCACACTGTACATATCATGATACAAGTCAATCTCTTCCATTAAGAGACCATCATCACTGATAGATGTAGTTAAGGGTAATTTATCAGAGGTATTGATCAGAATGCATGGCATGTTAGCACATCTGCTTTTTTCCACTGAAGTCAAATTTCCTGTTATTCATGAACAAATACTGAATTAAAGGGCCCTGCAAAGCTTCGAGATTCGATTTTGAATCTTAAGTTGGTATTCAGTTCGATTCAAAATCGGCTGTCTGATTTGTTTTCCTTCAACTCTTTTCACTGGAATTTTGCTTGGTATAAGCCATCTTAGTCGTCTCACAAAAGATATAGCTGAGATAGAAACTGTAAAGTGTACATAAATAATATTGAAAATAAAGACTGAGTGTAATTTTTGCTATATTAACATAAAAAGTATATGTACCCATGCCACCATCCATGCTAATTTCAGTTTCAGTAGTCACTACCACTGCTGAAAGCAAATTTAAAGTTCCAAAGCAATATTGACGATGAGTTCAAGGTTGCTAGTGGCTAGCCCTGTGCAGTGCCCAGTAGGGCTGCACGATATTCAAAACTGAATACCGGTATTCAAAAAAATACCGCGGTATACCGGTATATCGAAAACTGTTCAGATACATGAACATAAGTACCACAATCGAGACTTCAGGAATCACAGTTGGAACGAATTAGCATACCTTGATGATGCGGTTCGAAAAACCTTTACCCAACGCAGATGATATCAAAATTTATTATTTTAAAAATTAGTTTGTCAGATTTTTCCAAAAAATGCAACAAAACCATGTCATGTGACCCCTCCATTGGAGGGGTCACATGATATGGTTTTGCTGAATGTTTGGAAAAATAATATTTTTTCAACAGCTCAGTTTATATATCAACCGGGTAGATGTGGACGAATCGTTAGGCAAATGGACGAGCTCGTTCCAATGAGGGGGTCACTTGATACAGTTTTGATGAAATTTTTGAAAATTATTTTTTCAACTGCTGAATTTGTATATTATGTGGGCACATGCAGATGATTCCTTGGGAAAAGGGATAATATTATTCATTCAGGGCCACAGCAAAAAAAAATCAAGACATACTGAAAATGAAATTGCTGGTAAATAAATGATGATGATAAACCGATATATTTGTAATTACACCGGTATTCAATCGATATTGGTCTGAATACCGGTATATATCGGTTTATCGATATAATGTGCAGCCCTAGTGCCCAGAAAAGAATTCTCGCACCCATTTCTGTTTTTGAACAAAAATCCTTACTGGGTAATATTTCAACTACATCATCAAGGCATGCTTTCAACAAAGGCATGCCTTGATGATGTAGTTAGAATATTTTATCAATCTTCAAGACACCTGTATTCGATTCGAGGTTTGATTCAATTTTGAATAATAGGCTTGAATCGATTCGAGATTTGATTGAAATAAAAAATATGTGATTCGCAGGGCTCTACTGAATTACCAAATTTATACTTGGATATATCATCAGAATGACCATTAACAAACATATTTGGGTGTTCAGAGAGAGAAAGCAGGTAAGTAAGTACATGAAATTGTGAGTCAGTTCTGTAGTGCTGAGGTGGACGATCACCCTCACTCTATGAAAACAAGGAAAGCAGAAAAGCCCACCTAAAACTTCCTGGTAAATACAGATTATCACAACAATCAGATGATCTGGTTTGTCAGATTCCACAGAGTTGAAGAGACCAGATCAGTCAGATCAAATATGATCACGTTTGATCTGGTCTTGTCACAGAGATAGAATATGACAACCCAGATTGACTGACTATAGTAATAATTTGTTTATCATATGACAGCAGATGTTTAAAAATTGAATATAAAACATGAAATGTAGGTCTACACAAAAAAAAGAGAGAATGGAAGTCTGTTTGAAAGGTTCTGCACCAATGTACTCTAGTTTTTATTTTGTGTTTGTAAAATTATCGCTTCTGGAATCTCTGATTGACAGTGATGTCAATGAGATTACTGAGAGGCTCATTTGACAAAGGCATGATAAGGATTCAGAAAAGATGAGACTAGTCTTCTGGTGAGTTGACAGGAAAAATGGAAATTTCAAGGAATTTCTGTATTTATCATTTGTCACTCAGGCCAAATGCTTAATTTTGACCCCCCCTCCCCCCCCCACCATTCCAAAAACAATAAAAAACAAGAGGCCCCAGTGGGCCTTAGGCACTCACCGAATGTTCCATACTGTTAAGACACAATTTTATCAAAAGCTATTCTTAAGGTTCTACAGAGTAAATCTATACTCTCTGTGGAGCTAAAACATCAACAGGACTGAATGGCACAATGCTGCTGATCAAATATCAAAAGATTCTGCATGATGGTTCTGAAGAAGATTTTTAAAGAATTTTCCTTGAATTGCACAAAGTAAACATTCACGCCCCCATAGTGAGGCCCAGTATTGATCGAGGGACTCAATTTGAACAAACTTGAATCAGAACCTTACTAAGATGCTACATACCAAATATCAAAAGATTTTGCCCACTGATTCGGGAGAAGATTTTTAAAGAATTTTTTCTTAAATTGCACTAAGTGAAAATTCACGGCCCATAGGGAGCCCCAATATTGATCGAGGGACTCGATTTGAACAAACGTGAATCAGACGCATGCCAAAATTCTGCATACCAAATATCAAAAGATTCTGACCATTGGTTCTAGAGAAGAAAATTTTTGAAGATTTTTTCTTAAATTGCACCAAGTAAAAATCCACGCCCCCATAGGTTGCCCCAATATTGATCGAGGACCTCGATTTCAACAAACTTGAATCAAACTCATACCAAGTTGCTGCATACCAAATATCGAAAGATTCTGCCCATTGGTTCTGGAGAAGAAAATTTTTGAATAATTTTTCTTAAATTGTACCAAGTAAAAATTCACGCCCCCATAGGGAGCCCCAATATTGATCGAGGGACTCGATTTGAACAAACTTAAATCAGCCCCATACCAAGATGCTGCATACCACATATCAAAAGATTCTGCCCATTGGTTCTGGAGAAGAAGATTTTTAAAGAATTTTTCTTAAATTGCACTAAGTAAAAATTCACACCCTCATAGGGAGCCCCAATATTGATTGAGGGACTCGATTTTAACAAACTTGAATCAGACCCATACCAAGATGCTGCATACCAAGTATCAAAAGATTCTGCCCACTGGTTCTGGAGAAGATTTTTTAATAATTTTTCTATAATTCATACTGTGCTATCAGAGTTATGCCCCATACAGAGCCCCCAAGGGACGTGGCCATTTCATTTGAACAAACATGAATTGCCATATAGTAATGAACATCCACATGAAGTTTCGTGAAAATCGGACCAGTGGTTTCAGAGGAGAAGTCGTTTGAAAAATGTTCACGACGTCGGACGACGCCGACGGCAAGTGATAAGTTGAGCTCCCTTCGGTGAGCTAAAAACTAGAGCCCTGTACAGTCTTCCATAGATGCAGAGACAAGGAAGTGTCCACAATTCCCACCAATAACCATTCTTTTGTGATGCCTTAATGTAGGGAGGCTAGAGTTAATAACTCACAGGAGGGCACTTCATGTCTGGGACAGTGTTGGGTATGATAAATATTAAAATTTTTTAGTAAATTTTGTTTCTTAACATACCTACCACAATTGTTTACAATTGGCTGTAACATAAGTGCAAGCCCTACTTCGGAACTAACTCAAGCTTTTAGAATCTTTTCCAAACGAGATGGAAAAGTACTAGAGTGCAAAAGCACGAAAAAGATCGAAAAAAGGGTCGAGCGAGACCAGCGCTCGAAATTACAGGTACTCTCTCTGCACACCTCTTGCGTTTACCGAGCGCATGCGCAACAACCGTGACGTCAATTCCGTATTTCCGCCAACGAGAAGTTTGTGATTTAGCGGGGAGGCATCGATATCAAAGATATCCCCAAGGAGGGTGGGCCTCCGGTAAACAATTGTGGTAGGTATGTTAAGAAACAAAATTTACTAAAAAATTTTAATTTCTTTTCAACCTACTCACAATTGTTTACAATTGGCTGAATAAACAATAGGAGGAGGTGAATCACATAACCAATACCAACAAGAGTAGCAGAACGAAAGCAAGGATGGCAGAGAACAAAAACGAAAACCTGTAATGAAGATAGAGAGAAGGCACCTGAAAAGAACAAGGCTGAGAGAAGCGCAACCTCGACAAAAACAATTTAACGAGGGTGCACAACAGCCTGAGCAGCAACGAGAGGGCCTAAAGAATAAAGGTCCTCAGATTGCTGCTGAAGGTGGCGGAGATAAAAGGAGGAGAAGGTAGAAGCATTCCTCCAGTAAGCCGCATTCATAACATCACGGAGCGAAACAGAATTGGAGAACGCCCAGGATGTAGAAATGGCACGAACCTCGTGAGCATTAAGCCGGTTCGAAACAAGATCCGATGCAGACAAGCGAGAATAAGCCAGCTTGATTGCAAGACAGATCCACCTGGAAATAGAATGGGAAGAGATAGACTGCCGCTTAGGAATGAGAGACAGAAAGAATCTCTTCCGATCCCTCCTAATGAACTGAGTGCGAGTAATGTAAGTCTTGACCGCACGAACAGGACAAAGAAGAGGCCTCCGTCCATCTACAGCAGGGAGAGCCCAAATGCAGATGGGAGGAGGTACCGAATCGGGGAGTT
The DNA here is from genome assembly GCA_031216915.1 of Pictodentalium vernedei. Lineage (NCBI taxonomy): Eukaryota > Metazoa > Mollusca > Scaphopoda > Dentaliida > Dentaliidae > Pictodentalium > Pictodentalium vernedei. Next base: position 229,680,709 of record CM062289.1, on the reverse strand, counting down.
GATTCTTAGCCAGAAAAGAGCAATCAGTAGTGAATGTGACACTGTTAGCCTCATTTCGGAAGAAGGCAGAATCAACAGATAGCGCATGAAGCTCACTGACTCGACGAGCAGAAGCAAACGCTAGAAGAAAAGCCGTCTTATAGGTGAGAAAACGCATGTCGGTCTCAGATAAAGGCTCGAAAGGTGCCCCCTCCAAACAGTGCAACACCCATGCCAAGTTCCACTTGGGTGTAAGACGCAAAACTCGAGGCCTCTTCAAAGAAAAGTGCCGAATAAGTTTGGAGAGGAAAAGATTACGACCGATACACCGTTTTCCCACATAGGAGAAAGTATCAGACAGCATAGACCGATAGCCCTTAATCGTAATAGGCTGGAGGCCCTTGGAGTCAAAAAGAAAAACCAGAAAATCCGCAATTTGAGCGATAGACGGATCACGGTAATTCACATTGTGATCTGAACACCAGCGGCAGAAAACCTTCCACTTGGCGGCATAAGTCATTCCAGTTGAAGGTCGCCGCGATGCAGAAATGCACTCCACTGATCGTCTCGAAAAACCTCTACGTCGGAGACTGGACCTGATAAAAGACAGGCGTGAAGGGACAGGCTCGCCAGGTTGTTGTGATACTTCCTGGGACGACCCTGTGAAAGAAGATCGCGACGTAGAGGTAGACGAATCGGTCGATCGGCCAATAGAGGCCGCAGCAGATTGATCCACACCCTCTGTGGAGACAGGGGTGTGATCAGAATGATCCTGCAACTGCAAGCACGAATCTTCGCTAAAACTTGAGGAAGAATCGATGCAGGAGGAAAGGCATAGCCGACCCAACCTGTCCAGTCCAGAGACAGAGCGTCTACTGCAAATGCCAGAGGATCTGGACAAGGGGAGACAAAAGTCTCTACCTGATGATTCCAGTGAGTAGCGAAAAGGTCGACCTGAGGACGACCCCACTGCTCGCAAATCGCCTGAAACACCGACCGATGTAGCATCCATTCGGTTGGAAGGACACTGTCGCGTCGGGACAGGGAGTCTGCTAGGACGTTGAGACGCCCGGGAATGTGTCGAATGGACACCCGAGCGTTCACATCCCGCGCCAACAGAAGAAGATCCCGAGACAGCCGATACATGGGAATCGAATGAGTGCCTCCCTGATTCCGTATGTAGGCCACTACTGTCGAATTGTCCGAAAGAAGTAGGACAACATGGTCCGACAGATGAGGGATCCAAAGCCGAAAACTCAACAGAAGAGCAAGGAGCTCCTTCTGGTTGATATGAAGGCCCACCTGCTCGCTGTCCCACTCTCCGTGAGTAGACAGACCGAGAGGGTCCAACGTCGCACCCCAGCCCCGATCGCTGGCATCCGCAGTAAGGATGCGATCGGCCAAAGGAAGATCCAACGGAACACCCTGTGTCAGCCAGGGAATATCTGCCCAAGTGCGGAGGTGACAAAGCAGAGACCGAGGAATAGTGAGTTCCAGGTCCAGCGGATCTACATTCGGACGCCAATGATCCAACAGGAAGTGTTGGAGAGGTCGGACAAACAAGCGACCGAGCGGAATGAGATCTGTCACCGAACCGCAAAGGCCCAGCATCCGAAGGAAAGTCCTGGCCGAGACCGAGGAAGATTGAAGCAGGTCCCGAGACAAGGCGGAAAGAATCGTCGCCCGAGCCTGGGGGACCGATACTACATTGTGAAGAGTGTCGAAATCCATCCCCAAATGACGGAATCGCTGAGAAGGAAGAAGATCCGACTTCTCGCGATTGACTCTGAAACCCAGCGACGCTAGCAGGCAAAGAAACTGCCGGACATCGAACTCCAGAACAGCAGCATCGTGGTGCCGTTGGAGGATGTCGTCTAGGTAGGCGGACGAAGTCACTGCCGACTGAGTGCGATGGAAAGCAAGCACATGTGACATCAGTCGGGTGAAGGCCCAAGGAGCCAGGTTCAAACCGAACGGGAGAGCTCTGAATTGAAAAACTCGATCCCGAAACGAGAACCGAAGGTATTTCCGTGACGCCAGATGAATGGGTACATGGAAGTAGGCATCCTTCAGGTCGATACTGGCCGCAAAATCGCCCTGATGAACTGAACGTCGAACCGACCGGAAAGTCTCCATACTGAAACGAGGAGCAATTATGTACTCGTTCAGGGTACTCAGATCGATGACAGGACGATATTGGCCGTTTTTCTTCGGCACCAAGAAAAGTCTCGAGTAAAACCCCGGTGAAAGGGTGTTCCTGACCACCTCGAACGCCCCTTTGGTGAGGAGATTGTCGATCTCCTGCACCAGAAGGTCCCGACGCAGAGAATCTGAAGGGACCTGAGTCGGAAGGGGCACCCGAGATAAACTGGGGTGCCAATGGAAGGACAGTCGCAGACCGGAATGAATGACGTCGAGGACCCAAGAGTCCGACGTTATCTCTGTCCAACGGTCGTAAAACAGCGACAGCCTTCCCCCGACTGGAGGCAAATCGAGGTGAGAATCTTCACTTGCGGCCTCGACGAGGCCCCCGAGAGGAGGAACCACCTCGGGAAGTGACAGAGTCCTGAGACTTTCCAGCCTGAGGCTGCCAGCGGGCCTGGCCACGTCGTCGCTTCTTATGAGCAGAAGGAGCAGACGGAGCCGAAGGCGTAGCCGACGTCGCCGACGAGGCAGACGCAGCAGCACGCTTGGCGGGCCTGGAACGACCCCCACCCGCAGCAGCAGGTGGGTCAAGCTGTCTCAGCAAAAGCTGGTCCTTCGAATGACGAAGAACTTCGCCACGAACAGCTTCCACGGAACCATGGAACAACTGAGGTCCCACCAAAGAGGCAGACCTCAGAACAGCACGTTGCTCAGAAGGAAGGGATGGTAAAGAATCCAAAACCGCATCCCGGCGTGCCAGCTCCAAGTTGGCCGTGTTACAGGCGTGAGCGTGAGTCAAGTTCATAAGAGCCTGTGACAAAATGCGAAAAGGCGCCTGAGCGTCATCAAACTCCCCTGGTGGAAAATATTCAGCCAGAGCAGCGACGACATGGTCCGCGAGAGATAACATACCCAGCATCTCTCGGGACAGGCCCACCATAGACTCAAGTACCGACATCGGGAGAACTGCCGACTTAGGCTTAGTCAACCCGAGGGAAGAAGAATCCTCATCCACAGTAGTCATCCCTTGGAAGACTGGTGGAGAGACGGAATCGTAAACACGAAACCGCGATGGAGGCAGAAAGGCATCAGCTCTAGAAAAGAAGGAACCCTTGAGGGCCTTAGAACGCATTTTGGCGTCTAAGCCCTGGAAGGACTCAACCACCTGAGCCGATTGCAGAGGACGCAAAGCCCCGGAGCTAGAAGGCTCAACAGGGTTACGGCGCTCCACAGTGGACCGCGGCCGGACGGTCACAGAAGGCTGGTCGGAAGGTTGAACGTCCGGCAATAAGCCAAAGATGAAATCCAAAGCCTGCCCCAAGACTGACGAGGGGGGACCATCACCTTCAAGATACTCGTCATCCTCCGTAGCAGAGGAGACGTAGCCCAACTCGGGCTGACCAGCAGAAACCTCCTGTGAACACTGCGCAGTATCCAAAGGGCCAGGCGAGACATCTCGGCGACCGACCAAAGGAGGTTGTGCCTCAGGAGGCACAGGGAGGCCAACTTGAGGGTTGCCAGAAAGCAACCGGGTGAGCGCCAAAACGGCCTGGCGCAGGTCACCCTGAGAATCCGTCGCAGCAGAATCGCCCGACGGAGTGTCCTCCCAATGGACCCTTCTGGTAGAAGAACCCAAATCCTCAGAAGAGACCGACGGCGAACGTCGATCGGCAGACAGAATAGGAGCACGGTGAGAAGACACCGGAGGATAGTCCCGATTGTGACGCCCAGGAGCCATCACTGGCCTCTGCGAAACAGAAGGCCCTGCCTGCAAATCCTCGAAAGGGACCGACGGCGCACGTCGATCGGTAGCTGGACCTAGGACACGGTGAGAAGACACCGGAGGATTGTTCCAAGAATGACAGGAACCTGTCATTGGCCTCTGCGCAGCAGACGGCCCCAACTGCCTATCCTCTGAGACCGACGGCAAGCATCGATCGACACCCAGACTCGGAACACAGTGAGGAATCACCGGAGGAAGGTTCCGAGAGTGACAGCTAACCGGGGCTGTCACTGACCGCTGCCGAACAGCAGGCCCTGGATGCCAACGTCCCAACACCATCCCGCTAGCCGGCACACTAGCAGGCGAAGGTGGAACAATAAACGATTCACTTGAGGGACGAGGAATCGCTGCCAAAGCGATCGGCCGGCTCAACCGACTAGGAGCAAACCTAGCCAGATGAGACGGAGCAGACAGCAAACCCGCACAGCCCCGCCGCGAGGCTGGGGGAGGCTGAGAACACACCAGCAGATACAGCCTCGGTCCCCCGAGACTGTAGACCATCCCCAGAGGAGATGGAAGAGCCACCATCAGACAGAATAGGATCTGGAGTAGCAACCTCCTCAACAACGGTCGACGGTGTAGGAGGCAGATCGGAGAGGGTTACCGAGCTGACCTCGGAAAAGCTCTCAACGAAAACAGACGCCTCAATAGTGACATCCGAAGACAAAGAGACCGCGGTCTCCTCGTCAGGTATCACTGAACTAACACCGCCAACAGTTGCAGAGGAACTCGCCACAGAAGTCAGATCCGAATCCTGTGTGACAGAGTCACCACGTGCACCAGCTGAAATGTCTGCTACGGCACGGCTACCCTTACCCCGAGAACGAGGGGTTCTAGCTCTGGAAAGAACCACCTTGTTCACAGAAGCCCAAAATTTAGAGGACCAAACCCCACAGATACCACATGATTGGGCCTGAGTGCAATTGTTGCAAGTGACACATGTGGTATGGGAATCGTCCACATGTTTCACCTGCAAACAAGAGGTACAAGGAATAGTCTTAGGCATGATATCAATACAATAATCAAGCTTCCCGCCGACGGAAAACGGTACGAAGGTCGTGTTCACACGTGGGGGAAAGGCAAGATAAAGTGTGAAAAGAACAGCAATAAAAATACAAATTAACATTAAATGATAATAATAATTTGGTAGCTTGAAAAAGGATACAATCCAGTAGCACACTAAAGATGATTAATAAGTTGTTCACGAAGAATTCATAGCATAAAAAGCACGAGTCACAAAAATTTCCGACCATGAACAATGGCGGAAAATAAAGGAATTGACGTCACGGTTGTTGCGCATGCGCTCAGTAAATGCAAGAGGTGTGCAGAGAGAGTACCTGTAATTTCGAGCGCTGGTCTTGCTCGACCCTTTTTTCGATCTTTTTCGTGCTTTTGCACTCTAGTACTTTTCCAACTCGTTTGGAAAAGATTCTAAAAGCTTGAGTTAGTTCCGAAGTAGGGCTTGCACTTATGTTACAGCCAATTGTAAACAATTGTGAGTAGGTTGAAAAGAAACAGAAATTACTTGATATTTCCATTATTTATCCACCATTACTACTGGACCAGACATGCTGAATAGATAATAGGATGGCGGGATAAAACAGGACTGAAAAGCGAAAAAAAATAATAACAAGCAGGCCATTACTTACTTCAAACAGTAAAATGTTGAATCAGAATCTTGCTCTTATTTCTGAAGCCACACACATCTCAATGAGTTACATGACCTTCAAAACAAGAGCAAGTCTATGATACAACATTTTGTATATAAACAAAATGATGACGATAGATTTATCTTACAATACTTAACTTAGTGCCAATAATTAAATAACTAGCATTTTAATTTCAGATTTTATTTTCAGACTCATAAAACTGGTCGTTTCAGTCTGCCTTGAACTTTCCTGATCTCCAAATGAAATTAATTAGTTTGTATGAAAATACTGTCTGTTGTAACCGTGTTTTGTTTCAGCTTGCATGTTTCCAATGGTTCAGATACACATATATAAAAGCAATGTGGTTTCATTATTTAATAATGATACTTTTAAGAAATCATTTTTTCCTTCCATATATATGGCCTTTTTGCAAATGCCTTTCAAAAGTTTATTTATTTATTGGGTGTTTAAGGTCACTATCAGCAACTTTGGCTATATCATGACTGCAACATAGGAATGAACTCAAGTTTAGCCAATCATTTATACCTATGCTGCCCATTTTAGAGGACTTCTACCCAAGGCATTGGTTCCAGAACCTATTTTACCAGTAAAGCAGAACTTGTTTACCACAGTTAACAAGTACAGGGTTTGAAAGATTTAATGTTCTATAAATAGTAATGTAAACAAATCCTAAGCATGCACTTGTAAACTTCTGTTGCAGGATACAGAATTTGTATCAGGGGCCCCTTATACATGGTGTGCCTACTTATTGCAAGATAAAGATCATTAAGATTAACAGATCCCAAGGGATGGTTTTAAAGAAAGCCAATGGTAAAGGGATTTGCATCATAGTGAAATGATTGCAGACCTATAGGGGAATTGGCCTCCGAAAATTTATTCAAGAAGGGTATTAGAGCCCTCCAGTGACTCAAATTTCAAAACTACAGGCTTGTTGACTGAGGACAATCAAGTCAATAAGTTGCAGTTTTGCAGGGCATCTAACTCATATTTTGACGAAGAGAAGCTCTGGACATTCAATCAATACCACAACACACTTACACGAATTTGATCATTGAGATGTTGAACAAGTTCTTCTGAAATATAACCATTTGTTGCTGAACCAACCTCTCTGACCTGAAAATTGTAAAAGAAATAGATACTACATCACTTTGCTTTCACTTGTCATGCTAGACAATCAGTACTATACAGCCCTGTGATTACAAAAGTAGAGAAGTTGGACCAGATTGCGACTTTGTCGCAATCTGGTCCAAATTTTCTATCTGCTTTCCTCCATACAAAAGTGTTGAAAATCAACCGTCAAAAAGTTAAAAAATTTATAGTAATTTATATATTTTTTATACTTACCAATGACCCAGACATAGCTGGTGCTAACTCTTAAAATATAGGGCCAAACACAAATTTTGCCCCCCAATCCCCAAAATTTGCATCTAAAACTAAAGAAAACATGTCCTGAAAGGCCCTCCACACTTCGCCCCTACTGCGCATGCGCAGTGTCAAGGACGTTCCGAAATTGGCGCCATTTATCATTCTAATAACCAGTGCCTGGTAAGCGCTATGTACTCAGCGGGGAGGCAAGAGTTCCCAACTCCTGGGAGGGCCATCCCCGTCTGGGTCATTGGTAAGTATAAAAAATATATAAATTACTATAAATTTTTTAACATTTTTATACTGTACCAATGACCCAGACATAGCTGAATAGTAAAAAGGCTGGAGGGCCAAGGACATAGAGCAAAATGGAATACGCTCAATAAAATAAAATAGAGTCATCCCCTGTAGGGAAAAGAAGTAATAGGCCTTACATGTATCTTTCTTATTTATGATAAATTAGAAAGATACAACACCTTCCAAAAATTGAGCTTCATACATCCATGTACTCTATTAATATCCAATAATCCTTATACTAATAATTTTTAAAGTAAGCCAATAATAAAGTAAGTCTAGAGAATAGAGACTCTTATACTTCTAAAAGTGTGTGAGAATTGCATAATCATGTCCGTTGACATATGCAATATTCAAAAGCTATACTTTAAAAACTAAGACTTGAATGAATTTTATAAACTTAAACTTCTCACTAAACAACCATCCCAATAACAGCTCAGAATTACTAACTCCGGAGGAGGTATCCCCTTGTTTTCATAGTAAAAACAGGTGACCCAAGGGAACATCCTCCCCCCCCCCCCTTTTTCTTGCCCTGGGTCAAATAGCCCAGAGCGAAGAGGGCAGCCGAACGGAGACACTGCCGAAACAGACAGCCTACCTAGCTATAGTAGCAACTGTTAAGTGAATGACATTCTGAGCAGTAGATAATAGACCTAACAATAGAGGCCTCCAGAAATGGACTCGATATTTCTGAGATAAAATTCATGAATGGATGGCTGAGCGCAATGAGCAGCCTTCAAAAATCTATAATAGCAACACTATTAATGTAAGCCCAAGAAGTAGAAGAACTCTTACTTCATGAGCCGAAATCTTAAGCACAACTGCTAAGCTAATGATATACCATAAGCAGTACGCTAGTTAATAGAATCCATTAACAATAAAATGGAGCGTAACGTCCTTCTACTAGACATCAAAGACAGAAGAAGCTTACGCCCTTGTAATAAACAGATATCTGTTTATAAATACATAAACTGTACCCGGAAAGAGTAAAGGCCTATGCCCATACGAAGACGGAAGGACCTTAAAATAATAGGTTCCGGATAATAGGAGCCTAACTCTTATGCAACAATCCAACCTAAATAGTAACGGAAGTATTGATTCCGAAACTATGAAAGTGAAAATCATCCATCGATAGTGCATGAAACTCACTGACTCTACAGTAAAAGAGAAACCAACAGAATTACTGTCTAAAAGGTCAGAATTTGAAAACTACTGTTTCCAGAGGCTCAAATGATTACTTAGCTAAATAAGAACCGAAGTTAAAATCCGTATAGGAATTTAATCTAAAGATTCTAAGTCTATTTATCAAAAAGTTACTAACTGACTTAGATAAAGAGACAAAAGACTCAATTGTAAACTATAGTAGAGTGCATAGGTATGAGGTAACATAAACCTATAACCTAAATAACACAGGCTGCAGTAGATCTTGTGAAACAAGTATACTAAAAAATAGCAATGAGTAGTATGGAGGGATCAACCATATGAACATAATGATCCCTACACCACGACGGAAGAGCCTCCACTTTAGTCGCATAGAATAGCGAAGAAGAGGATCTCCTATAGTAAGAAATCGCGTCCAAAGCTCGTCCAGTACAGTGCTTACAATGCAATACGGACCACACAACAGAATACATGAAGGTTGCGACCTTGCTGGTTGTGATAAAGATGACACGATTTACCCAGTGAAAAAAGATCCTCACATAGAGGAAGATTTCACGTTAAGATCCACAGTAGACAAGAGAGTAAATTACTCATGATCTCTGTGAAGATAGAGATGCTATCAACAGAAATGTATTGTGGTTGTTTATCTTAGCAATACCTGCTAAAACAACAGCGCCGGAGGATACGCGTATCCTATCATTCCGTCCTATAGATCAATAGAGCGTTAACAGTATTAGCTCAGAGATCTGGACAAGCCAACACATACGTCTGCAATTGATTAGCAAGCTGTGTCATAAATAAAACATCATTGGGCGCTCCCATAGATAGCAATCTGATTAAATACTTGTTTGTTGAGAGTCCATTCTGACAGCAACAAGCGACCCGTAAGAGAACGGGAGTGCGATAAAACAATCAGACGACCCAGAATATGACGGACCAAAACTGAACTTGGTGTACTATAACCAACAGACGGATTCTTTCCATTAAATTGAATAACGGAAACGAAAGAGTGCCTCCCTGGTTCCGGAGATACGCCACTACTGTCGAATTAAAGGACAGGAATTTGGGCATGCGTTTCTGAATAATGTTCATGCAATGACATAAAGCAAGCCTAAAAAACATTATTCCGCGGAAGTTAAACTGATAGCTAAAAGACTGCGGAACCCAAAGACCCTGGCACTTCGAATCCGTAGGGATCAGTATATATCCCAATCTGTTTGACTGGCAACCGTCATAACAGCCACACTCGGGTCCGGCAACTGCGGCGGCACTCTCTGAGTCAACCACCGAATGTTTGCCCCAGTCTGAATCTCTTGTAACACTAGATAGACAAGAGAATGTATAAATCAAGCAATTCATGGATTGCCGGAAAGTTGCCGTCGAAGAGAAGCTCCTCCGAGAACGAAGCGACTCTGAGAGAGTTCTTAACCTACTATCCACGTGTGGATGTAGCTAGGGCTGCATCACGTCTAACCAACTCCAATCAGCCACTGAAGGGCGGAGTTATACGTGAACAAACTACTGCCCTCAAAAGAAATTACATTGAGAATAATATCCCGTAAATCTTTTCTTGAAGACGTAATGATAACGCCTCAGTAAGGCGGATTACGTATAATAAAGCGTCTAAGTTAAGTCTACTATACATAATGTCGTTCCCAACATTGAAATTGGAAAAGACATAAACGGCGAAAAAGAATATATGCAGTCTTTAATCACCGTCTAGACGCATATGAACTCTCGGTATGCCCTGCTCTGCCAAAATAAACTATATGTAAAAAAGATAAAATGGCAGAAATGAGCCACGCGGACAAGAAACTAAACTATCATGCTTAGTAGCAGGCTTGTATATATATAAATATATAGCGTCGAAAAATAAAACACATGTTGTAATGACAATATTGGACTGCGTCGGTAAGTCAGGGACAAAGTCCCTGTACCGATCGAAAAATCCGAGTTCAATGACGCTATAAGTCTCTTATCCAAGATCGCAGCAATGAAGTCCGAAAAATAATCACTGGAAGAAATGCCAGAAGATATGAAAGGCATCTTCCGATACTACTAAAGGGAAAACTCGAAATCTTTCGAATCCCTTTCGCCATCCTGTCGGACCCTATAAAGCGTTTGGTCGTCCGTAGCTTGATGCAACCGCGGACCGCACCGACCCAGCGCCGTCGGATAATTCCTGATTCGACCGAGAAACCGTCAATTGCTGGGATGCTGCGAAACAACTGTGCTAACTCGGATAGCACGTCCGTCACTGAGGCCTGAGGAGCAGCGGTCTTACGATGCATTGCCGCAGGAAGCTCCGAGATCGTTACCCCGTGCATACTTCCAATATGCGAGCGAACGGAGTGTATAGGCCTCGTGTCCCTTGGCTACCGGATGGCGCGACCTATTCGCTGTGGAATCACTGAATGCCGAAACTGATCGGATACTCGAGGTCACGTAGCCAATGTGCGGTCGTGTGCCCTGCTGTGAGGATGAGGAAGCATTAAAGACAGTCTCTCGGACTGTCAATATAACAGAGCGTCCCGAGCAACGGACATATGCTCCGAATGTAAAATATCTGAACCACAACATGCGGTCCCCTATGTTGTTGGCTTCCTCCAATCTGTCCTCAATCTGCCGTCACTGGGTGAGTACTAAAGTAATTAAAGTGCTCGCATCACCCAAATCTCCTTCCTAGACCGCAACGGACGAACCCGGCAGCCGAACCATTCGATGAATGTACGCTACACCGGGTGAGCTAGCGAATGTCACTCCGTAAGCGATAGACATATTCCATGAGCACTTATTGCCGCTAACTCTTCATTAACTATGACGACAGAGGCACACTTTTGAAAGACATCTCCATAACTCTTCGAATAAGAAACCAGAAATGCTTGGATAGCAAGCATAAAATAATAATATATATAGCGTCGTTCAATAATTCGATAGTTTGTGTGACATTATTGGACTATGTCGGAACTGAGGGACGATGTCCCTGAACCGAACCAAAAATTTCTAAGTCCACCGACGCTATCAGTTTCTTATCCGGCATCGCAGCATATGTTGTTCCGAAAGGGAAAGCTTGAAATCCACCGAATCCCTTTCGGTATCCCGTCGGACCGGATGAAAATTTTCGGACGTCCGTACCCGCTTCCGCGGAGCGTCCTGACCCAGCATCGTCGGATAAAATATATGCGACAGATTCAGTTGATGCTGGGATGCTGCGATAAACTGTGCTATTAAGGAAAGCACGTCCGTTCCCGAGGCCTGTGCAGTAGCGGACTTACGATGCATTGCCGCTGGAAGCTCCGTGTACGTTGACTCCCGCACACTTCCTATGCGAACGTCCGGAGTCGGCAGGCCTCGAGTCCCCGGCTACCGACCCAGCGCTGTCGGATAATTCTCGATCCGACACCGTTTCTGTCGGCTGCTGGGATGCTGCGATAAGCTGTGCTATGTGCACAAGAATGTCCGGCGTCGAGACCTGCGGAGGCGCAGACTATCGCTGCTTCGCCGAGGGCAGCTCCGCATCAGATGGCTCCCGCATACTTTTCCTATGCGAACGTCCGGAGTCCATCGGTCTCGAATCCCTGGCTGCCGGATGGTGTGACCTGGTCGCCGAAGAATCCTTGATCGGCGAAGCTGGTAATATATCGGTGGTCACGCAGCCAAGGTGCGGTCGTGTGCGCTGACGAGAAGAGGAAGCCTTAGCAGTCTCAGCGGACTGCCTATACAACGGAGCGTCCCGAGCGACGGACGTATGCTCCGCTAACGACACATTTGTACCACAACATCTGGGGCCAGATGTTGTTGAACGAGAGAGGGGCCTCTCTCGCTTGCCGTCCGGATGGACCGGAACGAGCTATGAACCGGACTAAAAGGCTTCCTCCGTTCTCCCTCCGATCCGCCGTCACTGGGTGTGCATTAAGTTAATTTTATAGTGCTCGCATCACCCCAAAATTCCTTCTAGACCGCAACGGACGAACCCGGCTGCCGAACCATTCGGTGAATGGACGCTACACCGGGCGAGCTAGCGGACGTCAAAGGCCGTCGAACCTACTAGGGTCCTCTTAGGCAATTGGCGTATTACATGAGCACTTTTCCGCTAGCCCTTCATTAATTGTGACGACGGAGGCACACTGTTGGAAGACATCACAGATACATCACCCTAATCTTGATCGTCTGAAATAGAAATTGATAAAGTAGAGTGACCCTGCGGGGAAAGGACCGGAGTGTCCAAATCCCCAACAACATACCGTGACATACGCTTCCCATATTGTCATCGAAATCATACGATACAGAACAGGAGTTAATGCGAGTACACTGACCACATATAGAATGATAATAAGGTCAGAGGAAGACTTCCTCTTAAAACAATTGATCAATATCCTTTCAATGTGAAAAGAAAACAAGTCCTGGTACTCGCACTAACCCCTGGCAATCAAAATACATAATAATAATATGATCCATTAATATAGAAAAAATAATTGAAATCAAAATATTTTGAAAAAATATTTTTTCAGAACAGCCCAAGTTTCTGAAAAGTAACGTTGAGCCCCAATGGATCTCAAGCCTAAGTGTGGACAAAAATTTTAAAAATATTTTAAACAATTTATTCAACACTTACGAACAATAATAATGTATCTAGTTATGATTAAAATAACATAAAGATATTATTATTTAGAAATCCCCCCCTCACACAGAGGGCTGTTGTAAATGTAAACAATGAGTGTAAAAACACTAAAATAAGACTCCAGGCACCCAGGCCCGAAATCAGTTACCAAAAATACACCATCTGATGCAAAACAGAGACTTCCAGGGAAGAAACTGCAGAACATCAGATGGTAGATGCAGAACACAACGCCTAACCACCCGTAGGTGAAGACGTAAACATGGGGAAAGAACAGAATTCATTCTGTTATTCAGCTAAAACTCCCAAGAAATTTTAGTAATAATAATTACAGAAACTATGCCAAAAGCATGGGAGAATAGCAAGGGGGAACTTAAAGGACAGGGAGAGAGGAAAAACACTTGAAAAAACAGTGTAACTAAATAATCAGAATGACAACAAAATGGCTGCTGCCTTGAAAATAGGTAACTTAACATAATTTCATTAAAAAATTTTAAGTTACAGCCCTGATAATATTCTGTCACACATTCTTTTCCTCTCCTCCTTTTCTATCCTCCTTAGAATCACCATTTCACTAATATTTATGTGTCTGGCATCATTTAAACTGAGATTTAAAAGCACAAAGATCAGTCAGATGTTAACTGATGAAGGGCCAAACTTAGAATGATAAATGGCGCCAATTTCGGAACGTCCTTGACACTGCGCATGCGCAGTAGGGGCGAAGTGTGGAGGGCCTTTCAGGACATGTTTTCTTTAGTTTTAGATGCAAATTTTGGGGATTGGGGGGCAAAATTTGTGTTTGGCCCTATATTTTAAGAGTTAGCACCAGCTATGTCTGGGTCATTGGTACAGTATAAAAATATGGAAATGCACAAATGTGCGTTCTCAAATTATGCAACTTTTCATAATTTTCTGCTATATATCATTATTTATGTTCCAAGCATTTGAGATAATGCTGTAAATCAACCCTAATACATGAAAGTTAACTGCAACACAAGGAACCTTTATAAGTGTTGATATGAGGTGAAATCTGTTCAAATGTCACAAATAATACATGTTGGTGGAGGGGTGGGTGTCTGGTTCTCAGTGCAGAAGATATGCCAGACAATTTTTTTTTAAAAATGCTTTATAATGCACCAGATACAACATGAATTAATATAAAAATGTGCTAGTATCAACTAATATTCTATTCACTTCAAGGGCTTCACTTATTCACTCAAATTTTAAAAGGATTTGAGAATATTTTCTGTTGTTTACTCGATGTCATTGCTTGAGTGCTGTTGAATTGATTGTGACAACTGCCCTGTTTCAACTTGGTTAACAGTTCCAACACACTTTCAAATTTCAAATATTGTTGCATGACCTAGTTACAATATAATATTCAGAATAGTTTAACTTGCTATTATTGTGTATTAAGACTTTACCACATGTGTCATTGGTAACTTGAGATTTTGGAAAATTGACAAATATCATTTTCAACTGATTTTTATTTGAGAATTAGGCAAAAATAAACAGAAAATAAACAAGAGGCCCCAGGGGGCCTAAGGGCACTCACCTGACATGGTAGCCTAAATATCAACCCAGAGAATTGATTTCAACAAGTTGCATCTGCTCCTCCTAAGAAAAGCTTATACCAAATATCCAAAGATTCTGACCAGTGGATCTAAAAAAAATAAGAAAAGCTTATACCAAATATCCAAAGATTCTGACCAGTGGATCTAAAAAAAAAAAAGGATTTTTAAAGAATATTCCTCATATTGAACTAAGTTATAATTCGGACTCCCACAAGGAGCCCATATATGAACCCAGGGACTTTTAAGAAATTTGCCTGAAATGCACTAAGTTCAAATTCAGGCTTTTATAGTGAGCCCAAATATGAATCCAGGGGGATGGTTTGAACAAACTTGAATCAGATCCACCCCACAATGTTGCATACCAAATATCAAAAGATTCTGCCTGCTGGATCTGGAGAAGAAGATTTTTGAAGAAATATGCCTGAAATGCACTAAGTTCAAATTCGAGCTTCTATAGTGAGCCCAGATATGAATTTAGGGAGGCGATTTGAACAAACTTGAATCAGATCTACACTACAATGTTGCATACCAAATATCAAAAGATTCTGCTTGCTGGATCTGGAGAAGAAGATTTTTTAAGAAATTTGCCTGAAATGCACTAAGTTAGAAATCGGGCTCCTATACTGAGCCCAAATATGAACCCAGGGGGCCGATTTGAACAAACTTGAATCAGATCCACCCTACAATGTTGCATGCCAAATATCAAAAGATTCTGCCTGCTGGATCTGGAGAAGAAGATTTTTTAATGTTTTTTCCATTGCCTACAGTGTTAAAAAGTGCAGACTCAGCACTTTTTCAAAGTCCTGAAAAAAATACCTTATGATCAAACCGATAGAGATTTTTTTTAACCATTCTATTCTACTGGATAAAAGTAAGATTTATACAAAATAAGAATTTTCTGTGCCATGTAGTTTTGGAGATATGGCAGTTTTAAGGTTTTTCCTATTTTTAGCTCCCGAGGTTCCCACGGGCAATGAGAAAAACATTTTTTGCATCAATCAACTACTTATGACCCATTATCATCTCATATCAAACTTGGTTCAAATCAACCTTACGGTTCTGAAAATAGAAATTTTAGGCATGGCCAAAATTTTTGCCCCTCCCATAACGAAGGCAAATAATGCCCGACAAACTTCTTTTGAACAAACTTGATTCTAAACCTCAAAAGGACTCTGTATACCACATATCAAGTCTCTGCTACTGGTGGTTCATTAGAAGAAGATTTTCTAAAAAATTTGGCCATTTTTTCCACACCCCTCTGCTCAATATGAGCCGAAACCTAATTTGCATAAAAATCAAAATGCCCCTATATAACCACTACTTACATGAAATTTAATTAAAATGTGGCCAGTGGTTTAGGAGACAGAGGCTCAAACACCAGCTTCACGCAGGACGACGAACGACAGACGATGGATGACAGATGGACGGACAGACGGACGACGGACGAAGAGTGATAAGAAAAGCTCACCCTGACTTTCAGTCAGGTGAGCTAATAAACCATACTAACAAGGTTAGTACTTGGAGTCACTTATGGAATCAATCATGCAGACTCCTGCCAGAATCAAGTAAAAAATAAATAAATGAATCAGAATGGATTGAATTTTTAGTCATTTTTAGCTTACTCCCATGGTACAAATCAGGGGAATAATTTAAACATATTTTATTTACGTCGAATCAGGGGAATGGGGTTGGGAACAGCTTAGGCCATCATTCATACTTTCATGGATATTGAGCTGTTCTGGATGAGTTTTTTAAGATTTCTAAAGCCTCATTCTGCAAACAGGAAGTGAAACTAACCTTTCTGGGTAATAGAAAGTTGTAACAAGTACCTGGAATCACTGGTGGAATCAAACTAATCAGTGAACTATACTTCTTTCCATACCTATTAAGATGTTTGTCGAAGCAATTTGTAATTTCAATGGGAAAGCCCCTAGGGATGGGTGTCCAAAAATGGCAGTAGAAAAATTGCACAAGGTGGTGGGTGGGTGTGAAAAAGGACTGAACCGAAAAATGGGACATGACACCTGTATATTTTCTACAAATCCTGAGATCCTGAATTCTACAGTCTGAATTTATTTATTTATTGGGGTTTAATGACACTTTTGACAGCCAGGGTCACCTCGTGTCAGATATTTTTGCAGGTGGAGAAAGCCAGAGTACCTGAAGAGAACCAATGAGCAATGGCAAGCAAATGTCAGACTGCCCAACATACTAATTCCAGACAAGCAGGGTTAGCATTGGTTGAAGACAAGTGCACCATCGACATGCAGTGCACCTTAGTATACAGCACCACCGTGCTCCCACCTGAGCAATTAGAATTAAGTGCCCTGCCCAAGGACACAATGCAAGTCCAATATTATAACCACTGAGTCACTGCACTCCCTCTACAGTCTAAATGGTGGGGTAGCTAATGTATTACAGAAAGCATACCACTCTTCAAGTAAATTTAACATTTTAATTATCCCCAGGCAGTTGCATATTTTTCAAACAGTTCTCCACCAGAGACCCCCACCAATTGCAGGAAACAACCACTCACATAGCCTCCCATTCAGGCATTTCCTCCTTGTGACAGTATTATGGCATATCTTGCTACCCTCCCCCAAGTTGTCTGCCCCCCCCCCCCTCCACAGATGCCTGGGTCGCACCAAAAATGCCTAGGCCCACTGAAATATATTAATGGCTATGTGCATGAAAACCTTGTCACAAGAGTATGGTCATGTTATAATACCGTCCAAACGTAGGGTCCTTTGACTCTTTCAAAGAAACACTGTGATTTTATACACTGTATTACAACACAGCATATCGGCCAAGCAAATAAAACAAGTGAAATAAGCTAGATGTTTACACTGACAATTCATGTATTTATTTACTGGGATTTTCGCAACACCTTCGACAGTCAGGGTCACCATGTATTGGATAGTTTTATGGGTGGAGTTAGCCAGAGTACCCAGAAAAAACAAGTAACTATCAGACTCTCCAACATAATAGCTCCACACAAGCAGGGTTAGCATTTGTGAAAGGTTGTGCAGTATATCTTTGTACACTGCCACCACTATGCCCCACATGGGTTATCAGGATTAAATGCTTTGCCCATGGATACAATGCAGTTCTGCTGGTCAGAATCAAAACATGGACCTCTCTGTTTGAAGTCCAATGCTCTAACCACTGAGCAACTGCACACTCTTCACTGACAATAGTGTACAGGCATGTATTAATATCACTTAGCCATTTCTATTACTCTCTCAGAAAAAGATTTATAAGAAAAAAGTAAAATGGGTTGTCTTAACTTTGATGAGGTCATGGTTAGTTTATTTTTGGTTTAGTGTCATTCCAGGTTATCAGAACAAAATGCAGAATGAGGTCATTATTAATTATTAATTATATCCACGTGGGGAAATAGCGTAATAAATCCCTTTCCACAAGATGCATATTTTATCATTTTGTACCAACACACTGCTTCCTTGCATGTGAAGGTTGTCTCAGATAGTAGAACTTTCAATGGCCAGGGTTATATGCGGAACAGCCTCTAACAAAAAGTACCATCAATCAACAATATTGCCAGATTGCTATAGCAATCTAGCAAAAATGAGGCAAACATTTGGAATTTCAATGGATGAGGAAGAAACAAAGAAAGGGTGTGTTCTCCTGGCCCAATAAAGGAGGTGACCCATTTGCAGAGACAATAATAAAGAAAATGTGTTATTATTTCAGGCAAAAAAGAAAATGAGGCAAATAACGCTGAACCAAAAATTAATTAACTATGGCCTAACCCTTTTTGGGGATTGCCTTAAATTCTAATTTGTACAAGCCTGTAAATATCACAATGTGGGCATCTAATTCCTTTCAATGTTTTGAAGTACAGTGAAGATGCCACATTGGCAAATTGTTTTGTGTTTATTGGTGATCAATGTCATTTTCCACATATTACCTGGTTAAATTATTTCTCGTCCACAAACTTTATTCACAAATCTTTGCCTTGTTACAATTTATGCAAAGAGTGCCTATAGGTACTGTCCCATATTTTGTTGCAAGGCAAACCCATACAGTAGTGCCGGGCAATATTAGCCAAAATAATAATCGCAGTTTGGGGGCAAGAAGATCATGATTAACAATATAATCACAATATTGTGAAGGTTGTTTTTATTCTGGTAAATAGTGTTAATACAGTTTATTGTACTTAATGCAATAGACTCAGTGTTATTAACCCTCTGAAAACTGATGTCAAAATATCAAAATTTAAAGCAGCAAATTTTTCGCATAATGCACCATGGAATTTAACCTATTCAATCTTGTTTGACAGAACTCAAGTTCTGTCAAACAAGATTGGATTGGTTAAATTCCGAGTTACATTATATGAAAAAAAAAAATTTATGCTCGAATTTTCAGTGTTTTAACATCAGGGGGCAGGGAGTTAATCAGAAATATAGTGAGCACATATACTTCGTGCCTCAGTTGAATAATAACTTTGATTTAAAACGTGTGTTGTGAACTTGTGCATGTGCATGGTTTACAGATAAACAGGAACAGAACATGTCAACTTTTTACCTTCCTTGATGTGCTTCTCCAATGTTTACTGGAAAGCCTTGGAGAGACACATACAGGGAGGTAACTGAATTGAACAATGAATTTTACAAACTGAAAATGTGTCCATGACAACCATGCAACATACATGTTGCGTAACAATCATCTGCCATTGAAAAAAGATTTTATTTTAGTTTTTTTTCTCCATTTTATTCTCCTATTGTGTTGCAACATCTGCATCATGAAATCATACTGCAGACCACCGGCTGAAAAACATTGTATTCTTTAATCTTATGTACTCTATGCAATGTTGTGTTATTGAAGTCCAGTGACTTCCATTAGCTAAAACGTCCGGGCTGCTATCAAAAACAAAATCATCCCAATTATTGTTAATTTAGCTCATTAGTGTTAACTACTCTTCCAAACACTTCTGGAACGGTCAGGAACTGCATTGTTGGAGGATTGTTACGTGTCAATTCAGGAGGGTATGGGAAATGATTTCTTGACATGACAATATTTTGATTGTTTATTTCTGATGATATTACTAACAATGTTTTTTTTATAACCAGCTATACATGATTAATCGGGAAACCGCTCAGTACTACCATACTGATATATATTATTTATTGGTGTTTAAGGTCACATATTTATGCACAATGGCTAATCATGACCGTGACAGTTTTACGGGTGGAGGAAGCCGGAGTACCCGGAGAGAACCACCGAGCAACGATGAGCAGCACCCAGCTCCCCAACATCGGAACTCCGCACTGCAGCACAGGCAGGGTTAGATTGGTTGAAGACATGCGCACCATCGACGTGCAGTACGCCTTAGTACACGGCGTCATCGTGCCCCCACGCGGGCAATGGAGATGAAGTGTCTTGCCCAAGGACACAACGCGGATGCCGCAGGTGGGATTCGAACCGAGGACCTCACGGCTTGCAGCCTGCACCTCTACCTACTGAGCCACCGCGCTCCCTACCATACTGATAAAACAAGAGATTGCACCTGAGGTACTGACATGATGTGTGTCTGAAAGGGCATGTAACATTTCATAAAGATCGTACTTGTACACTCAAAAATTGTGTTATTATGATTGGAGAAAGGGGCATAACTCATGGGTGGAAGGTGCAGACACCTTAACTTGACATGCGTTTAAAAGGGCAGGTCATGCTGGAGATGCATAAATGAATCTTCCCATGAAATTCCCATGAAATTGCTTAGATAACTCTCCTCCTTCCTTGACGATTGCGAAATAAAAATCAGTCAACAACAAAATGTCCGATGGTGTCCCCCTCGAGGAAGGAACTCCCAAGGATCTGTTATCAGCCCCCCCCCCCCCCCCCCCCCCCCCCCCCCATATATCATTTACGTCAATGATCTCAAAATCTCCGATAATCGCATTGAAATCTCACAATTTGTGGACGATAAGGGACTTTGGGACTCTAATAACACCACCAATCTAGTTCAAAAACCTCTTCAACGTGCTCTCGATGACTTGGAGCAATGGTGTGCCAAATGGAGAATCAAGCTGAAAGCTAACAAAACCCAAAGAATTACGTTCACCCCGTAAGAAAAACAATCAGAACTTTGACCTAAAACTACTGGACAAAGTCCTCCCTGAAAGCACAGAGGCGAAATTCCATTGGCAAAACCATTGACCAAAACCTATCCTTCAACAAACACACCAACGATATTGCCAGCAAAGCAATAAGACGTATTAACTTGCTAAAATGCTACGAGGCACATCCTGGGGAGCCAACCAGACAATTCTACTTAAACTTTACAAAACTTTTGTGCGCCCAGTACTGGAGTATGGGGCACTAATCCTAACCGACTTAAATCAACCCAATATGGGGAAACTCCGAAAGGTCCAATACCACGTGCTCCGAGTCACCCTCCGTTCTTCCTGGGATACACCTATCAAACTACTCCATGACAGAGCCGGAATTCCAACCATAGATGACCATCTCGCCGACAGCCAACTAATATCCAAACTCCAGGACATTTGCGCCAGCCAGCAAAAACCTAAAAATGCCACAACTTAACTTAACCACCCTGTAAATAGGAATCAAACCGCAGAGGAATGAGCAGGAAGGAACACCCTCAGGTGTGGCGTTTAAAAGTGAAAGCCTGCTCCCCTCCCTCTAATCTTGATCTCAACATACCTAACTAAGATGATGACCCATATCGACTATAATAAGCACCATTAACAACAGGTAACTAGGAACTTAGGGAAGGTGAATTAACAGGCAGTAAAATCAGCTCAGCTGAGACCATTTACCAGGATGGGCTGCCTTCACCTCTTTAGCTATCATAATCTCTTAACTATTAATAACAAATAACTAGAAACAAAGGGAAAGTGAATAAAAAGGCAGTAAAATCAGTTCAGCTAAACCATTTACCAGAATGGGCTGCCTTCACCTATTTTAACTTAACCTTTAATAGCAAGTAACTAGGAACATAGGGAAGGTGAACAGGCAGTGAAATCAGCTCAGCTGAGACCATTTACCAGAATGGACTGCCTTCACCTATTTAGCTATCATAATCACTCAACCATTCATAGCAAGTATCTAGGAACATAAAAAACAGGCCATAGGAACATTATGGGCTGCTCCCAGGGATCGATTACCTACTACAATGTAATTGCATATTTTTGTTAATTATAAAATCCACTAATTCTGCCTTTTCTTTATTAGCAGGTACACACAGATGCTTTCTTTTTGATCTCCAGCTCCCCAATAACCGCTATGGAATCACTCTAACCGATATGGAATATAGTAACCGCTATGGACTCTGAAATCCTTCGATCCATCCCTAGAAGTGGTCATCCATCTCCTGGGAGGGGAGCATTGGTCCCGCGTCCCATTTTTACCCCTTTTTGTAAGCGCCGGTAGCACGCATTCTGCCCTGGCCAAATAGGTTACAATGCAGGCCTGCCCCCGAACCAGGGAAGTTCAGGTCTTTCTCTGGGTGGTCCCCAAAAGGGGCTGTTAATGTATTTTCCAAGATCCAACGAAGTGCTCAAATAGAATCCAATAAAAAGAACCAACTCCACTAACCATCGACTGCCTGAGGCAGACTGTACTTGCCAATGATGGCCCACCACCACAACAGGACAATCCTATAAGTGGCAGACTCTACTTGCCTGAACACACCATCACAACACCCTCGGGGAGAGGTAGAACCTTTGCTGAGAGGACCCCCTCTCGCTTGGGTCCTCACCATAGGGTTCAGACCAACGAATGAACATCAAAAAGATGAGCCACAACCCCCAAGAACACCTAATCCGGGACATCTGCCGAGTACTAGACCCTTTTCCTCCTTCAACGCAGCTGGACATGTCACCACAAAAAATATTATGGAGTTAAAGGGGGTCGACAGGGGCTTGCCCCACAGTGTCCCTGCGTGCCTTCGGCGTGCGAAACCATTTCATCTGCGAGATGCATAAAAGAGTACAAAAAGATCTGACTAGAATCAAGAGCATGCAGACCTGTACAAATGTACAAACAGACAGATGCATTACAAAATACATCACCTTCAGAAAAGTGGGGAATTCTTCAAGGTGATATGAAGCACATCCACAGAATATGAAGTCTTTAAGCTGAAGCACCTGTACTTCAGAATGGAGCCTAATTATGGACTTCCAGCACTCAACCAGTTAATGTAACAGATTGAGAAATGAAAGGGCCAATGACACTGTAGCTCAACTTGACAAACTTGAACTTGGTAAGTTATTAGTGAAATGGCAAAATTGAAGACCATTGGTTCCAATGTTATTTGGTGAAACCTCAACACAACAGCATTGTGTGTGCACAATGTCAGAGCAATCCATGCATTTTAAATGTAAACTGTAAGGCTGGCTAAAGGAAGAATGTTGATACACAAATGCAGTAAGTTCAGAAGTTATTGTAAACGGAAACTTTTTTCACAGAAATGAATGCTACATGTAATCAATAGCTTTTATCTAGAGGTCTCACCTAATGATCACACCAAGTTCAAAAACAATCCTACGATAAATGTGCCCTGTAGGCCATGTCAAAGAAGAATGTTGATGCACTAATGCAATAAATTCAAAGATTGTTGCTAACAGCAACAGATGGAAATGAAAAGAAAATCGATAGCTCCTATGTTTGTCACCCTGAATAAGCAAACAAAATTTCAAAACAACCCCATAATGAATGTGCCATCTGAGGCTTGCCAAAGGAAGATGTTAATGCACAAATGCACTGAGTTTGAAGGTCACTGCTTGTGGCAATGGTTTTTTTTTCCCTTTTTTGTGGAAATTATAAATATACCCTGCAGAGAGTGCAAAAGGGATAAGTTGCTGTGCAAATGCACTAAGTACAAAGGCTGGTGTTCACAACAATAATTTTTTATGGAAATGATAAAAATCAATAGCTCACAATCTAGAGGTCACCACATGACAAGTCTCAAAATGGTCCGACCATAAATGTGCCCTGTAGGGTGTGCCAAAGGGAAATATTGAGGCCTGACTAAACTAAGTTCAAAGGTCATTGCCAGCGGCAACATTTTGCAACAGAAATGGAAGAAAATCAAGAGCTTCCGTACAGATGTCACCCCAAACAAGCCACCAAAGTTTCCAAGCGATCCAATCATAAATGTGCCCTGCATGGTGTGTCAAAGGGAAATATTGATGCATAACTGCAGTAAGTTCATCAACAATCATTGCCAATCAATGGCAACTATTTTTGACGGAAATGGAAGAAAATCGATAGCTCATATCTAAAGGAAACCCCAAACAAGCATACCAAGTTTCAAAGCAATCCGATCCAAAATGTGCACTGCAGGGTGTGCCAAAGGAAAATATTGATGCATAACTGCACCAAGTTCCTCGAAGCTCGTTGCCAGCGGCAACATTTTTTGACAGAAATGGAAGAAAATCAATAGCTCCTATCTGGAGGTAACCCCCAAACAAGCATACCAAGTTTCAACCTGATCTGATCATAAATGTGCTCTGTAGGGCATGCCAAAGGAATATATTAATGCCTGACTCAACTAAATTCAATGGCTGTTGCCAGCGGCAACAAATTTTGATGTAAATGGAAGAAAATCAATAGCTCCCATCAAGAGGTCACCCCAAACAAGCATACCAGGTTTTAAAGCAATCTGATCATAAATGTGCCCTGTAGGGTGTGCCAAAGGGAAATATTGAGGTCTGACTAAAGTAAGTTCATGGAAATGGAAGAAAATCGACAGCTCCCATCTAAAGGTCACCCCAAACAAGCATACCAAGTTTCAAAGTGATCTGATCATAAATGCACTTGTGCGGTGTGCCAAAGGAAATTGTGGACGTATGGCAACGGATGAGAAGTGATGGCAATAGCTCAGCTTGACTTTATCATGTTGAGCTAATAAAAATCAACGTATTATGTAATAACAATGTATTGGGTAACAGAAAATACCACAATGTTTTATAACTCACCCATAATTAAACTGAATGGCAATACATCTTTAGAAATTATCAACACAAGTAACAACCACAGGTCCTCTTTTTTATACTTATTGGGGTTTTAATGACACTTTTGACAGCCAGAGTTACCTGGTGTCGGACAGTTTTACAGGGGAGGAAGCCAAAGTACCCAGAGAACCACTGAGCAGTTGCACTCAATTGTCAAACTCCACAATGATCTAACTCCGCCACATGCAGACAGTTTTACAGGGGGAGGAAGCCAGAGTACCCAGAGAAACCACTGAGCATTGGTGATCAACTGTCAGACTCCCGAACAAACTAACTCTGCATAAGCAGGGTTAGCAACGGTTAAAGAGAAGTGTACCATCGACATGCAGTATGCCTTAGTACACAGTACCACCGTGCCCCCACTTAGGCAATCAGGACTAAGTGCCTTGTCCAAGGACACAATGCAGTTACCCCAGTGGGGATCAAACCGTGGACTTATCGTTTGACGTCCAATGCCATAACCACTGAGCTGCCACACTCCCTAAATACATAATTAGTAACTGTTTAAAATATAAAATCTACATATAGTTTTGGTCTTTTGATATTTATTTGATTAAGCTATACTGCATCTGGTATTTGAATGCAACAGTCTCCCATGTCATACCAATAAACATAAAAATGAAAGTGCAAGAATTTTAAAACCTGGGAACACTGAATCAAGATTCTTTAATGATGATAGCACTGAACCCAATATAAAATATGGACCTCTAGTAACCTGGGACATAAGAAACATTGCATGCTCTGAATAACACACTGCCAGGCAAGAAAACACTGGCTCTTCATAGAACTATGATCTCTTTGTTATTTCATGCCTGACACAGACCTAAGTTGAGCGAGCAAATGAGTGCACTGGAAGTGGCTTCATACCACCGCACATAATGTGTGTTACATGGATTGCAGGGTAACATGCATACACTGGCAAGTTGTGATGTCATTACCATGGTAATATGTGGTGGCAGTGCACAATTGTTGGATGTGTTGTTGGGGTGACTGGTATTTCCATGGTCTATTTCGATTGATGGGTAGCAATCATATTCGATTACTAGGAGGAAGTATGATTACTATGCATAGTGCTACAGACTTGATCAGGTGGTATGGTTAGTTTTTCATCAACAGGAATACTATGATTGCAGAGTTTAACTAATGGAAGTCAGAAGGGGCATTTTTCGAGAGTGAGCATCGACTAGGGTCACCAAAATGTGTTAAATTTGAAGAAACTACATCATAATTCCAGGGGAAATTTGACAGCCACCACAGATCCATAGGGGTCCCTGGAATTGATGTTCATAAAGCATCACTTTGTCCTATACTAAAACCTGTGGAACTAGATCGCACTGTCACAGTGCCAAAGCTGTGACGATTCGTGCAAGTTTTAAAACTTGTTGGTGACAAAAAAACTTGTTGGTGACAAGTCCATAAATGTGACAGAAATTATCCGAATGATATGCACTATTGAGAGGGAGGGTGCAGACATCATGAAGGTACACTTGCATACCAAGTATGGTGTCATTCCATCAAGTATTTTAGGAGTTATGGTGTTTTTTAAACTCATTGGTGACAGACTGACCGACGGACGGACGAACGGACGGACCGACCAACGGACAGACAGACAGACAGACAGACAGACAGACATTGCCACATATAGAGCTGTTCGTCGCAGCTAAAAATGCATTGCAGTTTAGTACCTACTTGTACATGTATAAAATGTGTTCAGGATTGGACTGACTGGATTGGTTTACTGTTAGGTGATAGTCAGGAAAAATATGGTCAGTTCAACTGGGAAAATTTTACTCCCTATATCTCATTAGGAATGGGGTAGAAATTTGCCCTCCTACAAAGCCCTGGACTGTATTGTGATAATAGCATATACTCATTTTGGTCCATTTTTAGGAGATAAATTACTGCCAGCACTGTGAATCCAACTGACATCTTGTACAATATGATCCTATGAGTGTCGTGATGTACTGTGGAAGGGGTTGTGTGTATCTAATTGTTCACTGGTACAGCAAAACAGACCTCAACTTGTTACATGTCCTCTAAGCTTTTTCAGCCTGTTCTGTCTGCTTCTTTTCTAATTTCACTACTCTTCACCACAGGCACCTTTATTGTAGTCTAAAAAAACCAGTACCAAAGCTGAACATATTCAAGTCTTGCTGGAGTGACTGCTCAAAGGAACCATTGCTCAGGTAATGCTTTTACTGATACGAGTTTTTAAAGACTACACATGACCACTATTTGGGGATCAGTGGGAACACTGTTTTAGATGGGGACAATGAGGACCACTATTTTGGGAGCCTCTATTTGAGAGACCTTTGTCAGGAACCACAATTGAGAAACCCTTCTCCCACCAACTACTAGTGCTAGATTCTACTACAGCAAATGGTGGTCACTACTTGCTTTTCTATTGCCTCTGGCTTCCACTTACATTGTGAGCAACATAAATACAGGCACTAATTGCTACAACTGCTAGCCTACACTACCAACATTACCTCCATAAACTAAAATCACAAGTATCTATAACTACTTTTGTCTTTTATCACTACCACTGTGGACAATACCATTAGATAACAATTGCACTTCTACTACTAGATAACACACTAGCCTCTCATTTTCCTTCTAGGATTACTGTCTCTGCTACTAACAGTTCGAGAATTGTTTTCACTACTGCTGTCTTCTTCCACTACCAGTGCTATGATTGATTTCTACTATTAGCCCCTAGATTGGATTCCCTTACCACTGACACCATTAGTCTTGACTTTGGTTAACCCTTACGTCCTCAGGTTAAGTTTATGTTAATAACAACCGTATATACATGCACACACCTGCAGATGACTTAACAGTGTTTCTACATCATTGTTGCTGCCTGGACAGGCAGCCAACAATAATGTAATCAAGATAAATAGAACACAAGATAAATAAAAGGCAAAACAATCTACCAATCATATTGTATCTTTCACCACGTTTCTCTCTGTCCATACAGTCTTATCTCAGTTGTCTGAATGGAGGCATGTGTGGTTACCCATTAGAGTAATCAGAATAAAAGACGTTGAAGCAAATGCTTGAACTGCTCTTCAACTCAAGTGAATATTGCAGGAGCTTAGTTATGTTAGCATGATTACTGTTGGGTGGCCTGCTATGACCATTATATAAAACTAGAATGCCCACCAAGAGTCAAAGGAGTCACCAAGAGTCAAAGGGGTGTCTCCAACTGGCACCTCATTGCCTCTTCCAAAGAAATCTGCATCCATGTTTCTTGGCACCAACCTTTCAGCACTCCACTTTGAAAAGACATTCTGTGCATGTACATTTGGGCCTTGTGTTATCACAATAATGAGTCACAGCATTGTTACTCAAGTCTGTTATATCCACACAACATACAAGATCCAACAAGAGGCCCCAAAGGGCCTGAGAGTGCTCACCTGACACTGACAACTATCAATCGAGGGTCCTGATTTGAACAAACTTGTATCTGTCCCATTAGATAACCGTATACCAGATATCAAAACATTCTGACTGGTGGATGTGAAATTTTTTTTTTTTAAATATTCCTCATATTGAACTAAGTTATAATTTGGGCTCCCATAGGGAGCCCAAATATGAACCCAGGGATTTGGCTTTAACAAATTTGAATCTCACCTCCCTAATGATACAGTATTCAAAATATCAAAGGATTCTTACCAGTGGATGTGAAGAAGAAGATTTTTAAAGAATGTTCCTTATATTGAACAAAGTTACAATTCGGTCTTCCATAGGGAACCCAAATATGGACTCAAGAGACTTGGCTTGAACAAACTTGAATCACACCTCCCTAAGGATGCTGTATACCAAATATCAAAACATTTCGACTGCTGGATTTGAACAAGAAGATTTTTAAAGAAAATTCCTCATATTGAACTAAGTTATAATTCAGGCTCCCACAGGGAGCCTAAACATGAACCCAGAGACTTGGCTTGAACAAACGTGAATCCCCCACCCCCCAAAGGAGGCTGCATACCAAATATCAAAAGTGATTGACGGCACACTGCCTAGTGACAATACATACTGTTATAAAGTTTTGTTAAATAATATCCAGTGGTAAAGAAATTATGGCTCGGACAAACAAAATGTTGACGTTTTCCTGAGTGTTACCTTTACCATGTCGCCTGTGACCTTGACCTTGATGGATACAGACCTTATTGTGATTGATGGCACACTCCCTATTGACAATACATACTGTTATAAAGTTTTGTTAAAAAATATCCAGTGGTAAAGAAATTATGACTCGGACAAACAAAATGTTGATGCCAGACGACAGACGGACAGCGGACAACTCAATATCAGAAAAGCTCTGCTGACTTTGTTAGGTGGTGCTAAAAATTGAGGCATTTTGGCCCCACCCCCTCCTCAATATGAGCAGAAACCCAATTTGAAGAAAAACCCAAATGCCCCTATATAACCACTACACATGTGAAATTTCATTAAAATGTGGCCAGTGGTTTGGGAGAATACGACCCAAATACCACCTTCAATGACGGACAACTGACAAAAAGTGATCAGAATAGCTCACCTTGACTTTCAGTCAGGTGAGCTAATGATGCACAGTGACTATGACAATACAATATGGCACACCATGGGGACTACCATAATACATAGAGCAAGTGTTGCAGTGTTGCATATAATGCTGTGGTTGTCATGTTGATTGTGTGACAATTCCGTTACATGTAGTTGATAACACCTTTTTACATATTTCTGAGAACGGGATACCCAAGGCAATTCTCCTTCAAATTCGCGACATAATGGAATGGATAACTGACAAGCAAATTCAGTGAATTCATGTCTCCCGCTGGTCAGCAGTTTCAAGGGAAATTAATGCATCCAGTGGAATATAGTTGAGTTGCAAGTGGAAGTTATTTGGAAGAGACAGAACAGACAGTACTTCAGACAGTAGTTATCACATTTATTTTCACGGAGGTCACTGTCAAAGCAAGTAAAGTGATGTGGAGTATAACTGTGAGAATCACTAAAAATTAAGACTGTATGATAAGACATATTACATTAAACTGATGTGAAAAGTAATCCATATATGAAATTTCATTGAAATCTTGGACCCACAATTGATGAAAGTGATCTACTACCCAAATTTCATCGAAATCGACTGACTGTAAGGAACGTTAGAGTCTGGAAATGAAAAACACGGAAGGTGTGCACTTACTGTGTATTAGTGATAGCACTGAATAAATCAAGGTTTCCCTAATTTGCATAATTTTTGCACGTGAACAAAACCCATATTATATGTGATGTATTGCACGTTACTAAACATTCATACATAAATTTATTCAAATCCGAACTTTCAAATAGAAGTTCTGTACAAAAAAGTGATTACACCCAATTTCGGAACAAAATGGCCACTGGCGGCCATCTTGAATTTTGGACCAAACCCCAAAACACATATTCTGGTCTCACAGTGATAACAAAGATACCCAAGAAGTTTCGTGAAGATCGGTTCATAAATACGGCTTTTAGTCCGAGGTGCGTTGATGCACGGGCAGACGGACAGGCAGACGGACAGATTTTCGGTACAAAATTTCCCACATTCGAACTTCATCTAGGTATTGATAAAAGTAATCCATACATGAAATTTCATTTGATTTTAAGGAAAGTTATGGTCTGGAAACCGTCAGCCAATCAAATTTCAGCAACCTAATTAAATATTAAATATGCACGGAAAATGCCCATGTTTGAACTTGGACCCACAATTGATGAAAGTGATGTACTACCCAAATTTCATCGAAATCAGGTCAATGTAAAGAAAGTTAGAGTCTGGAAATTAAAAACACGGAAGGACAGAAGGACACTCCAAATTTAATATCTCCCGCTTTTTGAACAATAACATATGATAAAATGTACCATTCATAGACAGTCAGTTATTCAACTCAGACATTACACTGACAACAGCGAAGTTACAATATGCTTTCCTCTTGCTCATAAAACATTTATTCAGAGCGACCTCATTTTCAATTTGTTCAGACCTGTATAAACTGCATGGTACATGATTTGATGCTTAAAAAGTGTGATAAACAGATATATTCCTACCAAAAACATCTAATTATTTCACCCTTAAAGACCTGGAGATTTTTGTACTTTTTTTCTATGCTTTGATAGTGTACATCCTGTGTCTTTGCAGTTGTTTTTCTGCAAGACTAGGTTTGCCTAGAAACAAATGCTAAGGTGCTTAGAATTCATCTTCAAACTTTACCAGAGACAGCATGTTGACGCACATGTTTAGCTGCTGTAAAATTTAGTGCTGAACATTAAAATTAGGCCTTTAAGGGTTATAGTACAGTGTAGAGCTATGTGGTTTATTGGCTTTGTACCTCCATTTCGGTTTTTCCACCAAACTGAAACCATTGATATCACAGGAAATTGAAGATCACTGCCCCAGTGTTTGAAAAATGAGCTACTTTGTACTGCATAATTAGTCACGTTCATGGGAACTAAATTTGGGAAATGGGTCACTTAACACATTTGTGCATGTTTTTCAGTTGTGATGTTTGGATATGGACAAATTCAACACACCAACTTACATACTGCCAACATAAAGAGACAATGCAGATGGATGACAGTCTGACTTATTTGGCACCATTCTGAACAACATACAAAAATTTAAAATGTGTATATTTTCAATTTATTTTCCCCATTTAAAAAACTAAATATAAACTGATAAACTGAGCTTTTTAACAAAATCAATACCTAAACTATGAGATAATAAGCCACTAATTTGAAAAAATACCAATTCCCAGATTTTGTTCTTAAGTGAAAGAGCGTGTAAATAAATACCAATGTATGCAAAATGCAAGAGATCAGAAGCAGTGCAAAATCAATTCAGACAAATTTTCAGAAGACACGACATATCAAAGATATATACAAAGTTTCCCGAAATCAATTGAGAATTTTACATAATTTCTGAATACATGCTCTTTCTATTTTTACCTTTGCTTCTGTCCAAATCATTGGCCTCCATGAACAACAACTGTGATTTATTTTAGCAATAAGTGGGCATAATTAGATTAAAAACGTAGCATTCTTTTAAATAAAGCACTGTTGTGTTTTCAAAAATCCACAGAACATGTATCAACAGCAGCAATCCAAGATAGATTGCATGGATGCATATGTTATGAATAGAAACACAAGTCCACAAACTTCACTTGTCCTTCTAAGAAAACTAATATCATCGACAAATGTTGAAAATGACATTGCACAGAATTTTTCATGAGTAATCAGCTAACTAGATCAAGATGAAAAAATGATGCAGGTCTTTTTTGAGAAACACAATAAATTCTCATCCTCAAGTTCATTTATTTAATTTAACACAATCACTTTATTACGGATGACAAATGAAACAAATGGGTTCCTTTGCATAATGAAAATTGCACTTCTGTCGCAAATGGTTAACATATTTTTTTCAAATTTGCAGCTTATTATCCCTTTAACAAAACCAACACAGGTCAACTTATTTCTTTCAAATTCACAGCTTATTGTCCCTTTAACAAAATCAATACCCAAACCAAATAATAATTTCAAAACCATTCAGCTCTTGTACAATGAACCATGTTCTGTATGTGGAGGTGACAAATGATAAAGTAGTCCCAAAATATGTGTGAAACCAAAGTTTACTTTTAAATCAAGATTATCTTCAATTCCAAATGCTGACTGTGCTGACAAGGTGGAGACGGTGCTTTTTTCTTTCTCCTGTATTCTCTGTTTTCTTCTTTCTAGTTTTTTCTGCTGCTGTTCTTGTAATAACTGAAACTGCTTTTTCAGTGCATCATTTTCCGAGTCCATAACCTAAAAAATATTACATTTGTTTGTTTACAGCACTGTGATCGCAAAGGCAATCTCTTTTTTTATCAAATGGCAATCTGGTCATACATTAACACCATGGTTTGGCCCGATTAAGAAAAATTTTGAAATCTTACACTTGAAGATGAAATCTCTTACACAGATTACATCTTTGGGGGTCAAATTTTTTTTTATTTTAAAATTATCTCTCAAAGCATATCAAGGGAGGTGACCATAACTATACAGGGGAACGAGTCTGATAATTCAAATGATATAAAATGATTAAACTAAATTGATTTCTTCATAGTTACCAGTGATGAATTCCATAGATAATGCATGTTAACCCTTTACCTAACATGAAAAGCAGACGACACTTGAAAACAAAATTCTGGTTTTGGCCGTTACGTTGGGTAAAAGGTTAACCCTTCATGCACATCTGGTCAATCCTGCTGAAGCACAAATGGAAAATCATTCTACATTTACAGCTCTGATGTAGCCAATTATATTAAAATTATAAACTAAGATACATCTGGATTGAATTGTACAGCTAGCCAAACAGGTGAAAAAACAGGTACTGTACTGTGATCAAAAAAGCAGACAGAGATTTTTGACTGGATCGCGACTGGATCTTTCCACACAGCACTCTAGAATCTTGATTGGCAGAAAAGATAACCGAGAACATTGATTCTGAGATGCTATTTTCATTTGTTTTTCTTTCTTTGGTTGTATTGTGCAATTTTGCTTCAATGGAGGATACTTTGAAGATGTATGAAAATATTAGTAACTACAATACAATTATTGACTTTCTTTGAGGTTTTTGGTTTGAAGTTCAATGTTGTAATCACTGAACCATGGCACTCCCTGACTGCAATTAACCCTTTACCCAACGTAACGGCCAAAACCGGCCAGCGCTATTCTCAAAAATCGGCAATAAATTTTCATTATATTTTCATTTTTTGCCTCAAAAACATAGGTTACGACCCCTCGTTGGAACGAGCTCATCGAGCTCGTTCCAACGAGGGGTCATAACCTATGTTTTTGAGACAAAAAATGAAAAAAATTAGTTATTCAAGAATTTTTTTTGCAAGTGTCGTCTGCTTTTCATGTTAGGTAAAGGGTTAAATAAAAATGTGACACATTACACAAAGAACACATTTTACAACCACTTTAATAAAAGAAGTTGTCACAAGTGGCAGTACAGTGGAGCCCACCTAATTGTATATCTCTTAATTGAATAACCCTGTTAATTCAATATAATTTACAAACACTAAACCATTTACCATACTTTAAGTACAATTTTGAACTCTTAATTGAATATGGGTTATAGAGCAAACTCCTGTTAATTGAATAAAAAAATCCTGTAATGTGTCGAGAAATTATCCTTACCATCACCAAATACCCAATGTTTAGAGACCTATTTCACATCAATGCATCTATATAGGCATTTATTCTATTATATCTTGTTTGATATATTAGAATAAATGCTCAATTTATCTCTAAAATACAGGAAAGTGACCACATCCCTGTTAATTGAATATTCCTGATAATTGAATAATTCTCATTGTCAAAGTGGCTATTCAATTAACAGGATTCCACTGTAGTCCAAACTTGGATCCGAAGGCCATAAAATAATTTTTTGGTGTGAAACACATATATCCAAAGGACATACATGTACCACACCTAAAACTTATTTTATTATATGATCTGACCTTTCTTTCGGTTATTAAGCCCATTCAATAAAAAGGATAATGTACGGAACATCCAGCGCCAGAGAATGATTGTAGATTAAGATTTGGGGGATGAGGAATGATAAGCATTTGTTGTCTGTGACAGTAGTTGATGTTTATTTGAAAATCATTTCATTATATTTGTGTCATTGAATACTTTTCAATCTGTTCTTTATCGGGGATCATTTCCTGATATGGACACTGCTGACAATCAATGCATCTTAAATTGACACTGCTGACAATCAATGCATCTTAAATTGTAAATGCCGGCCTTACAGAAGCCGCTGCTTGTTTCTCGTTCCATTTAAGTGTCTTTTGATCATATTATAAATAGAATATTCAACTCTGGACCTTGCTAAAGCTTGGTCCAGACCTAATTTTTTACTGAACTTGTTTTGTAAATTTCCATATAAACTGGAAACTAAATCCTCTATTTACAGCCTTAGTGTCAAAGTTTGGATGAAAGTGGTAGTAAAATTTTGGATGAATTTCACAGTTTCACTTTTGAAAGTACATACACTGAAAATATTGGTGCATTTGCAACTCCATTTGTTTTAAAAATTAAATGATGAGCATAGATACTTGCCTGCAGATAATTAACAGTTAACTCCTTGCATGCTGCTGACAAATTTTCTTCCGACAGAAAATCTCTTACATGTTTGGGCACTTATAACCAAATTGTCCCTGGAAACTTGGATAAAAGTTTTGACCAATGATTTGTTGAGTTTTAAATTTTCAAGAATATTTCATCAAATCTAGTTAGGATTGCTTCACAGCAGCCATGACTAGATTGATGAAAACTTTATTTGAAGATATTCAAAGGGTTGAGATTTACTAATTCGTACATTTTGCATCTGTCTATTAGAACGAAGGATTGACATAAAACAAAAAATTTATCAACAATGACATGAAGTTAATAACACTTTGGCCAGTAACAGATTCGCAATGGCTCTAAGATGAAAAGATCTGCATGGTCCATGTTTCAAGGTCTCTGTTTCACCTGAATAAAGACATTTGGCACTCCATATCACCATATTTCCCAATTTTCCCACAAGCTTCTGTCACCTTGACCTTGGTTTGAACAGCAGAGATTTCCCAAATACAAATGTATGCCATACAGGTACTTCTCAAATCCTGGCTTCTATTTCCTCTGCAAACTACCCAACGACTTCTTGCTATGGCCATTTCTCTCCAATTTGGGTTACAATTCTGCATGACTCTCTCTGTGACAAGTTTTCTTCTTTTTCTTTTCAATTTAGTACTAGGGAATGGCCTGGGGAAATAGTGTGAGATCCCCGTGACAAGCTGAAGGAGGCCAAAAAATTTGTTATGCTCCTTTTCTCTTGAGCAAAGCAGTGAATAAAACTATGACCAGGTAACCGGTTCTCGTCAGATCACAAAAGTTAAGCAACATTGAGCCCGGTTAGTCCTTGGATGGGTGACCATCTGAGCGATCGATTTGGACTCCCGCATGGTGTCCTTCGGCAAGGCACTTCAACCAGATTGTCCACATGGGGGTACGATAATGCCGTGTACTAAGGTGTACTGCACGTCAATGGGGGGCATGTCTTCAACCAATCTAACCCTGCCTGTGCTGCAGTGCAGAGTTACGATGTTGGGGAGCTGGCAGCTGCTCTACGTTGCTCGGTGGTTCTCACTGGGTACTCCAGCTTCGTCCACCTGTAAAACTGTCACCGGCACGATTTGACCTTGGCTGTTAAAGGTTCATTAAACCCTAATAAATAAATAAATAACTATGACCATCTGAATTGCGCTAAAAAAATATGACTCCTATAACTCAACTGGGGGAGGGGGGGGTGGGGGCAGAGGGGAAGGGAGTTATAGGAGTCATATTTTTTTCTGCATGGAATCACTCCAAATCCTTCAAAATGCATGTTGGGGCAAAGAAAAAGAATTGCCTAAATGACATGGGGTGGAGAGGGCAGGGGAGGGAGGGGGAAAGGAGGGAAAGGGAGTTGCGTTATAGGAGTCACATTTTTTTCTGCATGGAATCACTCCAAATCATTCAGTATGCATTTTGGGAAAAATTGTCTAAAACACGCAAGGGAGGGGGGGGGGGGGGGGGCAGCAAAGAAATATAAATACCACCCAGCAGGGGTGGGAGGGAGGGGAGGGAGGGAGGGAGTTATAGGAGTCACATTGTTTCTGCATGGAATCACTACAAATCCTTCAAAATGTGTTTGGGGCAAAGAAAAAAACTGCCTAAATGACATGGGGGTGGAGAGGGGAGAGGAGGGAGGAGAAAAGGAGGAGGGGGAGTTGAGTTATAGAAGTCACATTTTTTTCTGCATGGAATAACTCCAAATCCTTTAGAATGCATTTTGGAAAAACTGGGGGGGGGGGGGGGGGGGGAGGAGGGGGGGGGGGAATTGAGTTTTAAGAGTCAAATTTTTTCTGCATATACATGTAATCACTCCAAATCTTCCGAAATGCATTTTGGGGCAAAGAAAAATAATTGGCTAAATGACATGGGAGGGAGGGAGGGAGGGAGGGAGGGAGGGAGGGAGGGAGGGAGGGAGGGAGGGAGGGAGGAAGGGGGAGTTGAGGTATAGGAGTCCTTCAGAATCCATTTTGGGAAAAATTGTTGCCTAAAACATGCAAGGGGGAGGGCAATTTTAGGAGTCAAATTTTCTCTGCATATAACCACCCCAAAACTTTCAAAATCCATTTTGGGGCAAAGAAAAAAAAATTGCCTAAACGACAAGTGGGGTGGGGGTGTAATAACTCCCAATCCTTCAAAATGCATTTTGGGAAAAATTGCCTAAATGACACGGGAAAGGTGGGGGGAGGGGGAGGGCAATAACTCTGACAATTTTCATCAGACAGTGGTGGTCATCAAATCAAACTTGAGGTTGACATTGTTCTCAAAGAGATATACACCAAAAAAATTGATATTTGGTAACTAAAGTTTAAATTATTCCATAAACAAGCATTACATGATATTTATCAACAAAGGGCAATAACTCCCATAATTTTTATTGGATTTGGCTGGTCATCGAACCTGACGTAGAGATTGTTGTTATGGAGACATACACCAAAAAGAACTGAAATCCATTAACTATTGTCCAAGTTATGCCATAAACAAAGTTCTGAAAAAATGTTGATGGAAATAGGCAATTTCCAAGTCAAAAAGCCCCAAAACCCTAATAAAAATCATCAGACCATGCCCTAATTCAAACTTAACCTTCATTTTGATATAACTGAGGCAGAAAGCAAGTTGGGTTCTGATCTGTGAATCGAAACTCAAGTTATCATCCGGAAATAAAAATGTTGATGGTAATGACAAGTCGAAAAGGCCCATAACTCATGTAAAAATAATTGGATGGAACCCATATTCGAACTTTCCCTGTATTACTAGCTGGGGAATACACGTACCAACTTTGGTTGAGACAAAATAATCCAAACTGGAGTTACCGGTCAAAAACCAAAAATGTTAATAGAAGGTCCAATTCTAAGTTGAAAAAGGGCCATAACTCATATAAAAATAATTGGACAGAACCCATATTCGAACTTGGCCTGTATTACTAGCTGAGGAATACACATACTAACTTTGGTTGATATCAAATAATCCAATCTGGAGTTATCGGTCAGAAACCAAACATGTTAATAGAAGGTCAAATTCTAAGTCGAAAAAGGGCCATAACTCATGTAAAAATAATTGGACGGAACCCATATTCGAAATTGGCCTGTATTACAGTGGAACCCTGTTAATTGAATAGACACTTTGCCAATGAAAATTAATCAATTAACAGGAGTATTCAATTAACAAGTATTGTGTCACTTTCCTGTATTCTAGAGGTAAACTTTCCATTTATTCTATTATATCTTGTTTGACAGAGCTCCATGATCTCTGTCAAACAAGATATAATAGATCAAATGCCTGAATTGGATGTACTGAAGCCAAATAGGTCTGTAAGCAAAGGAAAACTGGGGCAAGTCATGGTAATTTCTTGACAGGTTGCAAGATTTAATATTTATTTATTTATTTGTATATTTATTAAGGTTTAACGACACTTTAACAGCCAAGGTCAGATCATGTCAGTGACAGTTTTACGGGTGGAGGAAGCTGCAGTACCCGGAGAGAACTACCGAACAACGACGAGCAGCTGCCAGCTCCCCAACGTCGTAACTCCGCACTGCAGCACATACAGGGTTAGATTGGTTGAAGACATGCGTACCATTGACGTGCAGTATGCCTTAGTACATGGCATCATTGTGCCCCCAACAGAGTTAAGTGCCTTGCCCAAGGACACAACACAGGAGTCCGAATCAATCACTCAGACGGTCACCCATCCAAGGACTAACTGGGCTTGGCGTTGCTTAAATTCGGTGATCTGATGAGAACCGGTTACCGCGATGCCACCGCGCCCCCAGATTTTTTATTCAATTAACAGGAGTTTACTCTATAACCTATATTCAATTAACAGGTCAAATTTGTACTGGAGGTATGGTAAATGGTTTTGTGTTGGGAAAATATATTCAATTAACAGGGTTATTCAGTTAAGAGATATCCAGTTAAGTGGGCTCCACTGTACTAACTGAGGAATACAATACTAACTTTGGTTGAAATCAAATAATCCAAACTGGAGTTATCGGTCGGAACCCAATTGTTTACAGATAGATAGACAGACAGAGAGACAGAGGGATGGATAGACAGACAGACCATTTACATAATACGACAATTTTGACAAACGGGCATATAAAAAGTTATAGCATTAACGTTGCATACTTGTGCTATGCTAGGGAGCGCAGTGACTTTTATGCAAGATGTCCCGAGTTCGATGCCCTCCGGGATGACCCGCATTGTGTCCTTGGGCAAGGCACTTTATCCCTGTTGCCTACATGGGGGCACGATGAAGCCGTGTACTAAGGCATACTGCAAGTCGATGGTGCACATGTCTTCAACCGCTGTAACCCTGCTTGAACAGAGTTAGAATGTTGAGGTACTGACAGCTGCTCGTCGATGCTCGGTGGTTCTCTCCGGGTACTCCGGCTTCCTCCACCTGTACAACTGTGATGGTCACAATTAGCCATTGTGCATAAGTATGTGACCTTAAACACCAATAAATAAATTGTGCTATGCTTTAATTAAAAGGGCACACAAACTCAATGTGCCCAAACCCTCTTCACCAATTTAAAAACTGGATGGATCAGGCCCTCAATAACACTAACATCTTACAAAGAGAGACAAGATAATTCAAAGGCTGTTTTCTTTAAGGCCATGCCCAAGTAATACAATGGAAATAGTCCTTCATGTTGAATCACACTGGAAAAACAAACTTGAGGACATTCAGGGTTCTGGTTTTGAGATGACAATGGAGATAAATGTTCATCGAATATAACATAACTGGGAGGCCAAAAAGAATTTTACAGTACATTTCTGAAAACTTAAAAACACACATTTCTGTTCACTTGTCACTCATTTCTTACCTCAACGATTGGTAATTTAGGACACAGAATTAACTGTTATGTCTTACATGGTAGATGTACAACCTTGGTACACAAGAATGAGAACATATGTAACCCAGTGTATTCAGTGTATTGGAGAAAATATTTCCTCATACATGTACAACTTTCCCTGCTTGTGTGGAGTTAGTATGTTGGAGACTCAGCCAATGATGATTGTCACCTCAAATACTTAGATCATTAACAACTCCATAAATAAGTTACATACTATCTTGAAATTTGGATATATGGAGGAGATATACAATACTAAGGTACCTTAGAAGTTTGAGGTTGTATTAAATGTTCATAATTTTGTTCTTATACATGTAGTCACTGAAAGTTCCAGAGTTTTAAGATTGATGGCGAACATTAGATGATAATACGCAAGTAAACAGTTGGTATGTGTACACTCTTTAGTGTTCTTGAAATTTATTTTCTTCAACTATAGTTAAGTCAGAAAAATGAAATATGATGGAATTTTTGTACCAACTCGGAAGATTAAGGTTTGATATTTCATGTTGTAAATTGTCTAAAATTAGGTAATTATGAGGATATTGGATTTCGGTAAACATCTTTCCCAGGCTCTGACTTATTATACACTTTTTAATGACAGCCCCAATACCAAGCAAATTCACCAAGATTATAAAAGTTAAAAAATTTATAGTAATTTATATATTTTTTATACTTACCAATGACCCAGACGTAGCTGGTGCTAATTCTAAAAATCTAGGGCCAAACACAAATTTTGCCCCCCAATCCCCAAAATTTGCATCTAAAACCAAAAGAAATCATGTCCTATAGGACCTCCATACTTTGCCCTTACTGCGCATGCGCAGTGTCAAGGACGTTCCGAAATTGGCGCCAATTATCATTCTTACAAGCAGTGCCTGGTCAGCGCTACGTACTCAGCGGGGAGGTATGAGTTCCCAACTCCTGGGAGGGCCATCCCCGTCTGGGTCAATGGTAAGTATAAAAAATATATAAATTACTATAAATTTTTTAACATTTTTATACTGTACCAATGACCCAGATATAGCTGAATAGAAAAAAGGCTGAAGGGCCTAGGACATAGAGGAAAATCCAATAAGCTCAACTATATATAATAGAGTTATCCCCTCGAGGAGAAAAGGAGTATTAGGCTTTACATGTATCTTTCTTATTTATGATAAATTAGAAAGACACAACACCCTTCATAATTGAGCATAATAACATCCATGTTCTCTATTAACACCCAGTATAACCCTTTATACTAATTATTTTTACAGTAAGCCAATAAATAAAGTAAGTCCAGAGAATTGAGACTCTTTATACTCTTTAAAAGTGTCCGAGGATTGTATATTAACGCCCGTTTGACACGTGACATATACAAATGCTTCACACCGAGCTACACTTTAAAAATATGACATGAATGAATTTAAACATTAGCTTTACACTTTAAAACCATCCCGGTACCGACTCAGAATTACTGACTCCGGAGGAGGTATCCCCTTGCTTTTCACTATAAAGCAGGTGACCTAAGGGAACACCCTCCCCCCCCCCCCCTGCTCTGGTCAAATAGCCCAGAGCGAAGAGGGCAGCAGGACAGAGTCACTGCCGGAACAGAAAGCCTGCATAACTATAGTTGCAACTGTTTAGTGGACAACATTCTGAGCAACAGATAACGGACCTAAACAATGCAGGTCTCCAGAAATGGACTCAATATTTCTGAGATAAAAATTCGTGAATGCGGATGGCTGAGACCAATATGCAGCCTTCATTAAATCTGTAATAGCAACACTATTTGCGTAAGCCCAAGATGTAGAAAGAGCTCTTACTTCATGAGCCGAAATCTTAAGCACAGACTGCTGAGTTGAAGATAGATTATCATAAGCAGTACGGATAGTTAATTGAATCCATCTAGCAATAGAATGGACCGTAATGTCCTTTCTATTAGGCATCAGAGACAGAAAGAAGCGTTTTCATCCCTTTCTGATAAACTGAGATCTTCGTTTATAAATACGTAAAGCTCTAACCGGACAGAGTAAAGGCCTATGCCCGTCTGAAGACGGAAGGGCCTTAATAACAATAGGTTCCGGATATTTATTAGGAGCCCGATTCTTAGCCAAAAATCCAACATTAGTAGTAAAGGTAATAGTGTTCCCGACACTACGATAGTGAGAATCGTCCACACATAGTGCATGAAGCTCACTAACTCTTCTAGCCGAAGAGAAAGCTAAGAGAAATGCTGTCTTATAAGATAAGAATTTGAAGTCCACTGTCTCAAGAGGCTCAAATGGCTTTTCTTTTAGTTTAAGAAGAACCCAAGCTAAATTCCATTTAGGAATTAATCTAAGGGTTCTAGGTCTATTTATCGAGAAGTTTCTAACTAATTTAGATAAAGAGACATTAGATCCAATTTGTAAACTATCATGGTGTGCATAGGTATCAGATAACATAGACCTATAACCTTTAATAGTAACAGGCTGCAGTTTGATCTCATCAAACAAGTATACTAGAAAGTTTGCAATGTCTGGAATGAAGGGATCAAAAATGTCAACAGAATAATCCCTTCACCAACGACAAAAGACCTTCCACTTAGCCGCATAGTTTAGCGAAGAGGAGGTCCTCCTACAGTTAGAAATTGCGTCCACTGCTCGTCCTGTAAAATGCTTGCCGTGCAAGAAGGACCGCACAACGGAAATACGTGAAGGTTGAGACCTTGCGGGTTGTGATGTAGTTGACGCGATTTCCCCTGCGAAAGAAGATCCTCTCGTGGAGGAAGCTTCTGCGGCATGTCCCACAGCAGACACCTGAGTAGATTTATCCACGGTCTCTGTGGAGACAGAGATACTACCAACAGAATTTTGCATTGAGATTGTTTTATCTTTAGCAATATCTGCTGAATCAACGGCGCTGGAGGATACACATATTCTATCATTCCGTCCCACGAGATCGATAGAGCGTCTACTGCATATGCTCGGGGATCCGGACATGGTGACACATACGTCTGCAACTGATTGTTGAGCTGTGTCGCAAATACGTCTATCATTGGCCGCTCCCATTGGTAGCAAATCTGATTGAATACCTGTTTGTTGAGAGTCCATTCTGACGACAACAAGCGACCCTTCCGTGAAAGGGAGTCTGGTAATACATTCAGACGACCCGGAATATGACGGACCGAAAGTAGAACTTGGTGTTCTAGTACAAACAGAAGGATTCTTTCCGTTAAATTGAATAACGGAACGGAATGAGTGCCTCCCTGGTTCCGAATATATGCTACTACTGTCGTATTGTCGGACAGGATTTAGACAAGTGCTTTCTGAATAATGTTCATCCAATGACGTAGTGCAAGCCAAATTGACATCATTTCTTTGATGTTCATGTGCTTGCCTAGAAACTGCGGATCCCAAAGACCCTGGCACTTCGAATCCGTTGGGATCAATGTTGCACCCCAACCTGTTTGACTGGCATCCGTCATAATAGTAAAACTCGGATCCGGCAACTGCAGTGGAACTCCCGGAGTCAACCACTGAATGTTTGCCCAAGTCTGAATCTCTTGTTTCACTTGATTTGACAAGAGAACGTCTATATCGAGCGAATGAATCTTTACACTCCAATTCTGAGTCAAGAAAATTTGGAGAGGACGAGTGCGTAACTGCCCCATCGGAATGAGATCCGCAGCGACTCCGCACAGACCTATCAGTCTCATGAACTCTTTCGCTGAGACTTTGTCTGAGTGAAGACAATAGCGAGCGTAACAACTGATTAATTTCGCTCTGGTTAACGGCAGACAAACGAGATTGTTGTGCGTCTCGAAGCTCATTCCCAAGTGGGTGAATGACTTGGACGGCACCAGATCCGACTTCTCCTCGTTTATTATAAAACCGAGACGTCGGAGTAATAGAAGCAGATTCTGCACATCGTTCTGAAGCGTTAACTCGTTGCCGTACCTCTGAAGAATGTTGTCCAGGTAGGCCGACGTTACCGCAGACGAATGAGCTCGGAAATGAATCATTACCGAGTTCATTATTCGAGTGAAAGCCCAGGGCGCTAGGTTCAAACCGAAGCACATCGCTCGGAACTGATATACAACTCCTAGGACTGCGAAGCGTAGATACTTTCTGAATGTCGGATGTACCATGACGTGAAAGTACGCATCCTTGAGATCTTTGCTTGTAGCATAGTCGTTCACCCGAATACTCGCTCTGACTGATCGAATTGTCTCCATATAGAACTTCGGAGCGACGATCAGCTTGTTTATCCAGCTCAGATCTATGACTGGACGGAACGAGCCATCTGGTTTCGGAACCAGAAACAGATGGCTGTAGAAACCCGGTGATTCCTGGTCTTCTACGACCTCTACCGCGTTCTTCATCAGAAGAGACTGTACTTCTGAGAGAAGAGCGTCTCTTTTCTGCGGATTTGACGGAAGCTGAGTCCATTTTGGACTTTGAGTTAATGGAGGCTTTCGTTTGAAGGATATTCTTAGTCCTTCCGAA
Organism: Pictodentalium vernedei; assembly: GCA_031216915.1. Classification (NCBI taxonomy): domain Eukaryota; kingdom Metazoa; phylum Mollusca; class Scaphopoda; order Dentaliida; family Dentaliidae; genus Pictodentalium; species Pictodentalium vernedei. The sequence continues at coordinate 229,636,630 of CM062289.1, read as the reverse complement.
ATTACCCCTCGAACCCAGGGGTCGTCCGTAATTGACGCCCAATTGTTTATAAAACTCGACAATCTTCCGCCTACCGGAACATGATAGAGGTTCATACCATCACCTCCTGGACCTGCGAGGCTTGCGGAAGGAGAAACTACGTCCTCCACGACCCGCACCTCGCCCCGTCGACCTAGGGACGTCTGACCGGTTATCTCGGCCAGAATAACGTCCCCCACGTGAGTCGCTGCCTTGACGGTCTCTAGAATAAGACCTAGAGGACGCATAGGAACCTCTATAGGAACTTCTCTTGGGCGTACTTGTCCCAAAGTGCCTGTCTTACTCTTTTCTGCTGTATCTGACTTTTTAGAAGCGGATTTGAATAGCAGAGAATCCGAAGCTTTCTTAGTTATCTTATCATAAATTGCTGAAAGCTTGCCGTCGAAGAGAAGCTCTCCGGAGACCGAAGCGACTCTGAGAGAGTTTTTCACCTTACCATCCACGCGCGTGGATGTAGCTAGGGCCGCATCACATCTAACCAACTCCAGGTTTGTCACTGAAAGGGCAGAGTTATACGTGGAATAAGCTATTGCCCTTGAAAGAACTCTTAATGAGGATTGTATATCCTGGAATTCTTTCCCTTGAAGACGTAATGATAACGCTTTAGTAAGGTGATCTGCATATGATAAAGTGTCTAAGTTAACTCTATTAGACATAATTGTCGTTTCCAACGTCGTGGTTGGAATTGAGATAGACGATGGTATAGACAATTCTAGGTCTTCAGCCTGGTCGTCTAGACGCAGAGGAACTCTCGGTATGCCCTGTCCTGCCGTTTCAAATTTATTCCTTGAATTGATGAAAGGCAGATGTAGAGCATTTGCGGACAAGAAACCATACTTGCTCATTTTGGTAGCAAGCTTATATATAGCGTCATTCAATAATTCAAATGTTCTTGTGACATTATTGGACTGTGTCGGAAACTCAGGGACGATGTCCCTAAACCGATCAAAAAATTCTGTGTCCAATGACGCTATCAGTCTCTTATCCAGCATCGCAGCATTCCGGTCCGACGGAACAACCTCTGGAAGATAATGCCGGATAAAATCTACGGCAGCTTTATGTTGTTCTGAAAGGGAAAGCTCCAGATTCTCTGAATCCCTTTCGCCATCCTGTCGGACCCTATGAAGTTCTCGGTCGTCCGTACCTAATGCTTCAGCGGAGCATACCGACCCAGCGTCGTCGGATAATTCCTGATCCGACAGAGAATCTGTCGTCTGCTGCGATAAGTTGTGCTATTTGTGATAGCATGTCCATCACTGAGGCCTGTGGAGCAGCGGTCTTACGTTGCTTTGCCGCTGGAAGCTCCCTGGACGTTGACTCCTGCATACTTCTTTTATGCGAACGTCTGGAGTCTACAGGCCTCGTGTCCCTGGCTACCGGATGGCATGACCTGGTCGCCGTGGAATCCCTGATCAGCGAAGCTGGCTGGATATCCGTGGTCACGTAGCCAAGGTGCGGTCGTGAGCATTGCCGTGAGGATGAGGAAGCCATATCAACAGTCTCTCCAGACTGTCTATATAACGGAGCGTCCCGAGCGGCGGACGTATGCTCCGAATGCGAAACGTTTTGGACCACAACATCTGGTCCGAGATGTTGTTGTACGAGAGAGGGACCTCTCTCGCTCGCAGCTCGGATGGACCTGGACGAGCTAGGAACCGGACTAATAGGCTTCCTCCGTTCTATCCTCTGATCCGTCGTCACTGGGTGTGCACTTTTGTCTTATTATAGTGCTCGCATCACCCAAATCTCCTTCCTGGGCCGCAACGGACGAACCCGGCTGCCGAGCCATTCGATGAATGGCCGCTACACCGGGCGAGCTAGCAGACGCCAATGCCGTCGATCCTACTAGAGACCTCTTAGGCAATTGATGTATTTCCATGAGCACTTTTGCCGCTAGCTCTTCATTTAACTGTGACGACGGAGGCACACTTTTGGAAGATATCACGGAAACATCACCCTGTTCTTGTTCCTCTGAAAAAGAGATTGATAAACTAGAGTGACCCTGCGGAGAAAGGACCGGCATGGCCTTTTCCCCGCTAACAACATACCGTGACACACGTTTCCAATGTTTGTCATCCCAATTGACACACACTGAGCAGGAGTTAGTGCGAGTACACTGACTACAATTAATACAATGATTATGAAAGTCAGAGGAAGATTTCCTCTTATTACAATTTGAACAATATCCTTTCATTGTGAAAAGAACACAAACAGTCCTGGTACTCGCACCAACCCCTGAAAACAAAGATACATAATAACATGATCCATTAACATATAGAAAAAATAATTGAAATCAAAAAAAATTTTTGAAAAAATATTTTTTCAGAAAAGCCCAAGTTTCTGAAAGTAACATTGAGCCCCAATGGATCCCCAAAAAGCCTAAGTGTGGACAAAATTTTTAAAAATAATTCAAAAAAATTAATGCAACACTTACGTATAATAATAATGTATCTTGTTATTATTAAACTAATACAAAGACAAGAAATCACTCTCAACAGAAACCGTTGTCAATGTAAACAAGAAGTGTATAAAAACCGGAAACATGACTCCAGGCACTGATAAACATGGCCCGAAATCAGTTACCAATTACAACACTATCTGATGCAAAACAGAGACTTCCCAGGAAGAAACTGCAGAACATCAGATGGTAGATGCAGAACACAATGCCTAAACACCCATGGGTGAGGACGTAAACATGGGGAAAAACAGAATTCATTCTGTTACCAAGCTAAAATTCCCAAGAAATTTTAGTAATAATATTACAGAAAATATGCCAAAAGCATGGGAGAATAGCAAGGGGGGACTAAAGGAAAGGGAGAGAGGAAACACTGAACAAGCAGTGTAACTTTATAGCAAGAATGACAACAACAGGCCCATGCCTTGAAATTAGGCAACATAACATAATTTCATAAAAAAAATTTAAGTTACAGCCCTGATTATTTCCTGCCACTAATTTTTCCTCTCCTCCTTCTATTTCCTCTTTAGATCCACCATTTCTCTAATATTTATGTGTCTGGCATCATTTAAACTGAGATTTACAAGCACAAATATCAGTCAGATGTGAACTGATGAAGGGCCAAACAAAGAATGATAATTAGCGCCAATTTCGAGTCCTCCTTGACACTGCGCATGCGCAGTGGAGGAAAAGTATGGAGGACCATTTAGGACATGATTTTTTTGGTTTTAGATGCAAATTTTGGGGATTGGGGGGGCAAAATTTGTGTTTGGCCCTAGATTTTGAGAATTAGCACCAGCTATGTCTGGGTCATTGGTACAGTATAAAAATATGGAGTGTTGAATATTATGTAACCTTGTCCTAACTGAGCATGCACGGTATTTGATTTTTCAGAATTGAGTATGATACAAAATAAAATACTGCAGTACGACTAAAAACAGTAAATGCCCGACTGACAAGATGTATGTTTTGCGAGGTAACTGATTCAGGGAACTCATCAAAGAGTATCCATTTTTTTTCAATGAGCATTTTAAAGACAATGAATACAAATTTCACTCCACCAAAATTGTTGGTAAAAAGGCTTATAGCAAACAAAATACGGGTGATGTTTACACAAAGGAAAAGGTTAAGCACAAATTAGGACACTACAGAGCTACTGAAGCCAAGTTGTTATGTCCCTATACCAACCGCAATACCTTGCAGTGATTGGTCAATGCCTCGATTTTATTTTATGTTGCCGGGCACGCGCATATGTCTACTGTCAGCGATTCTTATGTCCACTGTCAAGGAAATCGTCTTGTTGCCATGAGCAACGGTTCATCGCAATGTCTTTTTTCACTTGAAATCAACTGAGACAAATACATTTAACTGAAGTAAAATACACAATAAAGAATCATTATTACGTACAAAAAGATTAGTTATGTAAACATAGGTAATTATTTATGAAACCGATTAGATTATAAGGTCTCTTTTCATTAATTTACTGTAACATAAACTGAAACGAAATGAGAGCATCTCACCCCGTTGATTGCATACGTAAACACTGAATAAAGATTTTTTTTTCCAATTCAATTTTACTTGTGTAAGAACAGGACATATACGTTATTTGTTTGTTGACAGGGGACATGGTCTCACGTTCCCTGCATGAAACATATATTCAACCTCGGCTGACGCTTCGGTTGAATATAAATTTCATGCAGGGAACGTGAGACCATGTCCCCTGTCAACAAACAGAATAATTTATAATGTTATTCAAATTGAATTTAGTTAATTTTGTCTTGGATATGAACCTATAATCTTATGCTACTCCGTGTTCACATTTTGTTGTGTGAAAATAACTTATTGATTTTCTTTTTAAGGCCTCCCCCTCCTCCCCTCCCCCCCCCCCTGGGTTCCAAAATCTTGAATGGTTTCGAGTCGAGTCAAACCTTGGTGGTTGTTTCGAATCGAGTCGAATCCCGAACAGGTTCACAGGGCCCTACCCCAAATATAATGAATAACATGCCACTGTTCATTGAATGTATGTTGCTGATTATATGTATGATTATATTGATGATCAAACAAATGGCTGTCAATGTGTTTGATTGAAAGTGTCCTGCAAACAGGTCTTGGGAATCACAGGCAAAAAGCAACCCAAGAGTTTTAAAAAATACAGTTAGTACATGAATCAGAATTGGGTATTTATAGTGCCTATTTTTCAATGTTATTTAGTTATTGGGGTTTAATGACACTTTTGACAGCCAGGGTCACCTTGTGTCAGACAGTTTTATGGGTGGAGGAAGCCGGAGTACCTAGAGAGAACCACCAAACAATGGCGAGCAACTGTCGGGCTCCCCAACATACTAACTCCAGACAAGCAGGGTTAGCATTAGTTAAAGACAAGTGCACCATCGATGTGCAGTATGCCTTAGTACACAATGCCATTGTGACCCCACGTTTGCAATGGGGGTGAAGTGTCTTGCCCAAGGACACAATGCGGTTGCCGCGGGCAGGCTTCGAACCGAGGACCTCTCGGTTTGCAGCCTGTACCTCTACCTACTGAGCCACTGTGCCCCCATTTTTCAGTGTTCAATCACTATCTGTCACCATGACAAGAAGAAGGATGACATATGCACAAAGATGGCAAATTATTGGTATACATTCCACCAGTCCTTTAAAGCAATCGGTTGTCACGCAACATCCATTACACAGTCACCAGTCATTTGGTGAGAAAACACATGCAAACCAATGAGGTGAAGGACCGTCCACGGTCAGAGCTACCCCCTGTGACATCATAACATGAAAACAGGGTAGACAGTACTTCTTAGGCTGGTGCAACGACAGCCATTCATCTAAGTACTGTTTTGAATCGTCACCACCAAGGGATACGTTTTGGCTTGGTGTTTAGCAAATTAGCATTTTTCATTCCGAGAATTGCATTGATTACTATTCCTGGGTCTACCATGAGTCATGATCTGAATCTACTGGAGCACATTTGGGACATTCCTGGACGTTCAACACATGCACAAAAACTTCCAGCCCAAACTCTGCGAGAATTAGAAGCAGCTTTGCATCAGGAATGGTGACATTTACCTCTGCAATGGATCTGATGATTGACTGTAGGATGTGACACAGGATAGAAGCTGTTATCCAAGCACATGGAGGATACGGCAGATATTGAACTGTAACACTGACTCATGTTCTCTTGAGGTTACAAATGACATTTTTATCCATCTATAGCCAAATAATGTTGCCTTGTTGACTCTCCAGCTCCATACTAAAATGGGTATTGTACTGAGCTCTTGCAGTTACTTTTTTGGTTCATCAATGCCGTCATTGAATTGATGATGAAGACTTTGATTTTTGTGTGTTTGTATAGTCTGAATATGTTCTTTCAAGATACATGTAGCATGAAAAATCATGTAAATAATAGGAAATGCTAATCCAAATTTATCCCATTTAGAAAACTGCTATTAAATTTTTAAAAATTAAATCAACCCCTGGCTATCAATTAGGAATTTCATGCCATGGAGGAACCCTATTAAAAGTTTTAAATTGAGAGTACATCAAGGAATTAATAGAAAATGCTTTACAGTGTGTCATCTTCTGTGCTAACTCTTTACATAACATGAAAGGCAGACGCCACTTACAAATAAAACTCTTGAATAACTATTCTTTTTGAGACAAAAAATTAACAAAATAATAAAAATTGAATGGTGATTTTTGTGAATAGCAATGGCAGGTTTTGGTCGTTATGTTGGGTATGGGGTTAATTTGCTTCTGCAGTGATTGGTTAGCTTCACATGTACTGTATTTCACATTTTCATTGTACATGTGATTAACACTTAACCCGCTGAGTATTTTCAAGATATTTTTCACCAAAAATTCATCTAAATTTAACTCTACAAATCATTAGTGAGATAGTCCATTAAATTTATCGGAAGAAATTTTGATTAAATGTGCCGTAATTATCCTTATTTCATTTCAGTGGCAAGAGAAATTCTGTCCAGGCAGAATATCTGCCAGCAACATGCAAAGAGTTAATACTGACCACACTCAACTCCAAAATCAATAATACTGAGAACGTTGGTACCAGACCTTTAAATTCATTTATTTTGGGCATACACTTTTGCCCAAATTTGGGAACATTCAAAACAGAAATAACAGCCTTATCTTGTTATGTTTTATTACCATGCCTTTCTTTGTGTTTCTATGGTCATATTTATATGATGGGAGTTACATGTATTCTCTTTTTCCTGATGTCTTCATACCAACTCTAATTTGGGCACACCTGTAAACAGTGTGAAATTTGGGTGATCTAAAGTTCTGTGGTACAGGCCTGTCATGATTAATCAAGATGTGGACTAATGGTCGGAAACACCCATAATCGACTACAATTTCAAAGTCGAAGATTATGGGTTTTCATCACTCCTTTACTGGTGAATTATTCGTTATTACTCTCCTCCCCATCGTGCTTGTGAGAAGTACCAGAGGCTGTAGAATATCCAAACACATTGTAATTGATATGGGAAAGACATATAAAGGTACATGTTAGGGCTGGGCGGTTTATCGGTTCGGGTTTTTTTTCAAAACCGAAACCGAACCACCGCTTTAACAAATGAAAGTGGCAGTGACACTGTAGCTCAACTTGTTAAGACATGTACATGTATAGTATGTGACACAGCAATGACATCTAGGTAATGACCTGATAACAAAGGTACATATAAAGTATTGTAACGGTCTGTACATAAATATTGATCGTAGCCTGTAACAACTGTATAGGTAAAGTATTGTAAAGGTGGGTGACAGTCAGATGCTAAACTAGAAAAGAAATTTTTGAGTCCCAGAGTGGGTCTGACTGAACCCCAAAATATTTGTTCTCATAGCAGTGATAACAAAGGCACCCTAAAACACACTCGTTCCTGTCCCAAGGTGATAACAAAGGTACCCAAGAAGTTTCGTGAAGATCAGTTCATAAATACGAGCCGTATAGAAGCTGTATAGAAGTTGTGACAAAAAACTGATTGGACCTAATTTCGGTACAAAATGACCACTGGCAGCCATCTTGAATTTTGGACCACACCCAGAAACACTCGTTCTTGTCCCAAGGTGATAACAAAGGTACCCAAGAAGTTTTGTGAAGATTGGTTCATAAATACAGCCTCTAGCCCGAGCCGTATTGACATGTGCACTTACTGTGTACATGGAGCACTGAATAAATCAAAGTTCATCTAATTTGCATAATTTCTGCACGAGATAAAAAAACGTACTACATGTGACATATTCCATGTTACTAAACATTCATACAAAAATTTATTAAAATCAGAACTTTCATACAGAAGTTCTGTACAAAAAACTGATTGCACCAATTTTGGTACAAAATGGCTGCTGGTGGCCATCTTGAATTTTGGACCACACCCAAAAACACTCGTTCTCATCCCACGGTAATAACAAAGGTACCCAAAAAGTTTCGTAAAGATCAGTTCATAAATACAGCCTCTAGCCTGAGCCGTATAGAAGTTGTGTACAAAAAACGGATTAGACCTAATTTCGGTATAAAATGGCCACTGGTAGCCATCTTTAATTTTGGAACGCACCCAGAAACACTCGTTCTCGTCCCAAGGTGATAGCAAAGGTACCCAAGACGTTTCATGAAGATCAGTTCATAAATACAGACTCTAACCCGAGCCGTATTGACATCATCTAATTTGCATCATTTCTGCATGAGAAAAAACCTGTATTATATGTGATGTATCCCATGGTACTAAACGTTCACACCAAAAAATTATTCAAATCAGCGCTTTCATATGGAAGTTCTGCGCAAAAATCTGAATGCACCTAATTTTGTACAAAATGGCTGCCATCGGCCATCTTGAATTTTGGACAGGACCCAAAAACTCTCGTTCTCATCCCACGGTGATACCAAAGGTACCCAAGAAGTTTGGTAAAGATCGGTTCATAAATACGGCCTCTAGCCCGAGCCGTATTGGCATTTGCACTTACAGTGCTGAAAGTAACACTAAATATATAAAAGTTAGTCTAATTTGCATAATTTACGCACAAGAAAAAAAAACGTATTATATGTGATGTATCCCATGGTACTAAACATTCATACAAAAAATTATTCAAATCAGAGCTTTCATATGGAAGTTCTGCGCAAAAATCTAATTGCACCTAATTTTGTACAAAATGGCTGCCAGTGGCCAACTTGAATCCTGGATCGGACCCAAAAACACTCGTTCTCATCCCTCGGTCATAACAAAGGTACTCAAGAAGTTTCGTAAAGATTTGTTCACAAATACGGCCTCTAGCCCGCGCCGTATTGGCATTTGCACTTACAGTGCAGAAAGTAACACTAAATACATAAAAGTTAGTCTAATTTGCATAATTTACGCACAAGAAAAAATCTGTATTATATGTGATGTATCCCATGGTACTAAACATTCATACAAAACATTATTCAAATCAGAGCTTTCATATGGAAGTTCTGCGCAAAAATCTAATTGCACCTAATTTTGTACAAAATGGCTGTCAGCGGCCAACTTGAATCTCGGATCGGACCCAAAAACACTTGTTCTTGTCCCAAGGTCATAACAAAGGTACCCAAGAAGTTTCGTAAAGATCGGTTCATAAATACGGCCTCTAGCCCGAGCCGTATTGAATTGTTGACGAACAGACGGACAGACGGACGACTGGCCATGTCATAAGCTCAAATTTGACTTAAGTCAAAGTTGAGCTAAAAACCGAGACTTTAGGTTTCCCCCCAAAATAGTGGTAGCAAATTTCTTATATCTTAAACAATATCTAGAGAACCACCACCAGAAGGAATATGAAAAGTTAAATAGTCTTGCGTAAGAATTCACACATGCGATTCAAAAATCGTTAAGTAAATTTAATGAACCGTGCACAGCCTCAGACTCACTCATATTCTACCAAACAGGTATTGAAAGTTACCTGACAATATTAGTGATGAATCAATAATCAGAATCGGCAATTGGAACCGGTCAGTTATAGGGCATCGTCCGATTACGACAACCGGCAGTTAAAACCGGAAGTTTCCGGTTATTCTATATTTAACAATGACTTTTAAAATCTCTTTGGTATCTGGCCATTTCAATAAAGTTTCCCCATTAAAAACGTGTGTAGTGCATATCAGAATATTTAGGGATTTGCAGAGCCGAGATATTACGGAATTTACCATCCGCATTCTACAATTGGTACGAGATCGCCACTATTCCCAGCTGATCGAAGTCAGCGGTCTTCAATCACGGTGCTGTACAACACTGCATTGGGTACATGTATAAATAAAATGTGTTCAGCCGCTAGTCTGTAGTACTTCATGATGCAAGCATCACAATACAATAAGAAATTAAAACTGGAGAAAAACTAAAAGACATTCTTTTTTCGAAGGTAGATGATTGTTATGCAACATGTAAGTCGCATGACTGTCACAAACATGTTTTCAGTTTGTCAAGTTCATTTTTTATTTCAGTTACCTCCCTTGATGTTTCTCTCCAAAGTTGAATGTAAACACTGAAGAAACGTTTCAAGGGGGGTAACAAGCTGAAAAATGACCATTAAATAATATATTCTGACGCTGTGTGTGTATCTGTGCCATACCACTTCACAGCACACATTACGAAGGGAATTCAAAAAGTCCATAGCCAGATCATGAAGGGGTAGAGATTTAAATCAAATGAACACATATCTAGGTTTGATTTTCCAATGTAGTCACCATTCACAGACAAACATTTTTGCAAACTCTTTGCTAGGGCTTCTAGCCCTTCTCTGAAAAGGTCCTGTGAAAACCCCTCCAAAACCTCCATAACAGCATCTTTCGTCTCATCATCATCTGCAAACACACGACCATGGAGCTGTTTCTTCATGTGAGGGAAGAGATGGTAGTCTGAAGGTGCAAGGTCCAGAGAATAAGGTGGGTATGGCAACAACTCAAACCCACAGTGGATTGCTTTGTTCATGGCCACTCTGCTCTTGGGAGCAGGGACGTTATCCTGAAGCAGGCACACGCCTTTCGTTACCTAGCCTCATCTCTTCTGGATAATGGCCGCTCATAATTCCCCCAAAACTGATGCATAATAATCACTGTTGATGGTGCACCCGCACTCAAGAAAGTCCACCAACAGAATTCCAAAGGCATCCCAAATGACAGTCACTATGACATTGCCACTGATTTTGTGACCCTGCACTTCTTTGGTGGCGGCGATCATGGGTGCTTCCACTGACGGGACTCGGCCTTGCTTACTGGATCAAAATGCAGAACCCAAGTTTCATCTTGAGTAATGAGTCGAGTCAGGAAGTCCTCCGGACCTGCTTTGAAAAGGCTCATGATTTCCATGGACATCTCCATGCGAATTTGCTTTTGCTCTGGGGTTAGCAATCGTGGTGCCCATCGTGCCAAAACCTTAAACATGTTTAGGCAATCGTGGAGAATTGTTTCAATGGATCCAACAGACAACTTCTCTTCTACAGCAAGGCGTCTGACTGACACACGTCTGTCCTCCATCATTTACCTCTCCACAGCATTCTCATTTCCCTCTGTCAATGCAGTTGAAGGCTGCCCACTACGGGGATCGTCTTCAATGCTCTCTCGCCCAGCCTTGAAAAGTGTGGCCCACTTTTTGACTTTAGCATAGGCAAGAGCATTGTCACCTAATGTTGCTACTAGTTCCTGATGGATAGCCTTAGGCACTTTCTTTTGTAGCACCATGAAACGTCTTAGGTCTAACTGATCATTGCTGAATTTTGTCCATGGCTGACATTGTGAAAGACCACTTTTAATTTAATGTTTGGGTTGACTTACTTCAATAGTAGTTATCAAAATCAAAAGAAATATGATTTGTGTTCCTTTCATTCCACTGTCATTTGAAGCAGAAACCATTAAGGAACCGGGGTAGTCTATTTTGAAGCGATGTGATAATTACCGAAATAAGCACAACAATTGCATATTATCCACCAAAATAAGGGTGAGACCTTAGCGACCCCTTACAAAATAAGGAAATGTTGATGTTTGCTAAAATGCAGCTTTTCTTGTAAATTTTTGCATCTTAACAAGGCCCCAAATCTCACTGACAGAACAAGGCAGATCCCACCAAAGGTGGAGCCATGGTTTGAAATCCTGGGGGACCATGCTGGTGAAGAGTTGGGGGAGAGGGGGGGGGGGGGAATCTCAGGACAGAGGGTGCTGTATTTGTACTGAGAGCAGAAAATCAAAAAGAATCTTTTCAAATTTGGGGATGGGAGGAGCAAGTGGGATTTGGTGTGTGTGTGTGTGTGTGTGTGGGTGGGGGGGGGGGGGGGGGGGGGGGGGGGGCTGCACTCCCTAGATACTCCATGGCTCCACCACTGTAGCCCACCACAACATGTTCATTAGCTGAGAAGAGTGGTTAGCACTGAGTAACCCGGGTGACTCAAAACACTGTAGGAGCCTCATGACTTGGATGACAAATACAGACACATTTCATGTGTACATTACCCTCGAAATAGTAAAATGTGGATTTCGACAATGTATTTTGAAAAGACGAAAAACGAACCGAAAATGAAAAAATTTATAGTAATTTATATATTTTTTATACTTACCAATGACCCAGACTTAGCTGGTGCTAATCCAAAACTATCTAGGGCCAAACACAAATTTTGCCTCCCAATCCCCAAAATTTGCATGCAAAACCGAAAATTAGAAGTCCTATCTGGCCCTCCATACATTTTACCCTCCGTGCATGCCCAGACGTCAGGAAGTCACCAAATCTGGCGCCAATAAAATCATTCTTTGTAGAAAAAAGATTATAATAATTCAGTGGGGAGGTATGAGTGCCCAGTACTGCCCACTCATGGGAGGCTCATTCCCGTCTGGGTCATTGGTAAGTATAAAAAATATATAAATTACCATAAATTTTTTCATATTTTTATACTGTAACAAATGACCCAGACTTAGCTGAATCATAAAAAGGCAGAGGGCCTAGAACTTCCGAAATAGTAGATCAAATCCTTCAATACATGATGAAGAAATTAGAATTTACAAGTATGTCTCTTAATACCATAATAGAAGAGACATATCCTAATATGGATCCCAATTATGTAAATCCTACATCTAAGCATAAAATAATGTTAATTAGGATGTAACAAATAAACCATTTTTGAGACTAGTATGGACTAGGCCCAAAAAATTATGGCATACTGAGAATGAGAGAAAATTTCCCATAAACCTACTCCACACAATAATACTGTAGCTGATAGCCGAACATAGTACAGACAAGACAGCTTCCTCAATAGTTACATACCCCATAAGGCAGAGAAGTGGACAAAATGACCCCCCTTTTTTTGAACATAACTTCAAAAGAAAGAGGAGAGAGCTCTGGAATTAATGAGCAGAACCCGGAAACGATATAAATATCGATCAGGCACTTAAAAAATAAATTCATGAATAATAAATGGTGCTTAATGCCACTTCACAAGCCAAGGCTATAGCGATGACTTTTGGTAAATAACATAATCCGCTACAAAATATGCACTGCAGACGCCGTATACAGGTACGACGAAATCAGTGAGAAATTATTTATAACATATACATACAAAAGCGGGATAAGATGAACAATCTCTGCAGAGAAAACACGCTTCAAGATCATTCACAGGATGCCTCTGTTATATTAAATCCGGTAAAAAACACTCTCCAATGTGAATGTGTACTATTTGGTATCTACAACTACAAACACCTGAGAATATGCGATTTGAGAACCGACAAAATAGAGACCAGGATCTAGAAATGGAGGTAGGTATGATAAACCGGCTCCAAAATCAGAAAATAAATACCGGAGACAAATGCAACAGAACTGCATATATGCCTATGATGGCGCCATCCAACACGACCCAGACGCAAAGTATGTACGTATTTAAAAAAATATACGCGACAGCGTGAGTGTGTGGGGGGAGGGGGGGGGGGAGAATTCGAATATATGTCGAAACCTCCTCACCCACATTACTTAATCATTGCTGGTGCAGACAGCAATAAAATAGTGACCATAAAGCTCTTTCACGTCTGAAATACTCCGTAATGCCACTGAGAGCAGAGAATGACATGAAGAATAAAACTTCCCTTAAAGAAGAAAAACCCTCTAATGGGGAAGCTTCTGGTGAATGCTCAATAGCAGACCCCATAACCTCAATGAAATCAATAGAAACAAATGAATTGAAGGATACACATATCCTATCATTCATTCCCATGAAAACAGCTGAGCGTCAATGTATGCGCTCAAAAGCCTTATACTAGTGACAAAAATAATGGAAACTATTATTCCCATGCGCTGAAAACTTAACTATCCTGAAGAGATCCCACATAAGAGCATGTAATAGCCAAACAGTTAGAATAAGCGCAAGATATAGCCAGCGCTAACTTATGCGCTGAAATCTTAAGCATTGACTGCTAATTGGAAGATAAATAACCCGAGCAGTACGAATAGCTAACTGACTTATTTAACAATAGAATGAACATAAACGTCTCTTCTATTGAAAAATAATGACAAAAGAAGCGTTACTTCTCTTCTGATAAACTCTGATGTGCGTTTATAAATACATGAATGGAAAAAAATTTGATGATGTAATCGTAAACAATGAGACATCATTGAATATGTGATTTCCAATAACCGAGGGTCCCGAGATCCCTGCATTTTTAGACCCTCGGACTCAGGATATAACGTAATATATGAACTCACGTCCGAAATAATTGAGAAAACCGTAATATATACCCAAACTTGACCTTATGTTAAAAGATTCTCCAAAACAAAACAGGTCAAGAGGGAAAAAATGTCTACCACTCCAGTTAATAACTAGAGTAGACATGTGTGTAAGCGACCCATCGAAATAACATTCCAAGCCGCTCCACACAACTCCATCCGGCACATAAAACTATCGGTGTTAATGCATCAGATAACAGAAAAAAGCAAGCCAAACAGCTGGTTAATTCGCTCTGTGAAACAACAGATGAATCAGCCAAATGAATAGTGGGATACATGTATTCTATCATAAATCCCATGAGACATTATCTAGTTCACAAAACAAGTGATCTAAAGAACTATACTCGTTACAATTGCTGAACGTTCGTTTTTTTGACTGAAAGATAATCATAAATAACCTAATTATCCACTTCCAGTCAAAATCGGATGGACCGAGTTCTACAGAGCCTTAAACCACCGGCTCAGTGGAGTCTGATCAGTAACTCAGTCTGACAAGAAACCACTATCCAAGTGGCTGTATAGACAATCCTAAAGAAAAATATATAGGAGAGATACCTATACCTTTGCCATGAAGCCCTTATAAGTGAATTGAGTCTAGGACAAACTCTCCTACTCTTCTGTTGGCTGTGGTCGAATAGACCCCAACTTAAAGAGTCGAGAATAGATGCTTTCTTGCAGTTTAATCCTACAATAATGAAAGTTTACCATCAAAGACTTAGGTATACCTATACATGTACCTTTGCTATGAGTCCTTATAGACGAACAGAGTCTAGGACAACCTCTCGTACTCTATCTGCTGGTGTTGGTACATTAGACCCCAACTTAAAGAGACAAGAATTGATTCCTATCATAAAAACTAGAGTTGGAAGACTAAAGTGACCTATGGCAAGTTTTCAACCTAGTCAAAAGCAAAGATGAAGACACAAGGCTTCGTTGCATCAGAATAACTCCCACTTAACATTAGTTAAGACCGAGATATAAATACTAGGTCTGGAAAGAATTTTAAAAGGTACAAACGACCACAAAATTCCTTTCCATAGACGATGTTTCACAGTACTTAAAATTAAAGTACATAAGATCATGAGACTAAATTTGCTCTGACTAAGAAATTTTCTTCTCAATTGCGTCAGAGCGAACAGCTAAATGATGAAGGTAAGGCTAAAACTAGGATCTTAGCCTACTCAATCAACACAGAGGAACTCTCCACATCTTCCCCTGTTGTTTTTAAAAGTATGTGAACAATCACAAATGATTAAAAATACAGAGGAAGAAGAAAAGAAACCGAATTACTTTTTCTCGCAGGAAGTTGATATGGTGTCATCTACACAATCGAAGACCTGTGACACCCGTGTAGACTTAACCGGAAAGAGATCTTATTACCCTGCTCTTTATCCGGATGAAGTCAGCGTCCAACAACGCTAGCGGTTTCTCATACCGGTAATTGCTCGCAGCATTTTGAATCACTGGAACAAGTTCAAGGAAATGATAATGTATGATATCTATATCATCCAAGAGTTGTTCCAGAAGGAAAATATATCCTTTCCATCATACGTTCAAATCAGATAGAATCACAGTCACCAGCATCTAAACAGGCAACTCCGACAGCAAGTCCGTTACAGAGGCCTGAGGAGCAGCGGCCATGAATAGCCTCTTCGCCAGCTGCTCCTAAGACAGGGAGTCCAATATAGTTATTACTGCGGACGACCCGATGAATGAAGCCCCATCTCCTTGGCTACTAGATGGTGCGCCTTTCTTCACAAAAGATGGACCTTTTGACGATGCAGACTGGAAATCCTGAGTTACATAGCCAAGGTGCGGGAGTGCTCGGTAGACGCTAAAGAAGCAAAACTGTAGCCGCCCCGGCTAAGAATTGAACTAAGCGTACCGGACAATAGCTATGTACGTAAGTTCTGATTGACGCAAGTTCCTACCAACAACACCCGGCTCCAGATGTTGTTGAAAGAGAGAGAGGGGCTCCCTCTTGCTCACGGTCTGGAGAGACCTGGACGAGCATACCTCAGAACTTGCCGTCTTCTTCCTTCCATCAACACTAGGTGAGCATGGATTCGATCAACAGTGCTCGCTACACCCTTATTCTCTCTCGACCGCCACAGACATACCCAGCATCCCATCACCCACATACGAGTGATATCTGCCGGTTGAGCTAGCAGTTTTTAGACAAGGGACGTAAGCCTCTTTTGAAACCTAGCCCTTGTCTTTTTTAAAATCATTGAGCACTTTTCCACTAACTCTAAATACAATGCATATGCGACATATCCAGAGTCACGGTCCAAGTATCCAATCTTAACCGTTTCACCAGCGACAGGGAACTGACACCACTCATCGGGTTTTATAGCCTTGTGCAATATAAAGATCACTTTGTCCATTATGTAGAGGAAACCATAAGACTAGACGGCCCCGGCTGCCTATTAGACGGGACGTCCCGGACAGAAGGCATGGACGTATATTCCGACTGACGCAAGTTCCTCCCAACAACATCTGTCTGCAGATGATGCTGTAAGAGATAGAGGCCTCTCTCTTGCTCGTGGTCCTGGATGACCTGGACGAGCGTACCTCAGAACTTGCCGGTTTCCTCCTTCCATCGTCGCTGGGTGAGCATAAATGCATATCATATTGTTCGCTCCACCCTATATGATCTCTCTTTTTCTAGCCCGGATAGTATACACCCGGCGTCACAGTTCTCAGAGGCCTGAGTAACTACTTCACCATTCGAGCTAACTAGCGACAACGGACCTGAGCGGTCGTGTGTGCTTTTCGAACATAGAAGAAGCTATAAGACTGGCCAGCCCGGCAGTCTATGGAAGGCGCATCCCGTGGACGTAAGTTCCAACTGACACAAGTTCCTACCAACAACCTCTGACCCCAGATGTTGTTATAAGAGAGAGGGGCCTCTCTCTTGCTCATGATCACGGAAGACCTGGATGAGCATACCTCAGAACTTGTCTGACCGACACAAGTTCCTACCAACAACCTCTGACCCCAGATGTTGTTATAAGAGAGAGAGGCCTCTCTCTTGCTCGCGATCATGGAAGACCTGGACGAGCATACCTCAGAACTTGTCTGACCGACACAAGTTCCTACCAACAACCAGTGACCCCAGATGTTGTTATAAGAGAGAGAGGCCTGTCTCTTGCTCGCAATCACGGAAGACCTGGACGAACATACCTCAGAATTTGTCTACTTCCTCCTTCATGTGCTTCCTCCTTTCCGTCGTCGCCGGGTGAGCATGTTTGTATGTTTATAGTGCTTGCTACATCCTTATTCCTCTTCTCGACTGCTATGGACATACCTGGCATCACATCACCCACATACGCGTGAGATCTGCCGGTCGAGCTAGCTGGCTACAAGGTCATCAATCCTACTAAGGATCTTGGCACTTGTCTAATTCCTTGAGCACTTTTGCCGCTAGCTCTTCATCGATTTGCGACAATGACAGCACACTCCTTGATGGCGTCATGAAGCCACACCATGTTCTTGTTCTTTTGTAAATAGAAACTAAAAAACTATAGTGACCTTTTGACGAGAAGACCAGCCAAGTCCCCTCGCCGCGATAGGACCGATAGTGTCCACTTGCCTAACACAAACCATGACGCCCGTCATTCAGATTATCAAATCTGATACATGGAGTAGAATTAGTGGTAGTACATCAAGTAAACTCATTACAATGACCAAGTAAATAAAGGAAAGGTTTCCTCTATTTGCCATACTATTAGATAAAAATAATTACCTAAAAACTCATATATGTCATTGTACCACCACCAAATCTATATATAATATAAGATAACATTAAATATAATCAATGAAATAAATATATCCAAAAGAAAAACTCTTTCAAAAATAAAATAAAAATTTTTGAAAAAATTTTCCTAATATAAGAGCCCAAGTTCCCAAAGGGAACGATGAGCCCCAAAAAGCCTAAGTGTGGACAAAATTATAAAAACTGTGTAAAATTAACTACCACACTATCAGAATATTTAATGTTACTTACAACAGTTGTTCCTAAACAAAAATAGGAAACTACCTAGAGTAATGTAATGTAAACAAACACCGGAATCAAGACTCCAGGCAACACGGCCCAAAGTCAGTAACAGAAACAAGACTATCCGATGTAAAGCAAGATCTTCCTCAGAAAAAAAAACGATACATTGGATGTAAGATGCATGACCAAAATGCCCAAACACCCTAAGGATGAGGACGTAATCCTGGGGATGTACAGAATAATCTTCTGTATAAAACGTTAAACTCCAAACAAATTTTTAATTTTTTTTTATTAAAACAAGCCAAAAAGCTTGGGTCCTTAACTGGGGGGATCAAGGGAAGGCAGGGAAGGAATACTTAATATACTTCAGTACCTCTGAAGAATGGCGTTCAAGTAGGCTGACGTTACCACAGACGAATGAGCTCGGAAATGAGTCATTACCGAGTTCATTATTAAAGTGAAGGCCCAGGGTGCTAGATTCAGTCCGAAGCACATTGCTCGGAACTGATAAACGATTCCTAGGAAAGCGAAGCGAAGGTACTTTCTGAACGCCGGATGTACCATGACGTGAAAGTACGCATCCTTGAGATCTATGCTCGCAGCATAATCGTTCACTCGAATGCTCACTCTCACCGATCGAATGGTCTCCATACAAAATTTCGGAGTCACGATCAGCTTGTTTATCCAGCTTAGACCTATAACTGGACGGAATGAGCCGTCAGATTTTGGTACCAGGAACAGGTGACTGTAAAAACCAGGAGATTCCTGGTTTTCTACGACCTCTATTGCGTTCTTCTCCAGAAGAGATTGCACCTCTGATAGAAGCGAATCTCTCTTCTGAAGGTTTGAAGGAAGCTGAGTCCATCGTGGACTTCGTATTAAAGGAGGTTTTTCTCTGAAGGACAGTTTTAGACCTTCCGAAATAACCTCCTGAACCCATCGGTCGTCCGTAATAGACAACCAATTGGTTAAGAATCTTGACAGCTTTCCACCCACTGGAGCGCAAAAGAAGTTCTGACCTTCACCTCCTGGACCTGCAAGGCTTGAGGGAAGAGAAACTACGTCCTCCCCGACCTGCACCTCGGCCAGTCGACCTAGGGGCATCTGACCGGTTGTCTCGGCCAGAATTACGTCCCCTACCTGAGTCGCTACTCTGACGGTCTCTGGAGTAAGAAGTAGAGGCTTTCTTTGATCCTCTATAGGAGCTTCCCTTGGACGTACTCGCCCCAGAAGTCCCTGACTTACTCCTCTCTGCTTAGTCCATTTTTTTTTAAACAGACTTAAGGAGCAGAGAGTTAGAAGCTTTCTTGGTAATCTGATCATAGATTAATGAAAGCTTACCATCAAAGAGAAGTTCTCCTGAAACCGGAGCGACTCAAAGAGAGTTTTTCACCTTAGAATCCACTCTTGTGGATGAAGCCAGGGCAGCATCACGTCTGACTAACTCCAAATTTGCCACTGAATGGGCGGAGTTATACGTGGAATATGCGACTGCCCTAGAAAGAACTCTCAAGGAAGTTTGAACATCCTGGAATTCTTTACCATCGAGACGTTGTTCTAACGCTCTGGTAAGGTGATCTGCATAAGATAGATGTCTAAACTGGCTCTGTTAGACGAGATTGTCGTCTCCAACGTACTGGAGAGAATCGACATAGACGCCGGCAATGACAACTCCAAGTCTTCTGCCTGGTCGTCTAAACGCAGAGGAACTCTCGGAATGCCCTTTCCTGCCGTTTCAAATTTATTTCTACTGTTGATGAATGGAAAATGTAGAGCATGTTGCAATAAGAAACTGGATCTGCCAGTCTTAGAGGCTACCCTAAAACTGAAAAAATTTATAGTAATTTATATATTTTTTATACTTACCAATGACCCAGACATAGCTGGTGCTAACTCTTAAAAGTTAAAAAATTTATAGTAATTTATATATTTTTTATACTTACCAATGACCCAGACTTAGCTGGTGCTAACTCCACAAAAACCAGGGCCAAACACAAATTTTGCCCCCCAATCCCCAAAATTTGCATCCAAAACAAAAAGAAATCATGTCCTAAAGGACCTCCATAGTACGACTCTACTGCGCATGCGCAGTGACGCAGTCGTCCCGAAATTGGCGCCAAATATCATTCTTACTGGCAGTGCCTGGTCAGCGCTATGTACTCAGCGGGGAGGCAAGAGTTCCCAACTCAGGGAGGGCCATCCCCGTCTGGGTCATTGGTAAGTATAAAAAATATATAAATTACTATAAATTTTTTAACATTTTTATACTGTACCAATGACCCAGACTTAGCTGAATAGTAAACAGGCTGGAGGGCCTAGGACATAGAGGAAAATCCAATAAGCTCAATTATAAAATAAAGAGATAACCCCTTAAGGAGAAAAGGAGTATTAGGCTTTACATGTATCTTTCTTATTTAATATTTAAATTAGAAAGATACACTACCCTTAATAATTGAGCACAATAACATTCATGTTCTCTATTAATATCCAGTATAACCTTTATACTAATTATTATTAAAACAAGCCAATAAATAAAGTAGTCCAGAGAATTGAGACTCTTTATAATCATTTAAAAGTGTCCGAGTATTGTATATTAAAGCCCGTTTGACACTTGACATATACAAATGCTTCACACCGAGCTACACTTTAAAAATAAGACATGAATGAAATTAAACATTAATATTACACTTTAAAACCATCCCGGAAGCGACTCAGAAATACTGTCTTGGAGGAGGCATTCCCTTGCTTTTCACTATAAAGCAGGTGACCTAAGGGAACACCCGCCCCCCCCCCTTCCCCTTGCCCTGGGTCAAATAGCCCAGAGCGAAGAGGGCAGCCGGACGGAGTCACTGCCGGAACAGAAAGCCTGCATAACTATAGTTGCAACTGTTTAGTGGACGACATTCTGAGCAACAGATAACGGACCTAAACAATGCAGGTCTCCAGAAATGGACTCAATATTTCTGAGATAAAAATTAGTAAATGTGGATGGCTGAGACCAATAAGCAGCCTTCATTAAATCTGTAATAGCAACACTATTAGCATAAGCCCAGGAAGTAGAAAGAGCTCTTACTTCATGAGCAGAAATCTTAAGCACAGACTGCTGAGAAGAAGATAAATCTTCATACGCAGTACGGATAGTTAACTGAATCCATCTAGCAATAGAATGGACTGAAATGTCCTTTCTATTAGGCATCAAAGACAGAAAGAAACGTTTCCGTCCCTTTCTGATGAACTGAGATCTCTGTTTATAGATACGTAGTGCTCTAACAGGACAGAGTAAAGGCCTACGCCCGTCTGAAGACGGAAGAGCCTTAATAACAATAGGTTCCGGATATTTATTAGGAGCCTGATTCTTAGCTAAAAAACCGACGTTAGTAGTGAAGGTGATAGTGTTCCCAACACTACGATAATGAGAATCATCCACCGATAGTGCATGAAGCTCACTGACTCTTCTGGCAGAAGAGAAAGCTAAGAGAAAAGCTGTCTTATAAGATAAGAATTTGAAATCTACTGTCCCAAGAGGTTCAAATGGCTTTTCCTTCAATTTAAGGAGAACCCAAGCTAAATTCCACTTAGGAATTAATCTAAGAGTTCTAGGTCTATTTATCGAAAAGTTTCTAACCAATTTCGATAAAGAGACATTAGATCCAATTTGTAAACTATCATGATGTGCATAGGTATCAGATAACATAGATCTATAACCCTTTATAGTAACCGGTTGCAGTTTGATTTCGTCAAACAAGTATACTAGAAAGTTAGCAATATCTGGTATAGAGGGATCAAATATATCAACAGAATGATCCCTACACCAACGACGGAAAACCTTCCACTTAGCCGCATAGTTTAGCGAAGAGGAGGTCCTCCTACAGTTAGAAATCGCGTCCACTGCTCGTCCTGTAAAGTGCTTGCCATGCAAGAAGGACCGCACAACGGAAAAACGTGAAGGTTGAGACCTTGCGGGTTGTGATGCAGTTGGCGCGATTTCCCCTGCCAAAGAAGATCCTCTCGTGGAGGGAGCTTCCGCGGTAGGTCCCACAACAGACACCTGAGTAGATTTATCCACGGTCTCTGTGGCGACAGAGATGCTACCAACAGAATCTTGCATTGAGATTGTTTTATCTTTAGCAATACTTGTTGAATTAACGGCGCTGGAGGATACGCATATCCTATCATTCCGTCCCAAGGGATCGATAGAGCGTCTACAGCAAATGCTCTTGGATCCGGACACGGGGACACATACGTCTGCAACTGATTGTTGAGATGTGTCGCAAATAAGTCTATCATTGGCCGTTCCCATTGGTAGCAAATCTGATTGAATACTTGTTTGTTGAGAGTCCACTCCGACGGCAACAAGCGACCCTTTCGAGAAAGGGAGTCTGCTAGCACATTCAGACGACCCGGTATGTGACGGACCGAAAGAAGAACGTGATGTTCCAACGCAAACAGAAGGATTCTTTCCGTTAGATTGAACAACGGAACTGAATGAGTGCCTCCCTGATTCCGTATATACGCCACTACTGTCGTATTGTCGGATAGGATTTGGACATGAGCATCGTGAATAATGTCCATCCAGTGACGTAACGCAAGCCAAATTGACATCATTTCCTTGATGTTTATGTGCTTGCACAGGAATTGCGGATCCCAAAGACCCTGGCATCTCGAATCCGTTGGGATTAATGATGCACCCCAACCTGTTTGACTGGCATCCGTCATAATGGTAAAACTCGGATCCGGCAACTGCAGCGGAACTCCTTGAGTTAACCACTGAATGTTTGCCCAAGTCTGAATCTCTTGTTTCACTTGATCTGACAAGAGAACGTCTACATCGAGCGAATGAATTTTCACACTCCAATTCTGAGTCAAGAAAATTTGAAGAGGCCGTGTGCGTAGCCGTCCCATCGGAATGAGATCCGCAGCGGCTCCGCACAGACCTATCAGCCTCATAAATTCTCTCGCTGTGACTTTGTCTGTATTTAGACAATAGCGAGCGTAACAACTGACTAATTTCGCTCTGGTTAACGGCAGACGAACGAGATTGTTGTGCGTCTCGAAGCTCATTCCCAGATGAGTGAATGACTTGGACGGCACCAGATCCGACTTCTCCTCGTTTACTATGAAACCGAGACGTCGGAGCAATAGAAGAAGATTCTGAACATCGTTCTGAAGCGTTAACTCGTTGCCGTACCTCTGAAGAATGTCGTCCAGGTAGGCCGACGTTACCGCAGACGAATGAGCTCGGAAGTAAATCATTACCGAGTTCATTACTCGAGTGAAAGCCCAGGGTGCTAGATTCAATCCGAAGCACATGGCCCGGAACTGATACACCACTCCTAGGACTGCGAAGCGTAGATACTTTCGGAATGTCGGATGTACCATGACGTGAAAGTACGCATCTTTGAGATCTATGCTCGTTGAATAATCGTTCACCCGAATACTCGCTCTGACCGATCGAATCGTCTCCATATAAAACTTCGGAGCGATGATCAGCTTGTTTATCCAGCTCAAATCTATGACTGGACGGAACGAGCCGTCTGGTTTCGGAACCAGAAACAGATGGCTGTAGAATCCCAGCGATTCCTGGTTTTCTACGACCTCTACCGCGTTCTTCATTAAAAGAGACTGCACCTCTGATAGCAGAGCGTCTCTTTTCTGAGGGTTTGACGGAAGATGAGTCCACTTTGGACTTCGAGTTAATGGAGGCTTTCGTTTGAAGGATATCTTTAGACCTTCCGAAGTCACTCCTCTCACCCAAGGGTCGTCCGTAATCGACGCCCACTCTTGAGAAAAACTCGACAACCTTCCGCCAACCGGAACGCGATAGAGGTTTGAGCCATCACCTCCTGGATCTGCGAGGCCTGCGGTAGGAGAAACCACGTCTTCCACGACCCGCACCTCGCCTCGTCGACCTCGGGGCGTCCGACCGATTGTCCCGGCCTGAAGGACGTCCCGAACGAGAGTCGCTATCCTGACGGTCTCTCGAATAAGAGCTAGAGGACGCACCGGAACCTCTATAGGAACCTCTCTTGGGCGGATAAGACCCAGAAGTGCCCGCCTTATTCGTGTCTGCTGAATCCGACCTTTTAGGAGCGGATCTAAACAACAGAGAATCACTAGCTTTCTTTTTAATATTATCATAAATAGCGGAAAGCTTGCCGTCAAAGAGAAGATCTCCTGAGACCGAAGCGACTCTAAGAGAGTTCTTCACCTTAGAATCCACTAGTGTGGATGTAGACAGGGCTGCGTCACGTCTAACCAACTCCAGATTAGCCACTGAAAGGGCGGAGTTACACGTGGAATAAGCTACTGCCCTTGAAAGAAGTCTTAAGGAGGATTGTATATCCTGAAACTCTTCCCCTTGAAGACGCAGTGATAACGCCTTCGTAAGGTGATCTGCGTAAGATAAGGCATCTAAATTGGCTCTGTTAGACGCAATAGCTGTTTCCAACACTGCGGTTGGAATAGAAGCTGACGACGGTAATGATAGCTCTAAGTCTTCCGCCTCGTCGTCCATACGCAGAGGAACTCTCGGTATACCCTGACCTGCCGTGTCGAATTTATTCCTTGCATTAATGAAAGGCAGGTTGAGAGTATTTGCGGACAAGAAGCCTGCTTTCCCTGTCCTGGAAGCAAGTTTAAAAATAGCGTCGTTCAATAATTCAAATGTTCTTGCAACATTATTGGACTGCGACGGAAACTCGGGAGCGATGTCCCTGAACCGCTCGAAAAAATCAGAGTCCAATGACGCTATAATTCTCCTGTCCGGAAGCGCAGCAGTCTGGCCCGACGGAACAACTTGAGGAAGAAAGTGCCGGATGAAGTCTACGGCAGCTTTGTGTTGTTCCGAAAGGGATAGCTCCAATTCATCCGTATCCCTTTCACCATCCGGTCGGACCTCCCGATGTTCCCGGTCGTCCGCCCCCGATGCTTCGGCGGAGCGTACCGACCCAGCGCCGTCGGATAATTCTCGATCCGACACCGTCTCTGTCGGCTGCTGGGATGCTGCGATAAGCTGTGCTATCTGCACTAGAATGTCCGACGTCGAGACTTGCGGAGGAGCGGTCTTTCGCTGCTTTGCCGAGGGCAGCTCCGCATCAGATGGCTCCCGCATACTTTTCCTATGCGAACGTCCGGAGTCCATTGGTCTCGAGTCCCTGGCTGCCGGATGGTGTGACCTGGTCGCCGAATAATCCTTCCTCGGCGAAGCTGGCAAGATATCGGAGGTCACGCAGCCAAGGTGCGGTCGTGTGCGCCGGCGAGAAGAGGAAGCCTTAACAGTCTCTGCGGACTGCTTATACAACGGAGCGTCCCGAGCGACGGACGTATGCTCCGCTAAAGACACATTTTGTACCACAACATCTGGTCCCAGATGTTGTTGTACGAGAGAGGGGCCTCTCTCGCTCGCGGCCCGGCTGGACCTGGACGAGCTAGGAACCGGACTAAAAGGCTTCCTCCGTTCTCGTTCACTATCCGCCGTCACTGGGTGTGCATCTATTATTTTTATAGTGCTCGCATCACCCAAAATTTCCTCTTGGACCGCCTCGGACGAACCCGGCTGCCGAACCATTCGGTGAATGGACGCTACACCGGGCGAGCTAGCGGACGACATTTGTCTAATCTCCATGAGCACTTTTGCCGCTAGCTCTGTATTTAATTGTGACGACGGACGCACACTTGAAGAAGATAACATGGAAACATCACCCTGTTCTGGTTCCTCTGAAATAGAAACTGAGAGAGTAGAGTGACCTTGTGGAGAAAGAGCCGGCATCGCTCTTTCTCCAGAAACAACATATCGTGACACACGTTTCCAATGTTTCTCATCCCAATGTTCACATACAGGACAGGGATTAATGCGAGAACACTGACTACAATTTATGCAATAATCATGAAAGTCAGAGGAAGATTTCTTCCTATTACAATTTGAACAAGTTCCTTTCATTGTGAAGGAACAACAATAAGTCCTAGTTACTCGCAAAAACCCCTGACACAAAGATACATAATAACATGATCCATTAATAAATGAAAAAACAATTGCAAAACAAAATAATTTTGAAAAAATATTTTTTCAGAGAAGCCCAAGTTGCTGAAAAGTAACGTTGAGCCCCGATGGATCCGATGGCAAAGTGTGGTCAAAAATTTTAAAATTATATAAAATAATTAATGAGACACTTTCGGATAATATAAATGTATCTTATAATGAGATAAACTACCTCAAAGGCAAACAGCCCCCCTCAAAAAAGGCTGTTGCCAATGAAAACAAACAGTGTAAACACAGAAGAAAACATGACTCCAGGCACTGAAAAAACTGGCCCGGAATCAGTCCTCAATTACACTCTATCTGATGCAAAACAGAGACTCCCAGGGGAGAATCTGCAGAACATCAGATGGAAGATGCAGAACACAAACGTTATACACCCATGGGTGAAAACGTAACTATGGGGAAAATAACAGAAAACATTCTGTAACCAAGCAACTCTCCCAGGGAAATTTTAGAAATGAAACTTCTCAAAAATATGCCAAAAGCATGGGAGAATTGCAAGGGGGGACTTTAGAAGGTTAGGGGAGAGGAAACACTGAATAAGCAGTGCAACAATTAGCAAGAATGACAACAAGAGGCGTTTGCCTCGAAAATAGGCAACTTAACATAATTTTAACAAAAAATTTTAAGTACAGCCCTGATTATTTTTTGCCACTTCTTTTTTCCTCTCCTCCTTCTATCCTCCTTAGAATCACATTTTCTCCAAGAATTACGTGTCTGGCATCCTTTAAACTGAGATTTACAAGCACAAAGATCAGTGAGATGTTGACTGATGAAGGGCCAAACAGAGAATGATATTTGGCGCCAATTTCGGGACGACTGCGTCACTGCGCATGCGCAGTAGAGTCGTACTATGGAGGTCCTTTAGGACATGATTTCTTTTTGTTTTGGATGCAAATTTTGGGGATTGGGGGGCAAAATTTGTGTTTGGCCCTGGTTTTTGTGGAGTTAGCACCAGCTAAGTCTGGGTCATTGGTACAGTATAAAAATATATAGGACCAAACACAAATTTTGCCCCCCAATCCCCAAAATTTGATCTAAAACCAAAGAAAACATGTCCTGAATGGCCCTCCATACTTCACCTCTACTGCGCATGCACAGTGTCAAGGACGTCCCGAAATTGGCGCCATTAATCATTCTTACCATCAGTGCCTGGTAAGCGCTATGTCCTCAGCGGGGAGGTATGAGTTCCCAACTCCTGGGAGGGCCATCCCCGTCTGGGTCATTGGTAAGTATAAAAAATATATAAATTAATATAAATTTTTTCAGATTTTTATACTGTACCAATGACCCAGACATAGCTGAATAGTAAAAAGGCTGGAGGGCCCAGGACATAGAGGAAAATCCAATAAGCTCAACTATATAAAATAGAGTTATCTCCTGGAGGAGAAAAGGAGAAATAGGCTTCACGTGTATCTTTCTTATTTATGACAAATTAGAAAGACACAATACCTTCTATAATTGAGCATCATAACATCCATGTTCTCTATTAATATCCAGTATAATTCTTATACTAATTATATTTAAAGTAAGCCAATAAATAAAGTTAGTCCAAAGAATTGAGACTCTTTATACTCTTTAAAAGTGTCCGAGGATATTATAATAACATCCGTTTGACACATGACATATTCAAATGCTATACTTTAAAATTATGACATGAATGAATTTAAAAACATAACTTTCACTTAAGAAACCATCCCAGTAAGAGCTCAGAATTACTAACTCTGGAGGAGGTATCCCCTTGTTTTCATAATAAAACAGGTGACCCAAGGGAACACCCTCCCCCCCCCCCCCCCACACTTTTTCTTGCCCTGGGTCAAATAGCCCAGAGCGAAGAGGGCAGCAGGACGGAGTCACTGCCGGAACATAAAGCCTACATAGCTATAGTTGCAATTGTTAAGTGATTGACTTTCTGAGCAGCTGATAATGGACCTAAATAATGCAGGTCTCCAGAAATGGATACAATATTTCTGAGATAAAAATTTGTGAATGTGGATGGCTGAGACCAATATGCAGCCTACTCAATCTATAATAGCAAAACTATACGTCAGCCCAAGATGTAGAAGAGCTCTTACTTCATGAGCTGAAATCTTAAGCACAGACTGCTGAGTTAAGGATAGATTATCCTAAGCAGTACCGATAGTTAACTGAATGCATAAAGTAATAGAATGGACCGTAATAACCCTTCTATTAGGCATCAGAGCCAGAAGAAGCTTTACGTCCTACTGATAAACTGAGATCTGTTAATAAATACATAAAGGTCTATCCGGACAGAGTAAAGGCCTATGCCCGCTCGAAGACGGAAGGACCTTAAAAACAATAGGTTCCGGATAACATTAGGAGCCTGATTCTTAACCAAAAATACAACATTAGTAGTAAAGGTAATAGAGATCCCGATACTACGAAAGTGAGAATCATCCACCGATAGTGCATGAAGCTCACTGACTCTTCAGCAGAAGAGAAGGCTAAGAGAATCATTGCCTTAAAAGACCAGAATTTGAAACTGCTGTCTCAAGGGTTCAAATGGTTGCTTTAGTTAATAAGAACCCAAGCTAAATTCCGAATAGGAATTAATCTAACGATTCTAGGTCTCTTATCGAAAAGTTTCCACTAACTTAGATAAAGAGACATTAGGCTCCATTGTAAACTATCATGGTGTGCATAG
Source organism: Pictodentalium vernedei (assembly GCA_031216915.1). Taxonomy (NCBI): domain Eukaryota; kingdom Metazoa; phylum Mollusca; class Scaphopoda; order Dentaliida; family Dentaliidae; genus Pictodentalium; species Pictodentalium vernedei. The sequence goes on along the minus strand of CM062289.1, from coordinate 229,607,707 downwards.
GTATCAGATAACATAGACCTATAACCTTTAAAAGTAACTGGCTGCAGATGATTTCGTTAAACAAGTATACTAGAAAGTTTGCAATGTCTGGTATGGAGGGATCAAAAATATCAACATAAAGATCCCTACACCAACGACGGAAGACCCTCCACTTTAGCCGCATAGTATAGCGAAGAGGAGGACCTTCTACAGTTAGGAATCGCGTCCACTGCTGGTCCTATACAGTGCTTGCCATGCAAGAAGGACCGCACAACGGAATACGTGAAGGTTGAGACCTTGCGGGTTGTGATAGAGTTGACACGATTTCCCCAGCGAAAAAGATCCTCTCGTGGAGGAAGTTTCCGCGGTAAGTCCCACAGTAGACATCTAAGTAAATTTATCCACCGTCTCTGTGGGACAGAGATGCTACCAACAGAATTGTATTGTGAATGAATAATCCTAGCAATACTTGCTGAATCAACAGCACTGGAGGATACGCATATCCTATCATCGCGTCCTACTAGATCGATAGAGCGTTAACTACATATGCTCAGGGATCCGGACACGGTGACACATACGTCTACAATGATTGGAGAGTTGTGTCGCAAATAAATTTATCACTGGGCACTCCCATTGATAGCAAATCTGATTGAATACTTGTTTGTTGATAGTCCATTCCGACGGCAACAAACGACCCTTACGTGAAAGGGAGTCTGCTAATGCGATCCAACGACCGAGAATATGACGAACCGAAACAGAACTTGGTGTTCTATAACAAACAGAAGGATTCTTTCCGTTAAAATCAATAACGGAACCGAATGAGTGCCTCCCTGGTTCCGGATATACGCAACTACTGTCGTATTATCGGACAGGATTGAACATGCGTTTCTGAATAAAGTTCATCCAATGATGTAGTGCAAGCCAACATAATATTCCTCCTTGGAAGTAAGGAGCTTGCCTAAAAACTACGGAACCCAAAGACCCTGGCACTTCGAATCCGTTGGGATCAAAATGTGTCCCAACCTGTTTGACTGGCATCCGTCATAATCGAAAAACTCGGATCTGGCAACTACAGTGGAACTCTCTGAGTCAACCACCGAATGTTTACCCACGTCTGAATCTCTTGTTACACTTGATAGACAAGAGAATGTGTATATCGAGCAATTCAAGATTGCTGAAAGGTTGCCGTCGAAGAGAAGCTTCTCGGAGACCAAAGCGACTCTGAGAGAGTTCTTCACCTTACTATCCACGCGCGTGGATGTAGCTAGGGCTGCGTCACGTCTAACCAACTCCAGGTTGCCACTGAAGGGCGGAGTTATACGTGTAAAACTACTGCCCCTGAAAGAAATCTCATTGAGGATCATATCCTGGAATTCTTTCTCTTGAAGACGTAAAGATAACGTCTCAGTAAGGTGGTGTACGTATGATAAAGCGTCTAAGTTAAGTCTATTATACATCATTGTCGTTTCCAACATCGTTGTTGGAATTGACATAGACGGCGAAAAAGATAATTGCAGTCTTCAGTCTCGCCGTCTTAGACGCAAAGGAACTCTCGGTAAGCCCAGTTCTGCCAATAAACAATTATTTCCTAGAATTCACGAAAGGCAGAATAGAGCATTGCGGACAAGAAACTAGACTAGCATGTTGATAGCAAGTTTATATATATATAGCGTCGTTCAATAATTCGAATGTTCTAAAGACATTATTGGACTGCGTCGGCAACTCAGGGACGATGTCCCTGAACCGATCCAAAACTCCGTGTCCAATGACGCTATTAGTCTCTTATCCAGCATCGCAGCAATGTAGTTCGACGGAACAACCTCTGGAAGATAATGCCGGAAGAAATGTATGGCAGCTTCTGTTGTTCCGAAAGGGAAAGCTCGAAATCATCCGAATCCCTTTCGCCATCCTGTCGGACCCTATGAAATATTCGGTCGTCCGTACCTGATGCAACAGTGGAGCGCACCGACCCAGCGCCGTCGGATTATTCTTGATCTGACTGAGAATCTGTCGTTTGCTGGGATGCTACGATAAGCTGTGCTATTTTGGATAGCATGTCCGTCACTGAGGCCTGTGGAGAAGCGGTCTTACGATGCACTGCCGCTGGAAGCTCCATGTTCATTACCCCGTGCATACTTCTATTATGCGAGCGACCGGAGTGTGCAGGCCTCGTGTCCCTTGGCTACCGGATGGCGTGACCTGTTCGCCATGGCATCACTGAATGCCGAAGCTGGCCGGATATTCAAGGTCACGTAGCCAATGTGCGGTCGTGTGCGCTGCTGTGAGGATGAGGAAGCATTATCGACAGTCACTCGGACTGTCTATATAACGGAGCGTCCCGAGTGGCGGACATACGCTCCGAAGGTGAAATGTCTGTACCACAACATACGGTCCCATATGTTGTTGTATGAGAGAGGGACCTCTCTCGCTCGCCGCCCGGACGGACCGGACGAGCTAGGAACCGGACTAACAGGCTTCCTCCTATCTCTCCTCTAATCCGTCGTCACTGGGTGTGTACTGAAGTCTATTATAGTGCTCGCATCACCCAAATCTCCTTCCTAGACCGCAACGGACCAACCCGACTGCCGAACCATTCGATGAATGGACGCTACACCAGGTGAGCTAGCGAATGTCAACTCCGTCGATCCTACTAGGGACCTCTTAGGGGATTGACGTAATCCATGAGCACTAATTGCCGCTAGCTCTTCATTAACTATGACGACAGAGGCACACTTTTGAAAGACATCTCAGTAATTTTGCAAACAAGAAACCAGATATGCTTGTACATAGCAAGCATATAAAAAATATATATAGCGTCGTTCAATAAATCGAACGTATCTGAGACATTATTGGACTGTGTCGGAACTGCGGGACGATGTCCCTGAACCGAACCAAAACTCCGTGTCCAATGACGCTATTAGTCTCTTATCCAGCATCGCAGCAATGTAGTCCGACGGAACAACCTCTGGAAGATAATGCCGGAAGAAATGTATGGCAGCTTCTGTTGTTCCGAAAGGGAAAGCTCAAAATCATCCGAATCCCTTTCGCCATCCTGTCGGACACTATGAAATATTCGGTCGTCCGTACCTGATGCAACAGTGGAGCGCACCGACCCAGCGCCGTCGGATTATTCTTGATCTGACTGAGAATCTGTCGTTTGCTGGGATGCTACGATAAGCTGTGCTATTTTGGATAGCACGTCCGTCACTGAGGCCTGTGGAGAAGCGGTCACCGTCCACCGACGCTATCAGTTTCTTATCCGGTATCGCAGCATTCTGGTCCGACGAAGAACCTCTAGAAGATGAAGTCGGATGACATATACAGCAACTTATGTTGTTCCGAAAGGGAAAGCTCGAAAACCTCCGAATCCCTTTCGGCATCCCGTCGGACCGTATGAAATTTTCGGACGTCCGCACCTGATGCTTTCGCGGAGCGTCCGACCCAGCGTCGTCGGATATTATATTATGCGACAGATTCTGTCGTTGCTGCGATAAGTTGTGCTATTTGGGATAGCACGTCCGTCACCGAGGCCTGTGCAGAAGCGGTCTTACGATGCTTTGCCGCTGGAAGCTCCGTGTACGTTGACTCCCGCATACTTTCTTATGCGAACATCCGGAGTCTCCAGGCCTCGTGTCCCTGGCTATCGGATGGCGTGACCTGGTCGCCGAGGATTCTCTGATTGGCGAAGTTGACTGGATATCGGAGGTCACGTAGCCAAGGTGCAGTCGTGTGCGCTGCCATGAGAATGAGGAAGCCTTATTGACAGTCTCTCTGGACTGTCTATATAACGGAGCGTCCCGAGCGGCAGACGTATGCTCTGAATGCGAGACATTTTGTACCACAACATCTGGGGCCAGATGTTGATGTATGAGAGAGGGGCCTCTCTCGCTCGCAGCCCGGATGGACCTGGACGAGCTATGAACCGGACTAAAAGGCTTCCTCCGTTCTCCCGTCTAATCCGCCGTCACTGGGTGTGCACTTGGTTATTTTATAGTGCTCGCATCACCCAAAACTCCTTTCTAGACCGCAACGGACAAACCCGGCTGCCGAACCATTCGATGAATGGACGCTACACCAGGCGAGCTAGCAGACGTCAAAGGCCGTCGAACCTACTTGGGTCCTTTTTAGGCAATTGACGTATTACATGAGCACTTTTCCGCTAGCTCTTCATTAACTGTGACGACGGAGGCACACTTTTTTGGAAGACATCACGGATACATCACCCTGATCATGATCGTCTGAAATAGAGAATGATAAAGTAGAGTGACCCTGCGGGGAAAGGACCGGAATGGCCAATTCCCCACTAACATACCGTGACATACGCTTCCCATGTTGTCATCGAAATCAACATATACAGAACAGGAGTTAGTGCGAGTACAGCCCTGGGAATTAGGAAAATTGTCTACGGCAGATAAATGCCGTCGTCAAATCAAACTCAACAGCAATTTTAACATTTTTAACATTGTCTACGGCAATTTTTTCCACAGGTGGTTGGAAACGTAAAATAAGGAAGTGAAGGTTTTTTTCTCATTGAAAATAACGAAGCCAGTTACTGTTAGTAATAGCAGGGCCATATCCAGGAATAATTTGGGGACACCGGTGAGAATCCGGCAGGTCGATCGTGGGGGGGGGGGGGGGGGGGGGGGGGGAGTCCATCGTCCGAGCCGCGAAGCGGCGAGGGGGGAGAGCACGACTCGAGAGGGGGTGTCCCCCCCCCCCCTCGTTGGTGGGGGTCTGGAAAAATTTTTATTTCTGGAGGCTCTCAGGTGGTCTCTGACGGCACACCGCACACCGAGCTCCAAAATTGTGGAACATTTCAACAGAGAAATCAGTATTTTTGTTGGTAAAATTTGAGAAATTAAAAAAATGGAGCTACTAACCTCACTTCTAGTGTTAACATTACACAATTCCCTGTCAAATATGGGGGCCCTGGGCGTCCGCCCAGTCTGCCCATTCGTAACTACGAAGCAAACAATAAGTCAATATTATAATTCACTTGACAATGTGGTGCATCGTGGTTTGAGAGTGTCTTCTGAACCGTCGGTGCTTGATGACCAATCATCATTCAGTTTTAATGTTGCACATCAAGGGAGCTAATTAACAGAGCCATTCTGATTCAACTTGCGTTTCGCTTTTAAGTTTGCGTTGCGCAATCGTTATTGAAAGAAATTTGAATCCTGACAAATTGTCAATGAATAAATTCAAACAAATCATCATGTGAGATCCAGAGGGTCATCCTATGTCCCCAATGGGACAAAGGACGTTCTGGTTCTCAAATGACGAAATGGCACACGTCTGATCAGTTACTGAGTAAATGATCAGAGGTGTGCCATTTCGTCGTGTGATAACCAGAACGTCTTATGTCAACTGATCAGTGGCGGCGCCAGGATTTCGAAATAAGGGGGGCGTGTAAATATTAGAGGGGTGGGGGGGGGGGGGGGTTGACTAACGAAATGGAGTCGCATATGACATATGACGTTGAATTACGCATACTGTTGAATAGTGGAACTCCGAAACGCGAACGTCGTAGGGCTCGTAGACAGATGTGTTTTTTTTATCAAACTGATACTACGGCAAAAAAATTGCCGTCGTCATTGCCGTTTTCATCGGCATTTACGACGGCACTGCCGAATGCCGCGGTAAATTCCCAGGGCTGGAGTACACTGACTACATTATACAACGATTATGAAAGTCAGAGGAAGATTTCCTCTTATTACAATTGAACAATATCCTTTCATTGTGCAAAGAAAACAAAGTCCTAGTACTCGCACCAACCCCTGACAATCAAAATACATAATAACAAGATCCATTAACATAGAAAAAATAATTGAATCAAAAACTTTTGAAAAAATATTTTTTCAGAACAGCCCAAGTTTCTGAAAAGTAACGTTGAGCCTCAATGGATCCCAAGTCTAAGGGTGGACAAAAATTCTAAAAATATTTTAAACAATTTATGCAACACTTGCGAACAATAATAATGTATCTAGTTATGATTAAATTAACATCAAGATATTATTTTCAAGAATCCCCCCCTCACACAGAGGGCTGTTGGAAATGTTAACAATAAGTGTAACAACACTAAATCAAGACTTCAGGCACCCAGGCCCGAAATCAGTTACCAATAATACACTATCTGATGCAAAACAGAGACTTCCAGGGAAGAAACTGCAGAACATCAGATGGTAGAAGCAGAACACTACGCCTAACCACCCATAGGTGAAGACGTAAACATGGGGAAAAGAACAGAATTCATTCTGTTATCCAGCTAAAACTCCCAAGAAATTTTAGTAATAATATTACAGAAAATATGCCAAAAGCATGGGATAATAGCAAGAGGGGACTTAAAGGAAAGGGAGAGAGGAAAACACTGAATAAGCAGTGTAATCTTGATAACAAGAATGACCACAACAGGCTGTTGCCTCGAAAATAGGTAACTTAACATAATTTCATCAAAAAATTTTAAGTTACAGCCCTGATTATTTTCTGTCACTCATTTTTCCTCTCCTCCTTCTATATCCTCCTTAGAATCACCATTTCACTAATATTTATGTGTCTGGCATCATTTAAACTGAGATTTACAAGCACAAAGATCAGTCAGATGTTTACTGATGAAGGGCCAAACAAAGAATGATTAATGGCGCCAATTTCGGGACGTCCTTGACACTGCGCATGCGCAGTAGAGGTGAAGTATGGAGGGCCATTCAGGACATGTTTTCTTTGGTTTTAGATGCAAATTTTGGGGATTGGGGGGCAAAATTTGTGTTTGGCCCTATATTTTTAAGAGTTAGCACCAGCTATGTCTGGGTCATTGGTACAGTATAAAAATATAGCATCATTCAGCAATTCAAACGTCCGTGAGACATTTCTGGACTGGACCGGAAACTCAGGCGCGACGTCCTTAGTCTGGCCAAAGAAGTCTGTGTCCAGTGACGCTATCAGTCTCTTATCTGGTATCGCAGCTCTCTGGTCCGGAGGAACAACTTCTGGAAGGTGTTGCCGGATAAAATCTACGGCCACCTTATGTTGTTCCAGAAGAGAAAAATCCAGCTCCGGACCAAATGCGAATCTCGGTCATCCCTATCTGACACTGCAGGGGAGCTTCCTCAGACAGTTCCTGATCTGAAAGAGTTTCCGAAGGTTGCTTCATGCTGCGATGAGTTGCGCTATCTGCGATAGCAAGTCCGTCACGGAGGCATGAGGAGCTGCGGTCTTACATTGTTTAGCCGCTAGAAGCTCCAAGGGCGGTGCCTCTTGCATAATTCTTTTATGCGTACGTCCCAACTGGTAAGGCCTTGTGTCCTTGGCTACCGGATGGAGTGACCTGGTCGACGTGGAATCCTTGGTCAGCGAAGTAGGCTGGATATCTGAGGTCACGTAGCCAAGGTGTGGTCGTGTGTGTTGGCGTGTGGAAGAGGAAGCCAATAGACTAGACGACCCCGGCTGTCTATGCGACGGAGTGTCCCGAGCAGGAGGAGTGGACGTATGCTCTGACTGACAAACGTTATGTATGACAACATCTGGCCCCAGATGTTGTTGTAAGAGAGAGGGGCCTCTCTCGCTCGCGGTCTGGGTAGACCTGAATGAGCTAGCTACCAGACTAACTGGCTTCCTCTGGTCCATCCTCCGATCCGGCGTCGCCAGGTGTGCGTGATCCAAGATTATAGTGCTCGCAACACCCCTTCTCCTCTCCTGGACCGCAACGGACGAACCTGGCGTCACATCACCCACATTACGAGTGATAGCTCCGCCGGGCGAGCTAGCTGGCGACAGGGTCATCAATCCTACTAAGGATCTACGCACTTGCCAAATTTCCTTGAGCACTTTTGCCGCTAGCTCTTCATTGGTTTGCGACGACAGCAGCACACTTCCTGAAGACATCACGGAAACATCACCCTGTTCTTGTTCCTCTGAAAAAAGAGACTGAAAAACTAGAGTGACCCTGTGGCGAGAGGACAGGCATGGACCTCTCACCACTAACAATATACCGTGACACACGTTTCCAACGTTTGTCATCCCAACTGGCACACACTGAGCAAGAATTAGTGCGAGTATGACTACAGCAAATACAATGAGCATGAGAATCAGAGGAAGACTTCCTCGATTTACAATTTGAACAATATTCTTTCATATTAAAAAATATTATACAGCCGTAGTACTCGCACTAACCCTTGAAAATACAAAGATACATAATAATAATATAATCCATAACAAATATTTCGAAAAATAATTCAAAAGAAAAAATTTTCCGAAAAAATGTTGACATGAGCCCAAGTTCCCAAAGGGAACGATGAGCCCAAATGGATCCCCAAAAAGCCGAAGTGTGGACAAAAATTTTAAAACATTTCTAAAAATTAATGTTACACTTATGGACAATATTAATGTATCTGGCTATATAATAAACCTTACAGAAGACAAGGAATTACTGACAGAAGTAACTGTTGTCAACGTAAACAAAAGTCAATAAAAACCGGAAACAAGACTCCAGGCACTGAAAAACATGGCCCGAAATCAGTAACCAATTTAAAACACTATCCGATGTAAAACAGAATCTTCCACAGAAGAAGCTGCAGTACATCGGATGGTAGATGCATGACCAAAACGCCTAAACACCCCTAGGGTGAGGATGCAACAATGGGGATAACAGAATAAACATTCTGTAAGTATGCTAAAACTCCCAAGAAATTTCAATAAAAAAATTTCAAAAATTATACCAAAAGCATGGGAGATTAGCAAGGGGGTATGAAGGAAAGGGAGAGAGGAAACACTTAACAAACAGTGGAGATTTCATAGCAAGGATGAAAACATCAGGCCCATGCCCCGAAATTACGGAACATGAAATAATTTTACATAAAAATTATAAGTTACAGCCCTGAACACATCCTTCCACTGTTTCTTCCTCTCATCCTCTTATTTCATCCTTGGATTCACCATTTCTTTCATGATTTTGTCTCTGGCATCATTTTAACTGAGATTATAAGCACAGATATCAGTGAGATGTTACTGATAGAAGGGCCAAACAAAGAATGAAGATTTGGCGCCAATTTTGGCACTTCCTTGACACTGCAAATTTTTAGATTTGGATGCAAATTTGGGGGATTGGGGGGGGGCAAAATTTGTGTTTGGCCCTGAATAATTAAGAGTTAGCACCAGCTAAGTCTGGGTCATTGGTACAGTATAAAAATACTGAGTTTTTGGACAAAACCGAAACCGAACTGAAAAGCAAATTTCAAAACCGCCCAGCCCTAGTACACTTGACACCAGGTCTGGCATTCTAGAAAGTTTGGGAGCACAAATAATGGCCCTTCTCAGTTTGCCAAGGAGTGCAATTGCCTTCTTAAATCTCAATGCAGCTATTATTAGACTCTTGACCACATCAGGTTCAAACCTGAGTCTAGGCTGTGGTTTAGGCCTGAGATGATCAAGAGTCTGAATTTTCCCCAGAAAGCAGTAGGCATGCAGCATACCTGCATGCCTAAAGAAGGTCTGACCCAAGGAACTAATGACCAAAAATATTGTTTTCTATATAGTTACTTCTAAAGCCGACTTTAACAATTCTTCTTCTCCGAAAGTCAATCATGAAATTTCATAATAGTGTCAGTCAGAATATAAACTGAGACAAAATTTTCTCTGTATATACTCGGTATCTAAATAAATACTGAGTTATAGCATAATAATGAACTAGAGAGAACTGTTTTAATTTAGTGAACTAAAACACGTGTCTCCCCTTCGATTAGTTCCATGCTTCCATCTTACGAACAACAAAGATCACACTAAAGGTCAAATGTCAAGATTATGGAAGTTCAAGATAGAACGTGACACGTCAGCCTGGCTGTTGCATTCATATGCCAAATATCATAAACCTAGCTGAACAATTCAATAATTTGACCTTTTTTGTCAGAGCTCAAGGTCATCTGTCATCACAACAGTACATGATACAATGTTGTCTTATGTTTATACACCCACATGCCAAATATCATAAGCCTAGGTGAAAAGATAAAAAAAAGTTCTTTCCCCAACAATCTTACTTGCCAAAACATCAATAATTTGACCCTGAGGTCAAATGCCTAATATCATAAGCCAAGGAGAAAAGATAAATAAGTTCTTGCCCGGACAAGCTTCTTTACCAAAAAATCAGTAATTTGACCTTGAGGTCAAAGGTCAATGTCATATGTGGGCCATGATGGTACGCGACACATCATCTCATGGCAATACATCCACTTGCCAAATATCATAAGTCGAGGAGAAAAGGTAAATAAGTTCTGGCCCGTACAAGCTTACTTGCCAAAAAATCATTACTTGCCAAAAAATCAGTAATTTGACCTTGAGGTCAAAGGCCAATGTCATATGTGGGTCATGATGGTAAGCAACACATCGTCTCATGATGATACACACACATGCTAAATATCATAAGCCCAGGTCAAAAGATAAAAAAGTTCTGGCCAAGACAGAGTTGTATGAGAACAACAACAACGGGAAGGAGAAGAATTCAGGGTAAAACAATTTGTCTCCCTTCGGTGAAGGGGAGACATAATTACCGTGAAGGTATCATCCTAACTATCACCCTCCCATCATTACCCCCCCCCCCCCCCCCCACACTCTCCCCCACACACACTTCTCTTCAGGTTCTACATATATGTACAAGCTCCCCATTCAAACAGTGTAATTATTTGCACAGTGTTTCGCGATCCTCCTAAACACCGATGGCCAACCGTGGAGATTTACCTTGCAGCATATGGCCATGCTTTCTATTGTATGTAAACATGCATCTTAGGGCTAAGTTTGTATTATTTAACCCTTTTGCAGCTGAATTACTTCAATTTTGGACTTTTATGTACAGGTTTGGACTTAGGCTTACAGCTTTTTACTTTTATGTACAGGTTGTGGTAAAAAAAAAAATATTTAAATTGAGGTTGACCTCACTGCATATTGCAGTGGTGGTTATTATAACACTGATATCTTTCCAGTGCATTTTTTTAAATTTTTTAACCCTTTGAATAGATTTTTAGACTTATTTTAACGTTTGCGTGCAGGTTTTCATGGGGTTTTTTTTTCCTTTCTTCCTAGTGTAGATTTACCTTGTAGCATATGTCCATGCTTTCTATTGTATGTAAACATGCATCTTAGGGCTACGTTGTATTCTTTAACCCTTTTCCTACTCAATTACTTAAATTTTGGACTTCTTTTGTTTACAGGTTTGGATTTTTGTGCTTTTTAAAAAAAATTTTTCTTCTTTGCATATTGCTATGGGGGTTCACGATAACATTTAACTCTTTTCCAGGGTATTTTGTCTTAATTTTAACCCTTTGAATCAAATTTTGGACTTATTTTGACGTTTGTGTGCAGGTTTTGATGCTTTTTTTACTTTTGTGTGCAGGTTTTGAGGTTTGTCTTTCTTCTCTTCCAAGTGGCGACTTACCTTGTAGCATATTGCCATGGTTCCTATTTTATGTTAGGATGCTTCTTGGTTCTATTATTATATTATTTAACCCTTTAGCTGCTTATTTACTTTAATTCTGGACTTTTGTGTGCAGGTTTTGTACTTTTGTGTGCAGGTTTTGATATTTTTTTTTAAGTGGACTTTTACCTCACTGGCATATTGCCATGGTGGTTACTATAACTTTTTCAGGGTATTTTTCTAAATTTTAACCCTTTGAAACAAATGTGATACTTTTCTGACTTTTATGTGCAGGTTTTGGGGTTTGTCTTTCTTTTCTTCCAAGTGGATATTTTTCAAGTAGAGTTTCACCTTACTGGCATATTGCCATTGTGGTTACTGTGACAGGGTATTTTTCTCAATTTCAATTTTAACCCCTTGAAACAAATGTGATACTTTTTTTTACTTTTATGGGCAGGTTTTGAGGTTTGTCTTTCTTTTCTTCCAAGTGGCGACTTACCTTGTAGCATATTGCCATGGTTCCTATTTTATGTTAGGATGCTTCTTGGGCTATTTTTATATTATTTAACCCTTTAGCTGCTTATTTACATTAATTCTGGACTTTTGTGTGCAGGTTTTGTACTTTTGTGTGCAGGTTTCGATATTTTTTTTAAGTGGAGTTTTACCTCACTGGCATATTGCCATGCTGGTTATTGTAACATTTTCAGGGTATTTTTCTAAATTTTAACCCTTTGAAACAAATGTGATACTTTTTTTACTTTTATGTGCAGGTTTTGAGGTTTTTTCTTTCTTTTCTTCTAAGAGGATATTTTTCAGGTAGGGTTTCACCTTACTGGCATATTGCCATGGTGGTTACTGTGACATTATCAGTGTATTTTTCTCAATTTTAACTCATTGAAACAAATGTGATACTTTTTTTTTTTTTTACTTTTATGTGCAGGTTTTGAGGTTTGTCTTTCTTTTTTTCAAAGTGGAGACTTACCTTGTAGCATATTGCCATGGTTCCTATTTCATGTTAGCATGCTTCTTAGGGGTTATTATTATATTATTTAACACTTTAGCTGCTTATTTTCTTTAATTTTGGACTTTTGTGTGCAGGTTTTTAACTTTTTTTTTACTCCAGCCACCCCTTTACATTGGCCACCTGTTGGTGAGCCACGGGGTACTGATACCCCCTCTAGTTTGATGTAGGATGACCATTTCCAACCAGTGGTTTTGTAAATTAATTGCTTTATTTCAGAAAAAGCATTTTAACAGTTCAAAGTCTATCTCCACATCCAGTGCGAGAAAGTGATCGTCACCAATGGCCGCTCGACTCAAGCAGTTTCAAACATATTTGCCGACTGTAAAAGTATAATTCCCATTAGTTTATCTGTATTGAGTGATCATCTTCAGCAGTTGGTTTGGGAAATGAATTGATTTTTTCAGCCAAAACTGTATAATAGGTAAAAATCAATTTCCCTATTCAGTGAGTGACAGCGATCGTCACTGATGGCTGCCGATGGCCACCCGATTTAACCACAATTATCATGTTTAAAAACATAATTCCAACATTTATTTGGTGTGGGGTGACAGTTTCCAACAATTAGTTTTGTAAATTAATTGGATTTTTTCAGCAAAAAGCATATAGTAGGTTATCGAAAGACAACTCAAATTGGTAGCCATCACTGGTGACTGTTTGTTTTTTTCTATTAACATATTTTATGAAAAATAAATTCAACTCCATGTGGTCTTATTCTAATATTATTTGAACAAGGTTTGTTCACTCTTGATTCCCTGAATTTTATGGAAATCAGCTGGAACTAGGTGGCCACCTGTAATTCCGACAGCCTGAGTGTAAAAGATTCAAGTCATATCAGAAACATTTTTCCTGTTTTTCCTCTGAATCCGTCGAATATTTATTCACAAATTGGATGAATATGATTATCCAAAGCTAAAATAAGATAAAATTATGGGAATTATACTTTTACAGTCATTTACAGACCGCAAATATGTCTGGAACGGCTGGAGCTGAGTGGCCATCGGTGACGATCGCTTTCACTCACTGGATGGGAAGATGGACTGCTTGACCTATTATATGCTTTTTGTTGAAAAAATCCAATTAATTTACAAAACTAACTGTTGGAAGCGGCCACCACCACACCAAATAAATATTATTTAATTGGAATTGTGGTTTTAAACGTGATAATTGTGATTAAATCGGGTGGCCATCGGTAGCCATCAGTGACGATCGCTTTCACTCACTGGATGGGGAAATGGATTTTTACCTATTATAAGGTTTTGGCTAAAAAAAAATCAATTCATTTCTCAAATCATTTGCTGAAGATGATCACTCCTCACGAAATACAGAAAAATTAATGGGAATTACACTTTTACAGTCGACAAATATGTTTGAAACTGCTGGAGTCGAGCGGCCAACCGTGACGATCGCTTTCTCGCACTGGACGTGGAGACAGACCAGACATGTTAACCTCTCCAGAATACTTTTTCAGGGAACCAGAGGGTGATTTTCAGGGAAATGGGATGGATTTCAGGGAAAAGTTCACGCGGGTACAAAACAAAAGAAAAAACTTGCAAATTTTCAGCTCATGGACCACCATTAACACCAGGTTATATCCAGATCTAGTTGTTAATTATGCTGATGTATTTATGCTATGTTAAAAAATCATAAAATAATTGTTCATTTGATTGCTTTTATCAAAGTCTACTAAGCTAATAATTTCCCAGGTGTGGAAATGTTAATAGGAAAAGATGTCCTAATGTTCATTTACTTCAAGAAGATTAGTACTTGGAAAGTATCTTTATCAAAATTCTTCATGCATGTGTGGACGTTTGTGCCTTGCACAAAGCTTTTCTTTTCGTCACTGAAGCATTTTTTTTTTTTTTTAATTCCATTCAAAATTTTCTGGGTACAGATGGCCAACAGTTAACAGTTCTCTAGTCAGCACAACGGAATAAATGTTGTGTTAGAAAATAAGTCCATTGTGTATAAATATGCAGTCATAATTTTTCGGCATCCTAAGCGACTTTAACCTATTTTTAAACTGTGTTAAATAGTTGAGGTCAAGGAGTTGTTTATGTTTTGATTTAGAAAAGGGATGAGAATTAAAGCTATTCTATGAAAAAATAAATATTTATTATTTAATTCCTTTTCAAATATTTTATTTACCAAAAAACTGCATTTAAATGAAGGTTGAGTTTTCAATTTTTTGAAAGCAAGTCACCTATTTTCAAATCGACACTCGCACATTGATCACGAATCTCCGATTACGAAGAAAAAAACAGAAATAAACATGAACACATTTGAAATATATATCATAAAATATCCTTTTCTTAAATCAATTTAACTTAAATCCATATTTTACTGCTTCGTGAGTTTTTACCAGAGTTTGAAATGCATGTGATTTGACTCCAAATGTTTTACATAAGTTACAATGGGAAAGAAATATTTGATTGTTGTTTTCCAGGATTTTTTATCCAAAACTGATTCCTGACCGGGGAGGCCAGGAACTACACTGAAATATCAGGATTTTTCCGGGCATTCCGGGAGAGTTAACATGTCTGAGACAGACTTTGAACTATTATAATGTTTTTTTCTGAAAAAAGCAATTAATTAACAACAAAAAAATGGTTGGAACCAGTCCCCACCCCCCCCCCCCCCCCCAACATCAAAGAAAGATTATTTAATTGGAATTATGTTTTTAAACGTGATAATTGTGGTTAAAACAGGTCGCCATCAGTGGCCATCAGTGTTTAGGAGGACCTGTGTTTCTTGGTGGATTTCCAATGGCATATCGAGAAATACAGGAGCCATGTTTAATTCAATTCTTTAAGGATTCCCACAAATGGATGATTTATGAGTAATTCTGAAGTGGTCAACATTTGATTCAGTCAGTCAATGTTCGCATCTTCCCCATTGAAAGATAATTCTGAAACCACTCTTATCATTAATCGTTTTCATCTGGCCAGATATCTCATGAAAGAATGAGGTCGGCAAATCTTAAACCACATATGGAAACGTATTTAGGACATAGGGGGAAGACATAACGACCACAGTTACTCGGCACAAGCTGTGAAATTGAAAGAAAAATTATATTTGGTAGCATTTTTGAAACGATGCTGACCTACCCTGATAATGGTATATAAATATTAACAAGGTACACGACTCGCTTTTTGAAAATAATAGCACTCATCTTCGTTATACCCCCCTCAAATTTGATTCACATAACGTATCCAGCAGTACCCAGTGTCAGTGGAAAGGGGAATGAAAAGGCTTTACAGTGGTGTATTACATGACGTTGGGTGTTCTTGGGTTGTTCATGATAACTGGGAGAAGTCACAGAATAGGTCGAAAAACATTTAGTCAGACAAGATAGTGTACAGTAGAAAGTGGGTTACGAGCGACAATTATCCAATTTATTATAAATAATTCGATGTCCCACTGTCTATGGAGGGCAGATTCCAACATTAATCGTATACCTTTATCAATTACTAATCTCGAATCCACATTTATTCATTTGTGGCAATCACATTTGCCGTTTATACATTTTTTAACCTTCTCTTGGAAACTCACGAAGCCAACGGTGGCCATAGAAGCTAAGATGCTCGCAAAAACATCCCATTTGCTACTATTTAATCATACATGAAAACAAGCCAATTGGAGAATGGGGAAAATTTTTGTGCGAGTCCTGTATCTATGGACGCCATCAACTTGAAAGGGTTTCAAAGTGACGGCTAAAAAGTGTATAAACGGTAAATGTGAACTCCAGAAATGAATAGATGTCAACCTGAGATTGAAAATTGATAAAGGTATACGGTTAATATTTGAATCTGCCCTCCATAGACAATGGGACCTCGAATTATTTATAATAAATAGGATAATTGTCGCTCGTAACCCATTTTCCATTGTACACTATCTTGTCTGACTAAATGTTTTTCGGTCTTTTCTGCAACTTCTCCCAGTTATCATGAACAACCAAGAACACCCAACGGTCATGTAATACACCACTGTAAAGCTTATTCATTCCCCTTTCCACTGACAGCGGGTACTATTGGATACGTTGTATGAATCAAATTTTGGGGGGTATAACGAAGATGAGTGCTATCATTTTCGAAAAGCGAGTTGTGTACCTTGTTAATATTTTATATATACCACAATGGGTGCACAGCAGCATCAATTCAAAAATGGTATCAAATATCATTTTTCTTTCGATTTCCCAGCTTTTGCCGAGTACCTGTGATAACAACCAGGCAGACGGTCCAAAGTATTGTTTGTACACCTACGGTAGTCTAAAACTAGTTCAGCGATCCGAACGTAGTGGCTACCCCTCTACGTTCAGATTCTTACCATTCAATTCTATAGAAAAAGTTCCCATCAAGTTTTTATGGGAACTCAAAATTTGAAATTAGGAGTATATATCAAGCTTCTGCTCTTATTACCGGCTGCAATCGATAGTACACGTATTTCCTTACATTTGTGCAGAGTCTCTTGATCCAAACTATGTTTTATCCTTTAATTATCAATAAAAGAATACTGACGAGGTGTCAACGAATATTTCGAAATCAGCCCTGTTTTTGTATAAATATACAACAGTAAAAACAATAACCCGGTAATGACGCCGAAACGAATAGACCTTTTCATCGATGCGGAATCGGAATCTCGATCTCCATCACGCAGAGGAGGTTATCAAACTCGATTGAATTCGCACAGAGATGGTTATCAACCGCCTCTGTGCAATTGCGATCAAATTTCCGTTTCCACATCGATGAAAAGGTATATTCGTTTCGGCGCCATTACCGGGTTATTGTTTTTACTGTTTTCTATTTATACAAAAACATGGCCGATTTCGAAATATTCGTTGACGCCTCGTCAGTATTCTTTTATCGATAATTAAAGGATAAAACATAGTTTGGATCTGGAGACTCTGCACAAATGTAAGGAAATACGTGTAATATCGATTGCTGCCGGTGATAAGAGTGGAAGCTTGATATATATTCCTAATTTCGAATTTTGAGTTTCCATAAAAACTTGATGGGAACTTTTTCTATAGGATTGAATGGTAAGAATCTAAACGAGAGGGGTAGCCACGGGTCTCCCTATATACCGAATCTGACTTCAAATACCGAATCTGACCTCAAATAAATTAATTATACATTTTTCCTAATGGAATTGTCGGTTTTGAGTGAGCCTAGTGGGTATATAATTATTTTAAAATAAAACTGTCACAGTAAATGTCCATGAATTTCATGTAATGGTAGTTACTGGTGAAACGGCGCAAATTCAGTTTTTGAGCATCACCTAATTTTATGTATGACGCGGGGCTACCTATTCTTAGGAACAGGAATGGGTACCTAATCTAAGGAATGCAGGAACAGAGAGAAAGCGCATTAATCCATGCAAGTGAATAAACTTTATTCAAATGATTGCCCACCATAACAACACACTAATCATTAATGTGCTGTCTCACTGTTCTTGCATTCCTGAGATTAGGTACCCGTTCCTGTTCCTGAGAAAATTAGGTGATGTTTGAAAACTGAACTTGCACCGTTTCACCAATAACTACCGTTACATGAAATTTATGGACATTTACTTTGACAGTTTTATTTTAAAATAATTATATACCCACTAGGCCCACTCAAAACTAATAATTCCATTAGGAAAAACGTATAATTAATTTATTTGAAGTCAGATTCGGTATATAGAGAGATCGGTAGCCACTATGTTGACTACGTTCGGATCGCTGAACTAGTCTAAAACTTAAAAGCTGCCCTGTACAATGTAGGTTAAGGCAGCCCTAAAGCACCAACAGACTAGGATTTTACTCTGAACAGTTGTCGAAGTTCTTACTAAAATGACTGAGGACGAAACACCCCTGCAGTTGAGCGGTATATATTATCAGAATCGCCCACCTTCAATGACAATACAAGTACCACGAGAATAGGCGATATAAATTTTATAACCCTTATTTTTGCCACAGTAGAATTTACTGATTATTAATAACTTTGTGCAGTGGATTCCGAAATGTCCAACTTCACCCCGACGAGAGGTCTTTATCTTGTCCAGAAAACCTTTTTCACTGGTAAGATGTTAGATTTGTACGGTGGGAGAGTAAAATTGCACAATATAGTTTCAGATATTTCGATGTAAACGATGTTGAAACCAAGTATGCGACAAATGGAACACTTATAGTTCATTGGCTAAAAGAACTTTTAATAAACAAATCCACGTTGTGGCATCGTTTCTGCTATTTATAGAATGCGCGGCAGTTTCGAAAGAAGTGTTTCCAAACCCACCAGAAGTTGGGTCTGCAAGTTCTGTCTGAAACTAAAGTCAAACTTGACACGGAAGTATCTTCGATCCTTTCTAATAGTTTCAACACCAAACAAGTTAAAAATAATCCTCCATGCAATTCACTATTATTTATAATGTTTTCAATCAGAAACCGTTCATTTGATATTTTTATGACTAGTAGTTCATTTGCGGACTCTTTGGCCCATCTTGCAAAAAATGAGTCTGTAAGTTTGAAAACGAGCTTAAAATAATAGTGAAATTTTAGGGGTTAACGTTGAAATATCAACACCAAACTTCAGATATGTATTATTTATACCGTTTTCAATCAGAAACCGTTCATTTGATATTTTTATGTGTAGCAGACAGGATTTTAACAGCTATTTTAAATAATCTTTATTTTACATCGTTTTGTTTACTTAGCCCTTATTTGTTGAATACTGTATCAGGGGCGGATCCAGGGGGGGGGGGGGGGTGAAAGGGGTGGCTAGCCACCCCCCTCTTTTGGGATGACAAAATTTTTTTTTCAAGCATTTGCTAAGTTGGCAAGCCGGATATCAACGGCACAACCTTTTCGGTGCGGTAACATATCGTAACTGGAGTAAGTTTACCGGTTTCTCCTAATTACTTTGATCCGTTCCGTGGAATATACTACCGATTCGCGGGATAGATTTGCACTCTGACGTAATGTTTCCTGTTTAAGTTTGGTGTGGTCATATTTTCGAAATTGTAAAGCCAGGGGCGGATCCAGGAATTTGTAGAGGGGGGTGGCTAACCATATGATGCGAAGCATCATCCGAGCTGCGAAGCAGCGAGCGGGGGTGAGCACGAGAGGGGGTGTCCCCCTCTCGTCGTTCGGAAAATTTTGAAAATAGCAACCTGAATGGTGCATTCTGGGGGGCCTTCGTGGGGTTTATCTTCATTTTTTCAATAGCTGATCTGAGTGATCTCCCCCACCAATACCCTTGACATGAGGTCCACATACATGCATAATCCACCCATACAAGTCAACGAATGTTATGGGTTTTTACAATTACCCCTCAATCACACACAGTGGTCCAGGTTACCTGGACCACTGTGTGTGATTGAGGGGTAATTGTCTATGCCATATCAGACAGTTTTGATGGGCTGGTCACCTGCGACACCCAAGGACATGGGGCCGGGAAACCGGGTTATGGGAATTAAATGGCCTCGATTGAGTCACATCAACTAACAGTGTAATGAATTTATTACAATACAATCGTTAAGGATGCAATAAGATTGAAAAATCTACACAACTAGAAAGTTTTATTTCAATGTGATCAGGATTTCAATTAGATTATGTTGATTCTGATTCTCATTATTATTACTCAAACAACAGGGACGAGCTCTGCATCCTACGGGGGTGTGAAGCAATGAATCTCTCTTTCACGACATTCACATCAACATCAATACTGAAGCCATGCATAGCCAATACAGCCAAATCGGACAGTCGAGTTGTAGACATGGTTGATCTTAACCAAGAATGGATTCTTCTGATACACGAGAAAGAACGTTCCGCCTCCGTGCTACCGATAGGCAAAACAGCAAGAATTTTCAGCAGCTCTCTGACATTAGGAAAAAACATTTCATCAGCGCATTGTTCAATCACGGTCGTGATAGGAATGTCTTTATTTACAATCTCTCTTTCACAAAATTTTTTCCATCGCGCTAGTTCACTTTCAAATTTGAGGGCGAGGGTAGAACATGATCCCATTTAGAAACAAGAAATTTGCCAGTGGAAGCTAATGTATCGTCATCAGTTTGAACGATGCTCTCCGGTACGATTGCGGTCAAATGATAATGCGCTCGTTTGTCTTCGCTGAATCTCTCACGGAGCTCGCTACATACAACATCGAGGAAAGGTATAACAACCGTACGCTTCCAGTATTCAAATGGAGTATTCGCGTCAGTATTCGGGCGAGTCGTCTGACGTTTGCATATACGTGGCATTTTCTCTTCTGAACCAACTTTTTTGGCCAACGTTATCGCTTTAGCATAAACACTGTCGAACCACGAATCCACGTTCGCCCGAATGTCATTATATGTGTCAGTTACTACACCAATCTTCTTAAAGCCAAAAAACACTTCTACCATGCGCCCTTGCAAACATTTTACTATCGGTAGCATGGGTTCCTACATATCTTTCGCGCTAACGAAGGATACTATATGGCCAAAATCAAGGAACATATGACGAAGTCCATTTGCCTTAACCTTCGTTGAGGAATCCCAGTTCCAATTCTCTGTTTCATCGAGGTACAATGATTCATCGTCGGTAGGCTCACACATTTCATTGAGAGTTAATACAATGAGCTCATAGAGGTCGGATATCACCTCAAATGTGGAATGTCGTTCGACCCAACGGGTCTTGCACAAGTTTTTAAGTTTTAGTTTTTTGGTTTCTGGTGCGTTGGTCAAGATGACTAACTCTAGAAAGTTTTGACGTTTCGGGGAGTTGTCGAAGAAACTGAATAATTCTCTGCATGCATCCATCATATTCGTTATGTGGGTGATTTTGCACCCACGGCAGATCACTAAGTTAAGCGAGTGGAGACAACAACCTTGGTAATCGGCATCGGGGGCATGTTTTAGTATTTCAGCATTCACGCCTTTCGACTTCGAACTCATCGACGCCGTGGTGTCATATGCCTGTCCGCGACAATGTTGAATGTTAATCTTATTCTCATCAAGAGACTTGAGCAATTCTTGGGCGATTGATTGACCCGTGGTTCGCGTCAATGGTCGCATGTCGATTAAAACTTCTCGCTTTAAAGCTGTACTTCCCGAAATAGTGTCTAACAAGCGCAGACAAACAGAGAGAATTTCTTGACCATTGGACGTGGTTTCATCTCCAATAAGGGAGAAATGTGGACATTTCTCAATACATTTACGGAAATGCTCTCGGATGATGTCCGCACAAATATGAAGTATATCATTTTGAATTGTCTTACTAATATAACGTGCATTTTTTGGACCTTTTGTGAGATAGGTTTCCAATTCCGGGACCTTATCAGTCATAAGACGCATAACTGCAATGAAATTACCCTCATTACATGTAGCTGGAACATCGAATTCGATTTTGTCGTCTCTGTGTCCCCTCAAAGCGATTTGCTGTTTTGCACACAGAAGGACTGCGTCGATTATATGGCACAAAACAGAACTATTAACTTGCATGTTTTTCGACGTTTGTTCAGACATTTGTACATCAATTCGACGTAATATATCACCCTGTTGTGCCATCAACATTTCAGCTTTCTCAACACAAGATGCATGATAAATTTTACTTTCGTGTTCATCTAACAACTCCTTCGACTTATTGTAATTTCGGAATGGTGTTTTGACGAATACTCCGAGCTTATTTTTCTCTTCTCTCCGGAGAAAGAGGGTACATGGCAGACACCAACCGCCCCTTAGTTCCGCGTGGTCGCTGTATGCTAACCATTTCCGTTTACTTAACCAAGATTGTTGGAAACATACAGTTTTCTTTTTGATGTTTCCACCCCCTTTTACTCGATGTTCATAAACCCGGCTGTCCAACTTGTCAAAATTAGCATCTGGTTTCCAGCAGTTTTTAAGCATAAATGCTTTTTCTGAATCTGTCATACCGCTGGTATTGACAAAATTGGCAATATCATTTGGGGAGATTGTGTGTATCGCGGTTGCAGCTTGATCATCTCCAGGAGATTCAGCTGGGGGCACCTGCGGCTCAGAATTGGATGAACTGCATGTGGATCCGCTCGTTTCTGCATGTGTATTTTCAGACGGAATGTTCGTCGTCTTCTATTTAGGTTGAAAAAAAAGAATCAATAGTGGTTTTCTTCATTTTCGGTGGTGGCTCACCCATGATTGCGATGGATTGTGAGGCTTTCAGGGGCGGATCCAGGGGGGGGGGGGGTGAAAGGGGTGGCTAGCCACCCCCCTCTTTTGGGATGACAAAATTTTTTTTTCAAGCATTTGCTAAGTTGGCAAGCCGGATATCAACGGCACAACCTTTTCGGTGCGGTAACATATCGTAACTGGAGTAAGTTTACCGGTTTCTCCTAATTACTTTGATCCGTTCCGTGGAATATACTACCGATTCGCGGGATAGATTTGCACTCTGACGTAATGTTTCCTGTTTAAGTTTGGTGTGGTCATATTTTCGAAATTGTAAAGCCTCACAATCCATCGCAATCATGGGTGAGCCACCACCGAAAATGAAGAAAACCACTATTGATTCTTTTTTTCAACCTAAAGAGAAGACGACGAACATTCCGTCTGAAAATACACATGCAGAAACGAGCGGATCCACATGCAGTTCATCCAATTCTGAGCCGCAGGTGCCCCCAGCTGAATCTCCTGGAGATGATCAAGCTGCAACCGCGATACACACAATCTCCCCAAATGATATTGCCAATTTTGTCAATACCAGCGGTATGACAGATTCAGAAAAAGCATTTATGCTTAAAAACTGCTGGAAACCAGATGCTAATTTTGACAAGTTGGACAGCCGGGTTTATGAACATCGAGTAAAAGGGGGTGGAAACATCAAAAAGAAAACTGTATGTTTCCAACAATCTTGGTTAAGTAAACGGAAATGGTTAGCATACAGCGACCACGCGGAACTAAGGGGCGGTTGGTGTCTGCCATGTACCCTCTTTCTCCGGAGAGAAGAGAAAAATAAGCTCGGAGTATTCGTCAAAACACCATTCCGAAATTACAATAAGTCGAAGGAGTTGTTAGATGAACACGAAAGTAAAATTTATCATGCATCTTGTGTTGAGAAAGCTGAAATGTTGATGGCACAACAGGGTGATATATTACGTCGAATTGATGTACAAATGTCTGAACAAACGTCGAAAAACATGCAAGTTAATAGTTCTGTTTTGTGCCATATAATCGACGCAGTCCTTCTGTGTGCAAAACAGCAAATCGCTTTGAGGGGACACAGAGACGACAAAATCGAATTCGATGTTCCAGCTACATGTAATGAGGGTAATTTCATTGCAGTTATGCGTCTTATGACTGATAAGGTCCCGGAATTGGAAACCTATCTCACAAAAGGTCCAAAAAATGCACGTTATATTAGTAAGACAATTCAAAATGATATACTTCATATTTGTGCGGACATCATCCGAGAGCATTTCCGTAAATGTATTGAGAAATGTCCACATTTCTCCCTTATTGGAGATGAAACCACGTCCAATGGTCAAGAAATTCTCTCTGTTTGTCTGCGCTTGTTAGACACTATTTCGGGAAGTACACCTTTAAAGCGAGAAGTTTTAATCGACATGCGACCATTGACGCGAACCACGGGTCAATCAATCGCCCAAGAATTGCTCAAGTCTCTTGATGAGAATAAGATTAACATTCAACATTGTCGCGGACAGGCATATGACACCACGGCGTCGATGAGTTCGAAGTCGAAAGGCGTGAATGCTGAAATACTAAAACATGCCCCCGATGCCGATTACCAAGGTTGTTGTCTCCACTCGCTTAACTTAGTGATCTGCCGTGGGTGCAAAATCACCCACATAACGAATATGATGGATGCATGCAGAGAATTATTCAGTTTCTTCGACAACTCCCCGAAACGTCAAAACTTTCTAGAGTTAGTCATCCTGACCAACGCACCAGAAACCAAAAAACTAAAACTTAAAAACTTGTGCAAGACCCGTTGGGTCGAACGACATTCCACATTTGAGGTGATATCCGACCTCTATGAGCTCATTGTATTAACTCTCAATGAAATATGTGAGCCTACCGACGATGAATCATTGTACCCCGATGAAACAGAGAATTGGAACTGGGATTCCTCAACGAAGGTTAAGGCAAATGGACTTCGTCATATGTTCCTTGATTTTGGCCATATAGTATCCTTCGTTAGCGCGAAAGATATGTAGGAACCCATGCTACCGATAGTAAAATGTTTGCAAGGGCGCATGGTAGAAGTGTTTTTTGGCTTTAAGAAGATTGGTGTAGTAACTGACACATATAATGACATTCGGGCGAACGTGGATTCGTGGTTCGACAGTGTTTATGCTAAAGCGATAACGTTGGCCAAAAAAGTTGGTTCAGAAGAGAAAATGCCACGTATATGCAAACGTCAGACGACTCGCCCGAATACTGACGCGAATACTCCATTTGAATACTGGAAGCGTACGGTTGTTATACCTTTCCTCGATGTTGTATGTAGCGAGCTCCGTGAGAGATTCAGCGAAGACAAACGAGCGCATTATCATTTGACCGCAATCGTACCGGAGAGCATCGTTCAAACTGATGACGATACATTAGCTTCCACTGGCAAATTTCTTGTTTCTAAATGGGATCATGTTCTACCCTCGCCCTCAAATTTTGAAAGTGAACTAGCGCGATGGAAAAAATTTTGTGAAAGAGAGATTGTAAATAAAGACATTCCTATCACGACCGTGATTGAACAATGCGCTGATGAAATGTTTTTTCCTAATGTCAGAGAGCTGCTGAAAATTCTTGCTGTTTTGCCTATCGGTAGCACGGAGGCGGAACGTTCTTTCTCGTGTATCAGAAGAATCCATTCTTGGTTAAGATCAACCATGTCTACAACTCGACTGTCCGATTTGGCTGTATTGGCTATGCATGGCTTCAGTATTGATGTTGATGTGAATGTCGTGAAAGAGAGATTCATTGCTTCACACCCCCGTAGGATGCAGAGCTCGTCCCTGTTGTTTGAGTAATAATAATGAGAATCAGAATCAACATAATCTAATTGAAATCCTGATCACATTGAAATAAAACTTTCTAGTTGTGTAGATTTTTCAATCTTATTGCATCCTTAACGATTGTATTGTAATAAATTCATTACACTGTTAGTTGATGTGACTCAATCGAGGCCATTTAATTCCCATAACCCGGTTTCCCGGCCCCATGTCCTTGGGTGTCGCAGGTGACCAGCCCATCAAAACTGTCTGATATGGCATAGACAATTACCCCTCAATCACACACAGTGGTCCAGGTAACCTGGACCACTGTGTGTGATTGAGGGGTAATTGTAAAAACCCATAACATTCGTTGACTTGTATGGGTGGATTATGCATGTATGTGGACCTCATGTCAAGGGTATTGGTGGGGGAGATCACTCAGATCAGCTATTGAAAAAATGAAGATAAACCCCACGAAGGCCCCCCAGAATGCACCATTCAGGTTGCTATTTTCAAAATTTTCCGAACGACGAGAGGGGGACACCCCCTCTCGTGCTCACCCCCGCTCGCTGCTTCGCAGCTCGGATGATGCTTCGCATCATATGGTTAGCCACCCCCCTCTACAAATTCCTGGATCCGCCCCTGTGTATTGTGTGTGATGAAAAATGAGTTTATGGGTTGTTGTTACAGGCATCCATAGGTGTTCATAGGTTTTCATGTCATGTGATTTCAACAGGACTTTTGGTTGGTTGGTTGGGTAGTTTTTGAAAAAAAGTCAGTTGAAATAGTTATCTTGAGGCTCTGTTTTCGTCAGTATTTTATTCTGGTATTTTTTGCTCATTTGCACAGAATGATTGGATGAAATGACGATGGAATGGTAATGTGATGAAATGGTGATTGGCATGTTGAGTGGGACTTAGATCCACAATCTGACTCCCTCATATTAGATGTAATAAATATTGAGTATATATATCACACTGAGCTAGTTGTGGCACAGCCCAAATTGGACATGGTGATATTCCATAATGCCCAGGTTATGGCCTGTTTCATATGACTAGTAGTTCATTTGGGGTAGGGACAAGTCGCCGTCGGGACAACTCGCCGTCGGAAGGCGAGTTGTCCCAATTTTTACGGCGAGTTGTCCCGTTTTTTGTTTTTCAAAAAATGTAATTTATTCTTAATTTATTCTATTGAAATACTGTTAATTTTATCATTTACTTATCTGTAGAGTATTTTTACAAATAAATCCAACCTCCGTGAATTGAAAAAAAAACAGAATTAAATCCAGTTAAATCCATGTTTTATGAAAGTACCAAAGTTGAACTAAACTGTTCATTCAACATTTTCATAAGAATGAGATTGTTGAAAATAAAATCGTCAGCTTTCACATTGTTTTTTTTTTTTTACAAAGAGTTGGGATTGCAGTTTGCTCAATAAATTTCTATGCCAGTACAATCCCTGGTAAGTATCACAACACTGTAGGTTTTAGATTTTGAAACAGGCAAATAATTGTTTTGATAAATAAATAAATAAATAAATAAATAAATAAATAAATAAATAAATAAATAAATAACTATTTTATGGTAATTTATGAACCTTTGTTTGCAGACAGAAGCTGAGAATGTGTAATTCGGGGTGCAAGCATCAGATTTGAAACTGACGTCCGATCAAATTATACGAAGATGGCCCAAAAGATACAGAAATATTGGGATGCCTATATGTCAGATCCACCTTCATTGTCTACTACAGCCTTTTAAAAGAAATGTCCAGCTGTCTATATAAAGTAGTTCTCCCATAATGGATATCAAACATAGGGGCCTACATTTGTACTTCAATCTTTATATATTTTTGTATAAATTATATCTTTTGTGCATTGTAGTAATTTTCAAATAATATAGAATTCTATAAATTTATTTTATATCTGAATTCACATGAAAATGGTCTTTTCGGACCATTTTCATGTGAATTCACAGATATAAAATAATTTCCAAAGAACAGGTGCATGCTGTACCCCTTTGTCTAAGCACGATCTGTAAAAGAGAAAATTTGCTTGAAAATGTATTAATTAATTATTGTCATTGATTTCAACGAAGTCTGTCACTCTGATTAATCTTGTTATGTTAGTAACTATTATTTTATATGTTATATTATTATATGTTATTTTGAACCTGTCTTGTTATATAAGTCATGAGTATTAATAAAGATAATTTAATCCTCTGCCGCGTGTTACTTATCAATTACTACTCCACGGCGACTTATCCCGGCGGCGACTTGTCCCGACGGCGACTCGTCCCACCTCGGGTACGGCGAGTTGTCCCGACGGCGAGTTGTCCCGTTCCCGTTCATTTGAGGACTCTTTGGTCCATCTTGCGAAAAATGAGTCGGTAAGTTTGTGAACGCGCTATACATTAATAGTGAAATTTTAGGATTAACGTTGAAATATCAACACCAAACTTCGGGTATGTATTATTTATAATGTTTTCAATCAGAAACCGTTCATTTGATATTTTTAGGACGAGTAGTTCATTTGCGGACCCTTTGGCCCATCTTGCGAAAAATGAGTCTGTTAGTTTGAAAACGCGCTATACATTAATAGGGAAATTTTAGGGGTTAACGTTGAAATATCAACACGAAACTTCAGATATGTATTATTTATAATTTTTTTCATTCAGAAACCGTTCTTTTGATATTTTTATGACGAGCAGTTCATTTGCGGACTCTTTGGCCCGTCTTGCGAAAAATGAGTCCGTAAGTTTGAAAACGCGCTATACATTAATAGGGAAATTTTAGGGGTTAAAGTTGAAATATCGATACCAAACTTCGGATGTGTATTATTTATACTGTTTTCAATCAGAAACCATTCATTTCAGAACATTAACCCCCATAGTTTACTTGCCGGTCTCTTACGGACTCTTACGGTCTCTTTTTCTACCTGCGGACTCATTTTAGAACTACCGCTGAAAAGAACTCCCGTCCACGACGCATGAAGGTTCCGGGTCGTTACCCCCCAATTCGAAACAACCCGGGCGAACGGAAATTGGGACGAAACGACCCGACACCCTTCTGCAATGCGCGGGGAAGTGGTGGGGTTACACCCACCAATATTATAATTTGTACCCCCCCCCCCCCCATCAATAGATTGGATAAGAGAAGAAGAGGAGAGTGAGATATTTTATGTTCAAACTATGGGTAAAGTAGACTGAACTTGTATGCAACTACGATTAGCCTACGCATTTTCAGGAAGTTTGGGGGGGGGGGGGGGGGGTGGGTGGGGTATATACTGTAATTCATTCGATTGCTTCTCCACAAAAGTTGAAATTACATGAAAACAAATTAAAGAATAATGTAAACAATGAAATTATATAGAAGGGGAAGCCTGTCATATTTAACCTTTCCTGTTTTTGTAATCTTGCGCTTCTAGGCCGGAGCACCTGGCGTACTTCAGGGCTGTGGGTAGACTCCGGGAAAGGGGCACTAACTAACACTAGCAGCCCCGCCTCAACATCCGAAAAAATGCATGTCTCGAGACCGAAGGCACAAGATGGGGGAAAGTTTGGGAGGGGTTGTCACCTCCCGAAGGGTGGGGGGGGGGGGGGTCCTCCCCTTGAACAGTTTTGAATTTTGAAGAACGAATTTGGAGTGTATTTTAGATTTACTTCGAGAATAAATGACAGAAAAAAAAAAATTGGGTGACTAACCTGGGAAGGACATTGCCTATCCCTCTCACCCCCCCCCCCCCCCCCCCCCCCCCCCGTCCGAGGGCAGGGGGCAACTGCCTCCACTATCCCCTTACTTCGGCGCCCCTGGATAGTGCCTCCAATTCATGAATCCCCAAACCAAGTTTATGAAACACTTCAAAAGCTTTACAAGGCAATTTTATCTCTTATTCTGCTCTGTCTCATAACACATGATAGGCCTATCTTCAGTTTTCAGGGATGGGGAGGTCTTTTTCAGCATACTTTCGACAGCTATGAATTATTAAAATTGAGTATTGGCATATTTTTTAACCCTCTCAAAACTTCAATATGCAGGGGCGGATCCAGGAATTTGTAGAGGGGGGTGGCTAACCATATGATGCGAAGCATCATCCGAGCTGCGAAGCAGCGAGCGGGGGTGAGCACGAGAGGGGGTGTCCCCCTCTCGTCGTTCGGAAAATTTTGAAAATAGCAACCTGAATGGTGCATTCTGGGGGGCCTTCGTGGGGTTTATCTTCATTTTTTCAATAGCTGATCTGAGTGATCTCCCCCACCAATACCCTTGACATGAGGTCCACATACATGCATAATCCACCCATACAAGTCAACGAATGTTATGGGTTTTTACAATTACCCCTCAATCACACACAGTGGTCCAGGTAACCTGGACCACTGTGTGTGATTGAGGGGTAATTGTCTATGCCATATCAGACAGTTTTGATGGGCTGGTCACCTGCGACACCCAAGGACATGGGGCCGGGAAACCGGGTTATGGGAATTAAATGGCCTCGATTGAGTCACATCAACTAACAGTGTAATGAATTTATTACAATACAATCGTTAAGGATGCAATAAGATTGAAAAATCTACACAACTAGAAAGTTTTATTTCAATGTGATCAGGATTTCAATTAGATTATGTTGATTCTGATTCTCATTATTATTACTCAAACAACAGGGACGAGCTCTGCATCCTACGGGGGTGTGAAGCAATGAATCTCTCTTTCACGACATTCAC
The DNA here is from genome assembly GCA_031216915.1 of Pictodentalium vernedei. NCBI lineage: Eukaryota > Metazoa > Mollusca > Scaphopoda > Dentaliida > Dentaliidae > Pictodentalium > Pictodentalium vernedei. The sequence goes on along the minus strand of CM062289.1, from coordinate 229,577,659 downwards.
ATCAACATCAATACTGAAGCCATGCATAGCCAATACAGCCAAATCGGACAGTCGAGTTGTAGACATGGTTGATCTTAACCAAGAATGGATTCTTCTGATACACGAGAAAGAACGTTCCGCCTCCGTGCTACCGATAGGCAAAACAGCAAGAATTTTCAGCAGCTCTCTGACATTAGGAAAAAACATTTCATCAGCGCATTGTTCAATCACGGTCGTGATAGGAATGTCTTTATTTACAATCTCTCTTTCACAAAATTTTTTCCATCGCGCTAGTTCACTTTCAAAATTTGAGGGCGAGGGTAGAACATGATCCCATTTAGAAACAAGAAATTTGCCAGTGGAAGCTAATGTATCGTCATCAGTTTGAACGATGCTCTCCGGTACGATTGCGGTCAAATGATAATGCGCTCGTTTGTCTTCGCTGAATCTCTCACGGAGCTCGCTACATACAACATCGAGGAAAGGTATAACAACCGTACGCTTCCAGTATTCAAATGGAGTATTCGCGTCAGTATTCGGGCGAGTCGTCTGACGTTTGCATATACGTGGCATTTTCTCTTCTGAACCAACTTTTTTGGCCAACGTTATCGCTTTAGCATAAACACTGTCGAACCACGAATCCACGTTCGCCCGAATGTCATTATATGTGTCAGTTACTACACCAATCTTCTTAAAGCCAAAAAACACTTCTACCATGCGCCCTTGCAAACATTTTACTATCGGTAGCATGGGTTCCAACATATCTTTCGCGCTAACGAAGGATACTATATGGCCAAAATCAAGGAACATATGACGAAGTCCATTTGCCTTAACCTTCGTTGAGGAATCCCAGTTCCAATTCTCTGTTTCATCGGGGTACAATGATTCATCGTCGGTAGGCTCACATATTTCATTGAGAGTTAATACAATGAGCTCATAGAGGTCGGATATCACCTCAAATGTGGAATGTCGTTCGACCCAACGGGTCTTGCACAAGTTTTTAAGTTTTAGTTTTTTGGTTTCTGGTGCGTTGGTCAAGATGACTAACTCTAGAAAGTTTTGACGTTTCGGGGAGTTGTCGAAGAAACTGAATAATTCTCTGCATGCATCCATCATATTCGTTATGTGGGTGATTTTGCACCCACGGCAGATCACTAAGTTAAGCGAGTGGAGACAACAACCTTGGTAATCGGCATCGGGGGCATGTTTTAGTATTTCAGCATTCACGCCTTTCGACTTCGAACTCATCGACGCCGTGGTGTCATATGCCTGTCCGCGACAATGTTGAATGTTAATCTTATTCTCATCAAGAGACTTGAGCAATTCTTGGGCGATTGATTGACCCGTGGTTCGCGTCAATGGTCGCATGTCGATTAAAACTTCTCGCTTTAAAGGTGTACTTCCCGAAATAGTGTCTAACAAGCGCAGACAAACAGAGAGAATTTCTTGACCATTGGACGTGGTTTCATCTCCAATAAGGGAGAAATGTGGACATTTCTCAATACATTTACGGAAATGCTCTCGGATGATGTCCGCACAAATATGAAGTATATCATTTTGAATTGTCTTACTAATATAACGTGCATTTTTTGGACCTTTTGTGAGATAGGTTTCCAATTCCGGGACCTTATCAGTCATAAGACGCATAACTGCAATGAAATTACCCTCATTACATGTAGCTGGAACATCGAATTCGATTTTGTCGTCTCTGTGTCCCCTCAAAGCGATTTGCTGTTTTGCACACAGAAGGACTGCGTCGATTATATGGCACAAAACAGAACTATTAACTTGCATGTTTTTCGACGTTTGTTCAGACATTTGTACATCAATTCGACGTAATATATCACCCTGTTGTGCCATCAACATTTCAGCTTTCTCAACACAAGATGCATGATAAATTTTACTTTCGTGTTCATCTAACAACTCCTTCGACTTATTGTAATTTCGGAATGGTGTTTTGACGAATACTCCGAGCTTATTTTTCTCTTCTCTCCGGAGAAAGAGGGTACATGGCAGACACCAACCGCCCCTTAGTTCCGCGTGGTCGCTGTATGCTAACCATTTCCGTTTACTTAACCAAGATTGTTGGAAACATACAGTTTTCTTTTTGATGTTTCCACCCCCTTTTACTCGATGTTCATAAACCCGGCTGTCCAACTTGTCAAAATTAGCATCTGGTTTCCAGCAGTTTTTAAGCATAAATGCTTTTTCTGAATCTGTCATACCGCTGGTATTGACAAAATTGGCAATATCATTTGGGGAGATTGTGTGTATCGCGGTTGCAGCTTGATCATCTCCAGGAGATTCAGCTGGGGGCACCTGCGGCTCAGAATTGGATGAACTGCATGTGGATCCGCTCGTTTCTGCATGTGTATTTTCAGACGGAATGTTCGTCGTCTTCTCTTTAGGTTGAAAAAAAGAATCAATAGTGGTTTTCTTCATTTTCGGTGGTGGCTCACCCATGATTGCGATGGATTGTGAGGCTTTACAATTTCGAAAATATGACCACACCAAACTTAAACAGGAAACATTACGTCAGAGTGCAAATCTATCCCGCGAATCGGTAGTATATTCCACGGAACGGATCAAAGTAATTAGGAGAAACCGGTAAACTTACTCCAGTTACGATATGTTACCGCACCGAAAAGGTTGAGCCGTTGATATCCGGCTTGCCAACTTAGCAAATGCTTGAAAAAAAAATTTTGTCATCCCAAAAGAGGGGGGTGGCTAGCCACCCCTTTCACCCCCCCTGGATCCGCCCCTGATATGGATATCGGTCCGATAATTTTCTTGAGCGTATATAATAACTCAAGAGCCCTTTCAGAACTTACATTGCCGCGGGCTCTCTAACCACAGCTTTATTTATGTTTAAGCTCACTATCAACATCTATGGCTATACAATGACAGCAACATGAAGTAAAGTTTAGACACTCGTTTATAGATACGCTTCCCACTTTAGATGACTTTCTCCTCAGGCATTAGCTACCGGGTGTTATTTTACAAACAAAGCAGAATTTGTTTACAACAGTAAGCAAGCACTATTCCATACTGGAGTTGCCTCAGCCTGAGGTGTTTGAACATAAATTGGCATCGACGAGATCTCACAATTTTCTCAATTCCAGTGGGCTGTCATAAGCCTATTAGGCCCCCTCAGGCCTTTGTAATATCTATAAAGATTTTACTGAATTATTTAGGCTTAACACGAATATTTTATAGAACTGCTATATTCAATCTGATCTTCTAGCCAGTACTAAAAAATAGTTGCTCGCATAATCCAATATGGAACATCTGGACGCCATCTTAGATATTTTTCAAATAGCCTGTCTTGCACATTTTCCATCGAAAACACTTCGGTATTTTTTTCATACTCTAGTTGTCAACAAGATATGTCATTAACACAAATAAGAAATTGTTTTTTGTCAACTTTCAAAGCTCAAAGTTAGCAAGAGCCCCAAATTTTGAAAGTGGGTCACGCTTGTATCTCAAAGTCTTACCAGTTGATGTGGAACCAACACCAAATGAGTCTCTCCAAGTATGGGCTGAGGCCCGCTTATATCTCAAGCTGCATGGTATGACTTATGGGCTTGGGACCAACATCGAATGAGTAGAAACTTCTAGAGGTTGGAAATATGGGTCAAGGTCACTGGGTCCACCCAGGGGTCATTGAGTGAACGATTCAGAATTGCTGGAAATCGCATTTTTGGACCCGTCATGCATTCCCAAAGTTCATACATGTATATCTCCATTCAAAAAGGGGACGAGAGTAGTAGGAGAGCGATGAACCGCCCCACACCAGCCGGACCCAGACCCGGACCCCGGAAGTGACGTTATAGTCCACGTGACCTAGTGAGCGGCCATCTTGTGACGTCATCCCCATAGTGATGTTGGTGTTAGTACGCATGCCCATGTTTGTTTCCGTCGGGCATTTTGTATACCATATTGGTGTATATGGTACCACGTGGTTGCTATGAGCCTGGAAGGCCTACAACAAGACAGAGGTATGTTCGGAGGGTATGTTTGAGTAATTTCCCGATTCGTAGAATTACCCAAACAGACCCGACTGTCCCTCCACATTAACCAAAATCCACCCAAAAACTACCGAAACGGACTCGAATTTCCCCATTTTATGGGCTTATAATAGCAGCACGTAGTGCTATAAGGCGCGTTCGACTGAATCAGAGTATACTCCAGTAGTATAGAAGAGCCTATCATTTGGAACAGTCCTGTTACTATATTTACCTTTTCTAGTCTATTCAGGCTAGTTCTAACCCTATGCCATGTACTCTTGTTATTGTTTTATTTATTCAGATCATCCAATCAGTTCACTTTACGGCAGCTAACTAACCAATCAATCAGATTGCTTGATTTCCCAAAATCTGTACCTAACCATACAGAGTTATCCCCCTTGTATACAACGAAAGCCTATGTGATTCCTAAAGCCAAGAATTTATCGAGCAGTTACTGATAAGTCATTGCTTGATCGACTCGAATCTCATCGAGCAAATGAGCTATAGAGTAATTGCTCAATCGAGTGTCTCCACATACTGATCGAACGACTCGAATCCCATCAAGGAAATGAGCTAATGAGCAATTGCTCGATCGAGTGACTCCACATACTGCTCTTCGGCTCATTTCGGTATTCAAAGTTAAGGATACTGGTTGAGGCGGAGAGCACGCGTTGCATGGGCACGTGCATTTCCCATTTCTGATAAAAGTTTTGGCATGTCAGTGAGAATGACGAAACCAAATATTACTGACAACATGGCTTCTATACAGCTCTTATATGGCTCCTATACAGCTCCTATCCAGCATATAGATCCCTCCCATCATCTCCAAAGCTCTAAGGCCACTACTTGCCTATGGTCTATCTGTCCTATCATTAGCTTCTACAACAGTCACCCAGTATTATAATCTACCATCCTTGCAGTCTTGTGGTAATTAAATTGTAGTTACGATTTACTAAATCGTAGTTACTTTTTATTAAATTGTAAATGCGATTAAGTAAATCGTAGTTACGTTTGAACATTAAACAATCAGATTCAAGAATTAGAACATTAATCAATCAGATAAAGCCTAACAAAAAACCCCATAATATCTATTGGTACGTCACGTATTTTGTGGTTTCTGGTTGAATACTAGAATCATCCCAATCATAGCTACATAGGAATATATATATATTCCCAGTCGCGATCTTGGCCTCCATCTGTCCGTCCGTCCTTCTGTCTGTTACCATATTTTTGCATAAAATCACTGGAACTAGACGCGACGATGGATTAATTTCTGATATGATAGTAGTATAGGATGCAGAGATCTACCCTTTTTACCAGGACCCCTGGGTCAGACCCCGACCCCGGGGTCATTGACTCCGACGCCCAAATCCGTTAGGCCTTCCCGTCCCCTTTCCCCTCCCCTCTTCACACTAGGCCTAGGTTATTTTTAGGCGCCCCCTCACCCTACCGCCCTGTATGTACCCTATTTTTGTAGGTTATCCCTCCCCAAAGCCCATTTTAGGACCCAGGCAATGTATAGCCTATGTAGGCTTTCCCCACATTGTTTACATTTTCCCTGTATGTGGGATCCCCCTTCCAAAAGCCCAGTCCCTCCCCACCAAAGCCCTGGACTGTTCCTCCCCTTCCAAAGGCTAGCCCAAAGCTGGGGGACATTCAAACTGAGGAGTCCAATGAGTACTAACAAAAGAGTACCACCATCTCCTATCCCCCTTCCTGCCCCTCCCATGACTTTATTTCTTGGTAAATATCTCAAAGGTAAATGTTGTCAAGGATATGTACACGTAACGGCATACAAAATGCTTTAGACATAAAGACTACCTGGTTTTGTTTAGACATGTCATAAAGGAATTATGATAGAGAACACCTGGTCTTTGTCAATGCATAGATAATGGTGATTAAGATAGAGGGAAACTTTGTTTATAAGAAGATATGATAGTGTCACGTTGTATAGTTATGCAAATAGATAAGGGACAACTGGTATATTTGATTATGTTATAGATAAAGGTATTATGATAAAGGGCTCCTTTGTTTATAAGAAGCTTAATATGATAAAGACCATGTACACTGTTTGATTATGTCATCAGATCGTGCCATGCAGTATTTTCTGCGTGGCGAATAGATGAGTGATCCGGAATGTTGTAGTAAACTACTTTCGCATGCTCAACTCATAGGTAAGCTGAAAAGGAAGGAACAACTCTAAATTTTCTCTCTATTAAATTTTATTTTCACATAAAATCAGTTTTACAAGTAATTAATTGGTTTTACAATAGTCAAAATGGATTTGCAATCAGACTTACAAATTTACAAGTCATTTTTTCAAAGCGAAAATGGTTTTACAATCAATTAAAATGGATTTACAATCAGTCAAAATGGATTTTCAATAAGTTTTTACAAGTAATTTTACAATTTCACCATAAGTAATTTCTACAATAAATAGTTTTACAATACTTTTACAGGTTAGCATACAATAAACATAATTAAATGTTCAGTAACTGTCTTTTGTCCCTGAAAAGGGGCAGTTTTTGTTGTTGTCGTTCTTCTGGACTTTCTCTAGTTATGATCCCAAGCTGTCTGCACATCCAGAAAACGTGTATTTTCTTAATAATGGATCAAACAAGTATTTTCGTTTCTCAATTGCGAATTTTTCAGCTTCGTTCATTCCGTAACCCTCCTCATCTCGAAGTTGCTGAGCAGTTTTTCTAATTTTACTTGTAAATTTGTAAGTCTGATTGCAAATCCATTTTGACTATTGTAAAACCAATTAATTACTTGTAAAACTGATTTTATGTGAAAATAAAATTTAATAGAGAGAAAATTTAGAGTTGTTCATTTCTTTTCAGCTTACCTGTGAGTTGAGCATGCGAAAGTAGTTTACTACAACATTCCGGATCACTCATCTATTCGCCACGCAGAAAATACTACATGGCACGATCTGATTGGACAGTTGTTTGACCATTCAGAGAACGCATGCGTGGGATAATTTTACAACACGCTTATCTATTGGTCTCATGGAACATACCGCCGTGTGGGATGATCTGATTGGACAACTGTTTGACCAATCAGACACTGCCGCGATCTTACTGGGTTATCAAACACCTGAGACGTGACACCATCTTATCTATGACATAATCAAACAGTGTACATGGTCTTTATCACATTAAGCTTCTTATAAACAAAGGAGCCCTTTATCATAATACCTTTATCTATGACATAATCAAACATACCAGTTGTCCCTTATCTATTTGCATAACTATACAACGTGACACTATCATATCTTCTTATAAACAAAGAGATATTTACCAAGAAATAAAGTCATGGGAGGGGCAGGGAGGGGGATAGGGGATGGTGGCACTCTTTTGTTAGTACTCATTGGACACCTCAGTTTGAATGTCCCCCAGCTTGGTGGGGAGGGACTGGGCTTTCGGAAGGGGGATCCCACATACAGGGAAAATCTAAACAATGTGGGGAAAGCCTAAATGGGCTATACATAGCCTGGGTCCTAAAATGGGCTTTGGGGAGGGATAACCTAACAAAATAGGGTACATACAGGGCGGGTAAGGTGAGGGGGCGCCTAAAAATAACCTAGGCCTAGTGTGGAGAGGGGAGGGGAAAGGGGACGGGGAGGCCTAACGGATTTGGGCGTCAGAGTCAATGACCCCGGGTCGGGGTCTGACCCCGGGGTCCTGGTAAAAAGGGTAGATGTCTGCATCCTATACTACTTATGGTTATAGAGGCCAACTTGTGGAGTAATTCAAGCATCCAAACTAAAATAAATCAATAATTGTTTACCCTCCAATCACTTCGAGAATTAACATCGACATGAGTTTCTTTTTGGTGATTGCCAGTATCAATACACTATAACAGAGCCTTTCAGAATAAAATAATGGATGTCATCATGGATTACGACTAATCGTGAGGCAATTAGAAAAACATTTAATAAAATGGGAAAATAGGCTACCCGTAATTGTTTAGACTCCGACGGGTGAATCGGCGCTGGTTCGACGCGCCGTATTACGAGTAGCCTACACATAAATCTTTGACGTACATGTACAACACGTTTCTACCCGTTTCAGTTGAACGGGTAGTTTATATACTCTATTGTTGCTGGCTCCTTGTATTTGTATACTGTGCCTGGAGTTTTGAACTTTCCATGGGTCACGAGAAACGCATGTGGGCTGTACGAACGTACACCGAAATTTCACGATTTAATTTTGACGCCTCTGGTCGCAGCCGAATTTACAAGAGTATGTCATTGAAAAGTATACAGTTTCATATCGTTCTTTTTGAGAGATTATAATTATTGCCGTGTAATATATCACAGCTTTATGAATAATATGATTATCAAACATTAATGTTAATAGATCGTTGTCTTCTATTTTATATTTTAGCAATCTTGTGTTTTTATTTGTTTATTTGTTGGTTTGCTTGTTTGTTTGTTTTTACCCATAAACCTGACAACTGCTGGGACGATTGGGACGAAACTTGGTACCTAGGGGTAGATCGGCCCATTTGGGCTGATTAGCTTGCCCCTTGCGATGTGACCATAACCTTGAAACCTATGACTTTTCGAGTTTATAGGTGAAAACAAACAAACAAACGAAATCATATTATTCATCCAGCTGTGATATGTTGTTACACGACCAATAATTATAATCTCCCAACAAGAGGCTTCTCAGCCTAGACAGCTCCGTCCAGGGTCACTCCTTTTAGGGGAAGCTAAGTACAAGACTAATTCAAGAGTTACCTGATTGTGATCTTAACCTTAATGATATGACAATGGTTCATGGCCATGACGCAACGAAAGGTTATGGGTAATAATTGTGTGAAGTATGAACAAGATCTGTCCTTGAGATTCAATTATACAGATCAGACAAGATGTGTGTAACAATATCAAAGTTTCGCTGTCTGTGACCTTCACCTTGATGATATGACATTGGAACAAATTGCGACACACCTTTGAGTTATGAGCAAACATTAAACCAAGTATGAATAAGATCTGTCAATCATACTAAGTTATATGGACCAGACAAGGGTTGTATATTAATATCAAAGTTTTGATATCTGTGACCTTGACCTTGATCATATGACCTTGGAAGAACATCGCGACACACCTTTGAGCCATGAGTCATTGTATCAATTATAAATAAGATATGTCAATCATACCGAGTCATATGAACCGAACAAAAGTGACAGTGAAATGTCAAAGTTTTTCAAAATAAGCCAATTTCGAAACTGCCATCTTTGGACTTTAATCTATGCAAGGTCACAGGTCGCGAGGTGTAAACTGTGCGATTTCATTGCTAACAAAGCGTTTTCTTGGAATGTTTATACCTCGCGACCTGTGACCTTGCATAGATTAAAAGCCAAGATGGCAGTTTCGAAATTGGCTTATATCACCTTAACATCGGGTCTGTGACCTTGCGCTTGAGGGCACATTCCATATTATAAGTCGAGGCACACTGTCTTTTGATAACACAAATTATTATAAACGTTTCGTCAAAAAAATATTCAGTGGTTAAGAAGTTATGACCCGGAGAAACAAAATGTTGAGGACGGATGGACGGACAGACGGACAGCGGATAACTTCGTATTAGAAAAGCTCTGCTGACTTTGTCAGGCGGAGCTAAAAAGAACGTTATGAAACTTTATACTTTTCAATGACACACTCTTGTAAATTCGGCTGCGACAGCATAGGCGTCAATATTGAATCGTCAAATTTCGGTGTACGTTCGTACAACTCCCATGCGTTTCTCGTGACCCATGAAGAGGTTAAAATTCCAGGACAATATACATGGGTCCAACAACAATAAGCCAATTTCGAAACTGCCATCTTTGGACTTTAATCTATGCAAGGTCACAGGTCGCGAGGTGTAAACAGTGCGATTTCATTGCTAACAAAGCGTTTTCTTGAAATGTTTATACCTCGCGACCTGTGACCTTGCATAGATTAAAAGCCAAGATGGCAGTTTCGAAATTGGCTTATAGAGTACATAAACTACCCGTTCAACTGTAACGTGTAGAAAGGTGTTGTACGTCAAGGGTTTATGTGTACTCTCAATACGGCGCGTCGAGCCATCGCCGATTCACCCGCAGGAGTTTAAACAATTACGGGTAGCATGTTTTCCCATTTTATTAAATGTTTCTAGTTGTCTCACGAGCAGCCGTAATCCATAATGACATCCATTATTTTTATTCTGAAAGGGTATATAATAGTGTATTTATACAGGTATTCACCAAAAGAAACTCATGTTGATGTTAATTTTCGAAGTGATGATTGGATGGTAAACAATTATTGATTTATTTTAGTTAAATTTTAACTGACGTCTCAAATGATTAGGAACAAGTCGGCTTTATCCCGACGTCATCACATCCCCACCACCCAACCCTCTCTTCCTCACACCCCTCCCTTCCGAATGGAGCGAAGGTAATGCTAGAATTACTTCACCAATTGGCACCAAAAACCATATCAGAAAGTACTGCATCGTCGCATCTAGTTCCTGTGATATAATGCAAAAATATGGTAACGGACGGTTATACGTGACGGATGGACAGGCGGAGGCCTGGTCGTTAGTGGCAATATGTATATTCCTTGTAGCTATGAATGGGATGATTCTGGTATTCAACCAGGAACCACAAATTACATGACGTTCCAATAGAATATTTGGGGGGGGGGGGGGGGGGGTTGTTAGGGTTTATCTGATTGGTTAATGTTCTAATTCGTAAATCTGATTGATTAATGTTTAAACAGTAACTACGATTTAGTAAACCGTAACTACAAATTAATAAACCGTAACTACGGTTTAGTATTTATTTATTGGTGTTTAAGGTCACATACTTATGCACAGTGGCTAATCGTGAACGTGACAGTTTTACGGAAGCCGGAGTACCCGGAGAGTATCGCCGAGCAACTGTCAGCTCCCGGAGAGAACCACCGAGCATCGACGAGCAACTGTCAGCTCCTCAACATTCTAACTCTGTTCAAGCTCCGCTCAAACAGGGTTACAGCGGTTGAAGACGTGTACCATCGACGTGCAGTACACGGCGTCATCGTGCTCCCGTGTAGGCAACCGGGATAAAGCGCCTTGCCCAATGACACAACGCGGGTCGTCCCGGACGGGGATCGAACTCGGGACCTCTAGCATAGAAGTCCAACAGTCTACCACTGCGCCACCGCCCCCCCTCCCTCCCCCTACGATTTAGTAAATCGTAACTACAATTTACTAAATGGTGACTTCAATTTATTAAACCGTAACTACAATCTAATAAACCGTAACTACGATTTAGTAAGTCGTAACTACAATTTACTAAACGGTAACAACGATTTAGTAAATCGTAACTACAATTTACTAAATAGTAACTGCGATTTAGTAAATCGTAACTACAATTTACTAAATGGTAACTAAGATTGAGTAAATCGTATTTAATTTAATAAATCGTAACTGCAATTTAATAAACTGTAAGTTTAATAAACCGTAACTACGATTTAGTAAGTCGTAACTACGATTTAAAAAATAATTCTAGTTGAAGCCTCAACGCTGCCGGGGGGAATCTCTAAGAACACCCCAATGCTTGAATTTCAAGACAAAAGAAATGGACGGAGCCAAAGGTTTAAAAGTGAAAGCATATCTCAAGCATTGCACAATCTACGGATCTGAGACCACTAACAAATGAGTCAATGGAGGGTCAAAATATAGGTCAGGGTAACTGCGACCGCCCAAGGGTCAATGTCTGCATCTTTCAGAAATGCTGGAAATCGCATTGTATACACCCCTAATGCATCTTTGTAGTTCATATACGAATATCAAAACTCGCAAAAGCGGCACAGTTAAAAAATTAGTGGTCCCCTGAACATCTTTTAAAAGTCTGTCTTGCACATTTTCCATCGAAAACACTTTTTTTCCTCGTGGTAGCTGTGAACGAAAATGCCATAACATGACTAAGGCATTGGTCTTGTTAACGCTGAAAGCACAAAAACACAGGCGGGGCAAAACTATTGAAAGTGGGTATAACGCTTATCTCCCAAGAATGGTACAACCTAATATCAACACCAAATAGTCCTCCAGAGTTATGGGTTATCAACTCTGCTTCGATTGATAAAGCATCAGATACGTCTACTTCTGATCTGATCATTTCTAGTGATTTCAATGGGAATCAAACCTGTGGTACCAGGAGCCACTTTCAGACATTATGCAATATTATGACTTAAGACAGCTTGTGAATGAGCCAACCCGCTATACTGAATCCTCTGCTTCAGTTATTGATATATTTGCTGTAAGTAAAACAATCAACGCAAAGGCTTGCGAGGTCTTAGATCCGTTTGTACCCGACATGATCCGCCTCCACTGTCCAATTTCCCTTGAAGGCGAATTTGCAAAGCCAGTGCCCTTCTGTTTCAAAAGACGCATATGGTTATATTCCCAAGGTAATTATGAAGCTTTAAATGCAGCTATTACCTCTGAAACATGGGACACTATTTTCAATGTTTCGTGTTTGGATACGATCGTCTCGGATTTCACTAGCAAGCTTCTTGATATTGCTTCCCGTTTTATACCCAACAAAATAATTACTGCAAGACTAACCCAACCAAAATGGATGCACAACGAGATACGGCTATTCTTAAGACAAAGCAAAAGGCTATATCGTATAGCCAAACATACTGACCTTCCGCTTGCGTGGGTGAAATGTAAACAAAAGAGAAACGAAGTAGTCTCGGCTATTTGGAAGGCAAAGGCTACATATATCTCCAAAGTACAGTCCACACTGAATAGTCGTGAAACATCACCATCGGAATGGTGGAAAACCCCTAAATCATATATTGGCAGTAATACATCAGCAATCCCTCAAATTACCCATCAAAACAAAACATATCCCACAAATAAGGAGAAAGCAGAAGTATTCAATTAATACTTCAGCTCTATCTCAACTGTGGACGACTCGGGTGCCTCCCTACCAAATCTTGTCTCGAGTGCCCCACATATAATCGATAGCATAACCATTCACTGTTGTGAAGTATACGAAGCGCTGAAATCCCTTAATGTCTCCAAGGCAGCTGGTCTTGACCTGGCAAGCCCACGTCTACTCAAAGAATGTAAATCATCGTTATCTGAACCACTTTCCTTACTGTTCAATCTTCTTCTGAGTAATTCCCACTTCCCGCCCCCTTGGAAGAAAGCTAATGTGTCGCCAGTACTCAAAAAATCCCCCTCAAATGTTGTCACAAACTATCGTCCGATATCACTTATCAGTTGTATTGGTAAGATATTTGAGAAGTGTGTCTTCAAACAGTTGTGGAAATTCTTAATCGATAACAATGTTTTGAGCCAATTCCAGTCAGGGTTCACTCCCAGTGACTCGACCGTACTTCAACTAACTGATCTGTATGATGAATTCTGCCGAGCCCTAGATGAAGGTTAAGAGATATGGGTAGTTTTTGTGACGTAAGTAAAGCCTTTGACAAAGTATGGCACGCTGGTCTCATTCACAAGCTCGAGAAGATTGGTGTGTCCGGTGACCTTCTTACGTTTCTAAAATCTTACCTTTCCAACAGGGCCCAGCGGGTTGTTATAGCTTCTGAGACTTCATCCTAGAAACACATTTACTCTGGAGTCCCTCATGGGTCGATCCCTGGTCCCCTTCTGTTCCTTATATATATTAACGACATTACAGAAAACCTAATAAGCAGTATACGACTCTTTGCGGATGACACATCATTATATCTCGTAGTTGAAACCCCAGGCCAAGCCGCAGCTATAGTCAATCAAGACTTAACCACAATTGAACATTGGGCTTAAACTTGGTTGGTTGAGTTCAATTCCCAAAAGACAGAGACCATGCTTATGTCACGTAGAATTACACCCCTTCTACATCCACCATTATTGTTCTTTGGTAGTACACACATTTCTGAAGTTAAGAACCATAAACATCTAGGTGTGATTCTAAACAATACTTATACATGGAATGACCATGTTGTCAATATCTGCTCCAAGGCCTGGTCCCGTATTGACATACTGAGGAGTCACAAATTCATCCTTAATCGTAATGTGCTGGAAAAAATTTATTTTGCTTTTATTAGACCCCTCCTGGAATATGGTAATACGGTTTGGGGCAATTGTACTGCGACCAAGGCTGCTGATCTGGAGAAAAGTCAGATCGCAGCGGCCAGGATTGTTGCCGGTGCAACTGTAAGTGCCAGTAAGACCCTCCTGTATACTGAAACCCACCGGGAAAGAAGAAAGACGCCGAAAACGCAGATTGAAACAATTCTTCAAAATGTACCATCATCTGACGCCTCAATATTTTGCTAACAAAGTTCCACCGACAGTTTCGTTAACCAGTCAAAGTCGTAACCTACGATCCCACCAGTTCCTTTTTGTAACTCGCAACTGTACCAATCTTCGTTTATCCCAAATACGACTGGTCAGTGGAATAACTTACCATTATCTGTCAGAGCAAACTCATCCCAGAGTAATTTTACGACCTTCTTAAATGATGACAATCTACGACCAACGACATTTTACGGCGGAGCTAAATCGCGGGCGGGTCAGATTTACCACTGCCCCCCTCCCCCAGCCCCTCCCCACCCCCACCCCACCCCCAAAAAAGACTTTTTATTGAAGGTTGTCTTTTATTATTCCTGAAGGCTTATGTTATTCAACTCTCTCAAAACGCACTATAGGCCTACTCTAAGGCTCCTTTAAGTATATGGAATCACTGTTCCTCTATTACATGTAGATCTTTGTTATAGGCTGGTTTGAATTCGCATTTGTACCACTTCAATTGAAGTAATACAAAAGTGACGTCGAATCACTAATTTTTTACTTGTAATTCCTCATTGCATCGACTCTCAGAGTCGAGGATTTTGCTCCTTTTCATATGCAGTTTTCAATATTTTCTACAACCGGGCCGAACCATGCTCGTGCATCTTGGGGCTTCTAACCATCCGGCCGCCCCTGCTCATAGATAGTAAACGTCGGTATATGCCCACCGCTATTACTGATGCGAGCGCACCGAGAAGTCCTTTGGTAAGATATTTAGGTGTAATTCGGTTTGACAATATGTTTGGCCAGTCTCTCAGTTTTATTTCTATAGTTAAATCAATGTACCTCTATTTCTCGCCACGCATGGTATATAAAATGGCTAAACTTTCAAACGAATTCCAAACTACGGGTTCAATCCCTCGCGTTGGTCCCGATTTCTCAAAACAATCGAGTAAATACCACCAAAAAGAAGCTTTTGCCACGACCTTTGTTATACTTCCAAACCCCACGGCATAAATACTATTTTGAGAATGATCGAAGTCTTATTGAAATTAAATTGAATGATTTTTTAACATAATTGGCAAACTCTGAATGCCTAGCTTCACAGATCTGGTGAATGAGTGCATGCCAGCTACAAGCAACAATTTTCAGATAATGTACAGACCACCACAAAAGTTGTTTATTTTTATAGTTTTCTTTTTTTTCTTTTTTTTTTTGGGTGGGGGGGGGGGGGGGGGGGGGTCGTGTTCACGATATCTGCTTCGAAATATCGCGTTCCTTCAATAATCTGTTTATTGGACATCCTCTGAATCACCTTTATTCATTGATTGATTAACGCAGTGCACTTGAGATCGAAATGTCGACGGTTTGATGCTGAACAACGTCGTCTGCATTTTGTCACGGAGCAATACACTTCCCCCTGGTTTGTGGACGGTACAGACCTTGCACAATACAGACCATGGGCGGCTCGGACCATTTTGGGGCAATCGAACTATTGACAATTCCGCCATTGGACGATTTGGATTTTAAGAGTTGGACGATTCGGACCTCATCTTTCACGATACCGGCCGCGACTCGTAATACTCTTTATGTAAGTGGTTTAACAAACCGGCCACACTATTGCTTCTCATCAATGATAATTACAGACAGATCATACATCTTAAGAAAATTCTTTTTTCACTATTCGAGTATAGCTTGTCTAACTTTACTAGAAATTGCCCAGTGACGCCCCCCCCCCCCCCCCCCCCCGATTTAGCTGTGGAATCAAATCAATGTCTGTTGAATCCTCTTGAAGAAACCAGCTTAAACAGAAAAGTAAACAGAAGGCGCGTGTTCCTTCTCTCAGGTATGACACAACAGAAATACTGTGACGTGCGTCGGCAGCAAGTCTTAATAAAATGAAAACATATTATATCTATCAATGGTATAGTTACTGGAAATGCCCAAGGCTGATCTTTCTTGTGCGTTGATTTAGTGAAGCCTCCAAAGTTAGTCAAGACCAGAGGCCGACTGGCTATATGGCCCACCGGGAAAATTCTCGGTGGGCCCCCTATTGGGTTTCCGGAGGGCCCCCAAAATTGATGTAGCTCAACACCTTTTGATGCGTGAAACTTTCATTGAAAATTACCAAAAGGCGAAATGGGTCTGATAATCTGATTGCATAGACTCGGTATATCGAAATGTTCTCTATGTGGACTGCCATTCGTCCAGCAGTCTAGTCTGCCACTGATCACTCAGATGAGAGGAAACAGCGTTCCTTCAGTTTCAAAAATCAAAATTTTCTCCGAGTCTGCATCCCCCGCCTCACTCCGGTGTATTTCCCGGTAACTTTTCTTGACCCAGTCCGCCCCTGATCAAGACCACGCTCCGCCAGAGAAAATATCGCTTTGCGGGAGTATGCATGGTGACTCAGTGCTTAGAACATTGAACTTCAAACCGAAAGGTGGGCTGTTCGATCCTGCGTTATGTCCTTATACAAGATTCTTAATCCCAACTGTCCACGTGGGAGCACGGTGGGACTGTGTACAAAAGTGCACTGCATGTCAATGATAAACTTGCCTTCAAGCGCTGCTAACTCTGCTCGTGTAGTTTTAAGAGTCTGACAGTTGCTCGCCCCTTCTCGGTGGTTCTCTCCGGGCACTCTGGCTTCCACCACTTGGAAAACTATCCGACACGATGTGTCCCTGGATGTCGAAAGTGTCGTACAAACCCAATAAACCAAACAAACAAACCACTTTGCCACATTAGCTGCATGACATAACCCAATAATTTGTAAAAAATGAAACCATACAAAAGTAAAATGGTGAAACTATTCAAATTTATATAATTTCAAGGCCACTCACTGATTTAAAAAAAGAACTTGAATCGAAACACTATTTACCGGTGAAGAAAAATGTGTTAGTTTTACATTGATTTCACAATGATGGACTTGAAATGGAAAGCGATCTTGGTTCCCTGCACCATTCTCAATATGCGTCTTTACTATCATTATAATTATAAAGGAAACTTCATCAAGGTAATTCACAAAGGGTCGTTTTACTTGAACAGATCATCATCATCATCACGTCAGTCGATGGGTTCCCAAACGAGGTATAGACTAAATATAGCATTTCTACCACATAGATCTGGACAAACTTCCCGATAACCCCCTCCCAGAAAACTAAATATATATACCCTTGACTGCTTATTCCGTCCCGCATAATTCCAGAACCCCACGATACCTGCATTAATCTCGAAAGATCTTCTAGCCATGGTCAATAGTAGCAGACTCACTCAGATTGTTTGCCATTCACACATTCCGTATATAAACTGCTTAATCCTTTTTGATATTCCAGAGAATGGCTTTGGTATATATTTGTTCACAAAACGTATACCTAACGTGGGTTGCCCTATATAAATCGATAGATTTCGGTCGTCGTTAGTACATCGGGTACCAACGAGGTATTCGGTTTCGTTTATGTTAAGAAAGGGTATTTATAGGAAAGGACTGTTGAAAAATATTGGGGGGGGGGGGGGGGGGGGGGGGGGGGTACTGAGTGAAGTGATAAAGGCAAGCACGCCAGCGCACTGAGCAGGGTGTTCCTAATGTTTTTGTCCATGTGCAGTGTACATGTATGCCATTCAATGTTATATTTCCAAATAAGATAGACAACTAACACATGCCCTTCAGAACAGTTCTGGGCTCTCCAATATGAGCCCGAACAATTATCAGCATAGTGAAGTTCATACATTATCCATTTCTCCTCAGTGATGATCATAATAGATCTCAAAGCATGATCACAGACGGATCATTACAGACGGTACTTTTAGGCAACGACCTGACTGTAGATGTATGTACAACACCAATAGTATGCCAGGTACATTTGAGGGAACATTGGCAGGATCTCATTGCAGGATCTCATGTGACGTCATAGTCACGTGACGTAGTGGCGTCATGTTGTGTTGTCATGGTAACCCGCGTGAGCGGCCATGTTGTGACGTCATCTCCATGGTGATACGTGGTGTGAGTGCGCATGCGCAGCGCGTGTTGTTAAGGTGATACGTGTTTCCGTCGTCAATTTTGTATACTGGAGGCCGCCATCTTGGTTTCTATGGTAGCACGTGATTGCTATGTTACCCAATTTTTTTGCAATAAGACGGGGTATGTTCGGAGGTCGTGTTCGATTGTAGAAGAGTAAATCTAATTACCACAAACAACCCGACAATCCCTCCAAATCACCAAAATCTATCCCAACTTTTACTATTTCGAATTCTTTCAGAATTCTCTGCTTCTATCTATATATGTAATAGTTTTCGCCTATCTGGTCATATTCCTTTGTTCTGGAGTATACTCCAGTAGCGTAGAAATTAGTTGGAACAGTTTACCTTATTATTACTACATTTAGCAATTTCTGGTTTATTCTTGTTAGTTCTGACCCTATTCCAAGTACTCTTGTTGTTTCATATATCTAGATCATTTATAACCAATTAGATTGCTTACTTTCTCATAATCTGTATGCAGAGTTATCTCCCCTTATTACAACGAAGTCCTATCCGATTCTCACTGCCGCACTGGAACAAGACTGCTGTAGAAGCTAATGATAGGACAGCTAGGCCATAGACCTGTAATGGCCTTGGAGCTTTGGCGACAAGATGGAAGCGGTTGGTAAGACTACATTAGACCCATTGAGTGCTTTTACATAGCCCAATGCGATAAAAAAGGGATTCTCCAAAAGGTATCCTCGATAGGTATCCTCAATAGGTATCCTCAAATAATACAATACCAGGCCATAGGTATCCTCAAATACTGAAATGAGGCTAAGAGTTGTAGTAAATTATACCTCATTGAGTGATTTTTAATGGTCCTCATAACCTCAAAATTTAATGAGGCTATGAGGGATAATAAATGATGACTCATTGAGGGCTTTTACATAGCCCTCATGGCCTCATACGACAAAAAAGGGATTCTCCTAAAGGTATCCTCGATAGGTATCCTCGAATAATACAATACCAGGCCATAGGTATCCTCAAATACTGAAATGAGGCTAAGAGTCGTAGTAAATTATACCTCATTGAGTGATTTTTAATGGTCCTCATAACCTCAAAATTCAATGAGGCTATGAGGGATAATAAATGAGGACTCGTTGAGGGCTTTTACATAGCCCTCATGGCCTCATACGACAAAAAAGGGATTCTCCTAAAGGTATCCTCGATAGGTATCCTCGAATAATACAATACCAGGCCATAGGTATCCTCAAATACTGAAATGAGGCTAAGAGTCGTAGTAAATTATACCTCATTGAGGGATTTTTAATGGTCCTCATGACCTCAAAATTCAATGAGGCTATGAGGGATAATAAATGAGGACTCATTGAGGGCTTTTACATAGCATTCATGACCTCATACGACAAAAAAGGGACTCCATAGCCACGGGTGTTTCCCCAAAAACGGGATTCCATGAGATATGGCCATTGGATATAGAGGTGGTGAGAATGGGATAGGACTTCGTTGTAATAAGGGGAGATAACCCTGCATACAGATTATGAGAAATTAAGCAATCTGATTGGTTATAAATGATCTAGATACATGAAACAACAAGAGTACTTGGAATAGGGTCAGAACTAACAAGAATAAACCAGAAATTGCTAAATGTAGTAATAATAAGGTAAACTGTTCCAACTAATAGGCTCTTCTACGCTACTGGAGTATACTCCAGAACAAAGGAACATGGCCAGATAGACGAAAACTATTACATATACAGATAAAAGGAGAGAATTCTGAAAGAATTCGAAATAGTAAAAGTTGGGATAGATTTTGGTGATTTGGAGGGATTGTCGGGTTGTTTGTGGTAATTAGATTTACTCTTCTACAATCGAACACGACCTCCGAACATACCCCGTCTTATTGCAAAAAATTGGGTAACATAGCAATCACGTGCTACCATAGAAACCAAGATGGCGGCCTCCAGTATACAAAATGGACGACGGAAAACGTATCACCTTAACAACACGCGCTGCGCATGCGCACTCACACAACGTATCACCATGGAGATGACGTCACAACATGGCCGCTCACGCGGGTTACCATGACAACATAACATGGCGCCACTACGTCACATTACTATGACGTCACATGAGATCCTGCAATGAGATCCTGCCAATGTTCCCTCAAATGTACATGACATACTACTAACCCCCTTGCACCTAAAATCAAACTGATGCTGTTACACTGCACCTGCCCTTTCTAAGGTGATCTGTAGTCAAGTTGGTTCATATGAACAATTTAAAATGTTCTAAATGAAAAATTCCACTCAGTTATTGGTACCCACCACCATGATATGACTCATTGGAGATTATTGTCTCACAGTGTCAGCCCTTTTCTCATATCGACCCCTGCCCCTGATTCAAGGGTGCCGAAAGCACCCGAGGGCAAGGCACTCGACTCTGTTGAGTTAAGACCGGGAGTTTACAACGTGTCATAAATCGTAATGTGAGACTCAATTGTATTGACATTATACATCCTCCTTGAGTGGAAAAAAACCCTGTGCACTTCTGCCGAAAAGTGGAAAAAAAACCTGTGCACTTCTGCCGAAAAGGGGTACGCGCTGCCCCCATGGCCCATGACCTTAGGGCAACGGTACAGCTGCCCCGCTGACCGCCAAATCTCAACCTCTGGGGAGTCAATTGTCATAATAATAGCCGACTAATTGCTTTTTGTGTTATCAGAAATGATAAAAAGCAACAAATATGCTCAAATACCAATGAAGAAATGCTTTAGGAAAACGCACGGTGGGGAAAATATGTGCAATAGGGTCCTCGGTATCCACCCACCTCCATATACCTAATGTCTTGCAACTTCTTCGGTCACCCCCTGATTCCTGCATGCATGTTATTAAATGATGTACACTAAAAACAATTTCTGATTTCTTTAATCACCTTGTACTAAAATACGCCTCCATTAAAATATCGATATCCGTGTACTCGTGAGTGTTAAGCAGCATGTCAAAAGCAATCGAGATAGGAATGTTTGTATTCGTGTTATCGTGTAGAAAAGGGAGTTAAAATACGACAGCAGAAGAAGAAGAACGAGGAGAAAAAAAAGAAAAAGAAAAAGAAACTGTACAAAAATAATAGTTTCGTGAACACAGACTGAGAAGAGAAATAGAATTTACTGTAGTCAGCCAATTCGCCTCTGCATGATATAGTGAAATCATCAACACTGAACCCTCAAGAAAGACAATTAATATAACAATAACATGATTTTCAAGGGCATTACGGTTCATCAGCGGCCCAACAGAACTAATTAACAGTCTGAGATCTTATAAGCGGCCCGAGACGAAGTAGAGGGCCGCTAATAAGTCAGATGGCTGTTAATCATTTCTGGCGGGCCGCCAATAGAACCGTAATGTCCGAGAAAGTCATGCTATTACTATTATTACCACTCATAGGGAAGGACATTCAAGTAGCCTCAAAATAATTGCAAGTCAACAGTTTAATCAAATGAGAGAATTAGTCGACAAAGTTGCCCTTTAATCATGAAATATACTTGCATTTTACTGCGAATAGAAAACGAACAATTAAGTTAAGAGTTTGAATACAATACGCCGATTGAAAAAGGCGATGCGAAATACCAAGATGTATCGGGCCGCGGGCGGATAATGAGGTCTCGTTTCCTATTAAAAGGTCATTTCCGAGGTTATTGGATATCCTCAGCCAAATGGCTATTTTGAGCTATAGTTTTAGTTTATGGTGGTGTGGATTTAGTAATAATTCTCATTAATGGCGATATGGCCAAAATAATCTGTTGATGGTCTTGATTCAAACTGTGTATTGTCAAGTGCATTTCAATTGGGGGTCAAGGTCACATGGAAGTGTTAAATGACTAACCCAGACCTGTTTGGGACCTGACAATTTGCAGTTTACAAATGGGACAATTTTTGTGTAAATTTGCTTTGATAAAGCCTTCTGAAAAAATGAATAAGAAACCCATATGTTTTTTATTTGTCAGAATGATCATGTTATGCTGTAAAATCCTCAGTGGAGGAATGAGGAATTCCTATAACACAGTTTTATCACTATCGATGCACGAAAATTGGAGATTTATCCCCAAAATGAGAAAATTTTGACCATTTTTTAGCCATCACCTGTGTCATTCGGCTGAGTGTATTTGAGTGATATTGTAAGATTTTTGTTGTGTACAGTTGTCTCCAGAAAGGGCCATATTCAGAGCTTCCAGAAACTATATACATTGTGAGCATTGTGAATAGGGGAGGTAATTTAAATGCGAAATATCTTCGACCGTGTTAATCAGAAGCTGCACATTTCTTGAAAAGCCGACATTTTCACCTGAATAACTGTAACGAGACCTGAAAATTATTTTCATTATTCGCCCGCGGCACGATACGCCACGAGACTTGCCGTGCGTTATATAATTTGATCACCTTACTAAACAATGTTAATGCACTACGGAATGCCCTGTTAAGTGGTAATAATGGAGACTTGTTTGAGGAGTAAAAGATATTTAAAAAAATCAGAAATGGGTTTTTGTGTGCAGCATTTGAAGATTTTCATACTCGAATCAGAAATAACTTTCAAAGAAATCAGAAAAAATTGTGTGCCCAACAATTATAGCGAGTTATACACAGAATAGAAATCGGACAAAAGATTGTGAGAAAATCAAAAATACATTTTTGTGTCTTGTATATGAAGAGTCTCATATGAAAGGCAGAAATACTTTGCCAAAAAAAAAAAAAAAAAAAAAAAAATGCACAAGAAGCACAACAAATCTATTTTAACATTTCTAACTCATCCACAGCCGCATAAGCAATCAGCGTTAGTGTTTAATTGACCAATCGTCGTGTGAGAACCAAAAAGGTTTCATCTTCTCCTGGAAGATAGAACTTTATGGTTCTCACTCGACGCAATGCCACTACCAATTTACCTGGGTACTCATGAATTTCAAATAAATTTAAATAAGATTACCTCAATCTGGAAGCCCCGTGAAGTGGAGCAGTGCTTGGTTACTTTAGTAAACATTCGGATTCACTGGAATGATAGGACCCGGCGACAACCACCTGGGATGGGGGGTCCTCTAAATTAGCATATGTTTGTTTAAAAGATTGGTTATTTTTTTTTACTTTAGTGTTATTTTGCGATGGTGCCATGGATTCTAAAAGTTTCTCTAAACACATAAAGAAATTAAATGATCTTCACTGGCACTCCTATAATTTTTATCACTTTGAATGGAAGAAGGTTGACACTCTTTCTACCGTATTTAACTTGGTGAGCCTTCCATTTCCCGAGACTATCTTATACGAATGACTTCGCAAGTA
The DNA here is from genome assembly GCA_031216915.1 of Pictodentalium vernedei. Lineage (NCBI taxonomy): Eukaryota > Metazoa > Mollusca > Scaphopoda > Dentaliida > Dentaliidae > Pictodentalium > Pictodentalium vernedei. The sequence continues at coordinate 229,554,104 of CM062289.1, read as the reverse complement.
CCATGCCCCACCCCTAATCCCAACACTGGTATACGGTTTGAACGTTCATGTCCAATTTGAATCGGCATTGACATAAAACAGCATTTAGGGGGCAATAATATTGCGTAATGTGGTAAACGCCTTTGATTTGGATGACTACGTGGCGTCATAACACGTAACTTGTCATATTATATGGATTATCATGCTAGCGCGTGTGATCGGCCATGCTGTTACGTCATTACCATGGTGATATCTGGTGTCGGCGCGCACGCATATTCTATGTTGTTGTGGCAACGGGCGTTTCCGTCGTCCATTTTGTTTCATATAGGCCTTCGTTTTAGCTTCTATGGTGATACGTGCTTGCCATAACCTAGGAGGCGTTCAAGAGTATTGGTATGTGTTTTTGGTATATGTTCGATTGTATGAGAGTACATCTAATCACCACTGAAGATCCGATGTAGTATGAAAATTAACAAAACGAACTCAACTAGACCGCCATCTTCTATAGCACTTGGTTACTATGGGATGCGAAGGTTTTCAACAGTACTGGGTGTGTGTTCTAGGGGTATGTTCGATTGCATGGGGGTATATTTAATTATCCACAAAGGCCCGATGCGGTACAAAACATATCTAAACGGACCCGACAAGACCGCCATCTCGAATGGCTCAGATTATTCCCGAAACCCCGTTTATGCCTAATCCGGTGCACTCCAAAGGCTTTTTTCTATTATAGGTCCAGTTCTGGGTTCCACTGCATTAGTATTTAGGCAATGTCTGTCCCACTGATTGAATCCACGATGTCCCAGATGCTGCATTCATCTTAACCCACATCAGCCCACGCGGACTCCCTTTTCTGATACGATGGGCTTCGTGGCCAACTACGAAAGTGTCGTGTGTGCTCGTGTGCAAGCACATACAGTACACGGCACGTGCGGGTATTTGGGGACCACTGTAGGGGCCAGAATAAAAATGGGGGCTGATGGAGACCAGTATCGGAGATACAGCTGTTGGTAGACTACCGTCGATGGAACACTAACACTACTGTAGGCTATCGCTGTTTCCTGTCACTTCACCGCCACATTGTAATCACTACAGCCTCTACTGCATTCGCCGAAAAAATGGGGTCTTTTCTCAATTTTGTGACCCACCACCCCAGGAGGTTTTTTACCGGCTATGTCTTGGACACAAATCTCTCCAATACAAGATTTATCACGTGAAATGTGAAAACATACTTGCTGGTAGGGCGAAGGGTGTCATATAGTGTGCAGAGCAGTGCGAACGGAACGCCTATCGAGTACAGCCTTTTTATTCCGTCTATAGGTCCAATAAATTTAACACCATGTACGCATGGAATCATACCACGCCACAATACATCAAGCATGTTGATTCCCTAATACAGATAGGTATTCTGTGAGAACAGATTAGAACTGATGGGAATGGACCTTTTTTCACTATAGTATTTTTCCTCGCCGGAAAGTGGACCCACCACATGGTTCCGGGTTATGAAGTGACAAAAAATTAAAGTGATTCAATGCTTTGTTGTGTTCTAATTTATGAAGCTGAATATTTGAATACATTTTGGTAACCATAACTTGTCTCTGAAAAGTATCTGGAAAAGAAAACCCACCGCATCCTCGTTTGTTGTCCCTACTATTGCCAGGTTCTATCAACACAGTGGTTGGCTACCACTATCTTCCCTGCGCGCGCCTTTTACCACTACTGTCTTCATCCAGTTCTATAGTCTTCCACCCAGGGACGTCGAAATGTTGGAAGGGTAATTGGCAAGCAAAGAAGGGAGGGCAATGAGGACAAAGGTGAGAATGTTCCAGTTGAATATATGCAATACAGAGGCCCATCAATCACGTTATGGTGGCTTAGTTAAACGAATTGGCGACTCGCTAAATTTCCTTTCATCAATCTTATACCAAGAAAAGAGGCGGCAGAGGCTCGATGAAAGTGTGAGTGGGCGGGGGGGGGGGGGGGGGAGCACACATATATTACAGGAATGTCTGTATACTGTCATCTTTGTTTGCGACCATTTACATTATTGTGTAACCGCGCAACATATATCTGTGGAAAAAGTGGATGAGCACGTGCCTCCTGTGCCACCCTGGTCCCGTCGCCTCTGATCAAGGATTCATATCAGCACATATAAACTTGAACTTTGAGTGTCGGATTAAAAACAAGTGCTCTTGCTCTTGCTTGAACGGCAATTAACAGTGGTTGTATCTTAAACACAGCACAGCCTACTACTACATGGAAGGGCACAGATGCCCACCTCCCCTCGTGGTCAAGGATGCAAGGGCAAGGTGACGAGTGTCCCTGTGCCCCTCCCCCAGTTCCGACTAACCTGCCCACCGCTATACTATTTGTACAATGACCACCACTATCTGTCCTGTAATTGGCATCCATTTCTACTGTGCGTCCAGAACTATAGTCTTCCGCCGCTACTATTAGCATGTACCATAGCCAACTCTCAATGTCCAGTTATCGGATTCCACCACGACTGTCTTCGTTCAATACTATTGTTTGCTATTAATCTGTCCTACGATCGGCACCATCGTTTGAGTGGAAAGGTCCACCATATCTATCGTCTTATACCTTTAACACGGGCACTGACCCCTCCCCTACTGTTAATACTACTGCCCTTCTTTCTCTACTATGCACAGTCTTTTGTCATGTGTACTATTAACCACTACCAGCATCGGCCCCGGTATGTCTAATTACTAATATCAAACTGTGTCGAACTCCCACAACAGCTAAGAACCGGGAAGATAAAAACCGCAGTGAAAGCAATTAATATGATATGATCTGAAGACCGCATGCAGCACATAGACACATATGATGAAATTGTATTGGGTTGTACCGGTGTTATCAGATACTAGAAAGGGATCATGGGGAACAGAAGGGACTAGTGTTTAATGGAATGTGCGCATGTGGTGAATACACATTGTAACACAATGTGCACACAACACAACACATGCAAAGCATTGACACAGGCGTGTGTTCTTGTGTGCCAGTGATTGTGTAAACAGCACATACCGATTATAGGCATATTCGGGGGAAAATGAATTCTACAGCTAGATTACATAAAAGGCTTCCAGGGAACGTGGCGACCAGACGTATGTTTAATGGAATGAGCGTATGCCTGTATTGCCCCATCCCTTTAATACACTTCATTTCTTGTGAAGCTCTTCCGTGAAATGACACCAAGGTGTAGAATGATCAATAGAGGAAAATGGTACGAAGCGGAAATTGACAACGGCAATTTTCCGACGAGCGGGTAGGGGTGGAGGGAGAGCTGACTCTGGCTCCCCCGACCAACTCCGGGTCCGTTTACGAGAATTGTTGTGGAAATGGTTAATCTTAGAATCATCACATGGACAGAACTAAGGCTACGGGTAAATCATTTACAGTTAAACATCTCATCTATATTGCTTTTGGTCAAGCTTTCGGCATCTTGGCCTTCGTCAAGGACAGTAGTAGGAGAGCGATGGATCGTGCCTGTTTGGTAGGACCTAGTGCAGGACATAGCAAGTGACGTCATGTCACGTGACCCAGTGGCGCCATGTTTTGTTGTAATGGTAACCCACGTGAGCGGCCATCTTGTGACGTCATCCCCATAGTGATACGTGGTGTTAGTGCGCATGCGCAGCGCGTGTTGTTAGGGGGATATGTGTTTCCGTCGTCCATTTTGTATACTGAGGGCCGCCATCTTGGTTTCAATGGTAGCACGTGATTGCTATGCTACCCAAAGGCTTCTTATAGGATATGGGTATGTTCGGCGGGTGTGTTCGATTGAAAAGGAGTAATTTTCCGATTCGTAGAATTACCCAAATAAACCCGACAATCCCTCCAAATCACCAAAAATCCACCCCAAACTACCGAAATTGACTTTATTTGATACGGGTTCCTCCAGAATCCATACCATGGCTTATAATAGAAGCACGTAGTGCTATAGTACTGAGGATCCTTTGGATTATCGCCGAGTGATTACTATTTATTTATTTATTGATGTTTAAGGTCACATATTTATGCACAATGGCTAATCATGACCGTGACAGTTTGACGGGTGGAGGAAGCCGGAGTAACCGGAGAGAACCACCGAGCAACGACGAGCAGCTGCCAGTTCCCTAACATCGGAACTCCGCTCTGTAGCACAGGCAGGGTTAGCTTGGTTGAAGACATGCGTACCATCGACGTGCAGTACGCCTTAGTACACGGCGTCATCGTGCCCCCACGCGGGCAATGGAGATGAAGTGTCTTGCCCAAGGACACAACGCGATTGCCGCAGGTGGGATTCGAACCGAGGACCTCTCGGCTTGCAGCCTGCACCTCTACCTACTGAGCCACCGCGCTCCCCGAGTGGTTACTGATGAGTCATTGCTCGAACTACTCGAATCCCTCCGAGAAAATATGCCATAGAGTATTTACTCGAACGAGTGACTCGCACATATGACTCTTAGCCTCATTTCGGTATTTGAGGATACCTATGACCTGGCGTTATATCATTTGAGGATACCTATCGAGGATACCTTCTGGAGAATCCCTTTTTAGTCGTTTGAGGCCATGAGGGCCATGAAAAAATCCCTCAATGAGGTCTAATTTACTATCCATCTTAGCCTCATCCCGGTATTTAACAATCATAGCCCCTGGGACCCCAATTTCAGCACCACTTTTTTGAAAAACGTCTGGCCTTGGGCACCCCTTTTTAGTCGTATGAGACCATGAGGGCTGTTAGAAAAGCCCTCAATGAGGTCTAATTTACTATCCCTCTTAGCCTCATTTCGTTTAAGGCCATGAGGGCCATGAAAAAAATCCCTCAGTGAGATCTAATTTACTATCCCTCTTGGCCTTATCTCGGTATTTAACAGCCATATCCCCGGGCACCCCAATTTCAGCACCCCTTTTTGGAAAACATCTGGCCTTCGGCACCCCTTTTTAGTCGTATGAGGCCATGAGGGCTATGAAAAAAGACCGCAATGAGGTTTATTTTACCTCATTGAGGGATTTTTTCATGGCCTCAAACGAAAATGAGGCTAAGAGGGATAGTAAATTAGATCTCATTGAGGGCTTTTCTCATAGCCCTCATGGCCTCATTCGGCTAAAAATGGGTGCCGAAGGCCAGACGTTTTCCAAAAAGGGGTGCTGAAATTGGGGTGCCCGGGGATATGGCTGTTAAATACCGAAATGAGGCTAAGAGGGATAGTAAATTAGACCTCATTGAGGGATTTTTTTCATGACCCTCATGGCCACAAACGAAATGAGGTTAAGAGGGATAGTGAATTAGACCTCATTGAGGGATTTTTTCATGGCCCTCATGGTCACAAACGAAATGAGGCTAAGAGGGATAGTAAATTAGACCTCACTGAGGGATTTTTTCATGGCCCTCATGGCCACAAACGAAATGAGGTTAAGAGGGATAGTAAATTATACCTCATTGAGGGCTTTTCTCATAGCCCTCATGCCTCATACAACTAAAAAGGGATTCTCCAGAAGGTATCCTCCATAGGTATCCTCAAATAATACAATGCCAGTTCATAGGTATCCTCAAATACCGAAATGAGGCTAAGAGTCGTATGTGAGAGTCACTCGTTTGAATAAATACTGTTATGGCTTTTTCTCGGTGGGATTCGAGTAGTTCGAGCAATGACTTATCAGTAACTACTCGATAGATTCTTGGCATTAGGAATGATCTAGGCTTTCATGGAGGTTGTCTGTCAGTTGGCTATAATCCAAAGGGCCCCTCAGTACTATAGCACTACGTGCTACTATTATAAGCCATGGTATGGTGGTCCTAAAAGGATTCTGGGGGAAATCCGAACCAGAAAAACTACTCTAGTTCAATCGATCTTACCCCTGGAGGCATTATCGGTACCTAGGGGCCTCTCGGGAAATTACTCCTGTTCAATCGAACACACCCTCCGAACATACCCCTATCCTTTTAGAAGCCTTTGGGTAACATAGCAACCACGTGCTACCATAGAAACCAAGATGGCGGCCTCCAGTATACAAAATGGACGACGGAAACACGCATCACCCTAACAACACGGCGTCACAAGATGGCGGCTCACGCGGGTTACCATGACAACAAAACATGGCGCCACTGGGTCACGTGACATGGTGTCACTTCCCATGCCCTGCACTAGGTCCTGCTAAACAGACACGATCCATCGCTCTTCTACTACTAAGGACCGTTGATAAATTTTCAAACTACATCTCCGCACTATACTAAACAACAATCAACATTGAAAAGAAATCTATCATCACAGTTTCGTTAGAACACTTGACGTACGCCGACCTAATACACGACGGGCTGTGAACATAAATGCCAGATTAGCAATATATCTACGTTATAGCAGGGGGGGGGGGCAGGAAAAAAATTACGGATACAAGAGGGAAGGGGGGGGGTCAGGAAAAAATTTGCAGACACTAGGCCCGAAAAAATTTTTTCTACCCCGAAGGGACCCCCCCCACCCACCCCCCCCCCCCCCCACCCCCATCTGCATATTTTTTTCCACCGTCAGTTCAGTGACCCACCCCCAATTCCACAAAAACTGTTATGGATAGTCAGGATTTCAGTCATATTTGTTCCATTTCATACTTTCAACTTGCTTCCACATTTTTTAAGTCTTATTCAAGGGAATTAACTCCATTAGAACAAAATTGGAAGTTTCAGAGTTATGTTTAGAGTCACAATTTTGTCTCCAGTGATGAGAAAACAACAAACACATTATATGTAACTTGTCCTCAGAAAAAGGTATCAAAATAGTGTTCCACATTAAGAACAGATGTCTTTTAATGAAAAGTTTGTTATGTTTTTTTTTGGTAGGAAGTGGGCATCCCTAAATTCGTGCTACTGTTAGGCCCCCATGATGATGCTCCTCAGCTTTACGAGAACATACAAGTGAGTGAAGTGACATGCACTCATTGAAATGAACCAAGTTGAATCAACCAAGTCTCATCATCATGTATCTTAGGGTACTTACAATAGAAAACTCAATCAGTGGTTGCGGTTGTCAGATCTATTGGATTACAGCCAAGGGTTTCCACCACAAGACTTCATACGATGCTCCAACCGACCATTTGGTTTCTCATGTCATGGCTGAGTCTCTATTGTAATATTGACACAAGTTCATACTTGATATTGAACTGTTATGACTCATTTTAATTATTCATAACGGATTGTTATGAGTAGCTATGGAGAATCACCACATTCCTGTATTCGGACTTCAAGAAAGACTTTCATTTCATTTTTTCATGAGGTTGGCATACTCTAGTTATACTGCCTTGAGTTTTTATTTTTATCATTTTCTAATATTTTGTAATTTTTCTCAATCATTTCATTACATATTTTTGTTTGTTGATTCAGTCCAAGAACACTTTGTTTGATTCATGAAGCTTATTTGTGCCTTGATTGACCTAATATTGGGTTTATTGGTTGCCTTAGGTTACCAGACAGGCAAACATTGATTTTGAGCTTTGTGGGCCATACACCCTGTAAAGCATGTGCAGTCAGTACATATCAACTGACCCAAATGGAATGATCATTCATAAACAAAGAGAGGGACCCGCAGCAAAATTGGTAATCAATCATCATCCGCAAGATGCCGGTCAGATTGTATCCAAGATAAATTTTGATTATTCAAGATCTCAACCCCGCAAAAACCAAATTTATCATTCTAAATGGGCTAGAATGCATCCAGATACATGCTAAAATGGTTTTGTAAGCTCAATCTATTGCAAAAATGTGTTTTTTTGGCTGGAGGAAAAAATTTGCAAATTGTCTACTTTACGTGTTTTTTTCAGCCTCGGGGTACCCACCCACCCCGGCCTAGTGTTTGGAATTTTTCTGCAGACCCCCCCCCCCCCCCCCGCCCCCCCCCCCCCCCACCCCCTGATACAAGGTGGAAATTTTTACATTTTCAATTTTTGGCACCAACCACCCCCGCAATGCAAATTTTTGCCAGTCATGTCTTGGACACCCACCCCTCCCGCTCAGTTTTTCCCCAAAGACAATTGGGGACCCACCCAATTTATAAAATCTGTTTAACGAAGTATTCAAAATACCTAAATAAAAAAAAAAATAAATAAATACTTTTCCCAAACATGAAAGGTGCCGCAAACTAACTTGTCCGATATCCCAGCCCTGCTCTTGGGCATCCAAGGCATCCCTAGCCACAGATGGCCCCAAAACAATATCTCTGCATATAAAGCCACAACGGAAATGCAGCATCAGACCCCCAGGTAAACCACTGGAACCCGCCTCCACCAACTGAATTGCAGGTATACACCAATTCATGTTCCAAGCAACACAACCCTTACCCCGATGTACAACATGTCTATGCTGTTCAGACACCAGTCGAATCCCACCACCAAGAAGCCCTGCCCAAAATATATTGTTCCCACCTGGATATCTTCAACTCTCCACAAGAAATAGTTGTTTTTCATTTCATTACTTTTTGGTTAAATGTTTAGTTTGTACAGCTGGTCTGGGAGAGACCTAATACTGAAGTTCTTTGACCCATGCCAGGGTGGCTTGTGTGAAATGAATTGCCTCTTATTTATTTTTTTTATGTTAGTGTCACTAGAATCATATTATCTTGAAATTATACACGTTTTCCACAATCAAGATTTTTATTCTATCAATCTTTCTAGTTATTCCATACATGGAAGCACACTAGGCCAATGACATGAGGCACCCTGAGACTTACAGAAGAATCACATAATAGGAGCTACAAAGTACTAATAAGAGGCAGACTGTCTTCGAAATATAAAGGAGTGAAAATCATGACCAAATAGCTGGGAATCACTTTTTTGTTTTTCAAATTTTTGCCAGACCCAGAACAGGACCCACCCCCTAATGAAGTGTAAAACATAGGGACAAAATTCTAACATGGAGCCCCCAACACATTATCAATGCTCTATTCTGTTCTAAGTTATGAATCTAAGCACTTGAATTCACTTTGGTTGTAATTACTTGTCTGTAAAATGATATTTGGCAAAAAATTGCATGACATAGGCAAAAACTGCACTTTGGGGCTCGGGACCTTGTATCCTGGCATTTTTTTGAGACCCCCATCCACGTCTGTGTATTGTATTGAGGAATTCACATATAGAGTGTAATCATCTTGGTTAAGGGGTACGTTTTACTACAGCCCTTTACTAACCACCACCCCTCCCGTATGTACTTGTGCCCCCCCCCCTTTTTTTATTACCTGGTTCCCTCTAATGGGTTTAATATGATGTTTAATTTAGTTTTCCTTCTGGCAGTGCTACGCAAAGGGCTGGTTGCTAAGATTCTGAAGCAAGAACATCATTGTAGTTTTATTATATTCCCGCTATAACGTAGATATATTGCAAATCTGGCATTTATGTTCACAGCCCGTCGTGTATTACGTCGGCGTACGTCAAATGTTTTAACGAAACTGTGATGATAGTTTTCTTTTCAATGTTGATTGTTGTTTAGTATAGTGCGGAGATGTAGTTTGAGAATTTATCAACGGTCCATGGAGAAGGCCAAGAGGCCAAAAGCTTGACCAAGAGCAATACAGATGAGATGTTTTAGAAGACTGTTCCAACACAATGGACAATTTAATGATGTGTTCATTTACAGTAAGGTAATAAAATATCAAATCCATGAGAAAATTGTGTGTAGGGATGTGGAAGGGTAAGGTACCCCACCCATTTCTCCGTTTCTGTGAAGTTGCTCTGAAGGTTAGATTTACCGTTGATACGTTTTCGTTTACAGTGTTTAAGTTGTTAGCATTATAGTATAGTATAGATTCACAAGATAAAATGTAAATGCTATCAGTAAAAAATAGTTCAGAACACATTAATTTCTTGTGGTCTTAAAAATAACTTGGTTCACGCTTTCGTTCTCTTCAGCATTTTCAAGACGGGTTTTTTGGACAAAAGCCAGTATTAAATGTAGATTTTCCCTTCTGTAACCTCAAATGTATGAAGAACTAGCAAATTATTTCTCAGAAGATACTTTCGTGCATGTAGTCTTCCCAGAAGTCCTAGCTTTCTAGACAGAGAGCATCAGAGATTTGCATCTGGCGAGGATTTTAGGTGAGTTCTGCTTCCTTTTCATCCTTTGAAAATATGCATTCAATTAACAACTGATTTACGCCTGAAACTGACCCGGTGCTTAATTGTAATACATTCTATTCTGCCTGGATTTAACTCTTTTCCTTAGTTTCAACAATTCTTGCTAAAAATAAATACCATTCGGTCTGAGGCCTGAAAAAAGGATCTAAAAATTGTCTGATATGGTGGAGGCGCGAGTTACATTTTCCGACAGTGTTCCCAGGTCGTTGACGTCAATAAGAACTTGTAACCTTACTCAGTATACTTTTTTAACCCTTTACCCAGCGAATCGGACTTATGCTCTCATATAATTTACAAAATATGCAGTTGAAAAAAAAAGCTAGACATCGTTCGAAAAAGGGGTAACATGATATGGTTTGCGTTAATTTTTTATTTTGTTTTAAATCATTAAGGCCACACAAAATAAATTAATTGATTCTCCGGCAATCTGTTTTTTCACATCGGTGAGGGAGGGAGAGTTTTATTTTTAAATTTTCTTTTTCTTTTGCAAAAAATGAGAAAACACGGAGAGGATTTCGGCTATCTTTTACACATAGATATATAGAAAGTGCATATTTATACAAATAAATTCATTTTTAAGTTGAAAAATAAAACATTCATCTAAAAACAAACTGTAGGTACTGCAGTTCAAAGGCTTCACATTCTTTCAATGCTCTTCATATTATCTTTGAAGTAAAAGTATTTAATCTATGGGGATTTGCCTCGTTACAAATTATGTAAATTGTAACAAGGCAAACATATTGGAGACGCAACTAAATAAATATTCATCAATCAATCGATCAAAAAATGTAAAAAGTTTCGAGTCCTCGGTGCGGGGTCAAATTCAATGAGGGATTGCCTGAGAGTAAAAACACTCTTTTTAGCCTAAAATAATAAAGTTTTCTATTGTTGCACTGTGTAAAAGATGAAAATGGTCAACTTTTTTTCAAATTAGCGCTTTCAGAGAAAATGTTGGTATTCGAGTGACCGGCAATTTTTCCGACGGACAACAAAACTTTCCGACAGACATGGTCATGGTGGAGCGAACCGCCCCGGGTACCCCATTAACTTCGGCCTCCTCGTTCTACATATCTCCGATTGAACGTAAAAATCAACTTTTAACAAGCCCATCTCGGCTTCACAAAGTGGAAGAAATGAGTTCTTTCTTTTCTCACAAGACTAAGTATCGGGTCCAGGATTCTGAGGATGGGGTGGGGGGGATTCTTTTTGTCTCGTTATCACAAGAGTTATCCACTGGAAATACCTGACAGGGGTGTTGGAACTGAAAAGGTTAACATCTGATCATAACATTTCGGTCGTTAACTTGAAAATTTAAATGTCTCTTATATGTTCGATTGAAATTCTCTTGTGAATTTGTGACTTCATCCATTCTAATATCACAACAATAATTTAATTTTAGAGAAGTGGGCCTGAAAAAATAATGGGTCTTTCGAGCCTCGCCTCCATTATTTTCTAGGAATGAACAGATATTTGAACTTTCTCCCAAAGAAAAAAAAAAACTGGATCATCTTCGACAATTGAACATTTGGGCTCAAGACAATGGCGGTGAACTTAAATGAAAATGTGGTGGGTCGCATTGGAATGGAGAGGGGGCATAATCTATATATGTTTTAAAGAGAAAAAATGAAAATTTTCCGTTATTCCAAAATTTGTTTAATAAGTGTCGCCTGCTGTGGTCGTGTTATGTAAAGGGTTAGATAATAATAATAATAATAATAATAATAATAATAATAATAATAATAATAATAATAATAAAATACTGTAATATTCGGTTCATTAAAACGGGGGCAAAATATATGGACTAAAAGTGAGGGAGACACCACCCCCTATTACGCCGCCACTGGAACTAGGTTAACTGTATATCTTTTAGATTATTGCCAGCGGGGTAGACAGCTTATCCCGAAATGCGTGTCGCTAATTTCTTGACTTTAGGACTTTGACAACGCGTACTAAGGGGGTGTGCACCCCCTCCCCCCAAGTCAGGATACTTTCGAATAAGAGGCAAAACAGTTTTGACAAAACTCCAAATCTTCTACAAAATCATAGGCGAGGAAATGCCATTGGCCACTGAATGTGCCACTCCAGAATATAACCAGCATTAACATTTTAATTTTCAGTACCTCTCTTGCCACCTGATGTAGATGCAGCCTCGAAACTGCAAACTCAGAAACTTCTTCAACTAAAATATTTGAAGATGACAGTTACTTGCTCTTGGACAATCGATTTTCAGTTCTTCGGTTAAGTATTGACCAGGTGGGGGTTCTATATGTAAGTATGTGGCGGATATGTTCACGCGCATCAGGGGTTATGTATCTGTATTCCGAAGGTCTATTACTCTGTGTTACCGACAGACCTAAGGCCCACTAGTTCGAAGGCCCAATACCCAGACGGTCCAACATCCCTAGGGGTCCCATTCTCCGAAGGCCCAATAGTCCGAAGGTGCAATATTCTGAATGCCTAATGCTCAGAAAGCTCAATAGACGAAAGTTCCAGTATTCTCCGAAAGTCCGATACTCCGACGATCCTCAATACTTCGGAGTATCGGATCTTCAAAGTGTCGGACTTTCGGAGCGTTGGACCTACGGAAAATCGGGCCTTCGTGGAATTGAACCTATCGGACTTCAGAACATCGCACCTTCGAACTATCCGACCTATACGGAATATTGGGCCGTCGAAATATCGAGACTTTGGAGCATTGGAATATCGGATCTTAGGGCATTGGACCTCGGGATTAATGGCTCTTCGGAATAAAGTGTCGACCCTGTTAGGTTCAATGAATAATGATCCATTGTTCTAACCAATGATGCACCGGCCATTGGTTCTCACCAATGGCCAGTTGGTGATTGATCAGAACAATGGACTTTAAACAGAAAGGACGACGGTTCGATCCTGACCCGCGCCATCTGCGCTATTCCTTGGGCAAGATAATTAACCCCAATTGCGCACGCGCGGGGGGGGGGGGGGGGGCACGGTGGCGCTATGTGCTAGGGCGTATTGTACGTCGATGGTGCTCTTGTTTTCAATCGCTACGAACTCTGCTTGTACCGGGTTAGTTAGCTGGAGAGTCTGACAGTTGCTCATCACTGCTCAGTGGTTCTCGTTGGGTATTCCGGTTTCCCCCACCCGTAAAATTGCCCTACACGACGCGTCCCTGTTTGCTGAAATATGTCGGCAAACCCCAATAAACAAATAAACAAACAAACAAACAGACAATCAGACGCCACACTGAACTCATACAGTTCGTTGCGCAGAAAGTTCTCCCAAATGTTCTGTATTTATTGTGCATTTGGGGTGGGGGTTTTTTTGCGGAAAGTATAAATTTTGTGCGTTATGTCGATGTCATTTAATCGTATTATAAGTTTTGTCAGTGACTGGGCTGTGTGAGAGTCGACGAGATGATGTGTGTGATGATAGAAAGTGTATGTATTTAGTGTCTTATTCGCTGCCCCTGATAAGAATTCGTATTCCTTCTCTCTTTTTTTTTCTCTTTCTGTTAATGCTTTTCTCTTTTTTTCTAATACGACAGAAACCCATGCACAGACGTAATAGAGAGCTTATAATTTTTTTGTTGATAAAATATAATAATTTTGGATGCAGATGGAGAAAACGGTTGTTTTACTCAGTGTTTCTGTAATTATCCGTCGGAGTCGTCAGAAGATTCTTACTCGTATTACCTGTTGCCTATAAAAGGAATAGCTCTGCGGGAGTAACATACTTATGATACTGAACAGAGCATCTGCCTACGCCAGATACTGCCGACATAGACCATTCCCATGGAGGGGTGTAAAGTTCCTATCTGAATATCAATACAGCGAAAAGTATATTTGTTTATAAGAAGTATGATAAATTACTCCGCTAAATAGAAACATATGGTCAAATAACCAAACAGATTATATAATACATATCAGAATTTCTACCATTTGGGTGATTAACATAATAATTGGTTCCAGAGTTCATACTCGTGGAGGAACTGTACCATTGCCTAACAAGGAGGGGGTGGAAGGTATATGTATATAGCATAGGTAAAGTAATTGCTAATGAAGTCTGTTTCACTTTTCTATTTACATTCATTGCAGCTAGCGGCTCTCCCAACCATTCACATTCCAGCAGTGGTAGAATCAACTCTCTCTCGCTCTCTCTCTTTACGACCATTTTATTTCGAACAGGCAAGTAAATTAGTTATTTTTGATTATTTCTTATGGATATCATTGCTACGATATAATGCCAATTGTTTTTCATCAGTGATTTGGAAATTTATGTTCGTTACCCAAATAGCAATACCTAAAGTGTTTGTTTGACTGACCATCAGTTACATCTGTTTCCTGCGTTCATTACTGCTTGGAGTTACTGGAACATTATTTTAGGTGACTGAAATTCTTCTGATATCAATGGAATGACATATCCCATAGAAGTCAAAATTATGAGAAAGTGTTCATTGATTAAAACGGAAAGGATTAAAGGGAAATTCTAAAGGATATTCCTTTAAGTGTTTGGATTTTCGTCAGTCCTCCGAGAGAGTTGGATTTTTTTCAGTGTGAGGTTGCGAAAAAATGGTGATCTTCCTCAATATTATACCTTCCAAATTAAAATCTTCTTTTTTCACCTACTCTTCCATCAACAAATTTCTTTTCGGAACCAGTTTATTTTAAAATTAGTTGTTAAATCCAGTTTCTGCAGCCATGGGTTAATCTGACAGCTTATTTTTAACCAAGTCATTGGAATACTCTAAAGATGCCGCCTTTTTCAACGTGCAACCTTGTCACTATTGACCTATGTCTATCGATAACAGTTGCGTATATTAAGAAACCGGGGTGGGTAAGGGGAGTTTTCACATCCATCCCCAATTTTCTAAATCCTCTCGTGGTTTTCCTTTGTGTCACGTTCCGTGTAAGTCATCGCAGCCCGATGACATGTTTGCCCCCACCCCTAAAATGTCTTTCTGCGCTATTGATCAAATAATAGGGTTAATAGTTCAAAAACATCATCCTCCTAACATATAGTAGATTGATGAATACCCAGAAATAGCATGTAAACACGGGGACTTCTTAACCCTATTCTACCGCTAAACGTAAAATTTTGCTCAGAGCAAAATTTTGTGGTGGACGCAAAACACCAAACTGGTGGGTGGGATCATCAATATTTTAATCCAACAGCTGTTGGATCAAACTGTCATTGATCCTCTTTTTGAATGCATCATGGACTCGGCCATTTTCTAAAAGCATTTTATAGGACGATTCTATTCCGTAATTTTGTTTTGAAAGGGTTAACAATAATTTTCAGAGAACAGTACTTTCAAACTGAATATTAATTAGTGAATGCCAATTAGTGAATATTAATCAGTGATGCGGGTTAACATTTGAACTTATAATTTGACTGGTTAATATATCGACTTAAAATAGTCTGGATGAGTGCCAGTTATCCACAGAGCGATAATTTCCAGAGACCGTTTGACTCAACTTCCATTATGGGTTCGATGGGGGCGCGGTAGCGCTGTAGTAACCGGTTCTCGTCAGATCACCGAAGTTAAGCAACGTCGAGCCCGGTTAATCCCGGTTAATCCTCGGATAGGTGACTGTCTCAGCGATCGACTCGGACTCCCGTGTTGTGTCCTTGGGCAAGGCACTTAACCCCGATTGTCCACATGGGGGCACGATGACGCCATGTACTGAGGCGTACTGCACGTCTTCAACCACTCTAACCCTGCCTGTGCTGCAGTGCGGAGTTACCTTGTTGGAGAGCTGGCAGCTGCTCGTCGTTGCTCGGTGGTTCTCTCCGGGTACTCCGGCTTCCTCCACCCGTAAAACTGCCGCGGTCATGATTAGCCATTGTGCATAAGTATGTGACCTTAAACACCAATAAAATAAAAATAAATAAATGGGTTCGATGTTTTCTATCAGCAACTGTATCAGCAAATCCTTAGATTTGCATGCATGGGGTATCGTGATGATGCAGCTCGCTAATTATCTTCAAGAATAATCAGTGCAACGCGTGTGTGAGTTTCGTACCACTTAAGTTACACTACATGAAATCAAAAATATAAACTTGGAATAGGTGCTTCTTTCCGAGCATTACGGGGGTTCTTTCTGGTGTCCAGAAGAGTCGAATATGGGACCATTTTCAAATGGCATGTTTTTAATTTCCAAAAATTCACCCCCAAATTGAACAAAAATTCAATTCCCAATTGGTGTCCTGAACAGGGGGGTGGGGGTGGGGGGGGGGGGGGTGGGGTGGGGGGTGGGGGGGCATCATAAGCCCGCATAAAACCAATAATTACCAACAACAAACAAAGCGTTGAAAGCATCGGGATTTATGGGAAAACAACAGCTTCTTCGTTAACCCTTAACGTCTTAATGCCGACTTGGATCACTTTGTTACTGCAACAAAACAAGTGCCCCAACAGGAAATCTTTAGATACATTTACAAGCTGCTTTCTAAGAATCTTGTCAGTTATTTCTGGGAAAATCTTGGCGGTCTGTAAAGACGCCAAGACTTGTCTAGAAACAATTGCCAAACCACAAAATATAGACCGTCAAAGGGTAGCAAAAATGTGTAGATGTCCCCACTCCCTAAGGGTTAATATTATAACATCAGTTTAATGGACATCACAGAAACTGGATTGATTTCATGTGGCCGTTTGTTGTATACATATAGTATCAGTGGCGTAGCGGAAAATCCTGTGCCCCCCCCCCCCCCCCGCGAGATAGAGACGGGGGCCCTTTCATAATGGTGGTTGCCTTTAAAACGGGAGCAAATTTAGTGTTGTTACCGTGCACAGCATACGTTTCACGTAGTACATATGCCATAAATTAAATGAAGGTATAGCCTATAGGGTCGATTCTAAAACTCTGTAGATTTTTTCATTACATGTTTTAAGTTTCACCCCCCACCATCCAACGATACACACGTGCACGCCCAACATGTGTGACTTGAGAGGTACAATGTATGTATATTGTTCATTTCTCACCCCTATCAGTTACAATGATGTAACGTTCACTTAAAAGAATAATACATAGACTACAAAGAAAGAGTACGTCGTGTGGAAGTGAGAGTCTGAAATAATGAAATTATGTGTATTTGGTACACTGTGGACTGTGCAACAGTCACACAGGTAAACATATCAATACATACACAACCTGGCACCGTCCTCTACTCTTTTTTACTATCTCTCTCTCGCTCTCTCTCTCTCTCTCTCTCTCTCTCTCTCTCTCTTTCCCTCTTTCTTCCAGCTTTGGGACGTCCTTCAAGACGGGGACTGGGAGCCCCCCCCCCCCCCTGCGGGCCCATCCCCTACGCCACTGTAATAGTATTTATTTATTTATTTATCTATCCAGGTTTAACGACACTTTCGACAGTCAGGGTCACCTCGTGTCGGACAGTTTTACGGGTAGAGGAAGCCGGAGTACCCGGAGAGAAACACCGAGCAACGGCGAGCAACTGTCACGCTCCCCAACATACTAACTGCACACATGCAGGATTAGCATTGGTTAAAGGCAAGTGCACCATCGACGTGCAATACGCCTTGGGACGAAACGCCGCCGTGCCCCCACGTGGGCAATGGAGGTGAAGTGTCTTGTCCAAGGACACAACGCGGTTGCCACAGGTGGGATTCGAACTGAGGAGCTTCTGTATTTATGTTCCTGGCTGAATTAGAAGATAATATTTCTGATTCTTTTTGCCCCCCCCCCCCCCCACCCCAACACTTTCCTTATTTAACCCTCTGTGCTCTGATGTCAACAAGTCAAAGTTTTCAGCAGATAATATTCTCTATACTACAGTTTGATATTTAACCAAATATACCTTGTTTGACAGAGCTCAGTGAGCTCCGTCAAACAAGACATAATTGGTTACACTCATTGTTAAACAAGATAAAAACCGAGTGATTTATGTAAATTCTGTTGCGCTACCTGTGTGCTAGGGGTTAAGTCTTCATGGCAGGAATTTTCACAATGACATGGATCCTGGACTCTTTCCAATAGAGGCCAGAAAGGTCCGCGCAATTCCACATCCTGGAGCGTTAAACTGTCGAACAAACTATGGCCCTGGCATTTGACTATGTCTTCAATACAACAATAACCATCGACTTTCATTCAATTTAAAACAGGCTGATGGTCATACATCACATTGATACAAGTTGCAGGCAACAAAAGATAGAGGCGTATTTATTTTCATTGCTAAGTTTGAACAAAAATCCTTTTGTCCTAAACTTCTGCTGTCTGATATCTCATTGAAACTCGAGACAGAGGAGTATATTTGCCTTATAACACCTCTCTCTTCTTTGCATCGCCATTTTCTGTCTGAAAACTTATGGTCTCGTCCAGCCACTTGAAAGAGATAAGTATGTCACCGTCTATGATAATTTTGGTGTTTAGTTTATGAAATTGTTCATTCTCCACAACAAAATTTATATATTTATCTCTAGAAACGTGTAGGAAATATTTTACCGCACTCATTACCCGAAGGGGAGGGGTTATCCCCCAAAATTCGGACACCAAGGCCCGGAGGGGGGGGGGGGGGGGTGCCTGACTGGGAAAAAATGTATTTTTGTAGGGCTTTGCACATTTTTCATAGAGAGGCTTATATGATAAAATAACAAATGAATAACCCTTATTGACCAACAAAATGTTTATTTGAACGCCCAGGACTATACATTACATATATATTTATTACTGGTAACTGAGGAAGTGTGGTAGCTCAGTGGTTACGGCATTGAACTTCAAACCGAGAGGTCGACGGTTCGATCCCGCCAGGGGTAACTGCGTTGTGTCCTTGGGCAATGCACTTAATCCCGATTGCCCACGTGGGGGAACGGTGGCGCTGTGTACTAAGGCGTAAAACACGTCGATGGTGCACCCGTCTTCAAAAAATACAAAACCCTGGTGTGGAGTTGGGGAGTCTGACAGTTGCTCGGTGTTTCTCTCCGGATCCTCCTTCTTCCTCCACCTGTAAAACTGACCGACACGATGTGACCCTGCCTGTCGAAAGTGCAGGGTATTTAATAACTGGATTCGCATCGCAAAATGCTATTCAAATATGTCCAAGTGCTAACCATTTTTCTTGCATATTGGCCTTATATTCACTATTTATCATCACTTTTTGAAACCTAGATGGAAACTGCTAATCAAATTTTTAAAAACAAAAAATACCCTGAAGTGTCATTAAACTCCAATAAATAAATAAATAAACTACTGGTAACCAATGTAGGGCCTTTTTCTCGAATTGATTGGATGACACTAGTATCTGCCGCTGTCATTCAAACAATATCAGAGGACATCAAAAAGACGATATTTCACTTTAGTAATTTTTATAATAAAACTGAAGGAGAAAACAAAAACTAAACTCTTGAACATGACATTAAAAAATATAATGCATCCTAGGGCAAAGGGAATGAGGCAAGGACATAAACAGGACGCTCGACTCTGGATATGAGTTAAGACCGGGAGCTTACAACTTATCATAAAGTGCCCCAACAGAGATCATTTCGGACCTTTTGTCATACTAACAGCTCCCAACTTTCTTTCGGGCTGTCCGTATCACAATGAGTAAAAATGGGCGCATGCAAACGTGTCAATATACAGGCATTCCTTTTGGGCTGCTGCAACTGAACTCAGAGGCAGCGGAAGTTCGATTAAAGTGGAGGGGCACAACTGTGCAAGGCTACCATAGTTCGGCCCAGTGGGAGAAAGGTTGCAATCGTATATCAGTAAATGTACAGTGACATACTATAGTCTCTCGTTTAGATGAGCATGCCGCGGTGTGGTCACTGTCCTGTCCATTTCTTCTACTTCAATCATCTTCCGGACCGAAGCGACCGAAGGTGGGATTCTTTTGCCAAATGTTGGAAATAATATATTACAGGAATGCCTGTATATTGACACGTTTGCGTGCGCCCATTTTAAATCATTAATTGTGTAACCACGCAACATGTCTGTGGAAAAAGTGGAGGGGCATGTGTCCCCTGTGCCCCCTGGTTCCACCGCCTCTGACTGAACTGAATCATACACTGTTACTCTGCTCCGTTCGATTCAAAACAAGGATTTGAAAAACTATGGAGGAATGTGATTTCCAGTGTTTGTTTTAATTAGCCAAAATTGAGATCACTCACATTGTCACAATCGCACAGTCCTCAGTTACTCATGCCATGACAATCATGATGATTCATGACGCTACTGTAATTTGTCGGGCTAAAATGTACATGCATGGATCTGCTTGGGCAGTGAATCTGTGCAATAAAGTCTTTGGCGGCACAGGAGGGCAGGAATGAATATTTTATGGCATACATCTGTATTTTTTCCAGAACCCCCCCCCCCCCCCCCTCCCACCCTTCTCCCTGTGTAATACATGTGATTTGCAGGGAGTTATTATTTATTTGGTGAACAGGAGTTCATCCCTACGCTAGTATATGTGTCTGAACCTTGGACCCGGCGAAGCTCCGAGATTCGCTGCAAAATTCCTAAGCACTGTGTAACAGATAATGTATCTTCTCTGAATATCAGGCGTTATTTACACGCTAAAAACTAAAGTGTTAAAAACTACACTTGAAGTGCTGTATTTAACACTTACTAAGTGCTGAACTAGCACTTTGTTCAAGTGTAGATATCCCAGAATTTGACAGGTGTCACAATAATACCACTTGACAAGTGTAATGTCGCGACACTTAAAAGGAAACAACGCAGATGACGAGGATCAGGCTCGAATTCTCGAGCCTGATCCGCGTCATCTACGTTGTGTCCTTTTAATTATGTACCCACCAAGCGCAAATCAAATTATGGACGATTCTGGAAGAACCACCAATGCTAGACACATGGGAAGGGCCATCCATTCGAGTTTCAGATGTCTGACGATTGTAATGTCTTAGTGCTTAAAGCATTGCACTTTGAGTGTTAAAATCAAACCCTAAGAGTTAGAATGGGTTTAACACCTTGAAAGTGTCAGTTTTAACACTTTAGTTTTTAGTGTGTAGTTGGACGTATGCACCAGTCTCGAGCGTACCGCCATACGTCCACATGAAATCAATTCACGATAACCAGCACCAAATGCGCAACATTAGAAATGTGATTCGATTCGATGTTCAATTCGATGTGAAATCATTTGCCAGATTTAATTCGAAATTTGATTCAAAGTAAAAATCATGATTCGCCGGATCCTAACTGAACCACGTCACAATATTTAGTTCAAAGGCTGTTCAAAGTAGATAGCATTTTCTCTGGTGAGAGGGTCAGCAGGGGCGGCGGAAGCTCGATAAAAGTGGAGGGGCACAAATTTACAATGCTACCATGATTCAACCCAGCGTGAGAAAGGTTACAATCGTATAGCGGTAAATGTACCATGACTCGCTTTCGTCTCTCGTTTAGATGAATATGCCGCTGAATATGCCGATTAAGGCCAGCTTTCGGGTTGGAAGATAGTTGAAGTAGAAGAAACTGACCGAAGCGACCGAAAGTGGGATTCTTTGGCTAAATATTGTTTGGATTAGCAAATAATCGCCGCCTGAGTGCTAGAATGTTCTATGTCCCAAAGGGGACAAAGAACATTTTAGCACTCAGGTTTCGTAATGTTATAGGAATGCCTTATATTGACACGTTTGCATGCGCCCACTTTTACTCATTGTGTAAATGTGAAACATATCTGTGGAAAAAAAGTGGAGGGGAACGTGCCCCCTGTGCCCCCTGGCTCCGCCACCTTGGGGTCAGGGCATCGCGAAGAGCACCGGTTGGGGAAGTGAGTGTAAACCTGATTTGTCCAACCAGTGATAGCTGAAATCGCGACTCATAAAATGTTCCAACTACATCAAAGCATTATGTAGCTGGAATATTAGTCAGTCAAACTCAAAACTTCTTGGATATTTATTTGTGGATAAATAAAATATGCATGTAATAATCTTATTTAATAAACGCGTACCGTACTCCAAATTTCATGTACAACAAACGTCAGTTTGTGTGACTCAGTGTGCGTTTTCAAAGTACAAAAATACGCGCTGGCACAGCCATTTCCCACTGAAACAGACTGAAATGTATTTTTCTTGTAGCCACCGAAATATTGTTTTCTTAAAATATAAATTTATTGAACCTAGATGGATTTCAAACATGATAAAAAATACACAAATTTGATTTAAACTAAGTGTTGAGCTTAGGAACTGGTTAAACTGACTGGCAATTATTGATGTTTTTCGTCGATGGTCTCCAATTTAGTCCTTATAAGCATGGTACGCAAGCTTTTGCTTTTCTTATGAGCGATGACACGTCGAAGATTCAAAGGGTCTTTTAATTTAGAGCTGGTCAAATTGAATTCCTCTTTTACTATTTTTGCTATTTCTATTAATTCTGTTGTATGTTAAAGTGAAAGGAATGGTGGACCTCCTTTCGCATTCTCCCTCTGATATGTTCATACCAAACGGCCAGAGGGCCGGAAGCTTACAACCTATTTTATTGATCCAAAATCTTAACTTTTTTTTATCTTAATTCATCTGTTTTTTCTAATGTATCTTTAATTAGTGGTTGTTCAATTGGATAGATTTCAAAATCATCAAAAGAATGGCCATGAAGGTTGAAATTTTGTGCTACTGGGACATCTGCATTATGTTTTATATCCTGTTTGTGTCGAGTGGTACGCTTTCGGCAGGGATTTTGACCTTGACCCACATCCTGCTTCCTGCAGCGTTTACAACCCAGAAGAAAAGTTCTTGACTGCAAACATTATTGGTGGATGGAACACCCCTAAACCACCCTTCTCTACACCCCTTAGCGAAACACAAAACGTCCCGACTGAAATTACCAATACAAAGCATGACCACGTGCCGCAAATACAACGTGGTGGTGCCTGGCGTTATTAATTTCTGTCGGAAATCCGAATAGTCATAATGTCTGCCCTGTCACTGAAACAAGATTTCTTTCCACTTGACCTGGTAAAGATCGAAGAAGACCAAAACCTTTATTTTTGATTCAATGCCTTTCCACCAAATTTACATGATTGATAGCGTATTGGTTTTCAATCAGTCGTCGAAAGGTCAGGGTTGCATTTATTGAAAATAGTAGCCCTTTTTCGGTTTCTGGGGGAAAATATCCGCTGTTTGTATTGCAGCAGATCCAAACTTCCAAAATATATTTACCTATGGAAAATTAAGTCAATCATTTTTTTTTGGCTGTTAGCCTTGAGGTTAAAGGTCACATAGCTCTTATTGTAAATAGACCTTAATCGAAAATATGATTCCCGGTAAAATTCCTTTGTTCTATTAAACACATGTCCATCACATTTAAGGCTATAGGCGTCCCCATGGAAGGAGAGAATCCATGGATTGTCGGACATTTAGTCGAAGGTCAAGCTCACCGTTACCAAAGATAGCAGCTTTTGGGGTTTCTGGGCAATAATATTAGTTTACAGATTTGCAGAAAGTATATGAATATGGGTAGAGGAGAAAACCGTCGATTTTGGAGCCTTTAGCCATGGGGTTAAAGGTCATATGATTGTTAATATAAATTAGAACTTTGTCAAAAATTGGTACAGTAAGTGGACAATAACTTTAGGTAGTTCAGTTACTCGCCTCTTCTGCAAATTACAGGTTGAGAACCCCAGTCATTTTGAAGTCTGCATTGTTAATACAAAATTATGGATTTGTTGATTATCACAAACCGACGTGTGATATCTATAATCCACTCATTGGAGTTTTTTTTTATATTCCTTCCCTTTTTTCTTGGATTCGTTCCATCCCAAGATCCACGAGACATATTATCGGGTAAAACAATTGATACTTCAGGCTACTTGGGGAAAAAACTTCATTGTCAGTTATGTCAGCTGGCAGGATGTTGGGTTGAACAACTGGATCTTATTGGCTGTATGATTTTAATATAATTTTGACACCCCACATTCTCTCTTTTGGCTCAACTTTGAAATGTTTGTATTCGGTTTTTAACTGGCATTGATCCATTTGGGTGGAAGGTGTGGAGCACCAAAGTGACCGGACACACGCCTCATTTGCCGACCTGAAAAGCATAATTGTGTGTGTTCTGTTCTATTGAAATTGTCGGTCAAATGATATAATTTTGAGCCTCTTTAAAATCGGTACAAAACGCCATGTTTGGTATGGCATCATGTAAATAACTAGCACAAGGCGTATGTATTGCGGGCTATGCCTGTACAAACTGGAAATCAAGTCTACATTAAAAAGGAAAACTTTAATTTTCCAGGCAATCTGTAATTTAAACAATAGAAAGGCCCAGTAACATGTTCGAAATGTAAAAACGTTTACACACTAAACCCGATGAGAGTATAAAGTACTACAATTTTTCTCTTCATTTTGTAGTTTCGACACAATTTTTTAGCTCTGAAAACAATAGTGGCTTGAACTTAGTCCAATGTCAGAACATATGGGCTTTCAAAAAATGGGTATCTGTACTTATTGTTAATCATTTTTTCTCACGAAAGACTCTAAACAAAGAAATTTATAAATTTTTATTCATACATCAGGATGAGATTGACCCGGTACAAGTCGCGGGTCTACGCCTTCATGCCATTCTGTCTTATAGACAAGTTATATGGTGAAAATTGGTAAAATATACATGTCACAATTTCGGGTATGGAGGAGAAAAGTCATCCCACTATCACATATTTCACAAAGGTTTGATTTTTCCGACTGCTTTACATCAAATGTGGTGTCTCTGAGCTGAAAACGAAGAATCCTCGGCAAAGTTACAAGGTCAGGGATTATGGTGGGCTCAAAACCTTTGTCCCTTTGTCGTATACGGGTGTGTCCCTAATGGTAACATTAACGAACATTTTGATAACTGGGGGACGAAAAACACGAAAAAAAGACATCCTCAGCAAATTCGGCGCCAACAGGATGTAATTATTTGCTTGTTAATCAAATAGCTTCTGGACGATTGCTCTGCGTCACGTTTGAGAAAGGTGGTAAAACGAGGGACCATTTCGGTAACGGGTTGAGTACGTCTTTCTCTATAGGCCTTGATTCAGATTGAGGTTCACATAGGGTATATTTAGTGATGCTGCCCTGCTGTGCAAGGTAGCATCACTAAATTCCTCCTCTGGGGACCTCATTCTGCAGACCACAGTCTCCTTATTTCCAGGCTTGATGGTATATATTGCAATATGCATCACTTCGAATCGTTTAGAACGTTTTGATCCCCTAACTACCACTCAATTATATTGCTGGTAACAGGAATGATGTATCATTTAATTTGGGAAAAAATGTGGAACTATTCCAGTGGTCGTTCGTCGAAAAATGTATCTGCATGAACTGCTTGCCTTCTCTGCTATTTTGAGTATACATTATGCATTGTGTCTTGGAGAAGTCGTTTTGATTGGGAGGGAAGCTCAATCTGAACCAAATTATCTCAGATGTTACCGTCCCCCTTTTCTGTCCTATCATAAATAATCAATTGGAGTCTCTCGTCTTTGAAGTGATTCTGGGGTAATCACACGCCATTCAACATACTTGCATTAAGGTTCAGCTGTTCAACAGGAAGTATGAATTTTCTGATTGACAAAACCATATCACCAAATCAGAAAAATGTCATGGTTTTTCGATGATACCAGCACAAAACTCAAGTTACATTGAGCGGATTAATATTTTGGAATGTTTTCAAATTTACTTGGAAGTGGGGCATTCTGGGACAAATTTAACCTTGAAATCCTGTTTTCTCGAAAGGCATCCTCGCAAAAGACATAATCCTCTGCAAATGGGTGTGTCTGTTAGGTATTTGTAGGGAGGGTTAATAATAATTGAAAACTACAGCCCTTTAGGGCTGATGGATTAAAGGTTTATTGATTCTCAACGTTTTGTGGTTCATTTGGTCGTCCATTTTAATATACTATTTGCCTGGTGATCAATAGAAGACACTCTAGAAACCTTTGGCCCTACAAACCACCACTGGCCAGGGGCGTGGCGAATGGGGGGTTAGCGAGTATGACACCCCCAATAATTATTCCAGTCAGGATTCTTTCGTCTGAAATTGAAGTCTATCGATTCGCTTTGCCAATGATCGTGCATTTTCTTATGAGACTAGTTTTGATACTTGAACTTACATCACACACACAGTCGGCCATACACAATGAGGGTTGTGATACCCGAGCCAGGCAGATGCGGGGCACAACATGACCAGTTTGGAGTACAGTATTAGTTCATTAAATAACAAGTTGCGACACGCCTACTATACATATATCGTCCATTTATCCACAATTAAATTTGCTAAGCGTCTCGAGTTTTTGCACTGTTATCCTGACTGATTAATATCCCAACTGTATCAAGGCATGCCTTCGACGAAGGCATGCCTTGATGTATTGGAATATTTTATCAGTCGGTACCTGTGCCATCATAGTCGGGACGAATCAGGTTAATACCAACACCTTTCCACAATCGATTATCTTCGTTACGCCCCGGCTCGTGGACTCGCATCTCCCATGCTAATTTGAGATAGATTTTCTTTTTTTTCAATAATTTGAGACAGATTTTGAAGACATATTGTATATGGATCTAACATCTCCATTCGAACATTGCAAACATAAGCCGCAGAGTTTGACTCCACCTTTAGGTTTGATCTAAATGCTGAGAATGTCAAATTTGTCTAGTTAGCTCCACGCCCAGCAACTTTTACCTCGGAAAATATGAATGTCTGCCAGTTCTCTGTGCCAAATCAACAGTTTATGTTTCATAACGATTTCAACAGATGCTGTATCTCTGTACTTTGTAATCCATACCAAGGAGAACCATTGGTGGGTGACAGCACTGCATTTGAGGCTTTGCTTTAGTAGTACGAAACCGAGCTCTTTGGGCTCATCCGACTGATAATCACGGGTAGTCATACTGATCACTTTCGTCCGTCGTTAATCCGTCGCCCGTCGTAAGGGTGGTATTTGAGTCTTCTCCTTCCAAACAGCTGATCCGATTCTAGTAAAATTTCATGTGAGTGGCGACTGGGGTGTGACAGTTCAATCTTGTTGAAATCACGTGGGGCCTTCAAATTCTGCACCCCAAGGGAAGGGAGTGGGTAAACCACCCCGCTTTTACAAAAAAACAAAAAAAAACAAAACAAAACAAAAACAAGCAAAAAATATACTTCTAGTGAACCGATAGATATTATTAGATATCCAGCCTCCTGTTGAGGTGTTGAATGAAGTTTGTTGGAACAGGTAATGGTAAAAACAGTTGAACAGTCTTCTCACAAATTACCTGTCCAAATGTTTTCATGCTTGACATAAACATCTATGTACAGATGATTTTAAAGTTTGTTCAAATCTAACCATGGGACTATATTCCTGGTTGCTCTGAGAGGGGGTGGCGGGGGGGGGGGGGGGGGCTTGGATTTTTTTTAATGCTATAGGTAATTGGGAAAACAATGTACAATCCTCTCCCCAACAAATGCGCCAAATGCATCTATGTTTCAAATTTGATATCCTTGTAAGGTTGATTTACACGTTTGTTCAAATCAAGTCCCTGGGGTCTTATTTTGGGATGGTATGGGAAGCGGCTTGAGATATTAACATTGAGTGGTGGAGGAAATATTAAAACAATACCCTTCTCCCAAACTACTGATCCAAATGCTTTAATGTTTGGTATGTAATATATTCGTGACGTTCCTTTGAAGCTCAAATCGAGCTGCTTGGGTCGAATTTGGCCTCAGGTTCTAACTCTATAGATAATGGGAACAAACACTTTTAAATCTTCTTCTCCAGAACAAATGCTCCAAATGCTTCCATGTTTGATACATAACTTTGCAGGGATCATTTACAAGTTGGTCCGATTTACAATGCTGGTAATGGGGAAAACAATATAAATGGTTTCGTCTCCAAAAGACCCAAACGTCTGTGCCAAATGCTTTCATGTTTGACATGCATAATCTTTATGGGGATCGAAATGATTTTATATTTGATATGCAACATCTTTGTAACACTGGTTTACAATTTTGTTCAAATCGATTCCCTGCTGTCGAATTTTGGGGTGTCGTGGGGCTAGAGTTTTAACACAATGGGAAATGGAAAAAAAAACTTTAGAAATCTACTTCCCCGAACTGTTGTTCCAAATGTTTCAGTCGTAACATCTTTGCAATGATGATTTACAAGTTTGTTCCAATTGAGCCCCAGGCACAAATCGTAGGGGTTAGATTGAGCCCCAGGTTTAACACTATTGACAAAGGAAAAAGCATTAAAAATTGTTCGTCTCCCATGTGACTGCTGAAAAGGCATCCATGTTTGATATATGTGGACACCATATTTTTAAGGATGATTTACAAATTTAAGTTGTCTTCTCCCCAACCCCAGCTCTAAATGCTTTAATGGAGATATATAACATGTGTGTAAAGATGATTTACCAAGACAGAACACAACGAGTGTGGAGTATGTGAGACCGGAATCAATGACTGGAGGTGGAGTTTTTCCTGTGTTTCACGAGCGCCGAAAACGCGCTTGAAATACCGGAAAAGCTCCGCCAAGGGCAGTTGATTTCTGTCGACTCCGTACTATACCCGAGTCGTGTTCTGTATTTATATCACGATTAAACTAGAATTATGAAATGCAGCTGATATTTTTAAAGACAAATATCAACTTCGGCGGTCTGGTAACTTTCTTGCTTGACACAAACCATTTCATTCCAGTCATAACGTCAATCAGACGCATAATGTCCGACCAGAGATGCGTTATCACATGACATTCTTACGCGTGATCTGATTCCACGCGCGGTGCATCTAGCACATCAACCAATGTCTGAATTGTATCTCGTTACATTGAATGCATATAGTAATAATCGAAGAATAAATGTTTGTTTAATGTGAGTCCCTGGGTCGAATTATGGGTTACCATGGGGCCTAGTTTCGAACACTATTGGTGTTGAGAAAACATTAATAAAAAGTCGCTTTTTCCCCAGACGACTGGTCGAAATGCTCCAAGTTTGGTATATATCTTTGTAAGAATAATTTTACAACTTTGTTCAAATCAAGCCTTTGGGGTCATATTTAGGGATGTGATTGGGCACTAATATTTTAACATAATTGTTAATGAAATGCACATTAGAAATTATTTTTCTGCAACCGCTGCCCCAAATGCTACCATCTTTGATATACAACATATTTGTAGGGTCGATTTACAAGTTTGTTCAAGTCCTTGGTATCATGTTTGGGAGGGTCAATGGGGACATTAATTTTAACTCTGTGTAATGTGCTTGACCATCCAAAGCATTTTATAAAAAAAAAACACTGGTCAAACTAATTTCATATTTGGCATATAACATCTTAGCAATGATCATTTTCAAGTCTGTAATAATTGAGCCACTTTGGAGATTTTGAAGAGCTCTAGCCCCAACCTTCCCACCCCTTCTCCACCAACAATCCTCACCACAACCTCATTCTAACATGGTAATAGGTGAAACATAAAACAATCTCGCAAACTCTTTGACATCTTGTGTCTGGTAAATAATTTGCGACTGGCTATTTTAGAAAATCTTTCAATCTCTGTTAAAAATCCATGAGCTTTTGTCATGTGAACACTTCATTTTCTTGCTACCACAAAGTCACTATAGACCAATTTTATGCTGCTTCGACTTTATTTTAGTTTAAACAATATTTATTCAATAAGTATGCTATATGTTACAGGACTGAACACCAAAACAAAAGTAACATTATAAATAGTGTCGGTCATGGTTAGCCATTGTGCAGAAATATGTGACCTTAAACACCAATAAATAAATAAATAAATAAATAAATAAATAAATAAATAAATAAATAAATAAATAAATAAATAGTGAATTCAAAAGAATATAACATATGCAAACAAAAGACCATATTGGAATGTAATGGGGGATATGACAGAAAGCTAGGAGCTTATATTGGTCATCTCCTGACTTTATTTTCTAACCCTTGCAGTGACTGCAATGAAACAGAATGTTGGTCCAAATTGTGGCATACATGACCTATTATTCGTGAAAGTTAACTTCATACAACTGCCTAAATTTGTCTGTGAGTTTAACGTTTATGTTTTTTATGCATTGTATTGTTAACCTCCATTATCTCGGTTGGAAATTAAATCTTTAAGGACAAGGGATGTCTTTGACTCGGTTACAGATTTTATCGGCCCAGTTCGGATAGAAGCTTTTAACTGGGATTCGCCGTATTCAATGTCATTAGTATTCGTTTTGTCGTGTTATGCCACCTTCAAACTTTGAACAACAATTTCGGTGGCCAGAGCAACAAATGCGATGACTTAAGATTTCAAATTACGTATTTCCACATTTGAAGTACTTTTTAAAACCATTTTTGTTATGATACATCCACCCTCGATTACATTATATGAGATGTCTGCGTGAATATTTCCCCCCAATTTGCGACATGTCTGTAGCCTACATTTCAGCCTTCTGCTTTGTTTGTTTTTTTCGTGTAGAGGGATGGGAAGTAGTTTTTCTAGTTTTTTTTTAGCTCATCTGGCCTAAAAGGCCATGTGAGCTTTTCTCATCACTTGGCGTCCGTTGTCGTCCGTAAACTTTTCACATTTTCATCTTCTTCTTTGTAATCGCTGGGACGATGTGAACCAAACTTGGCAGGAATGGTTTATGGGAGGTCCTCTACAAACGATCTTCATTTTGTTCCCGTCGGATGAAAAACATGGCTTCCAGAGGCATTCTTTGATTCTGGTTGGTGTATTTTTCAAAACTCTTCTCTGAAACCGCCAGGCCAAATGTTTTGAAACTTCACATAAATGATGACTGGGACCTCCTCTACCAACGATCCTCATTTAATGTTCATCGGGTTACAAACATGGCCGTAATTGCGGCTTATAGTTACTATAGAAACCCTATGGGAAATCACATTTTCATCTTCTTCTCTGGAACTACTGAGCAGGCGTGAACCAAACCTGGCAGAGATAGTCTATGGGAGGTCTTCTACAAATGCTCCTCATTTTTGTTACCATGCATCGAAAAACATGGCTGCCAGAAGCATTTTTTGATTCTGATTGGTGGATTTTGAAAAATCTTCTCCTCTGAAACCACAGGGCCAAATGTTTTGAAACTTTGCATGGTTGATGACTGGGATACCCTCTACCAACGATCCTCATTTAATGTTGATCGTGTTGCAAACATGGCTTCAATTGCGGCTTATAGTTACTATAGAAACCCTATGGGAAATCATATTTTCATCTTCTTCTCTGGAACTACTGAGCTGACGTGAACCAAACTTCGCAGGAATGGTCTATAGGAGGCCCACTTCAAACAATCCTCTTTTTGTTCCCGTTGGTTGGAAAATATGGCCACCAGAGACATTCTCTGATCCTGATTGATGGATTTTGCAAAAATTTTCCTTTTGAAACTACAAAGTCAAATGTTTTGAAACTTCACATGATTGAGTACTGTGACATCTTCTACCAATGATCCTCATGTAATTTTGATGTAATGTTGCTAACATGGCCACAATTGCAGCTCATGGTTACCATGGAAAGCCTAGATGGGAAATCACATTTTTATATGTAGTTCCAGGTGAGCGATTACAGGCTTTTTAGAGCCTCTAGTTTCGAATTGAGATCTTTACCCCCAAGTGTAACCACCCTCTTATCCAAAAAGCTTGAAATTCTTTAAAAAGAATTTTGGAGATTCACCACTGACAAGGGGCATTCCCTCCCAAAACCACTTCAACATGGGCGTTTTGTCATAAGTCGAGTTTCGTACCGGGATGATTGT
The DNA here is from genome assembly GCA_031216915.1 of Pictodentalium vernedei. NCBI lineage: Eukaryota > Metazoa > Mollusca > Scaphopoda > Dentaliida > Dentaliidae > Pictodentalium > Pictodentalium vernedei. Next base: position 229,522,345 of record CM062289.1, on the reverse strand, counting down.
TTTTGTTTTTTTCTTTCTTTTTCTTTTTTTTTGGGGGGGGGGGGGAGGGGGGGGGGGGGGTAGGAAGGGTACCCTTTCAAGTGCTTTCGAATGAAGATATTAACCCCCCCCCCCCATAGTTTGGAATCCTGTCCAATAAACTTAAAATTATTTTAAAATAATTTCTTGTGAACCACCAGTCACAATGATTTGAGATGTGGTATTCATTTTCTTTTAGTGGGGGTCACTGAAGTTTGTTCACAGAATGTTTCTTTGCGTATGTTCTAATACGAAAATATTGCATGATATGTGCACAAAATAAGAGTGTTTTATGAGCATCCTGTCGCGCGCTTATGCTTACACAAAATGTTTTCTTGTTAAAATAATTGTATTAACAATGTGCGCATTGTCTGATTCATAGACTGCCGACCAGAGGCGGCGGAACCGGGGGGGGGGGGGGGGGGGGCACAGGGGACAGTTGCCCCTCCACTTTTTCCACACACATGTTGCGAGGTTACAGAGTGATTTAAAATGGGCGCACGCAAACGTGTCAATATACATGCATTCCTGTAATATATTATTTGCAAATCCAAGTAACATTTGGCAAAAGAATCACATCTTCGGTCGCTTTGATCCGTTTCTTCTACTTCACCCATCTCCCAGCCAGAAGGCTATCCTTCGGGTTGGAAGATGACTGAAGTAGAAGAAATGGACCGGACAGTGACCACGCCGCGCCATGCTAATCAAAAGGAGAGACTCTGTAATGTCACTGTACATTTACTGAAAAACGATTGTAACTTTTCTCCCACTGGGCCGAACTATGGTAGTCTTAAAACGTTGAGTCCCTCCACTTATATCGAGCTTCCGCCGCCTTTGCTACCGACATTGTCCTCCACTGCAATATACATTTAAACTAACATATCACAGTTGTGCTCTCTTAATTTCAATATATTTTAGTAGTTGCCGGCACAGAATAGAAACTTTGCGATCTTACTCTCTAGTGATGCTTTTTAGGTTTTTTCGTCTTTCAGTTGTGTCAGCAATGATAATATGTATCGTTGTATCGGTCAAATAAACTAAACGAATAATCCTTTTTCTGCACAGAAACTGCAATGGGTAGATTACTGTGAAACAATCTCAGCTGACTTGGACTATTTCAGTTGTATACTGAGTCAAAAAAGAAAGTGTAATAAACTTTGAGGAGCAATTTTTTTAGTATTATCGACTTTAATCCCAAACAAATTATTATAAATTCATATTTCGAGTCTAGCTGTATGAATTTGCATAATTTCATGTTCTTACTGTTGCCAGCGTCACGTCAGGACGTCGCAATTCAGACATGGGATGAAATGAAAGGTTCACAAATGCAGTGAATAGCGTGTATGTCCACTGTTTGCCTCTTGGATGCCAAGACATCGACGGCGCATGGGCCTGATAAGTCTCTGGATGTCACCCTGTGGTATTGCGTTCCACTCCAGTCTTAGAACATTACGTAAATCGCCTAACGTCTGAAGATCATGAAGTCGAACCCGACGGCCCAGTTGATCCCAAAGATGCTCAATTGGCGACATATCTGGCGAAAGTGAGGGCCAGGGAAGAAGTTCGATGCTCTGGTCCTCAAGAAAGTCACGACAGATACGCGCCACGTGACATCGGGCATTGTCTTGCTGGAATAACTGCAGTCCGACGTTAGCGTTGAACAACGGGACAACAACAGAGTTAAGAATTTCGTACCTATATCGCTGTCCATTCAGATTACCATCGATGAAGATCAACTGCGTTCGATGGTGCAAGGAAATTCCTGTTCAAACCATTACACTACCCCCGCCGAAACGTTCGCATTCCCGCGCGCAAGCATCAGAAAACCGTTCTCCTCGTCGGCAATACACTCTTGTCCTACCATCAGCGCGCCGTAGACAAAATCGTGATTCATCACTAAAAAGAACTGTGCTCCAACGCTGCTGAGTCCAGCGAACACGCAGGCGTACCCATTCCATTCTGACGGTACGATGACGTTGGGTAAGGATTGGTCCTTGGTATGAACGCCTACTGCGGATGCCGTGTTCAGCGAGTCTGTTGCGGACAGTTTGTGTACTGATTCTATTGTTAGTTCTACCAGGTGTAATTGCTGCTGTCCTCGTCGCCGGAAGGAAGCGATCCCGCAAGTGAGACGTCCTGATGTGTCGGTCTTGTGCAGGGGTCGACCTGAACACTGTCGGTCGGCAGTAGATCCAGTGGTTCTATACCTTCCAATGAGACGGTAAATAGTGGCCACAGTGACTCCTAACTCAGCAGCGAGCTCATCTGGAAGTATCCCAGACTCATGCATACCAATGGCAAGCAACCTCTGATTTTCGGTTAACCTTGGCATTTTGTAAAATGTCGGAAGACAAAAACTAGCGTGTTTTCTCAATAGCCCAGACTCTCTAGCACAACATAACACAAAGAAAATCATTGGTCACTCATTCAATTTGACATTCTCGGGTAGCACGTGCTATTTTGAAATCCTTAGCAAAATTGTGCGGTTGGATGGACAACAATAACATGTCATTAAACTCTTTGCACGACTTCTTTTCCACAAACATACAACATTAGAACTATTATATTTCATCATTTATGCTATTTTTAGCTCAACTTTGGCGAAGCCAAATTTGAGCTTATGCCATGGCCAGTCGTCCGTCTGTCCGTCAACAATTCAATACGGCTCGGGCTAGAGGCCGTATTTATGAACCGATCTTTACGAAACTTCTTGGGTACCTTTGTTATGACCATGGGACGAGAACGAGTGTTCTTGGGTCCGATCCGAAATTCAAGTTGGCCGCTGGCGGCCATTTTGTACAGACTTAGGTGCAATCAGATTTTTGCGCAGAACTTCCACATGAAAGCGCTGATTTGAATAATTTTTTGTATGAATGTTTAGTACCATGGGATACATCACATATAATACGGGTTTTTTTCTCGTACCTAAATTATGCAAATTAGACTAACTTTGATGTATTTTAGTGTTACTTTCAGCACTGTAAGTGCAAATGCCAATACAGCTCGGGCTAGAGGCCGTATTTATAAACCGATCTTTACGAAACTTCTTGGGTGCCTTTGGTATCACCGTGGGACGAGAACGAGTGTTTTTGGGTGCGGTCCGAAATTCAAGATAGCCGATGGCAGCCATTTTGTACAAAATTAGGTGCAATCAGATTTTTGCACAGAACTTCCATATGAAAGCGCTGATTTGAAAAATTTTGTGTGTGAATGTTTAGTACTATGGGATACATCACATATAATACGGGTTTTTTTCTCGTTCAGAAATTATGAAAATTAGATGAACTTTGATTTTTTTCAGTGCTACTTACTCACAACAGTAAGTACACATGTCAATACGGCTCGGGCTAGAGGCTGTATTTATCAACCGATCTTCACGAAACTTCTTGGGTGCCTCTGTTATCACCTTGGGACGAGAACGAGTGTTTCTGAGTGCAGTCCAAAATTCAAGATGGCTGCCAGTTTCCATTTTGTACCGAAATTAGGTCTAATCAGTTTTTTGTACACAACTTCTATACGGCTCAGGCTAGAGGCCGTATTTATGAACCGATCTTTACGAAACTTCTTGGGTATCTTTTTATCACCGTGGGATGAGAACGAGTGATTTTGGGTGTGGTCCGAAATTCGAGATGGCCACCAGCAGCCATTTTGTACCAAAATTAGTGCAATCAGTCTTTTGTACAGAACTTCTGTATGAAAGTTCTGATTTGAATATATTTTTGTATGAATGTTTAGTAAAATGGAATACATCACATACAATACAGGTTTTTTTCTCGTGCAGAAATTATGCAAATTAGATGAATTTTGATTTATTTAGTGCTACTTATACACTGTAAGTGCACATGTCAATACGGCTCGGGCTAGAGGCTGTATTTATCAACCGATCTTCACGAAACTTCTTGGGTACCTTTGTTATCACCTTGGGACGAGAACGAGTGTTTCTGAGTGCAGTCCAAAATTCAAGATGGCTGCCAGTGGCCATTTTGTACCGAAATTAGGTCCAATCAGTTTTTTGTCACAACTTCTATACAGCTCGTATTTATGAACTGATCTTCACGAAACTTCTTGGGTACCTTTGTTTTCACCCTGGGACAGGAATGAGTGTGTTTTGGGGTGCCTTTGTTATCAGTGTGCTATGAGAACAAATATTTTGGGGTTCAGTCAGACCCACTCTGGGACTCAAAGATTTCTTTTCTAGTTTAGCATCTGACTATCACCCACCTTTACAATACTTTACCTATACATTTGTTACAGGCTACGGTCAGTATTTATGTACAGACCGTTACAATACTGTATATGTACCTTTGTTATCAGGTCATTACCTACATGTTTGTCATTGCTGTGTCACATACTATACATGTACATGTCTTGACAAGTTGAGCTACAGTGTCATTGACACTTTCATTTCACATTTGTTTCTATTATACTTTCTTTTTTGACTCAGAAAATTTGTATTCTTGTGGTAAAAGTGTTAGAATCTCATTAACGTTTGTGATCTATATGCATTTACTTCTAATTAACCTTTTATGCAATGCAGACGGTATCAAAATCTAATATTTTAAATATTATTTTTTTCAATTGTTTCAAAAAAAATCAACAAATCCATATCATGTGACCTCTCATTGGAAAGAGCTGGTTCTAATGAGGGGTCATATGATATGATTTTGTTTCATCTGCTGAATTTGAATATTACCTGGGCAGGTGCGGCCGATTTGTCAGGTAAAGGGTTATATAGTCATAAGTTCATTTCCTTCTTTTGTTGTCCGTTTCAAAAGTACAAATAAGTACTTTGCATACACATTCTTATCAACTGCGTTCTTGTTTCAAATCTTGCACTCAATGGCAATGGGAAATGGCATTTTAACTTGTCGGTTTGAATGAACATTACTGGGAATGAGAATAAATCCAACTGACAGTGCTTGTCTGTTGTTTTGGTCTGTGATATTATTGGGTCATAAGTACTTGATTCATGGAAAAAAAAAATTCCCGTGTCCCCGTGGGAACCTCAGGAGCTAAAAATAGAACTATTTTCAAACTCCAATATTTCCCGAACCCCACAGAACAGAGAACTGTTATTTGGTATGAAGCATCCTTTGGACCCATAGAACTGAATCGTAAAATAATTGCCATCGGCTGAAACAGGGTGTTCTGTAGAGGGCGTCGACAAAATGCTGAGTCAGCATATTTGCAAAGATTTTTTAAATTTTTTTCTCCAGAACCAATGATCAGAATCTTTTGATATTTGGTATACAACATCCATTCGTACAACAACATGTAAGTTTGTAAAAAGGAAGCCCCTCGGTTCATATTTGGGCTCAATACAGGAGCCCGAATTTTAACGTAGTGCAATCCTGGGGATAATCTTAAAAAATCTTCTTCAGATCCAACTGTCAGAATGCTTTCATATTTGGTATACAACATCTCTAGGGGGAGGGGCGGGGGGGGGGGTCAGATTCGAGTTTGTTAAATTGGGTCCCTGGGTTCATATTTGGGCTCCCTATGGTAGCCCAAATTTTAACTTAGTGGAATATAAGGAAATTTCTTTAAAAATCTTCTTCAGATCCACCAGTCAGAATCCATTTGGTATACATCTCCAGTTCATGACTCAGAACTCTTAGTCCAATTTTAAAAAAAAATTGATATGCAGCATTAGTGGGAAACAGATATTTGATTTAAATGAAAAAAAAATAACCCTAGCTATCGTGGGACTCAATGTATGCTAAAAATAGAAACATAATTCCAAGTTAATTTTATAATGAGCCACCTGGAGGTGTGTAACTAAGATTTATCCACATACGTTGTATATCAAGGGGCTCCATAGGGGAGCTTCACTTTGCACATTATGATTAACTGAAGAAAGGGCATGATGCTTGGACTATGTTAGTCACTACTAGGGGGCACAAAGATTGACAATGGATCCTATGGAGATTGATTGCTTAATGTAGATTCATTCGTGGCCTCTGTTTATATCAAGTTCTGTTCAGGGTGAGCGCTTCAGGCCCCAAGGGGCCTCTTGTTTTTAATGACACGCCTACCATTTTTTTCCAAAGAAGTTACTCGTGGGACGGACATGTGAGAGCCCTCTCCAATAATTAATCGAAACGGTCAGCTCGATACCGTAGTCAGTTGTATCGTATATCGGATGTGTGATAGACGATGGGAGCCTAGGCGACCAACTTCAGTAACCAACGACTTTATGCTTACTGTTATGGAAAGTTAAGCATATGGTGATGACAATAACATAAATTTTGCTACTGTCGCAGTATGACCAGCTTCCTAAAATTGGGGTAGATAAGAGGTGGGTCTTCGTTTTACAATTAATAATTAGTATATTTCGCGGAGTGAACTGCCCCAACAATTCCACTCCTCAATGTCGGCGTCTCTTCATCTCTCCGGCGGGTGACGTTTCTTTTCTGTCCAAGAGCATAGACACTGTAGTTGGATGTATACGATTTTCTGAAGTTCCTTTCTTGTAGCTTTTAAAGCAATACTGCAATAACAGATCACAGCTTCTTAGATGCTGCACTACTCTAGGGAGCCAAAGAAATTAATTTTTGTACGATGAACGAATGCCAATGGTACTTGTAATAAATGAACAATTATATCACAAGAATGTAAAACTTATAACGCGAATGAACGTTTATAAATAAACTCTAGAAAAACGTGCCTTTGCAAAACGTTATCACAACACCAGTGGCATTTCTAGTTGCTACCGTTCTGATAATTGTTTCTCCAGCATGCTGGCCGGTTCGCTGCCAGCATCGAGAAACGATACTCATTGTACACACATGTACAGTGATTTTCCTCGGTGTTCTGGAAGTAATCGAGATGTTCTAAATGTAGTAGTTAGCATCGGAGGAATGTGCTTTTATTGCTGTTATCTGATACTTCAGCGGGCCAGATTCCTGTCAGCCAAGCGTATGTCCTTAATTCTGTGCACTATCATAAATAATATAAAGGTGAAATCTCTCGTTCGATATTCAGGGCCTGTTGCTGGTTATGGAGTGATAATGATTCATTTGGCAGCTGTCCACATAGTTTAACCCTATAAACACATGTGCAAGACTGTTATTATTAACAAGTAACATGAATTACAGTGGGTGCTCCATCCTTGTATTTTGTATTGGGATTTAATATCACTTTCAACAGGGACTGCTGCAATCCAAACTTGTCCCCACAGGCCGTTATATATATTTTTGTTTGTTTCATCGTCCATTTAAATTCTTGCATGCTGATGGTGGATATTCCTGCCCAGGACAGAAAATAAGAATAATTTGGGCACCTTAAACCATATTGTTTTCCCCAGTAAAATGTATCAACTTTTTGTCAAGTAATTTCATAATTTAAATTGTACTGAATTTTCCATCAAATCTAGCCATGGCTGCTTCATAGCAGCCATGACTAGATTTGGTGGAAAACACTTTTAAAATATTCAGCGGGTAAAGAGTTAATATCACTTCCAGCATGGACTGCTGCAGCATGACTTGACAGACTACAATAGAAGGATACGTTTACCCAGGTTTAAATGGGGGTTAATCCTTTAACTAACAGGAGTATATGACGACCCTTGAAAAACAATTTCTTGAATAATAACAAAAGATTTATTTTTGCCTCAAAACCATTGGGACGGGCTCGTTCCATTGAAGGGTCCTAATCTTCGTTTTGAGGGAACAATTGAAAATCTAATTAAATTCCACATTTTTTGAATAGCATTGATCAATTGTGGCCGCTGTGTAAATGGTCATGGTTAAAGTATGCAGGGATATTATCATTAATAGAACAATTCAATACGGAATTTCAACGTCGCATGGGCTTAACTGGTGTAACAATCTGGCAGTCCGAGGTGAGATTAAATCGTCCGCCTGTCAATTTGTTTCGTATCCAAAAAACGCAGTGCCGAAAACAGAATTTTGGTTCTGGGGATCTGACCACAGGCTCTCGATGCATTATCAGATTTTATCCATTTTAATAAAATATATTAAATTGTCCATACTTGTTTAGTATTGATAATATAATATATATTTTATTAAAATTGATAAAATCTTATAACTAGTAGGTCGAGTGCCTGTGGATCAGAGCCGACGCCTATTTTTGGCAGACAATAGCAATGTCATTGAGTTCTTTCCCTACTCTTTCGCGATATCAAAGAGTAGAGAAATTCTTTCTCTCCAAATTGGCAATATAAGCCTCACCGTATGTCACAAGGCACAGATCAGACACAAACAGACACCACCATTAGGGTCGAGATGTGTTGAACATCCTTCTGCCCGGGCGCTACACAGATTAGTGAAAACGAAGCTTCGCGGCGTGTCTCGGCTCACAATCAACTGAAACAAAGCTCTGCCACGTGCCACAGTAGGAGAAAATTCGCACGGCTAATTTCTGTTAAACATTTTATGATGGGCGGGCCTCTTATCTTAAATTTGAGAAGAAATGAAAACGGTTGTGCAAAGGTTTAGCCTTGAAGAAGCCTCAATATGCGTCCAAAGGCTATTGACGCACACTGAGCATCTTGTCAGTTTGTTGGCTGACCTGGTCGACCTCGGCGTTGGCGTCGGCTAACCCACACGACCTCTGTAATTCCGACGAAATCTTTTGTGTGAGAGCGGCCATTCGGAACATATTTTTTTAAAAATAACAACTTGGCTGTCAGGAATCGTTTTAGCATGTCCAGTCCCTTTCCCCAATATGACGCTAAAAACTGATCAGCTCTGCTCATAAAAAACGTAGTTCAAACAAAAAGATCATTGTTTTTAACTCAAAAGTCGGCGTGGGACCGTGGGCCATTGCTATCACATGAAGTCATTCCGTTCGTCCATTTGCTTTTGCATAAAAGTCTTCTGAAGCGCTATCCAAAGTCCAACCAAACTTGGCGTACATTGCCTTTTGGTCCTACATGGGGGCACGATGACGCTGTGTACTGAGGCGTACTGCACGTCGATGGTGCGAATGTCTTCAACCAATCTAACCCTGCCTGTGCTGCGGTGCAGAGTTCAGAGTTACGATGTTGGAGAGCTGACAGCTGCTCGTCGTTGCTCGGTGGTTCTCTCCGGGTACTCCGGCTTCCTCCACCCGTAAAACTGTCACGGTCACGATTAGCCATTGTGCATAAGTATGTGACCTTCAACACCAATAAATAAATAAATAAATAAATAAATAAATAATATTGCCTTTTGGTGAAGGTACCCTACAAAGTTTCTTCAATAGTAGTTGCTGAATCCAATGGGTTGAGTCAGTGCCCCAAAAGCCTAAAATTATATTAAAAAATCCCATAAGCTTTGCGATTTGATTTTCAACTTTCCTTAGTTATATTTATTTATTGGTGTTTAAGGTCACATATTTCTGCACAATGACTAATCATGACCACGACAGTTTTACGAGTGGAGGAAGCCGGAGTACCTGGAGAGAACAACCGAACAACGGCGAGCAACTGTCTGCTCCCCAACATACTAACTCCACACAAGCAGGGTTAGCATTGGTTGAAGACAGGTGCACCATCGACTTGCAGTACGCCTTAGTACACAGCGTCACTGTGCCCCCACGTGGGCAATGGGGTGAAGTGTCTTGCCCAAGGACACAACGCGGTTGACGCACGTGGGATTCGAACCAAGGACCTCTCGGCTTGCAGCCTGCACCTCTACCAACTGAGCCACCGTGCCCCTTCAACTTTCTTTAGTGATGAAGATTCATGTTTGTTCAAAGAAAGTTTCTTGGACAGTGTATGGGCTTATGCCACGAGTATGACCCCCAACTAAACTAGTTTCGGAACCACTTGGACAATTTGAACCATATGTTGTACTGCACAGTATTATTTAGTGACATATATTTGATTTATACCCCCCAAAATTTCATGTTCTGTGGGAACCTTAGGACTAGAAAATAGAAAAAATCAGTTTCTTCAGGGGTTGGGGGGGAGGTTGTGGGTACTTACTATGGGGACCCCCCCCCCCCCCCCCCATTCAGCTTGCAGCAGTGTCATCAGGAGAGGAGGGGGTCAGCGGGGGATACAAAGTTGCCTCCTTAATTGTGGGCTTGTCAGAGGATATCCTCCCTTGCTGGGGAGCACAAGCCTCTTGTCAGGAAAATCCTATGACCATCACTGACTGTTGGTAAAGGGAAAAACACTGATCAAACGTCTGAACTACTGGCTGCAATGATTCAATATTTGGTATGCTGCCTCCTTTAATGGTGTATATTCCTGTTTTCTTTTCTTTTTTTGTTTCTTTGGCAATATTTGAGCTTGTCCTAGGAGGGGCAAAATCTTAGTTGTGGAACTGGTCAGCTGATTTGAACTGAAACTGGTATGTAGTATTTATGGCATATACTTTATTTATGCATAAATTTTCTTCTGCACCCCCATGGGAAACTTAGAAGTTGATTCAAGCTTCATATTACAGAGACTGATCATTATTTCATGCGACTGTTTCTTATAAAACTTACTACATGTACTGTACTTGCTGTAGTTTCTGTATTGATGCTCTCACTTTAATATGAAGGTGACATTTGATTTCTTATTACTCGGGTGTTTCTCCCAAACAAATTCCCAATTGAAGTCTTCATGACACACCTTTTTCCAATTGCATGGGCCCTGCCCCTGGACCCTTTCCCAAAAAGGAGAGAAGAATCCTTGCTCTGCCTGATATGATCCACACAAGTGCATTGAATCTTGCCACAGATCTGTAAAACTACAGAAGTAATATTGTCAGGTTCCCATACAAAGATTACGATCAACACTCAAGGCTTAATCGCTTCATATTCGATACAGTACTGTGATCACAAAAGTGGACAGAAAATTTTGATTGGATCATGACTGGGTCACGAGCCAGTGAAAATTATCTTTCCCACTTTTCTTTCTACTGCACAAACCAGAAAATAAGCAGACTGTCATCTGCAAAATGAGGTCCCCAGAGGGTGAATTTAGTGATGCTACCCTGCATAGCAGGGTTTCATCACTAAATTTACCCTCTGTGAACCTCAGTCTGAATGAGGGTTTCAAAACTAAACAGAAAGAGGTACCCAGAGGATAAATTGGCCCACTGTATGGAATAGCATCATCAAATTCACCCTCTGGGGACCTCATTCTGCAAATGCCATATTACTTAAGGAAGATTCTTATCTGTCAGAAGACAAGTGTGAGAACATAGAATCTGAAATGCTCTTTTCATTTACAAGTTTTTCAGAATCCATCTTGATTTTGCAATATCTTATTTGTGAAATTTCAACCCACTGGTGTTTTAGTGTGTCGCGACGAGATTTATTTCTTGATTGGGATTTAACAACACTTTCGACAGCCAGGGTCACCTCGTGTCCGACAGTTTTACAGGTGGAGGAAGCTGGCAGGGATCAAACTGTGGACCTTTTGGTTTGAAGTCCAATTTTGTAACTACTGAGCCAACGCACTCCCAGCGTGACGAGATCAGATCAAGAAAATTATGGTTACCTAATATGCAGCAAGGCATTTTTTCATTATCTTCAAATTTTCAGACATGCATACTGAGCAGCTGATTTCAAATGTCTTCAACATTTCTTTTTCTTATTTTCAGGATTTTGTAGAAAGTAAAGAATAAACACCAAAAATGTCAGACGTTGAGTAAGTTACTTTAACTTTGTTTTTCTAAGATTAAAGAGCAGGGATTTAGCTTGAGGGTCTTGGTTCAGAAAAAACATTTCAGTACCCCCTCTTTCACGCCTGAGTGAAAAAATTTTACCTGCTACCTGTGGATTTTCAACTGCTGAAGAATTCTGAGTGCACCCTCTCCCCTTCTGTTTGAAATATATCAACTTTGGTTTCAAGAGTTGGAAATGCAACAAGGTGCCATCTGCAATGCTATAGCATCTTGTTGCATTCAAAGGATGAAATATTGACTCTATTTGGAAAATATAAAGAAATATGGTTGAAATCAGTAAATATTTGTCTCTTAGAAATGGTCACATCCACATATAAAATGCCACAAAATCAACAAATCTAGGGTAAGTAATTTCCAAATGTTGGTGGTTTTAAACTTAAAATTAAAGAGATACACATGGTACAGTACAAGTCAAAATAAGTTGTAGCATTACCGCAAAAAACTAAGCATACTGCTGCTCCTGCACTGATAAGATCAGAATCTGGCCACATTTTCTGGAAAGCTCTTAGTGAGAGCTTCCCATAAAATGATGTCAGATTCTGGTCTTATCAGCATAGGAAGAGAAAGATACATAGTTTATAGCGGTTATCCTACAACTTATTTTGACTTGTACTGTATATTCATAAATTTGTTAACCATATTTGTTTGAAAAGTCAAGTGTGTGGAAGAATGCAAAACATCTAGTCCCATAAAGGCTATAATCTTATTTAGGATGTCAGAAAAAACATTCATTGTTGACTTCCTCTGGAATAACATTTTATATCTATAAGACTTTTAACTAGCATGTACATGTGTGGTCAGCTTACCTTAAAATCCACCACCGACATTGTTTGCTTGGAAAATTCATCAGATCAAGTCCAGGTTGTTTTACAGCGGCAAAGACTTAATTTTATGAGTGATTTAAGAAAATAGTCAGCAGGTGAAGAGTTAAAACCATGACAGTATCTTCCAAAACTGAGACAGTTAATTACATAAGGTAAAATTTGTGTCATGTATACTCATTGTGAAGGGACTGCAGGGATTCTTCTACCCTCTTTGGGAAAGGGTCTGGGACCCATGCATTTGGGAAATTTGCATCATCAGGACTGCAGTTGGGAATATGTTTTGGTGGAGAAGAAATGCACAAAGAATAATAAATGTTACCTTTAAATTGAAGTAAGAATTCTGTGACAGTCTACATTCTGTGGCTTTGAAGTTGTGCTCTATGCTTCATTAGGTTGGTAATTGTTGGTTTCTGAGGGCTTTTGTCTGTTCAGTTCAGTACACCAGTTGTGAATTGCTTGTTTGTTTGATTGGGGCGGGGGTAGGGGTGAGATTGGGAAATATTGGGTTTGAATTTTACGAAAAATCATGCCCAAATGCCACTGGGAAAGGCTCCCATATTTGGCCCCTGTAGACATCGAAAAGAATCTCTAGGGAGTGCACTGTGTCAGTCTCAGGGACTGTACTTGATCGTTCAAAGCTTCCTGTGCAATGTTGTTATGAGATATGTTGTGTCATTCCTAACAGCTGGTGAGTGGACAGCATATCATCAGCTAAGAAATAAAATCTTTAACTAGTTGAACACTGGAAGTCCAAATGCTAGGGACATAGCTTATGGGGGCGCAGGAGACTTTCCTCCATCACATCCTACAACTAAAATTATTCAGTGCATCCCCACGGATTAAAGCTGGGTATGAGCTATTGAATTCTGAATTTTTGATATATGTATGTGTGACCTTAATAGATAATATTGGCTCTGATTATTATATCTCCAGCCATGATGCTGAACAAAAGTTTACCCTCATTAACTCTTTACCTGCCTCACCCACTTTTATGTTATATGGGGGATCTATATGTATGCTTATGAGGAAGTTTAACAAAATTTATAACACTGTTCTAACTCTGTCACCTGATTAATTGTTGGAAAGAACAATCTATGCACTTTCCAGCAATTTAATTTTAATCTGCCCAGGCCAAGATGTATTGAATGAATAATAAAATTCCCAATTTATGTTTGAGATGGGCATGTTAAGAGTTTAAAAATAAGCATAATTAAAGTATTACCAACTGACATTCCCCATACTTGTACATCAAATGGATAGGTAGGCATTTTCATCTGTATTGGTCCAATAATCACTGTGCACTTTTCAGTCCTTTACAATCTTATACTCTCTGTGGGTTAACCAGAAGTGGACAGTGCTTGTTTATTGTTGTAAACAAGTTTTGTTGTACTGGTAAATAGGACCTGTAACCAATGTCCATGCTGAAAGTCTTCAAAAGTATATACTTGTGCTGTGCCTTGATATAGTAAGAGAAGCTGCAGATGATGTTAAACACCAATAAATAAATAAATCTTATTTTATACATCTAATCATAGGAAATTATGCTGGATGGAAGTTTTTTGTAATCCATTTGTCATGTAATATATATTGTAAATTCGAAGTTACTCAGCAGATTAATAATCATTCTAACCTTATTAATGTTTTTTTTAAAATTTTTCAGAGACGAAGTTCCCGAAACTACTGAGTAAGTAGACATCCTGAATGATCATTGGCTGTTTGTGTTGATGATTATTTCACATTCAAATATACAAAAAATAAACTTCCTCTTTGTCATGCTCTTTAATTGAATGACTGTAAATGAGTAATTCTGTACTGATTTACTAGTTGTATGCATACATTATCCACATTGCACCCTTCCTATCAATCATTATTGTTTCACACACATAGCACATTGCATGTTTTCAATATAGATGGTGTCAAAGGGTAAATACTGTATGTTCTTGTTTTGTAAAGTCAACCCTTTATCACACAAAAGCACCAACCAATTCACTCAATTATTCATATATCTGAAAATACCCAGTATTAAAGTTTCTTAGTTTTTCATTTTGCTATTCAAACTAGAATACACTTTGCACAGGGTGGTTTGATGCATAGTCACTTGACTGGTGGACATCTACAGTACTTCATTTGTGACAAAATGAGGCTAGTGAAAAATAGTGCCCCTAAAATTATTAGGGGAGCCAAAATTGTCTTGTCTGACGTTTAACTCCTCACATGCGGCTGGCAGATATTCCTGCCCAGAACTGGAAATCACTCGCAACTAAATAAGTAAAATTTGACCACACCTAATCAAATTTGAACCTACAAATTGTGCCGACATTTTGACCAGCTATATCTTGTGTTAAACTTTAATGAATTTTTCTTCAAATATAAAAAGCTTTTGTAAAAATAATGCACACTTTCCAAAATCACATGTCTTAACTCTTAACCCGCTGTGTATTTTTAAAATATTTTTCGTCCAGTCTAGTCATGGCTGCTTAACCGCAGCCATGACTAGACTGGACGAAAAATATTTTAAAAATACACAGCGGGTTAAGAGTTAAGACATGTGATTTTGGAAAGTGTGCATTATTTTTACAAAAGCTTTTTATACATGAACTACATGTGTGCAGAGGTTTCCTGATTGGCTTCTGTGTCAGTAGCTGTCTTCTCACGAAGTACAGTTATGAAAATTTTTAAGGCACATTCTGGGGCTGCATGTTTTCTATTCTCAAGTAGGCTTAGTAAAGAAGTTGAAATTAACCTTCTGCACTCTGATGTCAAAATGGCAAAGTTTTCACCAGCAAATATTTCCCATAATACAGTTTGATATTTAACCAAATATACCTTGTTTGACAGAGCTCAGTGAGCTCTTTCAAACAAGATATATTTGGTTCAATTCATAGTTAAGAGAAGTACAGAGTGATTTGAGAAAATTCTCTTGCACTACCAGAGTGCTAGGGCTTGATGGTAATAATGGATGAGAACATAACATTGCATACATTGCAGTTCACTGCATCAGACATCATTATGTCTATTTTTCTAGTAGCCCCTGTAAGATTACACCTCACACCATACATACCTGGTCTCTAAGTGCAATTAGGCTGGCAGAGTGACATAGAATCTCTTAGCTATATCCTACTGCTGATATTTTGGGCATGCAAGAAAAGTGTATCTCCATGACAAATAATGACCAGCACTGCTGCTCAAGCACAGTAGTGCTCCTCAGAAATGAAGTACTGCATCTACTTGTACATTTATTTACATGCACTTTGCTCATCCAGTAGTATTATGAGGGCCAGGCAGGGCTGTAAGCAGGCTAAATGAAATGGTGAGGGTGGGGGATGTCATTAGCAGCTAAAAGATATTTTATCTCCTCCACCTCATTGCGATGACAGCAGAAAAATAGTTTTTACCACAACTTCATTTCACCTCATGTTGGGTGAAGAGTGAGTATCCCCTATAGGAGAATGTCCAGAGTCTTTCCTTGAGACAACCCCCCCCCTCCCCCCCAACTGTTTAGGCCATTTGGACTATAGCACTGTAAGAACTTTGTTATGGGCTTAAGTATCCAGAAAGCAAAGGCAGAACTTTAGCAAAATGATTGAAAAAATATTGGGGTGAGAGAACAAAAGTGCAGAAGGTTTCAGGCATATATGTTTATAAGGTTGGTATTTTCCTGGAAAAATGGGAGGGGTCCAATCAATCCTTTCCCACTAATCCCCTCTCCTCCCCTGGTGCAACTGGAGCCAGGCTGAAAAAAATTGTGGTTCAGTGATCACTGGGTAGTGCACATGGTGGTCCATGAACTGCACCAACAGCTTTGCTTTGGGGGCCCTCAAGTTTCATCCTGACTAGCAAGTGAGGGAAGCTGAGTACGAAATCCCCCTGTGCATAGTGTAGCTTTTGACAATTTAATGGACTTAACTTTTATGTCATATTATGTTTTTGTAGAAAAAAATCAAAAATTTTTTTGGAACAGATATCATGTTCTTTGATGAAAATAAAACTGTGTTAGGTGAAGGATTAAATTTTAGATATCACTCCTGGACCAATCCCCTTTTAAAAATCATATGTTTTTAAGTGAAACAGTTGCTTTCATTCAAGATGCCATATTCAGTTCATATACCACAGTAGACTAACCCACCAAACCACAAATCAAATCACTTTTCTGTCAGTGGGCCAAATTAATGATTCTTCCAGCTTGATTCCTTCTTGAATCATCATTCTCCAATACATATTTAAGTCCATATCCATCTGTTGTTACCATTGGTGTCTTTCCTGTATTATTCAATGGTGGTCATGTTAATGTTGTTTTCCTCTTTCATTTTTAAAAGCTTAACTTGCGGAAGTCTGTTAGTCTGTGAGTCTGTTAGTCTGTGAGTCTGTGACGTCTGTTCACATTTTCCTTTAGCACGGGCTACACCCTGCAGTTCTTGTCTGATCGTCACGAAATTTCATATGCAGGTTTGGGGTCATGTCTAGATGAGAATGTCCCCTTTTGGTCGCGATCGGGCAACCGGTATGGCTGCCTGAGCCCAAGACCGGAAAACCATTAGCACAGTCTACAGGTCGTATTTATGAAGGGATTTCATTGTAACTTGGTAGGATGCCTCTGTATAATGCCTAGATGAGAACGTCCCCTTTTGGGCATGATCTATCAACCGTGATGGCTGCCCAAGCCCGAAACCCAAAAACTTTTAGCACAGTCTGCAGGTCATGTTTAATGTGGAGGGATTTCATTATAACTTGGTAGGATGACTCCTTATGATGTCTAGATGAGAATTTCCCCATTTGGGCATGATCTGCAAACCGTGACGACTGCCCGAGCCCAAAACCCGAAAACCTTTACCACAGTCTACAGGTCATATTTATTGAGGAATTTCATTGTAACTTGGTGGGTTGACTTCATACAATGTCTAGATGAGAAAGTCACCTTTTGGGCGTGATTGGGCAACTGTGACAGCTACAGGGGCCCAAAGCCCGAAAACTTTTAGCACAGTCTAGAGGTCATATTTATGAAGGAATTTCATTGTAACGTGGTAGGATGACTCCAAATAATGTCTAGATGAGAACGTCCCATTTTGATCACGATCATGCAGCCTTGATGGGTGCCCGAGCCCAAAAACCTTTAGCATAGGCAAAAGGTCATATTTATGGAAGGATTTCATTGTAACCTGTTAGGTTGACTCCATGTAATGCCTAGATGATGACATCCCCTTTGGTCGTGATTGGTCAGTTGTGATGGCTACTAGTGCCCGAAGCCCGAAAACCTTGATCACAGTCTACAGGTCATATTTATGAAGGGATTTCATTGTAACTTCTTAGGATCACTCCAGATGATGCCCAGATGAGATTGTCCCCTATGGTTGCGATCATTCAGCCATGATGGCTGCCCGAGCCCGAAGCCCGAAAACCTTTATCACAGTCTACAGGTCATATTTATGAAGGGATTTCATTGTAACTTGGTAGGTTAACTTCATATAATGTCTAGATGAGAACGTCCCCTTTTGGACATGATTGGGCTACTGTGACGGCTAAAGGTGCCCGAAGCCTGAAAACCTTTAGCACAGTCTGCAGGTCATATTTATGAGGGGATTTCATTGTAACTTGGTAGGATGACTCCAAATAATGTCTAGATGAGAACGTCCCATTTTGGCCATGATCATTCAGCCTTGATGGGTGCCCGAGCCCAAAAACCTTTAGCATAGGCAAAAGGTTATATTTATAGAAGGATTTCATTGTAACCTGTAAGGTTGACTCCATATAATGCCTAGATGATGACATCCCCTTTTGGTCGTGATTGGTCAACTGTGATGGCTACAGGTGCCCGAAGCCCGAAAACCTTGAGCACAATCTACAGGTCATATTTATGAAGGGATTTCATTGTAACTTGGTAGGTTGACTTCATATAATGTCTAGATGAGAACGTCCCCTTTTGGACATGATTGGGCAACTTTGATGGCTAAAGGTGCCCGAAGCCCAAAAACCTTTTGCACTGTCTACAGGTCATATTTATGAAGGGATTTCATTGTAACTTGGTAGGATGACTCCAAATAATGTCTAGATGAGAACGTCCCATTTTGGCCGTGATCATTCAGCCTTGATGGGTGCCCGAGCCCAAAAACCTTTAGCATAGGCAAAAGGTTATATTTATAGAAGGATTTCATTGTAACCTGTTAGGTTGACTCCATATAATGCCTAGATGATGACATCCCCTTTTGGTTGTGATTGGTCAACTGTGATGGCTAGTATTGGCTACAGGTGCCCGAAGCCCGAAAACCTTGAGCACAGTCTACAGGTCATATTTATGAAGGGATTTCATTGTAACTTCGCAGGATCACTCGAGATGATGCCCAGATGAGATTGTCCCCTTTGGTTGCGATCATTCAACCATGATGGCTGCCCGAGCCCGAAGCCCGAAAACCTTTAGCACAGTTTACAGGTCATATTTATGAAGAGATTTCATTGTAACTTGGTAGGTTAACTTCATATAATGTCTAGATGAGAACGTCCCCTTTTGGACATGATTGGGCTACTGTGACGGCTAAAGGTGCCCGAAGCCCGAAAACCTTTAGCACAGTCTACAGGTCATATTTATGAGGGGATTTCATTGTAACTTGGTAGGATGACTCCAAATAATGTCTAGATGAGAACGTCCCATTTTGATCGCGATCATTCAGCCTTAATGGGTGCCCGAGCCCAAAAACCTTTAGTATAGGTAAAAGGTCATATTTATGGAAGGATTTCATTGTAACCTATTAGGTTGACTCCATATAATGCCTAAATGATGACATCCCCTTTTTGGTCGTGATTGGTCAGCTGTGATGGCTACAAGAGCCCGAAGCCCAAAAACCTTGAGCACAGTCTACAGGTCATATTTATGAAGGGATTTCATTGTAACTTCGTAGGATCACTCCAGATGATGCCCAGATGAGATTGTCCCCTTTGGTTGCAATCATTCAACCATGATGGCAGCCCGAGCCCGAAGCCCAAAAACCTTAAGCACAGTCTACAGGTCATATTTATGAAGGGATTTCATTGTAACTTGGTAGGTTGACTTCATATAATGTGTAGATGAGAACGTCCCCTTTTGGACATGACTGGGCAACTTTGACGGCTAAAGGTGCCCGAAGCCCAAAAACCTTTTGCACTGTCTACAGGTCATATTTATGAAGGGATTTCATTGTAACATGGTAAGATGACTCCAAATAATGTCTAGATGAGAACGTCCCATTTTGGCCGTGATCATTCAGCCTTGATAGGCAAAAGGTTATATTTATAGAAGGATTTCATTGTAACCTGTTAGGTTGACTCTATATAATGCCTAGATGATGATATCCCCTTTTGGTCATGATTGGTCAACTGTGATGGCTACAAGTGCCCGAAGCCCGAAAACCTTGAGTACAGTCTACAGGTCATATTTATGAAGGGATTTCATTGTAACTTCGTAGGATCACTCGAGATGATGCCCAGATGAGATTTTCCTCTTTGGTTGCGATCATTCAACCATGATGGCTGCCCGAGCCCGAAGCCCGAAAACCTTTAGCACAGTCCACAGGTCATATTTATGAAGGCATTTCATTGTAACTTAGTAGGTTGACTTCATATAATGTCTGGATGAGAACGTCCCCTTTGGACGCAATTGGGAAACTGACGGCTAAAGGTGGCCAAAGCCCAAAAACCTTTAGCACAGTCTACAGGCCATATTTATGAGGGGATTTTAATGTAACTTGATAGGATGACTCGTTTTGGAATAATTTCACTGTAACTTGATAACTTTTGTTGATATACGTTAACTATGAGGGCCACATACATTAACTGTGAGGTCATATTAACCCACCCCTCAGCTCTTTAGTACAGTGTACACCTCATATTATTTTTATCATAAATATAGCACACAGGGAACAGAAATGAACATATTCCCAATTATCACAATTCTTGTCTTATTTCATAATCCTTTCATAAACATTGAACATTATCCTTTTCATCAAACACAACACACAAGTTAAGCTACAGTGTCATTGACACTTTCATTTGTATCTGATATTTCATTCCAGTGTTATCTTTTGTACACTGCCGCAATATAAATGTTTTTTACTTGGTCTTGTATGAGCTGCTCTTTCAGAGTCGTTTCCTTTTGATTCCTAATATCCTTACCATCACCTGTGTGTTGAAGGTTTTGAATTATACTGTATATAATGTTAATTTTTAGCTTAACTTAGCAAAGTCAAGATAAGCTATTGCCATCACGTGTGTGGAAGTCTGTGATATCTGTGAGACTGTTCACATTTTCTTTAGCACAGGCTTCACCCCGTAGTTTTTGTCCGATCAACACGAAATTTCATATGCAGGTTCGAGGTCATGTCTAGATGAGAACAGCCCCTTTTGGTCGCGAACGGTCAACCATGATGGCTGCACAGGTCTGAAAACCCAAAACCTTTAGCACAGTCTACAGGTCATATTTATGAAGGGATTTCATTGTACTTGGTAGGATGAATCCATATAATGTCTAGATGAGAATGTCCTATTTTCGTTGGGTTCAATCAACAGTGACAGCCACAGGGGCATGTTATCTAGATTCCTTGAGCACAGTCTATAGGTTGCTTTTATGATGGACACACACATGCACGTGACTTAGATTTGTTTAGCATAGTCTACAGTTCATATTTATGAAGCGAAATTCATTGTAACTTGGAAGGATAACGTGATGAGACTGCACTATTTTGATCACAATCGGTCAGTCATTACCACTGCCTGGTCACATGACCTAGATTCCTTTAAGCACTGTCTACAGTTTGTTTTTATGAAGGGATTTCATTGTAGCTTGGTAGGATAACTCGGTATGATATCTAGATGAGACTGTCCTATTTTGGTCACGATGGGTCAACCGCTGCCTTCGGACTGGCATGTGACCTAGATTCCTTTAGCAAAGTCTGTGTGTCATTTATGAATGGATTTCATTGTAACTTGGTAGGATGACTCATTTTGGAACGATTTTAAAGTACCTTGGTAACTTTGGATGGCATACATTCATTGTGAGGGTCACATTAACACAAGCCTTACTTTAGTACAGTCTTCACCTCAAATTATTCTTATTGAAAACATAGCATGCGGGGAACAGAAATTAACATATTCTCAATTATCACAATTCTTGTCTTATTTCATAATCCTTTCATAAACATTGAACATTATCCTTTTCATCAAACACTACACACAGTCAAGTTAAGCTACAGTGTCATTGACACCAGGCCTGAAAATAATCTGTCTGACATTTGCAGAATGAGGTCCCCAGAGGGTGAATTTGATGATGTTAACCCATACAGTGGGCCAATTTATCCTCTGGGTACCTCTTTCTGTTTAGTTTTGAGACCCCGATTGAGATTGAGGTTCACAGAGGTAGGATCACTAAATTCACCATCTGGGGACCTCATTCTGCAGTTCACAGTCTGCTTATTTTCTGGCTTGATTGACACTTTCATTTTACTTGCCACGATTTCAAGCAAGATTTATACTCTTTTCACATACAAGGGGGCTTGTGCTTTCTGATAGGGGTGGGGGTCTAAGGTATCCTCCAACAAACCCACAATATAATAGGAAGCAGTTTTCCCAACAAGGTGGATAGACCTCTCCTAGTGCTGCCTCTGTTACTCTGTGGTTTGATACAGTACTGGCATTACAAAAGTGTTTCTTTCTCATCCAGACTGAGAAAGGATTGTGATCTGATTGCAACCAAACATGTAAATAAGCAGACTGTCATCTGCAGAATAAGGTCCACAGGGGGTGAATTTGGTGATGCTACCCTGCATAGCATCCTAAATACCTTGGCAGTTGTTTTTATGCAAGTCTTGTCTGCCTGTATAGGCAGCCAAGACTTGCCTTAAAACAACTTCGAAGCCATGGGATATGAATTTTTATAGAGTTGCAAAAATGTATAAAACTCTCCTGGCCTTTTTAAGAGTTAAACAGTAGAAAAACAGACTGATTGGAGAAAATTCTCTTGCACTACCAGAGTGCTAAGGGTTAAACATAATGGAATGTTTGTTACTTGTTGAAAATGAAATGCAAGAACATTGTATCCGAGTTGCAAATTTGGTTGGTATTTCTTGATGCATTCTTGATTTTGCTGTATTTTATTTACGATATCTTGACATACTCTGTAAGTTTGTTGCTATTGGATTGTGATCTGATAGCAAAAGTGACTTGTTTTGCGATCACTTAAGTGGCATTTTCCTTGATTTGATCACAATTTAGTCCAGACAAGTTTACATCAGTACCGGGATCACAATTTCATAAATAAAACATTGCAAAAGAAAGATTGGATCTAAAATTCAGTATTACAGTGGAGCCCACTTAATTGGATATCTCTTAATTGTATATCCCTGTTAATTGAATATAATTTTCAAACACAAAACCATTTACCATACCTTCAGTACAAATTTGATCTGTTAATTGAAGAGTAAACTCCTGTTAATTGTATATAAATTTTTGTAATATGTCGAAAAAATTACTGTGACAAGCACTAAATTCCCCTTATTTATCAACCTTTTTGGACTCACTACATCCAATACAGACATTTATTCTATTATATCTTGTTTGACAGAGCTCTTTGAGCTCTGTCAAACAAGATATAATAGAATAAATGCTCAGTTTACCTCCAGAACACAGGAAACTGACGAAATCCTGTTAATTGTATACTCCTGTTAATTGAATAATTTTCCCTGGCAAAATGGATATTCAATTAAGAGGATTCTACTGTATTACATTTCTTTTTTGACAGATGATATTGCCTGAGTTGTGGGGAGAAAAGTGGACAGATAATTTTGAGGATTTAAATGGATCGAAGTTTGCTGTCCATTTTTCTAATCGTAGTATTCTATTTATGAAATAGGTTATTTCACAATACCACACATTTAACAGACATTTAATTCCTAACTAGTTTGGTGTCAGAACCAATTCCACTAGGGTAAAATATGTATCTTTCTGCAAACTTCTGTTTGTTGTAAAAAAACTAAGGTCACTCTTTGCTGTTAGCTTATGGCTTTGATTTATCAGTTACCAAAATATTCAACTCTGAACATTTTAATGTTGAAAAATCATAATCTGAAGCTGAAAATTTCTCCCATAATGCAACTAGGAATTTAATCAATTCATTCTTGTTTACCACGTTGACATTGACTTCTGATATCATTCCCGTATTTGACAGGTTGTGAGTGATATCTTCGATAAGGAGCTATTTGGTTGTGATTAATACTGATTATGTGATAAAACTATCTATGTGACTATCCATGTGAGTCACAAACTTTTGATCCACCCTCATAGCTTTTGATACCT
The DNA here is from genome assembly GCA_031216915.1 of Pictodentalium vernedei. NCBI lineage: Eukaryota > Metazoa > Mollusca > Scaphopoda > Dentaliida > Dentaliidae > Pictodentalium > Pictodentalium vernedei. The sequence goes on along the minus strand of CM062289.1, from coordinate 229,498,563 downwards.
CTTTGGAACAAGCTTGTTGAGCTCATTTCATTGGTGGATCATACAGTACATCTGCCGTGGACTGATCACTTTCCATGGGTGGGCAATATTTGCATGGCGACATTAATATTAGATTCCAAACACTAGTTATAAGAATAATCATCAAAAATTTAATTAATGAAGCACCTGGTACAACCCGGTGCTTCATTAATTAAAATTTTTCTGATGATGATTTTTGTTACCTGGTAAATGCATGCATGGACATCACTGCCCATGCTTGGATTACAACCAGTCTATGGTCACTGTACTGTAAACTGTTTTGGAGGTAAAAATGAAAATTTAGAGTTTCTGAAACATACTGTTTCAAGTGTAATCCACTAATTATGTCAGGTAAAGGATTAATTTTTTATAAAATAAAATTAACAAAGGTATGAATTTTCTCTTAGTGGTGATAGGATCCTTCCATGTTTAGGTTTCTTTTGAGGAAGGACCATATATGAATTTATGAGAAGGTAACTAGTAGTTGCATTATTCACGGTAGATCTTTATCAATGTGAACAATTGGATGAAAAGTTTTAAAATCTGGGTTCGTAATCTGCATAAGTTGATTCTGACACTGAAAAAATACAATCACATGTTTTAAATATTTTATAAAGGAGTGTCCCTCATTCTTATGTTTTGACCCACAGTCCTTTTCCTTTTTGTTTGTGGTGATCATTCACAAAGTTTGTTTTATTTTATACTACATATGTTCTTGAAAGATCAACATTTTCACTGTCGAAGATGTATAGCTAAAAGGCAGGCATGATTTTACTTCACTTCACATTCTTTTTTCAGTATGAGAATGAAAACTTGAGTGGTCATTGCTGATGATATTATTTGTAATTTTTTGTAAAAGATTGTCTTTGCACCCAGTCCTCAAAATTAGCTACAGCAATAATCCAATTGGCAGTGCTGTAATATGTTTCATTGCAAACCAGTATTGCTATGATTGAGTGGATTAGATCCTTCTACAAAATATCTAAATGTCATTTTGTAGATATAGCAATGGTCACTCCCAGTGTCAATCACCAAGCATGTGCATTCTCCCTCATGCTGGGTAGATGCCTTTCAACTCTTTACCTAAGATAATAGCAATACCTAGCAACACTGTTCACAAAAATCACCATTCAATGGTTTGGGGGTTTTTTGTGGGCCCCAAAACATATGTTATAACCTCTCATTGGGACACACTCATTCCAGTGTGGTGTTATAAGCTATGTTTTGTGCATCACTACAAAAATATCAGACAATCAGAAGAAAATCTAGTATAATCTAAAAAAATCTAGTATACAGACAATCAAAAATGGCAGCTGAATATTTTCATTTGTCAGTAGATCCACCAAGCTGATTACTGATCCATCTTTATGAGTGGTAAGGCCCAGATGATCTGAGGGAACAAAGTTTATTCCTTTTAAGAACACTCCCCCACCCCAACCTGCAAACCACTACCTCAGACTCTGTCTTTTTGTAAGAAATCTATTAATTTAAGTAAGGGGCACCGTGGCGTTGCGGTGACAGGTTCTCGTCAGATCACTGAAGTTAAGCAATGTCGAGCCCGGTTAGTCCTCGGATGGGTGACCGTCTGAGCGATTGATTCGGACTCCCGCCGCATTGTGTCCTTGGGCTAGGCACTTAACCCTGATTGTCCACATGGGGGCACGATGACGCTGTGTACTAAGGTGTACTGCACGTCGATGGTGTGCATGTCTTCAACCAATCTAACCCTGCCTGTGCTGCAGTGCGGAGTTACGATGTTGGGGAGCTGGCAGCTGCTAGTCGTTGCTCGGTGGTTCTCTCCGGGTACTCTGGCTTCCTCCACTCGTAAAACTGTCACGGTCATGATTAGCCATTGTGCATAAGTATGTGACCTTAAACATGAATAAATAAATAAATAAATAAATTAATTTAAGTAATTTTTGATAAGAATATAAATTTAAGCATTATAATGAGAAGCTGTTGACCATGGTGTCTGTCTGGTGTTTAAATATTCCTTTCCCATCAAGATGGTTTATACTGTTCCAGGGTATGTATATGAACAGGATCACTTTGCTGTGTGATTAGCTAGCTTATATGCGATTTGCTAGTCATTGTAGATTAGATATCAAATGAAAAGGGTATTATATGTTCAGAATTATGCATGAGCAAAGTACTTAGACAGCAGTATATTTGCAAAGCTTCTGGTTAATTTGATCTTGTTTAAAAAATGTACAAATCACTATAGGTAATTGAATAGGTTAGACATTGCCCAATAACTAAATTATTCCTTTCTCTACCTGCAGTTTCTGTATTCTCTCGGTTATTGTAGACTTCATCTATGACTTACTTTTTTACACATTGCAAACTGAAAAATCCCAGAATAAGGAAAGAGTAGTTAAACAATTTAACAAATTTAGTCATGGCTGCCTCATGGTAAGAAAATAATCAACATATTAAGAGTTAAATAGAATATTTACAGAGTGATTTGATAATTTAGTACTCTTAATGTCGGAAATCCACCGCAAACATTTACTTACATTTCTACTGAAAAACTGTCAGAGGTTGTTTGCAAACTTCAGGTCAAAGCCTACTGGCTATTACAAACCAACTCCGGCCTGGAAATAACCTGCAAACGACTGTTTAGGTTACGTGTAGGTTAGGTCAGTTGTGAAATATGCGTCTTTTGGAACAATCTCGACTCAGTATTTCATTCACATATGAATAGAATGGCATGCTGTTTTCATCTTAAAATAATATCCGCCAAAATAAATAGCAACAACAAACTTGCGACCTCGCTCTGGGGAGATCACACGTTAGTTGTTTATATTTATATGGGCAGAAATCCCATTAAGACATACAAGCATGACTGGTATAGGAAAAATATAGAAGGCGAGAAGCATCACAGCCCTTTTTTCCTGTGGGTTACCACCATGCTATGTAGCATAACCTACCAATGGGTTACAATACAAGCCCTTTATTACCAGACCTAACCTAAGATGTAGGGATGGCAAATAATCACGTTTCTGCTGAACAACTTATTTATAGTTGATACAAGTTTGTGACAAAGTGGCCTTGCTTCTTTTAAATTGTGCTTAGCTTATTGCCATAAATAGTTATTTTCCAGTTTTATTATTTTGTTTAGATTGGTATTCAAAGTTCTGCTTGCTTCATAGACAGAAAGTTGATAAATATCATGCCCTGTGTGAAAAGCAGAGGGTGGGGTTGAGTTAAGAGTGAGAGCATGACAAGGGTTATTATGCCGACTAGTCTCTTTTACTGAATGCATCATTTAGAAAACTTCAGTGATGCAAGCACCTATGTTAACCATTTAAACAAAAATCGAAAATCATTGTCAGTTAATCATTAATAAAAAAAATAATTGAAAAGAAAGTATTTTTGTAATTTGCTTTCACCAGTAGTAGCCTGTGGCTAGAGATTATCCTTACTGATGTAAAAATAGTACATAATCATAAATTATCACTAGCTAATACAAAAGCTTGACATCACATGTAAAATTCCCCCTTCCTATGTTACTGGTAATAAAAAAATTATCCCTAGGTATCTAATTTCTGCTTGATATCTCTGAAAATGTAGCAGTGCATAAGTAACAAACAAACAGATAAAGATATACACATTCACCCTTATAGTATAGATGGAGGGGGTCTGTAAATATGAGAAAGGGTTTAAATAGTATTATCAGTCAGATAAAGTTACCACCTTCACTTAATTTCTCCTTACTGCCCCTGTAGATAGACATGTCAGTGAAAGTGTTAACAATTTAAACATTGATGTTCCAGCTTTTTAATTGCAGCTATGTTGATTACTTCAGGCTTTATTAAAAAGTTTGATTTGGAATGATGCTTAGCTCATTATTAACCCTTTACTTAACATGAAAGCAAGGCAGCACTTGCAAACAAAATTCTTGAATAACTATTTTTTTTTAATTTTGGCGTCAAAACATAGCTTATGACCCCTTCGTTGGAACAAGTTCAGCAAGCTTGTTCTAATGAGGAGTTATAAGCTATGTTTTTGAGATAAAAAATGAATGCTGATTTTTGTTTCGCCTGCCCCACAAAGAGGGGAGCGACATATAGGGATTACTTATGTCGTCTTACGTCGCCCACGTCGTCGTCCGCATCGTCCGCATCATCCACGTCACACTTTCTCTTATCCGCCACTCCTCTTTAACCTATGAATGGATTTTGATGAAACTTTCAGTGATTCTTTATCACATAATGGCATTGTGCACTTCCTATTTTATTTTTTGATCCGCTGTATTTTTTCCAAAGTTATGCCCCTTTTCCTCTTAGAATTCTGTCTGAAATATTAAAATATAGTGCAGGCGACACACGTCTTCCATGGAAGACTCACATCTAAGTTGTGAATAGTGCTGGCCGATTTTGAATGTTACATTGGGTAAGGGGTTAACATAATATCAATGTACACTAAATAATATACAGCCTTCTTGGCATTTTTTCTCAATCATTAATATTAATTTATTTAGAATTATAACTTATGAGACCCTCATCAGAATTAACTTGATAATTTGGGTTGTTTTTCCATAAGATTTCAAACTAAATATTTCCTGAAATGCAGCTAGGAATTTACCCAATTCATTCTTGTTTGACCGGGCTCATTGTGCTCTGTCAAACAAGATTGAATTGCTTAAATTGTGGGATGCATTATGGGAATTTGGGAAATAATTTGTACTTAAAAGTTTGGCATTTTGACATTAGTGTGCAGAGTTTTAATAATGTAAGCTGGTGTTGACAGCTTTCTGTTCTCCCAGGTAAATAATGTTAAATATCTCTAGGGTCCAGAACAGTTTAATTATGGTTTGTGAATTTGTTCATTTGCTCCATCTCTAATTTACAAGATCAATATTATTTTCAAGAAGAATTGCATGACATTATGCACTTTCCAATATAGGGTGCTCTCTACTAAGAGTAGTTAATAGCATGGCTATCTAACAAAGTTTTATATAAGCAATCTGACAAACAGGAATGGTTTCTTTAACATAACTCTGTGTACTTAATAGCTGACATCATTTTCTAAAATGCTAACTTTTTCAGAGAGGAGGTTGCTCCAGAGCCTGAACCTGTGCCAGAAGCAGAATCACATTCTGAGTAAGTCAGATGTTTTGGGAGTGGTTTTTGGTAGAAATATTAGTAGCATACAATAAGTGTAATAATGTTTATGATGTGTGAAAATATGAACAATTTAGTACATGTAGGAGTTTGTGTGCTAAGAGGAACAACTCTCGTTAACCTCAAGTTTTTTCTGTAGATATCATTAGAAAGAGTGTCTTGATTTTACAGTGTAACTAATTGTATCTGAAGTTTTTATTATGTACACTATCTGGAGAGTGGATTACCACCAAATCACCTCAGTTTTCACCTAGACAAAAATTCATTCACTGTGAAAAAACATGAGATTGGTGAGCAAAGTATCAGCCAATGGACTTATCTAACACATTGCTTATCCATCGTATTTGTTATCACTTGAAGTGACAGTTATTGTCTGGGTGGAAACTCCACAGTTTGAGTGAGTGTTTTAGAGGTAATCCACTCACCACATACTATACTGCTTGAATGTACAGAGTCAATATTCATCCAAGTATTTTTTTCTGGTCCCGTTGAATCCCAACGAACCAGCGACTCAATTTAAAATGAATAAAACTTGATCAGGTTATTGGTTGGTTCATAGGGAAAAAACTGTTTAGTGAAATGCATTTACCCCTCAACACTGATGTTGAATTATTAAAATTTAAATCTGCAAATTTTTCCCGTAAGACTTGACTGGTAGAGTACTGGAAGCCTATATTTCGACTTTATTCTTTAGAGCAGATACTCCAAGCTTAAAGGCTTCATAATCTGTGGAAGTGCTTCATATTATCTTTGAGGGAGGCATCTACTTTCACCTATAGTACACTTTTGTCTACAAAATAGTTTGACGATTTTTATTATACGCATTTCAAGTATTTATTATACGCTCAACTGTGAATTATAGGAAAAACCTCGTGAACTTGACCAAAGACTTCAAAGAGTAAGGATCAGTTAGCTGCCGGTCAGAAAACTTCTATTCAGTCTCTTGATTCAGCAGCACATTTAGTGAAACTGAGCTAATGAAATTATATTTACCATATATATTATTATACATCTATTATATAAATCATTTTATTATACACTCAACTGTGAATTATAGAGAAAACTTTGTGAATGTAAATCTCTACATCTTCTCATGGGAAGATGTAGAGATTTATGTTCACAGCGTTTTCTCTATAATTCACAGTTGAACTTATAATAAATACCTGAAATGTGTATAATAAAAATAGTTGATACCCACAAAAAAAAACACTAGATACATATTTACAAAAAGTCATATTTAACTTTCCTGTTCTTAATAGAACCGGTACACATATTCAAATTGTTGAGGGTAAATCCATTTTCGATGGGTAAACCAGGAAATAATTGTTAATCTCCAAGCTAAATAGTGCACTTTCAACTACACTGCACTCTTACAGAAACTATTTTGTAGGCAAAAGTGCACTGCAGACGAAAGTAGACGTAACCTCTTTAAGGGGAAATTAAATAGTCTCTGTGGATTTGCCTAGTTACAATTCATGGGAGAGTGCCTGTGGCAACTCTCCCATAAATTATAACTTGGGAAAAATATGTGAACAAATTTTGATAACAAAAAATCATTTAGCACTCTACAGTTAAACAAGATTGAAATTGTTAAATTTTTAGTTGCATTATAGGAAAAAAATTGCAATTTGTAATTTTGATATCAGTGTGCAGGAGGATTAATTTTCCAAAATCAACAGTTGGCTTAATGGGAAGTCATTCACCATGTTAAATCCACTGAATCCTGCATTGCTTCATGAAACTGCAATATTTTTTCACTGAACAATAAGAATGTTTCATGCTATTCTCTCAAGGTATTGCAGCTTCCTGCATCTGTAAAACTATCCAACACGATTTGGCCCTGACAAGTGTACAATCACAGGATGCAGGCAGTCAAAATGTAGCAAAAATTTCCAGGTCTTTAAGAATTAATTACTTGAATGTCATTGCCATCTCAGTGGGTTTGTTAGGTAGACTAATCAACATGTTTCACATGCAGCCTCAATGCTACACCTTAAAACATTAATTGGTCTATCTCAGTAATGAATATGGACTCTTCCAATTCATGCCATTAACCTTCTGCACACTGATGTCAAAATACTGAAATTTCTAACAACAATTTTTTCCCCATACAGCAAGGAATTTAACCCATTCAATTTTGTTTGACAGAGTTCACTGAGCTCTGTCAAACGAGATTGAATTGGGTAAATTCCAAGTTGCAGTACGGGAAAATTTGTAGTTTGAAATTTTGATATTTCAGCATCCGTGTGCAGAGGGTTAAAGCTGACATACATGTAGAAACTATTATCAAGATTGAAAGTAAGTTTGCTGTACTGATGAAATGTTTTGAAGAAGATTAACCCTTTTCAGTCCAGAATGATTATGTATCTCACGACCACCCTCCACCCCCCTCCCCCACCATTGATCTGTAACTAATGTAAGTACACCCAACATATCACATATGGTGTAAATTGACTTTCTATCAAGCCTCCCCCAGATTCAGGTGTCTGTTATATGCCAGCACATATGAACCTGGATTCCTCATGTGTAGATTCCTGGCAATGCACCTGCTTCAAAATGACCATCAAATACCCAATTGGAATACAAACTTGTGTCTATTGCTTCATGGAGGTCCATGAATGTGTGCTTTGTAGCAATAACAACTCGCATATTGTCATAATAAATGTTTCAATATGAGCAATAACAAGCACCAAATTGTTCTTTCGGTGTAAACTTCTTGGTGTATTGAATTGAGTAAGCTCCCTTAGACCACTCAGCATGAAAGATAATATATGTCTGGTCCAAACTTATAGCCAGGATATCAAAGTTAGGGGGGGCAAGAGTAATATCTAGGGAGGTATACAGAATATGATTTGCTGCATCATCCGAGCCTCGCAGCAGTAAGATAGGGGCGAGCACAAGAGTGAGTGTCCCCTTTTCGTTAGAGGGCTCCAGGGGCGCTGCCCTTGGAAATATTTTGAAATTCGAGACCAAAACACAATTTCCATGACTGTGAGTCCATTTGTGATCATAATTTATAAGTTGTGAAAGGCATCAATAATTAGGCCACCATGTGGCCTAACAAGTTGTGAAAGGCATCAATAATTAGGCCACAATATGGCCTAATTATTGATGCCTTTTACAACTTATAAATTTTTGGCATAAACAGGCTCAGAATCAAGGAAATTGCTAGATATTAAAATTTCTTGCCTAATGTTCCCTATATGGGTTAACATGGGGGGGGGGGGGGGGGGGCATGACTGAAATGTGAGGGGGGCATGTGCCCCCTTCAGCTACGCCACTGGTTTGGTCCATCTGGAAAGAGTTAAACCCAACAGATACTTTTGGGAGGAAAACTTGTATGAAGTTTGTGAGTGATACATTTTTGATAAGTAATTACTTTCTTTTTATGCTGTTTTCTTTCTTCATTTTGAGCTGTGAACTCGAGTCCTGCATTTGGTTACACTGAAAGGCTGGCAGAAGTTCTTCAGAGTACACTGTCATGCTTGATATAGGTTACAAAGAAAAACCCCTCCTCCATTCCCCAATCATCTGGACTTTCACTGCCTTACATTTGTTTTTACCACATGCAGGTGGTTTGTTGAAAATACACAGTGAATCTCCAACTTATCCTCACTTTATTGTGAAGTTTTTTATGAAACTCATCCAGTATATCAGCCCAGGAATCCTGCTAAAAAATTAGTCTTTAGACTGCTGCAACATTAATATATTTGGTAAAATAATTGATTGAAACAATGATTCAAATACCGGGGATGAGAAATTCAAGGAGATTTGCTTATTCCTGCTAATTCATGGCCAAAATGCTGAAATTTTATTTCTATCAAATTGCAGGAACGGTCTTAAAAGACCATTTTCATACTAATTTATTGAAATATTTTTTCTGGCAACCAACAGGCTCACTCTGTATTCTTTTATTATTTGAAAAAAAACATAAATTTCACATATTTGTCCTAAAAATATGAGAATTTTCAATTATTTCACTGAATTTAGTGACCAGCTATACTCATCCCTGAAATAATCAAAAGCCCTGTTTTTTAGCTCACCTTGACAAAGTCAAGCTGAGCTAATCTCATCGCTTTCCATCCGTCATCCGTCATCTGGTGTCTGTCATCCATCAACACCATGTTTTTGTCTTCTCCTCCAAAACCACTGGGCCAATTGAAATGAAAGTTTGTGTGAGTGATGGTCCTGAAGGGGCATTGCATTTTTGTTCAACTCAACATGCCCAGCTCCATAGGGAGGGGATGGGGGAAAATGCTCCAAAATATTGTAAAAATCTTCTCATGAACCAGTTGGTGACTTGATATTTGCTATGGAGCTTCCTATTGAGGTGTAGAATCAAGTTTGTTCAAACAAAGTTCATGAAGCAATACTTGGCTTTGTAATGGGAGGGATAAGATTTTTGGCCCCACCCCAAATTTCTATTTTCTGAACTGATGGTCCGATTTGAACCAAATTTGGTATGTGGTATTATTGGGTCATAAGTACTTGACTCTTACAAAAAACAAAAATTCCCCCCAGGAGCTAAAAATAAAAATATTTTCAAATGCCCATATTTCCCAAACCATATGGAACAGAGAACTGTTATATGGTATGAAGCATTCTTAGCACCAGTGGAATTGAATGGTAAAAAAAATTGCCATCTGTTATGTTAGGGTGTTCTGTAGAGGGCATCAAATCGAGTCAGCATATTTGCAAAAAAAATTTAAAAATCTTTTCTCTTCAACCAATGGTCAGAATCTTTTGATATTCGGTATACAGCATTCATAGGGGAGTCAGATACAAGTTTGTTAAAATAAAGCCCATTGGTTCATATTTGGGCTCAATACAGGAGCCCAAATTTTTAACTTAGGGCAATATGGGGAATTTTCTTTAAAAATCTTCTTCAGAACCACCAGTCAGAATCTTTGAATGCTTGATATACATCATTGTTTTGAGGGTCAGATTCAAGATTGTTCAAATCAAGTCCCTAGGTTAATATTTGGGCTTCCTATGGAATCCCAAATTTTAACTTAGTCCAATATGAGGGAATTTCTTCAAAAATCTTCTTCAGATTCACCTGTCAGAATCCTTTCATATTTGGTTTATATCATGCTCTGTTCAAGGTGAGTGCTTCAGGCCCCATGGGGCATCTTGTTTATACATACTTTTCAAAGGGTAAACAGGCAATCAGCAATCAGGGTGTAAGTTTAACACAAGAATTTGTACATAGTGCCTAAAATGTAAACAGGTGATCAGCAAACAGGGTCTAACTGGTTGAGTGCTAGAAACCACTATCAGGGCTCTACTGAAAAGTGTTGAAAGTCCCTATAGTGGCACTTCTATAGTGGCTTTATACTGTTTGCACCACTTTGTTGTTGGCTCAGCAGTGTTAAAGTATTCATACAGAATTGTTTTGTTACAATTTATTGGAGATTGCTAAATGACACTCTCCAATAAATTGCAACAAAACAATTATTTATGGGCAACATCTTGCTAAACTAAGGCTCCTGTTGCTAGAAGTGTGATATTTAAAAAAAAAACACATTACAAATGACCAACGAAAAAAGTAATTTACCACTCTACTAGTTAACTTTCATGGAAGAATTTTACGTTATACAGCTGTGTTACTTTGGAAGGTATGAGTTTGATAGTCAAAAAAGAATCAGGCAATGTTATGAAAGTTTTACAGTTACAATATATAATGTTTGAAAATGCATTCTGCCTTCCTGGTAGTTAGCTAGAGTGTCTGATTTGCTGTGTATTTTTTGTTTATTTTAAGTAAATACTACATGTCCAGTATCAAACTCTCAGCCCACCAGTCCAAGTTTAGAATTTGATGCTGTTATGGGTTATTTGTATATCCACTTTTTATGGAGTTAGCATGCAGATGACCGTTGATACAGTGTGATGTCTCTTCACTCAAAGATATACAGGCATTCTATCATTTCCCAGCTGTAGTTATTCTGATCAATAAATACTTAATTTGCCTTGAAAACATATAGATATTAACAGTTAGTGGAACTGTGCAACATAATCATAAAACTTCAGCTGTGATGAGTCATTAATAATGATAACGTCATCAATGATTTGGCCAAATCATGTCTCGATTGAGGAACATTTCTTGCTTGATTCAAAGACAATGAATGTTCATGGTATTTTTTAGATTAAATCATCTGGAATATTTCAGTTGGTCAGAAAAGCCAACCTTGAGTTTTCCAACCAATTAAAATATTACAGACAATTCAATTGTTTATCAAGTTGCTTTTGTTTCCAGTGCTCTAAGATTTTCCACCCAGCCATAACTCTCAAATTGTATAAACTAGTGTAAACTGTAATTATTCAAGTATTGAATTCATCCTTGAATCTGCCTCCTGATTTGATGTGATTCATTACCAAATTGCAGACATGTGATCAAATTGAATCATTGCAGTGAACAATGATTATGTCAAGTTTCTATCTGTTTGATATATGGGAAAGTCGAGAAAATGAGTGTAAACATTTGACATAACATATACGCTAACTCATACTTATTTACAATTAATAGGACAATAATAGTCCCCCAACCCCACTCAGGTTTTTGAGTGAATGGTTCCCCGAGGGAACCCCGGGAAGTAAGCAGCACTTGTTTACTGTGGTAAACTAGTTCCGCTTTACTAGTAAAATAGGACCCAGTCACCAATGCTTGGGGTGAAAGTCCTCTAAAATGGGCAACATGTTGATCAACAATTGACTAAACTTGACTTCATCTCCATGTTGTGTCACGATTAGCCGTGGTGCATAAATATGTGACGTTAACCACCAACAAACAAACAAACAGAGTGAATGGTACCCTCTTCATTCTGCATGATGCATGCCACTTTATCCAGGCCCCACATAATGCAAGAAAGTCAGAATCTGGAGAGGATGAAACAAAATTAGGTACACAATGATGGCAGCTCCCTCCTATTTCCTATTGCGAGGAAGGAAAGCGACTGTGTAGTTGATTGCAATGTCTAATGCAAGCATGTTGCAAGCTTAACTTGTTCTCCATGACTCAGAATGATGCCTTTTAATGGAATAATGCATATTTTCCCAATAATACCTGGAGCAAGAGAGAGAGAGAATGATGTATTGTTTGAAAAAACTGTCATAATTGGGTTTATTTCTAAATGCTGTACATGTAATTGTTTCCACTGCGTAACATGGTATAAACAGGGAGTCATTAGTGTTATTATTCAGCCGAGTCAATTAAAAACTAGAATCAATTCATGAATCGGTTGCCCAATTTGATTCGATAATTGACTTGAAGTAAAATTTTCACTTCCCATGGCCCTAAGTAGGAGACTGAAGCAATGTTTCAACCATAGATTATTGTTTGGCATTGAACTTCAAACCTAGAGGTCCATGGTTCGATCCCCGCCAGTGGTAACTGCATGTGTCCTTGGGTAAGGCACTTAATCCCAGTTGCCCATGTAAGGGCATAGTGGTGCTTTGTACTCAGGCATAGTGCACCTGTATTCAACCAATGCTAACCCTGCTTGTGTGGAGTTTATAATGTTGGGGAGTCTGACAGTTGCTTGCTGATGCCCAGTGGGTCTCTCTGGGTACTCCAGCTTCCTCCACCCATAAAACTGTCTGACACGACAGAAGTCAAAAGTCAAAAGTGTCATTAAACTCCAATAAATAAATTGGGAATATTCTCAAAATCTTCTCCTCCAGAACCACCAGTCAGAATCTTTTGATATTTGGTCTACAACATCCTTAGGGGGACATTTTCAAGTTTGTTCAAATAAAGTCCCTGGGTTAATATTTGGGCTCCATATGAGAGCACGAATTTTAACCTGGTGTGAAAGATGAATATTCTTTAAAACCTTCTTGAGAATCACCATTCAGAATGTTTTGATATTCGGTATACAACATCCAAATGTACAACACGTTCAAATTCAAGTTTGTTCCGCTAGATATTGATATATTATGTGCTTAATCATTTGTGTTATAAATAACTTTTACAGTAAGTATCAATTGTAATATTATTAACAATATGGTGATTCTGAGTTTAAAACAAACTTTTAGGTTAAGAACACATTGAAATGTGACTGTGTACAATCAAAATCGAGTTACGTATCTTTGTTGCTTTGCAAACCAAAACTGAGCTGCCAGTTCAAAAGTTCAACATTCAAAATGTGCTGATATAAATAAAGTCAATGCCTGTGCCAAAGATGTTTGCATAATTGAGTTATTTGAAAGGAAATGAGTGACATATGAAGTGATTGACTATACCACCATTGCTGGCAGGGTCCGGAGAAGTTTCAAAATTCATTTTGATTTGAAAATGTCTTGATGATTTGATTCGAATTGATTTGAGTTGCGCTGATTCAAAAAATTCAAATCGTGAAGAAGTCATCAAAATCATATGAAGTGCCTTTTCTTGAACTCTTCTGCTGTCATCAGGTTTCTTGTACAAGAGACCCGATCATAGAAGAAGAGTCCAAAAAGGTTCCGTGTCCGAAGCTACTTCGGTCCCATCCTGGGCTATTCCACTATTTTGAATGATTTGCCAAAAAACAGATGAGTTGCAGTTAAATACAATACTTGAGTGGAGACTAGCAATGTTTACAGTTGTAAGAAGGTGTAGTATCTTCAAATCCAAGAATGGCAAAATTCGATTCAGGATTCAATTTGAAATTCTCTGCCTCATTCGATTTGTAATTCAATTCAATTCAAAATTTAAGATTTGCAGGCCCCTAATCGCTGGCTCCTTACTTAACCCCCATGTGTTTATTGTTTTGGAAACAAATGTGACGTGTGCCCACCTCCACATGACCAAACATTGAGTGACTTTGTTCTGAATAATTCAACTTTCCTTTGGGGGACTTTCAATGTGAAGATTTATTATATTTTCAACTAATAGCTTGTTTAAAGTACTGTGATCACAAAAACTGCTTCGTTCTTGATCAGATCATTATCTTGTCACAACACATTTAGACCAGTGGATCAAAATTCCAGACATAAAATGGCATGAAATGACTGAATTGATTAAAAAAAAAAAACAGAATAGCATCTGAGATTCAATGTTTTCACATTTCTTATTTGAGAGATGAGATTATATAGTGTTGTGTGCAGGAAAGCAGATAAAATGCTAACTAGATCATGTGGGTTGAGATCCAGTTCAGAGTTGGAATTTACTGTCTGCTGTTGTAATGACAGTAGTGCATATGTTCAAACAAATGTGAGAAGATTGTCACTCCACAAAATGTACCACCAGGTTACCAGGGGCTGTGGAACTGGGTGGGGGGAGGATGGGGTTGCTTCAGCCCCTCACCTTTTGGCCAACAATATTAAAAATATTTGAAAATAGTAAAGGAATGAGTTTTGCCAATACTCATATTATTATTCTAGCTGATGTGGTTATGCACTTAATTGCTTGTTGTTCTCCCTGTCATCCTTAATACCAATAAACTTACTTTTGGAGTCAGCTATTATCTGAGTCAGCATTGGAAGCTAGCCTGTCAGACTGCACAATGTAGTACAATGATTGTATGATCTGGGCAATTTGGGGGAATTAGTAAAGTTGGAGTCGGTAGTCAACTAATACCCTAATATCACTCAGATTGCTTCTCAGGTCACCAAGTTTACAGGATTTTTGGGGCAGAGGGTCCTGGACCTTTTGCTAACATTTCAACCCCCCCCCTCACACACACACACACATGAAGTTGCTGCTCAGCCCCTTGGTGACCTTATTGTGTAACTTATTCATTGTGTTAAATAACTAAAAAAGCATTCAAATACCTGAGCTTTGACTAACTCATTTCTTTTCAGATGCTGTACATGTCCTGCTCACTTTTATGAAATTATTTTATTCAAAAAGTTGGGCCTTTTTAGCTTTTATGGAAGTGGAAATTTAAAAAAAAAATAAATGTCAGTTATCTGAAAATATATTGTCTGTAGAGACTGAATTCTCAGTAAATAGGAAGTGCTTGTTTTTAAATTTCGGCATTAATAGTGGGATACTTAGCAAAATATTTCTGAATATGCCTCTGTATTCCATTTCTGTATCTATTTGGAAATATCCCTTCATTTCGTTTGACTTAAAAGGAAGAACAATATGTGGGTAAAAAAAACCCTTTTGTTGATCAGTTGATATATTCTATTATAAGTTAATGTGCCCGTATTTTCATACATCATCCAGCTGAAATTGTTCCAATTTAACTTTTTACCTAAAATGGCACCCACCCCGATGATTGCATCACATCAATCATTGCAGTACCTCCCCTGAATCAATGACATTTGATAATGTGAAAGCTGTTACACTGTGACTGTAGTTTTGTTTTTGTCAATAATAACTAAAATATGTTGTAGATATTTAATTTGTATTGCCTCAAAAAATGTGCACATCCTCAACATATTTATTTTTTACAGACATCAAAGTATATTCTTTAAAAAGTGATCTGCAATTGTGAGGCGTTGGAAAATTGAAAATCTTAGAGAAAGGGTTTCGTGTTGAGCATTGTTTATTTACAGAAACAACTGCCCCTTAACCCTTAAAGGCTTATTTCTGACTTCTATGCCCTTAGAACAGGTGCCCTTAACATGCCATCATGAGGAGGTTCTGTTAACAACAGATAAATTAGGTAGGCAGTGGTTTCTAATCAAGTCTTGGCTGCCTGCTAAGGCAGCCAAGACTTGACTTGAAATCACTGCTAAGCCACTGGATTTGAGGCTGTGGGCTTTGGGAATTCAGGACACTTGTCCAGGCTCTTAAGGATAAAGATATAAGTCAGTTAGATACTTTTCGCTTTGTGACCAATGAGCTTTCCTGCAATCCAGCTGTATAAAGCTCAGTGATATTGTAATATGAACATGCTTACAAGTCCACACAAACATTCATGGTTGGATGGTATTTATGAACTGAATCCTCCTTTACCTCCCTCTATGGGAACCCAAGGGGAAGTTCTTGTTCAATGTGTAAGCAAGTTCAGCTTTACTAATAAAATAAGACTTGTGACCAAAGCCTGGGATGGAAGTCCTCAAAAGTGGACAGCATAGGCATAAACAACTGGTCAAACTCAACTTTACGCATGTACCGGTATGCTGAAAGTTGCCTTAAACACCAATAATTAAAAATCAGCTGACCAGCTTTTTAAAATTTAAGGCATATTGTTCCGTGAATATGTGGAATTTTATTAGAAAAGGCTTGTCTAGATCTTTCCAGTGATGGTCTTGTTTTGTTATTTTTATACCCCTGCAAGGTGTTGTGGGCGGGGGGGGGGGGGGGGGGGGGGGGGGGGAGGTGGGGTTATACTGGAATCATCTTGTCCATCCATCCATCTGTCCATCCATTCATAGACATAATTTTGTCCAGAGATTTTCTCAGAAGTGTATGGACCAATCTGCTTGAAACTTGGTATGATTTTCACCACCATAGGAACCTGTGATTATAGTTCCAGTTGGATTATTTTTTCTAAAATTATGCTCCTTTTTGACTTGAAATAGCAGCCGCATAGGCCTGAATTTTGTCCGGCGATTTTCTCAGATGTTTAAGGGTTGATTCCTTTTAAACTTGGAATGGATGTTCACTACGATGGGAACCTGTGCACATGTGATTATAGTTCCGATCGAACTTTTTTGCCTGAGTAACGCCCCTTTTCATCTTAGAATAATCATGTTGGTGTATGAACAGGCCCATCTGGGACAGTCACACCTGTAGTTGTTTCAGCTGGAGAGAAATATAATTTAAATTTAGTTTGTTGAAAATAACAACAGATTTCTAAATTATACTATTGGACGAGAATCAAGCAACTGCTGTTTCGGATGACTATTTAAATATAAGACAATTTTTGTGGTATATGAAATATGAAATTCATTATGCTGACATCTAATTTTGTTCTTTTTCTTCTCTTTTTTCCATGCACATTTCCAGGACTCCAGCAGCACCAAGACCGTAAGTTTTAATAATTTTCTGAATTTTGATTAATTAATTTGGTACCAATTTCAGCATACTTCACACCCGTTGAGTGTCTTTCACAGAGTTTATACTGGTACTTTTCTGTAAAACAGGACCTGCCCTGATACTGATCCTTGGGTAGCCCTCTGAGAGTGCTTCTAAATGATCAGTGTCAGGAGCATAATCTATAAGTTTGCTACACACTTAGAAGACTTAATGGTACTATACAAACATAAGAGATGATAAAATTGATTTTAGGCCTAAAAAGTTGAAAATCTGTTTCTCAGGCTCTCCCACATGGTCCTTTTTGGCTGCCGCATGCTCCCTTTTTATGACCAATGCAAACTTAAAAAAAATAAAAATTAAATGGTTTATGTCTGATATTTTACCCAAGTTAATAAAATTGATAAATTTGTCCCTTGAGTGCAACAAGGCTTTGCAATGTTTTAGCATAGCAAAGGCTTCTTGCACTCAAGGGACGAAATACACCACCACACATGCTATTCTATAGAGTATGAGGCCTAAAACATAAAACAAACCAAGAATATGAACTTTTGATGGCAAAGAAATAAAAATAATTACAAAAATAAAAAATAAAATAAAAAAGTGCTCATCCACATGCAATTTTACAAAAAATGGCCAGAGAAACAGAAGATCTACTTTGTGAGGCCTTAAGGAAAGATAAGTGGTACAAACCCTTATTATCATTTATTATAAGTCCAAAGAAGTATTGTCTGAAAATGAAAGAGTTGTAAAAATCAGAAAATCAGGCAATGATGTCACATGTGAATAACTCCAATATGTTGAGAAAGCACGAAAAGCCCAAGTAAGTGGCCCTCCGAGTTGAGCCCAGAGGTCAAGTGAGTAAAACTGCTTTTGCTTCTCATGTTTTTCATCAGATTTTTATGACTTATTATTTGGCCTGCAAACTATTCTAAACATGCTTTAGTGGAAATCCATTCTCCACATACTATCTCAATGAGCTCTGTCAAACACGATTGAATTTGTTAACTGGTTGAGTGATAGAAGCCACTATCAGGGCTTTCAGAAAAATGTGGGTACCAGAGCAAAAGTTAACATTTGCCTTGTTCATATTTCATATTCAGTCAAACGCAAATAATATTTTGTTAAAAAATTTGTTCTATTACAAACCATCGGAGAGTGCCTGTGGGCACTCTCCAATAATTTGTAATAAAATATTTTGAATAACAAATTCAGCCCACCAAAAATAATCTAGCCCTCTACCAGTTAAATTCCTAGTTGCATTGTGGGAAAACTTTGCAACTTGAGATTTTATCTTTCTACATCTGTGTGCAGAAGGTTACAGATGGGTGATTTAGAGTGTTAGGCCCAGTTGTACACTGGAGCATATACTTGGCAGAGAATGGCAAGCACTGGATATATTGTATAGGAAGAGAAATCCAGCTACATGTGAGAGGGAACTTAATGGATAATTTGTAACCAATTGGGTATCAACAGAAAAATGGGGGAGGGTTGGATGGGACTCACCCCCCCCCTCCCCCTGCACACTGCACTCACACACACACCTTTCCTGAAAAATGTCAACGTCTGTACCACATGCCTGAAATGCTTGACACTGGGTTATGTACTCTAGTCCTGATATTTCTCTGGTTATTAGTTCTAGTTATGCCTTCATTCTCTGGGGGTGCATAAGCCTAAGAAAAGTACTCAAGAGTTCACCAGTTGATATGAAAAGTTAAAAATTTGTCCTGGGGAGACCCTTCACCTGTGGGGGATACAATTCTCTACCCACCAAAAGGCAAATTTAAGCCCCTCCCACCCCACACACCACACTTCCTGTGTAGTCATGCAGTTGTGATCATGACATGAAACGAATTAATTTTGATTGTGAGCCAAAAAGCCACTGCGGCTCCTGTTCATTAGTTATTTATTCATTTATTATTTTATCATTTTATTTTTATTATTTTATTTCATTTAGAAAAATGTTTTTTCAGATTGCCTTGTGCCATCAAATGTTGGGCTCACAACTCTAAAACAATTATATTACTGCAAACAAATTTTAACCTGCACGCACCCCTTCCCACTTTCATCCCGATTCATGACAACTTTTGTTTTTAAAATGATGTGATATAATTCACTTGACTGAATCTAATGAGATTTAACTTGCGGGTATTGGGAAGATTAAGTGACACAGTTTGCTTTCAGTAAAAATGCCCTGGTATACCATTTCCAGAGTAATAACAGATTTTATTAAACATTTGTTCCATCATAATACAATTAAAGTTTGAAATTCCAATAGTATTTGTGAACTTACACGTATTTATAATAAAAAGTAGGAATGCTAAATAACCTTGGAAACCATGTAGAGTTTTAACAACCAATGTAACATATGCTGCCTTCCAAGTGTGTTACCTGTAATCCATAAGTGTAATATTATATATGTAGATGTTTTAGTTTTTATCATACAATTTATTTTTGTTACCATCATTAAGCCTTTGCTATTTTTCATTGTACAGTTCAGGGGGAAACCTATAGGATTAAAAAAAATGGTTTATCATAAATTACACTATAAACAAAGAATTTTTTTGCAAACAACAGTCAACTTTTATATGTCATAGCAACACTTTACTTTTAGGTTGATTATTCCAACAGTTGATGTCAGAGTGATGTTAAGAATAACCACTGATAAGAATGTATTACAGAGCATTATTGGGCATTGGAATGAATTTTTTAAAACTATTAATATGTATTGAAACTACTCTTTCAACATTATCAATACAATCAGTTCAACAACTAGTTACACAGAAGCCTTGTATAAGATTTACTGGTAACTGATAGTTTTGTGCAGAATATATGTGAAGCATCACAAATGCCATGTCATGTCATTAAAATAGATAAAAAATGGCTTTTTTCCACTTTTTGGACTGCACTGAGCACCTTTGATTACTAAAGTGGGTGCATTATTTTCAGAAACAATAGTTTTTTCATGCATGTGGAAGATTATGAATAAAAATTGTCCTCTAAATTATTTCAAATGCACTTTTCTAAAGATCAATACAGTTCAATACTTATATGAAAGAATTTAAAAAAAACTATGACAGGCAACTTTGCAGGTTTGTCAACCCTTTACCAAAAGGGGTTAGGTAAAAAAGATGAAATGAAGATAGCATTTGCAAAAACGAATTCTTGATTAAATAAAAATTGTCATTTTTGGCCTCCAAAACATGCTTATAACCCCTCATAGGAATGAGCTCAATTTACACTTTCTTGTAAGGGGTCAAAAGTTATATTTTTAGACAACAATTGAGAAAATAATACAATTTCAGTGAAGACTTTTGTGAACTTGTAGAATGCTGAAAGCCCATATTTGGGCTCTATTCTGAAGTACAGGTACTGCAACCTAAAGGCTTCAAACTCAGTGGCTAGGCTTCATATTATCTGGAATTAATATTATTTAATTTGTTAGGATTTGCCTTGGTACAATTTATGGGAGAGTGCCCACAAGCACTCTCCCATGAATTATAACAAGACAAAGAAAATTGAACAAATTTTGATGGTCAAAAATAATTTAGACTCTACCAGTTAATTCCATTCTGTTTGGTAAAGGTTTAATAGAAGTTTAATAAATTTCTCACCAAACGAATGAGTTTAACCTGTTACCCAACGTAATGGCCAAAAACGGCCAGTGCTATTCACAAAAATCGCCAATTAGGCCTAAAAAAATAAAAAATCTGTTTCTCAGGCCCTCCCGCATGGTCCTTTTGGCTGCCGCATGCTCTCTTTTTATAACCAATTTAAACTTAAAAAAAATTAAAATTAAATGGTTTATGTCTGATATTTTACCCAAGTTAAAAATGTTGATGAATTTGTCCCTTGAGTGCAAGAATACACCACCACCCATGCTATTCTGTAGATTATGAGGCCTAAAACTTGAACCAAGAACATGAACTTTTGATGGCAAAAAAGTAATTACTGAAATAAAAAGTAAAATAAAAAAACGCTCGCCCGCATGCAATTTCACAAATAATGGCCTGAGAAACAGAAGATCTACTTTGTGTGGCCTTAATTTTCATTATTTTTTTCATTTTTTGTCTCAAAAAACATAGGTCATGACCCCTCTTTGGAACGAGCTTGTCAAGCTCATTCCAATGAGGGGTCATAACCTATGTTTTTGAGACAAAAAATGAAAAAATTAGTTATTCAAGAATTTTGTTTGCAAGTGTCATCTGCTTTTCATGTTGGGTAAAGGGTTAAAAGTTATCTTCTGGAAAGTACAAAAACCTAAAGATATTTCGTTTTAAGTATTAGATAATTATTCATCTTAAGCTCTGAGGCCTAGGTTGAAAGTTTAATCATATTTCCCATCATCCTTCAGTAACACTTATTTCCATCCTCTGTGAACCAGGAAACAAGAGCAGTTAGGTCTAAAGAAGTTAATAATCTGTTCCTCAGGCCATCCCACCTGGTCATTTCGCCTGCCGCATGCTCTCTTTTTATAACTTTTTGCAAACTTAAAAAAATAAAAATTTAATGGTTTATGTCTGATATTTTACCCAAGTTAATAAAATTGATAAATTTGTCCCTTGAGTGCAACAAGGCTTTGCAATGCTTTAGCATTTGCAAAGGCTTCTTGCACTCAAGGGATGAAATATACCCATGCTATTCTATAGAGATTGAGGCCTAAAACATAAAACAAACGAAAAATATAAACTTTTGATGACAAAGAAATAATTACAAAAATAAAATAAAAAACGCCTGCATACAATTTTACAAAAAATGGCCTGAGAAACAGAAGATCTACTTTGTGGGGCCTTAATCTCATCTTCTTCAAGTTTTCTTTTCTAACATAAACTCAAATGTGCTATGAAATTGATTATAGAAAAAATTATCAGTGGTTCATTTATCATTTATTCTGACTCCTGTTGTATTTTTTAATTTTTAACTATATACAAGTAATTGCAGGGGTAAAAGCATGAGCTCCAACCTGCTTTAAGTGTACATCCTAGCAATGTGAAGCTTTCGTGCACGAATGTGGATATTTCAATTATCTGTTGTAAATTGCAAATTGTGATCCAGTAGCATTAGTGATAGAATCTTATCTTGCAGTCACAATGTGCCGTGTGATCACCTTGACAATGTAGTTTCAGTATCATCTTTGGCTCTTTGGAATTCTGTTCCCATATCAATACTTTCACAAATGTTCTCAAAACATCTCATTGTGGAGGGGATTGACTTGGGGAAAATGAAATGTATTTTTTCTGATGCATTAGCATGGTAAAATTTTATTATTCCCAATACCCACTTCTCTGACCATGATAAAAAATAATTTGCGTTTGGTAACTTTTGTTATGTGTACTGTGAAAATCGAAGGAATGTTGCTATGCATTGTGCATTGATATGAAAGATTCATTTTATACAGTCTCGTGAAGACATTCATAACAGCAGGATGGAAATCTTTTTCTTATGAACCAGTATTATATTTTTTTAGACATTTCTTCTTGGTCACTCTTTTTAGAAAACTTTTTGAATCTCTTTTTTCACAAAAATATGTTATTTGACCCTTCAGTGAAAGACTTCCATCAAATGGTCTCTTGTGTGGAGTCCAGAAATATATTTTTGTAACAGATGTTTATCAGTGAATGGATATTGCTTTTTGGGTTAAAGGTTTAGCCCTTAAGGACCTGGAGATTTTTATACTTGATGATCCACATTGGCAGCCTACATCCTGTGGCTTTACAGTTATTTTTAGGCAATTTTTGGCTACCTTTATAGGCAGCCAAGACATTCTTAAAAACAACTGCCAAGGTACTTGATATGTAACTTTTAAGTAAACCCAGATAAATACAGCATATTGAGGCACCTGTCTGTTCTATTTCAGTAAAAGTGATCAAAGGCAGAATTTGATCCTTAACTGGTTGAGTGTTAGAAGCCACTATCAGGGCTTTCAATAAAATGAGAGTACCAGAGAAACACCCAACATTTTCCATGCCCATTTTTCATATTCAGTCAAACACAAATAATATTTTTTTAGATAAATTTGTTTTATCACAAATTATTGAAGAGTGCCTATAAATAACAATAATTTGTAACAAAACAAATTTGGATGAATAAATTCTGACCACAAAAAAATATAGTCCTCAACCACTAAAGGGTTAAGAAATTTATATTAGGGCTGTCGCAATTAGTCGATAGTCTTAGTATCTCAGAAATTGATGGGTTTTATTTTTAATCACTTGTCATCCATTTTAAAAATGGTATGAGTGTTTTGCTGGTAGAGTGGTGAATTATTTTTGTTTGTCAGAATTTGTTCATCAGGTGTCTTGGCCTTGTTTCAATGTATGAAGTGAAATTATTTGGCCTGCATAAATTCTAACAAGGCAAATCCATGCAGGCCAAATAATTTCACTTCAAAAATAATATGGAAAATATCCACAGAATATGAAGCCATTAAGTGTTGGTACCTGCACTTCGGAATAAAGCCTAAATATGGGCTTTCAGCACTCTATCAGTTAAATGCACTCAATAATGTTGCAAATAAACAGTTAAGTTACTGGCCATTCAATTATGTGTCTGTGTATATGTCCTGCTTTTTTACTTTGAAAACATGGTACCAAAAAAGAGGGTGTGTCTTCTACAAAGGGAAAAAAGGTTTAGCTAATAATCAGCTGAAAATCTGACAACTTTGGACTAGCAGTAATATGTGGTATCACATGCTTCGAATGTTATTATTTTGAATGGAATGGAAGAGTGAAAACAATGAAAAAAAAATGAAAATTCTGTGGCATGTATTCACATAAAAACTTTATGTACTTTTCAAAATGTAATTGGGGTGAGGGGTGACTAATACAAAGATTATAGGTGCACAGAAGATATTTTGGGTAAGAATTGGGAGTGTGGTTTTATTAATGTGAGCGACATATATACAGACTTGTATTGAAATCAAGCAACATTCCATTTGAGATATTTTAGTGTTAACATTTTACTTAAACACAGATGGGTAAATATTCATACATCGTTGGAAAGTATGAATGGAGATTGTTTGTCATTTTTACAGGAAATGACTAACCGTCACGTAATGGCAGTGATTAGTCAACTATAAAAGTTAATTGTTGCAACAGTCTTAATTTACATGTAGGAAATGTCTTACTGATAAAAATGTTGAAAATTTTTAAGAAGAAATTGAAGAACCTGCATCTGGAAGCATAGATGCTGTTCCGTGTTTTAAGAAAGCACACATATTTTGCTGAAATGATGATGCTTGCAGAGAACTTGTATCTTTATAGATGTATCTTATTTATTGATTGTTTACAGATTTCAGTTCCAGAAGTCAATTCATAGCCTTTCAAAATGTCTGTTTATTCTAACTGTACAGTACTGTGATTATAAAAAAAGATCTTTTTCATCATCAGCTAGCAATCTAATGGTGACACACTTACATCTGTGGGTTGAGATTTCAAAACTAAATTAACCCTTAGGGGCCAAGAGATTTTTACATATTTTTGCTACACTTTGACAGTCTGCATCCTGTGACTTTGCTGCTGTCTTTTGGCAAGTCTTGGCTGCCTATATAGGCAGCCAAGACTTGCCTAAAAACAACAACCAAGGTGCTTAGAATGTAACTTGTGAGTTAACCGAAAGACTGCATGTAGGGGCACCTGTTCTGTTGCAAAAAATGTGATCAAAGTCTGAATTAGGCCCTTAAGGGTGAAACTGTGAAATCAAAATCACATCAAGAAGAAATGAAAATAGCATCTTAAATTCAAGATTTTCGCATTTCTTTTCCCAAGGGGGCGATTCTATAGTGCAATAGGAAAAAGGATCAGAACCATAACTTTCAGGCTATTTCACATCATATTTTAGCTCTCCTTTCCATTGTAAATATTTTATTTGCAAAATTTCAAAAAGGCATTGGGTCATTTCTCAAGAAATTTGAATAATTGTACATTTTTTTTCATTCATACCCATGGTAAAATATTTGACATGGCTGTGACTGGGATAGATTTCAGTATCGTTATAAATGAGCTGA
Source organism: Pictodentalium vernedei (assembly GCA_031216915.1). Taxonomy (NCBI): domain Eukaryota; kingdom Metazoa; phylum Mollusca; class Scaphopoda; order Dentaliida; family Dentaliidae; genus Pictodentalium; species Pictodentalium vernedei. The sequence continues at coordinate 229,473,506 of CM062289.1, read as the reverse complement.
AGTTCAAAAGAGTTTCTGATGTTTCTATAGCCTGTTCACTTTCATTTTTAACACATAACATCTTTGATGTGATGAGCTAACATTTTTGTTTTTGTTTCCAAATCAAGCTGCTAATTGGAGGTTATATTTTCCACCTCTCCAAAACTCTTGAACTACATTGAAATTTTGGAAAAAATGTTTGTTGTGAAAGTGCATTTTGATTTTGTTCAGAATCCCCCACCTCATTTTTTTTTAAAAATGTGTCAGATTGGTCATATGTTGTGGGTGCATATGTTGATGGGGGCTACATTTTAACACTCTGGTGATGCCCAAAACAGTAAAAATCTTCCCACAGACCACTTGTCCACATGCTTTCATGTTTACATATTAAATCTTTGTAAGAGTAATTTACAAGTTTGTTCAAATCAAGTCTTTGTGGCCTCTTGTTCTGTCCTTTCGCACTGGCACCTGTGCCATATCGATTAACCCATTCACACACACGTGTCTTTCTGTGTATTTATGGGTGGCCCACATTTTAACACTTGATAATGAGGGAAAGATATATAATATCTTTTGAAATTAACCCTTTACCAAATGAATCGGCCACATCCACCCTCGTATTTTACAAATTAAACAGTTTGAAAAAATATTTTTTAAAAACATTTTTACAAAATCATATCATGTGACCCCCTCTTTGGAACAAAGTCACTGAGCTCATTTCAATGTGGGGGTCACATAATATGGTTTTGTTGAAATTTCTTAAAAAATTTGAAAATAATTTAAAATAACAAATTTTTGATATCATGTGCATTGGGTTAACTACAAGTTTATTCAAATAAAATCCTTGAGGTCATATTTAGGTGTGTTTGGAGGGGACCTTGTTTTCTGTGAATGCTGGGTAATGGGGAGAAAAAGTCGAACTTAAGATCCAGAGGTTGTGGGATTGATCCTGACTCTAATCATGTATGTTGTTTGCTCGGACAAGGCACTTAATCATAGTTGCAGTCTGTCAAACAAGAGCATTGGTTAAATGTGCAACTGCATTATGGGAAATTTTCACTGCTGAAAACACTGGTTTTTCCACACAATACTGTAAGGTGTTGAACTTCTGGACTCGTTTGTGGATTAACAAAAACCAAATAAAAAATACCTTCCTGCTTAAATTGAGGAAAACTTGTCAGAGAAACGAGATTTTTTTTTTATAGGCCAAGCTATAAGTTTGTTATGATAGGTACAAGTTGTGTAATTCAAGCCCCTCTTTGGGCTGTGATATCTGAAGATTGAGAAGAATATGACATGGACAGTGCTGTAGCACAGGTGATTACTTGTAGGGGAAAATTAAAACAAGTGATCTTTTTAATGAAAGCATTCAATTTAAAGAAACCATCTTAGCAGAATTCATATCTACAGAAAATCAACATTTTACAGCTGCTCACTAAAGATTATTCCAAACTGCACAGTTCACTTGGTTACAAAGTGGTTTACTGGCCAAACCAACATGCATCACACACATCAAAAATAAATCGAAGACTCATGTCCAAGTATATGGCTGATTGCAAATTGAATCAAAGATACTTCCAAGGACAGTGCGGAAAATCCTAAACTGGCCAATAGAACTTTATCATTTGTTGTAAGATTAGTAATTTAATAATTTATAGTGTGGTTAGGAAAAAAATAATTATTAACTACTTGAGTGTTTGAAGTCCATATTTGGGCTTCATTCTGAAGTGCTGATACCATAATTAACTGGTAGAGTACTACATTATTTTTGGTCCTGAAAATTTTTTCGGGAGTCTTTGCCTTGTTACAATATATGGGAGTGTTCCTGAAAATGTAACAAGGCGAATCCTCACAGATAAAATAATATCACTTCAAAGATATGAAGCACACCTGCAGAATATGAAGCCTTTAAATAGCGGTACCTGCACTTAAATACAAAGACCAAATATGAGTTTCCAGCATTCTACCAGTGAAAAGTCTTCATATGCTGTGGGTTCACTTCATATTCTCTTTGAGGAAAAATTGTTTAGACTGTATGAAATTATCTTGTTACAGTTGACAGGAGAGTCTCTGTAGGCACACTTCCTTCAATTGTAACAAAACAAAAACAAATTTTGATGAATAGAAATAATTTTTGCATTCTACCAGGTAATCCTACAGTAAAACTTCCTAACTTTGTTCCTCCCTTGAATATCCTTGTTGTATGTCTGGAATTGAAACCTGTAATAAAATGTATACAAATACCTGTAGAACTAACCCTGTATAACAAGATTGCTTTTTTTTCTTTTTGTTCCACCTATTTAGGACAACTGAATTCCAGCTACCTACTGAGTAAGCCTATAGCTATATGACCTTTCATCGCATGTCTCACTTATTGGCTTATATAGATAATGAATGTGTAGAGAAATTGAAGCTGAACCAGCCAACGACATCTTGGAGAACGCTGTTCACCTCCATTTTGGGGAAATTGCTAGATGATAACTTCAGCAGATTCATCAAGAATGGGATCACTCATCAATATGATAACCAGCAGATAGTTTCCAAGACTTATCCATTTATTTCATCTTAACCCTTAAAGGCCTGGATATTTTTTACCATTTTCATAACATAAAAAAAAATAATCCGAAGGTAAGGCCTAAAAAGTAAAAAATCTGTTTCTCAGATCCTCCCACACGGTCCTTTTGGCTGTCACATGCTCTCTTTTTATAACCAATGCATACTTATAAAAATTAAATGGTTTATGTCTGACATTTTACCTAAGTTAATAAAATTGATGAATTTGTCCCTTGAGTGTAACAAGGCTTTGCATTACTTTAGCATTGCAAAGCCTTCTTGCACTCCAGGGATGAAATACACCACCACCCATGCTATTATGCAGATTATGAGGCCTAAAAAAACTACGAACATGAACAAAGAAATAATTACAAAAAAAATAAAATGCCCGCCCACATGCAATTTTACAAAAAATGGCTTGAGAAACAGAAGCTCTACTTTGTTGGGCCTTGATGGTAATTCGTAGTTTTTAGTCAAGACTTTAATGCCAACATAAATAGCCAAGACTTGACTAGCAACCACCACTGTAAAAGATTCCTGATATATGCAAAGATGAAACACACATCTAATACAATGAAATTTTCCCCTGACAGATTTTGGTCTTTTAAGGGTTAACCTTTTTTGAAACAGTTTTATGTTGAGCCTACTAATTGTTTCAGTCAGTCTTTTTCTTGTTCATTATTAATTTTTCTTTATTTCAGTAATTCAAGTCTGAAAATGAGCAATCTGTCATTTGCAGAATGAGGTCCCTAGAGGGTGAATTTACTGATTCTATTCCATACAGTGGGTTAATTTATCCTCAGGATACCTCTTTCTGTTTAGTCCTCAGACTGTCTTTCAGATTAAGGTTTACAGAGGATAAATTTGGTATTACCAAATTCACCCTATGGTGACCTCATTATGCAGATGACAGTCTGCTTATTTCCAGACTTATACAGTATTGACCCTTTTTAACTTTACCCCATGGAAGTTAAAGTTGATAATATTTTGTGTTTTGTTTTTAGCTTATTAATTTTTTTTCTCTGCCAAGTCATAGCTTATAAGCTGTGATCTGGAACAAGGTTGCTGTATTACAAAATTTAAATTCCAATTTTTATAATAGATCTGAGAAGATAAAACAATTTGTTTGGTTAAAGGGTTACCCATTTACCTAATGAACAGCCATATGTGGTCAGCACTATTCATAAAAATTGACGTCAAAATATATTGTATTTTTTCATTTTTTGCCTGCAAAACATAGCTTATGACCACCACTTCCTCATCCCTCAGTAGAACAATCTCATCAAGCATGTTCCAACAGTGGGTCCTAAGCTATGTTTTGGAGGCATACATGAAATTTATTAATTATTCAAGTGTCCTCTTTTGTTGTACAGGTAAAGAATTAATCTCTTCCTGATGAGGTCTGTCCTAATTCTGATGTCTGAAAAATGTTAAAATTTGTGTCGAAATTTCTCTCTAGCCCTTGAACTTACATGGTTAGAAGGCAACACTTACAAAAAAAATTCAGTTAACTAAAAATTTTATTGCCTCAATAAAATGAGGGGTGTCATAACATATTTTTAGGCAAAAATTTACAAAATAATATTTTAAAAAACGAATGGCGATGTCTGTGAATAGCACTGGTCAAATATGGCATTATTGATTAAAGGGTTGAGAATTTAAAAATCAAAACATTACACAGATTTTTTATCTTTTTTGATGTAAAATATACAGAAGGACAAAGTACAGAGAAGACCACTTAACTGGATATCTCTTAACTGAATAACGCTGTCAATTGCACATAATTTTTAAATCCCAAAACATTTACCATACCTTCAGGACAAATTTGACTTATTAATTGCATTGTTTTAACTCTTTACCTACCATGAAAAGCAGATGACACTTGCAAAAAAAATTCTTGAATACCTGATTTTTTGGAACATTCCAAAGAGGGGTCATAACCTATGTTTTTGAGACAAAAAATGAATAAATAATGAAAATTAATTGGTGATTTTTGTGAATAGTGCTGGCTGGTTTTGGCTGTTATGTTGGGTAAAGGGTTAAAGAGTAAACTCCTGTTAATTGAATAAAAAAAATTGGCAATCTTCCAAAGAATTTCTCTGACAACTACTGAATTCCATCTACTTTTAGAGCTATTTGAACTCAATACATCAGATAAAAGCATTTAATCTATTATATCTTGTTTGACAGAGCTCATTGAGCTCTGTTAAACAAGATATAACAGAATAAATACTCAGTTTATCACAAGAATACAGCAAAACAGGCTTTAACCAAGCCTCTCACTGATTTTAAAATTCCTTTAAGTGATTTTAAACCATTTATCATTAAATACATCAAATCTGTGTGGCAGGCAGATTGGGATGTAGTGACAAATAACCAGCTCCATCGCTTCTGACCAAATATTTTTTTTCATGATCTGTTATCTGTGATGGCAGCCCAAGCCCGAAACCCAAAAACTTTTAGCTCAGTCTACAGGTCATATTTAATATAGAGGGATTTCATTGAAACTTGGTAGGATGACTCTGTATGATGTCTAGATTAGAACTTCCCCATTTGGTTGCAATATGTCAGCTGTGATGGCTGCCCGAGCCCAAAACCCAGAAACCTTTAGCACAGTCTACAGTTCATATTTATGGAGGGATTTCATTGTAACTTGGAAGGTTGGCTCCACGGAATGTCTAGATGAGAATGTCCCCTTTTGGTTGCGATTGGTCAACTGTGACGGCAACAGGGGCTCGAAACCCAAAAACCTTTAGCACAGTTTACAGGTCGTATTTATGAAGGAATTTCATTGTAACTTGGTCGGATGACTCCAGATAATGTCTAGGTGAGAACATCCCCTTTTGGTCACAATCATTCAACCGTGAAGGCTGCCCGAACCCTAAACCAGAAAAACCTTTAGCACAGACTACAGATTATATTTAAGAAGGGATTTCATTGTAACTTGGTAGGATGACTCAGTATAATGTCCAGATGATTACATCCCCTTTTGGTTGCGATCGGTCAGCCGTGATGGCTACACAGGCCCGAAGCCCAAAAACCTTCAGCACAGTCTACAGGCTGTATTTATGAAGTGATTTCATTGTAACCTGATAGGATGACTCGTTTTGGAATAATTTCACTGTAACTTGGTAACTTGGTAACTTTGGTTGACATACATTAACTGTGAGGGTCATATTAACCCCCCCCCCCCCCCACCCCAATTCTTTAGTACAGTCTGCACCTCAGATTATTTTTATTGAAAACATAGCATACAGGGAACAGAAATTAACATATTCTCAATTATCACAATTCTTGTCATATTTCATAATCCTTTCATAAACATTGAACATTATCCTTTTCATCAAACACAACACACAGTGAAGTTAAGCTACAGGGTCATTGACACTTTCATTTTAATGATGTCAGAGGGCAGTATTTCACTGTAGGATCTCTAAGAGATCTATTTTATCATTCGAGCCTGGACAGAAGTGTATCTATTCTTTCTTAAAGTGATCAACCTTTTTTAATAAATTTTAAAATTGTTTTTATTCTTTTAAACTAGACTCAAGTTTCAAATCATCAGGTTGAGAATTACATTGTACTAGCATCATCTCATTACTACTCAATCTACTTCTGTCTTAGACATTTTATTGTAATTCTTTCCTAATTTTAATTCATCATTCTACTTCATAACTGACAGACTTGTTTTATTTTCCACCGTTTCTCATCAAGATATAGCATTGACTGCTGATGTGGCATTAAGCACAATAAATAAATAACTAGAATACAGGAAAATGACCAAATTCCTGTTAATTGTATACTCCAGAAAACTGAATATTTTTCATTGGCAACATGGTTATGCAGTTAACAGGGCTCCACTGTAGTTGTATCACCAGTGCGACAGAAAGTTTACTACTGTATGTACCAAAGATATATTCTTGGAAAGTGACGGGCACCTTGCACAAACACAGGGTTCAGGCATTGAAGCAACAAGGAAAATGCTGAGATGCATCATGACAGAGCTCCAGTCATTGATGTTTATAATAATGGGATGGTGTTACGTGGGCTGAGTGAATTACATCTGTCTCACCCAAGTGCCTCACTTGGGGCAATTGTACCTCAAAATGCAATAGGTGGGAGAAATTGAGGTCTATGGTAAATTTGTTGAGTTTATATATCTGAGCTCCTTTGTGATAGAATTCAAACAGATTCAAAGTTTTGGAGGTATGGTATTTACAGATCAGATACTATGTATCACAAACTTCATATTAATCAGAAGATAAGAATGGACATGTTATGGATGGATGAGATCTTTGATTTATGTGTGTCCATATTTTGCATGAAAAATTATATAGAGTGTGTTTAACGACTGGTCTTATAACTTAGTTAACTGTTGCAGTGCAAAATTAGCTTTAAATCAAAGCTCCAGATAAGGTGTGTACAGGTGTTAAAATGTTTTGGCCTATAATTTTGTGATGTACATGTATGCTTCAAAACAAGTGCTAGAAACAAGGCGTGAAGTAGAAAAAAATTTATTGCACGCCAATGCTTTTATTTTCATAAAGTACTCACTTTTTCTGCAAAAACTGAAGCAAACAATAAGTTTTTTTTGTATTGCCCTTGAACAATATGGATCATGTGCGCAGACTATTTAACTATTTCTTTTTTTACATTTGGGTTATTCTGGGCAATAATTTGCGTTTTTAATATTTTTAGCTCAACTTTGGCGAAGCCAAATTTGAGCTTTTGTCATGGCCCGTCATCTGTCTGTCTGTCCGTACATCAACAATTGGATATGGCTCAGGCTAGAGGCCGTATTTATGAACTGAACTTTACGAAACTTCTTGAGTACCTTTGTTATGACTGGGACGAGAACGAGTGTTTTTGGGTGCGGTCTGAAATTCAAGATGGCTGCCAGCCGCCATTTTGTACCAACGATGCAGAAATCTGTTTTTTGTACAGAACTTCCATATGAAAGCTCTGATTTGAATAATTTTTTGTATGAATGTTTAGTACCATGAGATACATTACATATCATACAGGTTTTTTTCTCATGCTTAAATTATGCAAATTAGACTAACTTTGATTTATTTAGTGTTACTTTCAGCACTGTCAGTGCAAATGCCAATATGGCTCGGGCTAGAGGCCACATTTATGAACTGATCTTTACGAAACTTCTTGGGTACCTTTGTTATCACCGTGGGACGAAAACGAGTGTTTTTGGGTTCCGGTCCGAAGATGGCCGCTGGCAGCCATTTTGTTCAAATTTAGGGGCAATCAGATTTTTGCGCAGAACTTCCACATGAAAGCTCTGATTTGAATAATTTTTTGTATGAATATTTAGTACCATGGGATACATCACATATAATACGTTTTTTTTTCTCGAGCAGAAATTATGCAAATTAGATGAACTTTGATTTTTTCTGTGCTATTTACACACAGTAAGTACACATGTCAATACGGCTCGGGCTAGAGGCTGTATTTATCAACCGATCTTCACGAAACTTCTTGGGTACCTCTGTTATCACCTTGGGACGAGAACGAGTGTTTCTGAGTGCGGTCCAAAATTCAAGATGGCTGCCAGTGGCCATTTTGTACCGAAATTAGGTCTAATTAGTTTTTTGTACACAACTTCCGTACGGCTCAGGCTAGAGGCCGTATTTATGAACCGATCTTTACAAATTGATCTCATATGATAAAAAATGAAAGTTTGAATGCGAATGCCATTCTGCCTATATATTTTATGACATTTTTAGCTCAACTTTGGCGAAGCCAAATTTGAGCTTATGCCATGGCCGTCTGTCCGTCTACAATTCAATACGGCTTGGGCTAGAGGCCGTATTTATGAACCGATCTTTACGAAACTTCTTGGGTACCTTTGTTATGACCATGGGACGAGAACGAGTGTTTTTGGGTCCGATCCGAAATTCAAGTTGGCCGCTGGTGGCCATTTTGTACATACTTAAGTGCAATCAGATTTTTGCACAGAACTTCCATATGAAAGCGCTGATTTGAATAATTTTTTGTATGAATGTTTAGTACCATGGGATACATCACATATAATACAGGTTTTTTTCTTGTACGTAAATTATGCAAATTAGACTAACTTTGATGTATTTAGTGTTACTTTCAGCACTGTAAGTGCAAATGCCAATATGGCTCGGGCTAGAGGCCGTATTTATAAACCGATCTTTACGAAACTTCTTGGGTACCTTTGGTATCACCGTGGGACGAGAACGAGTGTTTTTAGGTGTGGTCCGCAATTCAAGATGGCCGATGGTTGCCATTTTGTACAAAATTAGGTGCAATCAGATTTTTGCACAGAACTTCCATATGAAAGCGCTGATTTGAACAATTTTTTGTGTGAATCGCTGATTTGAACAATTTTTTTGTGTGAATGTTTAGTACCATGGGATGCATAACATATAATATGGGTTTTTTTCTCGTGCAGAAATTATGCAAATAAAATGAACTTTGATTTTTTCTGTGCTACTTACACACAGTAAGTACACATGTCAATACGGATCAGGCTAGAGGCTGTATTTATCAACCGATCTTCACGAAACTTCTTGGGTACCTCTGTTATCACCTTGGGACGAGAACGAGTGTTTCTGAGTGCGGTCCAAAATTCAAGATGGCTGCCAGTGGCCATTTTGTACCGAAATTAGGTCTAATCAGTTTTTTGTACACAGCTTCTGTACGGCTCAGGCTAGAGGCCGTATTTATGAACCGATCTTTACGAAACTTCTTGGATACCTTTGTTATCACCATGGGAAGAGAACGAGTGTTTTTGGGTGTGGTCCAAAATTCAAGGTGGCCACCAGCAGCCATTTTGTACCAAAATTAGTGCAATCAGTCTTTTGTACAGAACTTCTGTATGAAAGTTCTGATTTGAATAAATTTGTGTATGAATGTTTAGTAAAATGGAATACATCACATACAGTACGGGTTTTTTCCTCGTGCAGGAATTATGCAAATTAGATGAATTTTGATTTATTTAGTGCTACTTATACACTGTAAGTGCACATGTCAATACGGCTCGGGCTAGAGGCTGTATTTATCAACCGATCTTCACGAAACTTCTTGGGTACCTTTGTTATCACCTTGGGACGAGAACACGTGTTCCTGAGTGCGGTCCAAAATTCAAGATGGCTGTCAGTGGCCATTTTGTACCGAAATTAGGTCCAATCAGTTTTTTGTCACAACTTCTATACAGCTCATATTTATGAACTGATCTTCACGAAACTTCTTGGGTACTTTGTTTTCACCTTGGGTCAGGAATGAGTGTGTTTTGGGGTGCCTTTGTTATCACTGTGCTATGAGAACAAATATTTTGGGGTTCAGTCAGACCCACTCTGGGACTCAAAGACTTCTTTTCTAGTTTAGCATCTGACTGTAGCCCACCTTTACAATACTTTACCTATACATTTGTTACAGGCTACAGTCAGTATTTATGTACAGACCGTTACAATACTTTATATGTAGCTTTGTTATCAGGTCATTACCTAGATGTTTGTCATTGCTGTGTCACATACTATACATGTACATGTCTTGACAAGTTGAGCTACATTGTAATTGACACTTTCATTTTTATCAGTTCTGTTCAGAATTGATAAGAAAAATGTTATCAAATATCCTTTTTCAGTTCCTGAACTTGCAGAAAGGACCTGTGATAAAATCACCTCGAGCCCATATTTCAAAAAACTTAAATTCATACTCAAGATTCCTGACTTCATTTCAACTCAGGACTTTTTGCTTGAGCTAGTAGTGTGTTTGATGGCTCAAAATCTTGAGTAAAGACATGAGTCTGAATTCGATTTCAACTTTCAAAATATCCAACTTTAGCATATTTCAGACTGATGTCCACTTTATGACTTAAGTCAGACTAAAGTTTTTTCAAAATGTGGGTCCCTGATTTGAAATCACATCTTCATACTGCAAGGAGTGAATTTCCCTTTGAAATTTTCCAAAAAAATTTTAGTAAATGTTTGCAAGGTGTAAAGTACCCTTTTTTCAAAGAAATTGAAGGGTAAATACTCTTTATACCATAATCTTATCCAGAGCTTTGCTTTTAATATTCAACCATTTAAACCCCGTGTCCCTGAATGGTTTTGTCATTTTCAAAGATTACCTTTACTGGTGGTATGGGAGGAGGGTGTCAAAACTATTAAATTTCCAAGCGGAATTAGTGATGTATGGCACAGCCACATGACACAAAGCATGTGACAATGTTTAGCACTTCTAATATCTGTTGGAACTTTCATGATCTTCATCCAAACTTCATTAAAGTTTGTTTACTCATAACACTTTATCAAAATCTAATGGAATATGACACCTACAAAAATCTCTTGATATAAGTAAAAATGTTCATTTTTGCCTCAAAAACATAGTTTATGACCCCCACATCCAATGAGAGGTCATAAACTATGTTTTTGAGGCAGTAGTTGAAGATAATATTAAAATTTGAATGATGATATATGTGAATAGTGCAGGCCAATTATGGCCATTATTTTAGAGAAAGGTTTAACTGCTAGCACTCTGGGTAATGCAACAGAATTTTCTCCAATCACTCTGTTTTTCTCTTGTTTAACTATGAAATTAACCAATTATATCTTGTTTGACAGAGCTCACTGAGCTCTGTCAAACAAGGTATATTTGGTTAAATATTAAACTGCATTACGGGAAATATTTGCTGCTGAAAACTTTGCCATTCTGACATCAGAGTACAGAGGGTTAACTCAAAACTGTTTGACAAAGAGTATTCTAAGAAGCAGAACCTTCTTACATCTAACTCACATTTTGGAAATTATTTTTGATACTAGATGGACCATGAGAAAAAAATGAGATCTCAAATTTCTGACACGCTACGTAGTAAAAGAGAAACTTCCCCACCAGTCCCATCTGCATCAGTTTCATTGGATCTTGTTTGATACAATCTTATTAAATGCCAATGAATAACTCCATGCAAGGTTTATAGGGATGATCATTTATAAGTTAATATTAGAGCCCTATTTGCACTATAGGATAAAATTATCACTGATCCTTTTTTTCTTTTGTGTTGTTCATTAATTTTTCCATGGACAGGTAGAGTTTATTTCTGACAAAAACAAATGCATTCTGGGTTGATGCATTGAATTTGGAAGATCCATATTCATTACTGAGGGTAGTGTTTGTTGTTTGGGTTCTTTAGAGAGTGACCAGTGCTTCGTTATGAACTATAACACAGTAAATTTTATTTGGAGGAGGACAACTTTTGTATTCTCATCAAGAATCTGTCCAGAATCTGTCCAGGTGTAAATCCACACCGTACCTTCCAGATCCTTTCATTAGAACACTGAAATAGGGTGTAGAATGTACTTTAACTTCTGAGTTTTGCTGGCAAAGGGTGTAAGTTTTGGTTTTGTTTCAAAAATATTTCATATTTCGTAGCATAATAATTTTCTGCAATTACTGGTAAGATCTAACAATTTGTATTATGACCCAACACTTTTAGTTTAGTCAAATCATTTGACCAAAGTTCAATCTATTATGTGAATAATGTCTCAGAAGGTTTTAACCCTTAAAGGCCTTGAGTCATTTAAACCTTTGTGCTATAATTTGCCAATCAAAACCCTGTGGTTTTGCAGTTGCTTCTTGGCAAGTCTTGGCTGCCTGTAGAGGCAGCTAAGACTTGCCTAGAAACAACTACCGATATACTCAGAATGTAATTTGTAACTTTACCTCAGGATTGCATGTTGGGATACCTGTTTGGTTCAGTAAAAGGTGATTATAGTTGGAATTAGGCCCTAAGACTTACTACATTTCAAGCTTTGGTTGATATGTTTGTGTGTGATCAAAGTATTAGAGTTTGAACCTTCATATATATTGTCAGATTTTAACAGTAGATATGCAGAAAATAATTAAAACCTCTGCCATTGTGTCTGTGTACAAATTCTGGATGAGGATGAACATTTCTTAACAGGTTGCAGTATCTTTTTTCCCTGAGACAATAGATTATAAGCATAGTTAAATATAATTATAAAATCTGTTGTACAGTGTATCCAGTTAATTGGATATTCTTAATAGAGTAACCCTTTTACATGCATACAATTTCCAAACCAACACTTTATCATATTCTTAGTATAAATTTGACCTGTTAACCCCCTACACACTGAGTAAAAATACCAAAATTTCAAGTAGAAAAGAAGAGCCCTGGCAAGCATAATTTAATTGATTGAATTCTTAGTTGCATTGCTGTGCATTATGGAAAAAAATTGCAGCTTAAAATTTTGATCCTCCTGTGGGAACCCTGGGAAGTGGAGCAGTGCTTGTTTACTGTGGTAAATAAGCTATGTTTTACTGGTAAAATAGGTCCCAGTCATCAATGCTTGGGGTGGAAGTCCTCTAAAATGAGCAACATGGGTATAAACGATTGACTAAACTTGAATTTATCTCCTTTTTGCAGTCGACGATTGGCCATTGTATAGAAATACGTGACCTTAACCCTTTACCTAACGAATTGGCCGCGTAATGTGCAAATTCAGCAGTTGAAAAAATATTCATTTTCAGAAAATTACAGCACAACTATATCATGTGACCCCTTATTGGAACGAGCTCAACGAGCTCATTCCAATGAGGGGTCACATGATATGTTTTTTTTTAAATATTTTGAAAATTTTGAAAAAATAATATTTAAAATCATAAATTTTGATATTATCTGCATTGGGTAAAGGGTTAAACACCAATAAATGAAGAAATAAATGTAAATTTTGATATTTAGACGTCAGTGTGCAGAGGGTTAATTATATAAATTATACTGGTAGATTGCAGAGTAAATTTCTGTAAATTTAATAAAATTATTGTGATCTATCAAAAAATACCTTTGGCGATTCATGCTTTGTACAGCTTTATAGGCTGCATTGGCCTCAATACCTCAGTATAATAATTCACAGTGTTCCACTGTACAATGGTTCCTAATGAAATTTAATTACAGCTAAAAATGATAAAAAGGCTTGGCATCATAAATGTCTTGGTGTGTGCATAGCCTTCAAAGGTATTTGTGAATAGAAATTGCTTGCAATCTTATTTGTCCTTAATAAAGGTTCTTTCATCATCAGTAAGTTTGGATGTAAAGAACACTTTATTAAATTTTCCCTTCTTTTATAATTCCAGATACGGTCATTATTTCTTGGAAAAAAAACTTACCTTAAGAGCTGGGATATTTTGATTTTTCAAATTTGGTTTTGGTTTTGGTTAGTTTCAGGAAGAAAACCTTGGTTTTAGTTCAGTTTTTCTATGTGTTAAGATTATATAGTAAATAATACTTCAGGCTCTCTCTGGCTCCTTAACTTGGAAAAAATCTACAACAATTTGTATGACACCATTCACCACAAAAAGCCCTGCCCATAAGAATCTCCATTGGGTTTAGCCTAACTCCCCTTTGATCATTCTTAGAGGTTCAAGGGGACCAGTTACTAAGCTGTTTGAGTCAGAAAAAAACATAAATTAGGGTAACAAATGAATAAAGTTCATCTGATCTATGTTTTGTTCTCATTGTCACATTTTCTTCCTTATTGATTTGTCGGATGCACGAGTCAATGAGGGAGAAAATGTGACAATGAGAAAATGACATATTTGCCCCTTTGCCAGTAGACTAAGTGATGAGAGTCCATAGGGACCAGTTCCATCCCAGTAAGACAGTTTGATCGTTTATGCACAAACACAGTAAAACTGTTTGGTTGGTTTTTACTGGGTCTTATGGTTTGGTTTTCTGATTTGCCACAAAAACATAGACCCCAACTGAAAAAACCCCAAACTGCCTAGCTCTACTTAACTTGGACTTTTAAGTGAACAATTCTGGGTGGAGACTGGAGAACATACAATAAATGAGGCCTGTACAGTTTGGTCAAGTGATCAGTGATCATTTTGTTTGCCTGTTGCTCACTGAAAAACATTTTGCCTACATAACTAGATATTAAACAATAAATGGAGTTTATTTCAGCTGCATTGGTATTCATGTGTTAACTCTTCCAGAATCATAATCTAGTTGATAATGATGATGAAACTGACGGTTCTTTGATTTTGGCTATAAATGTTAATGTAACACACTGTTGAAAAATGTTTTTGGAGCCCTTTCTGAGCAGTTTATATTGTATCATAAGATATAATTGAACTTGTGAAAAATTAATTTCTATAAATTTATATGAAAATGGCCATACAGACCATTTTCAAATAAATTTATAGAAATAAAATGTTTTTCAGTTTTAGTCTTCTAAAATTTTGGTATTTTGTGTTATGAAGCACTGTAATTTTCTCTTCTAGACTCACCCATTTAAATTAATTTTTTTATTGGGGTTTAATGACACTTTTGAGAGTCAGGGTCACCTTGTGTTGGACTGTTTTATGGGTGGAGGATTGAACCATGGACCATTTGGTTTGAAGTTCAATGCTCTAACCACTAAGCCACATTGCCCCATTGAAATAGAAGAGTTTCACCTAGTTTCAGCTAATTATACAACACACTCATCCCTGATGATGTCAGTCTCTTTGATCAATGAGAGAAAAAAGAAGCTATCCTGAATCTAATTTCATGTCACTGTATTTTCTCAAGTTAGAGAAGAACAAAGTTTTCTTGCTTGTAACGAACAGCTTACATGAATTTAATTGGTAGTAAAAGTTCATTAACTTCAAGATCTTTGAAACTGGTTCTTTATAGTTAAGGTCTGTTACAAGCGATAATGTTATAACAACAAATAATGTTATGTCCTTGGGCAAGCTACTTGATCCCAATTGCCCCAGTGGGAAACATTGTTCACACTGACTCAGAATTGTCCGATGCCAAATTTTTAGCCAGCCTGAATATTTCTGTGTCAAATGTTTTGGTGCCAAACAGATGAGATTGTTGAGCACTTGTGTACCATGGAAAATGATTAATTAATTGCCTTGGTTTTTGAGTCCCAAATTGCCTTGGTATTTAAGTCCCCTTTCAATCCCCAGCTGATTCATTTTGAGACTACTTGCTGACGGTTTAGAGCTGCTGTCTGCTTCTTATCCATACCAGTGTCTCACTTATCTATGTCAGTGTTTAATTTTTAGCTCACCTGACTGAAAGTCAGGGTGAGCTTTTCTGATCACTCTTTGTCTGTCATACGTCCGTGCGTCCATCGTCTGTCGTCCTGCGTGAAGGTGGTGTTTGAGCCTCTTTCTCCTAAACCACTGGCCACATTTTAATTAAATTTCATGTAAGTAGTGGTTATATAGGGCATTTTGATTTTTATGCAAATTAGGTTTCGGCTCATATTGAGCAGAGGGGTGGGGAAAAAATGGCCAAATTTTTTGAAAATCTTCTTCTAATGAACCACCAGTAGCAGAGACTTGATATGTGGTATACAGAGTCCTTTTGAGGTTTAGAATCAAGTTTGTTCAAGAGAAGTTTGTCAGGCATTATTTGCCTTCGTTATGGGAGGGGCAAAAATTTTGGCCACGCCTAAAATTTCTATTTTCAGAACCATGAGGTCGATTTGAACCAAATTTGATATGAGATGATAATGGGTCATAAGTAGTTGATAGATGCAAAAAAATTTTCTCATTGCCCTGTGGGAACCTCGGGAGCTAAAAATAGGAAAAACTGTAAAACTGCCATATCTCCAAAACTACACTGCACAGAGAATTCTTATTTTGTATAAAGCTTACTTTTATCCAGTAGAATAGAATGGTTAAAAAAATCCCTATCGGTTTGATCACAAGGTACTTTTTTCATGACTTTTGAAAAAGTGCTGAGTCAGCACTTTTTAACACTGTCGGCAATGGGAAAAACATTAAAAATTCTTCTTCTCCAGATCCAGCAGGCAGAATCTTTTGATATTTGGTATGCAACATTGTAGGGTGGATCTGATTCAAGTTTGTTCAAATCGGCCCCCTGGGTTCATATTTGGGCTCAGTATAGGAGCCCGATTTCGAACTCAGTGCATTTCAGGCAAATTTCTTTAAAAAAAAATCTTCTTCTTCAGATCCAGCAGGCAGAATCTTTTGATATTTGGTATGCAACATTGTAGGGTGGATCTGATTCAAGTTTGTTCAAATCGGCTCCCTGGGTTTATATTTGGGATTAGTATAGGAGCCCAAATTTGAACTTAGTGCATTTCAGGCAAATTTCTTTGAAAATCTTCTTCTCAAGATCAAGCAGGCAGAATCTTTGGATATTGGGTATGCACTATGCTGGGGGGGGGGGGGGGGGGGGGCATTGGGGGGGGGGGATTCAAGTTTGTTCAAGCTAAGTCCCTGGGTTCATATTTGGGCTCACTTTGGTAGCCCGAATTATAACTTAGTTCAAAATGAGGAATTTTCTTTAAAAATCTTCTTCAGATCCAACAGTCGAAATGTTTTGATATTTGGTATGTAGCATCCTTAGGGGGGTGAGATTCAAGTTTGTTCAGCCCATGTCCCTAGATCCATATTTGGACTCACTGTGGGAGCTCAAATTGTAACTTAGTTCAAAATGAGGAATTTTCTTTAAAAATCTTCTTCTTCAGATCCAGCTGTCAGAATGTTTTGATATTTGGTGTGCAGCATCCTTAGGGGGGGGTGAGATTCAAGTTTGTTAAAGCCAAGTCCCTGGGTTCATATATGGGCTCCATGTGGGAGCCCAAATTATAACTTAGTTCAATATGAGGAATATTCTTTAAAAGTCTTCTTTTTTTTTTAGATCCACTAGTCAGAATCTTTGGATATTTGGTATAAGCTTTTTTTAGGATGAGCAGATGCAACTTGTTGAAATCAATTTTCTGGGTTGATATTTAGGCTACCATGTCAGGTGAGTGCCCTCAGGCCCCCTGGGGCCTCTTGTTTCATTAACAGTTCTCATCATTGGTGCAATGACATTTGCAGATAAGAGCAAGGAATGTTTTTGATCCCAAATGTTTGGCCAATTGTAGAAGTTCTAGTGCCAAATTAAATTAGTGCACTTGGCTAAATTGGCACCCAACATTGTGAGCACTGGTGACAATTGGTAGGTGGTTCTTTCTGGGTACTGTCCAACGTACTGTCCAACATGAGGTGACCCTGACTCAAAAGCATCATTAAACCACAATAAATAAAAAAATTTTCCATAAGGCAACTAAGAACGTAACCAATTAAATTTTGTTTGACAGAGCTTATTGAGCTCTGTCAAACAAGGTTGAATTGATTAAATTCCTAGTTTCAATATGGGGAAAAATTGCAACTGAAAATTTTGTTATTATGACATTGATGTGCAGAGGGTTAAGTGAATTATCTCATCTGAATTTTAATGTATTTGTTCTCTCCCATTCGTCCCTCCTATCCTGCTTGTCCCTTTTTGTGTGCATTGCTCCTAGTTTTATGGACTGAAATTGTTCATACTTGATCATTGGTGAGCAATACATTCGCACACTCCAGAATTTTCAAGATGCAACAATTTTTATCTAAATTATCTTCTCTAGAATTTAGTTTTTTGCATTGATTTCATTATGCAACTTTAGGTTCATTACCACTTTCAATAAAACATGCACATTCATTCCAGTTTTCAGGTCGCAACAATGTTTAACTGAATTATCTCCCCTTGAACTTAGATTTCTTGATTCCTGTTTGTCAGAAATAAATTCATGTATTCAATACACATCCTCCTCCCTGATTCAAGTGTATATATCATACCTAGAAGGTCGCAGTCAACAAATATATATCAATAAGATCGGTTCAGAAAGCAGGACGTTAAAGTGTGGTGTTCCTCAGGGCTCAGTTCTTGGACCACTCTGTACACTTCTTCTCAGGGTCGCTTTCTTAAAAAGCATGGCATATCATATCATCTGTATGCAGACGACACCCAACTGTACATCACATTCAACCCATCTGTTCCAAGTGACTCATTCACTGCAGTCAATAACATGGAAACTTGATAGACTTTAAACTGAAAATGAATGACTCTAAAACTGAATTCTTAGTGATATCAGAGTTCGCATACCTACAACCCCTGTTACATCAATTCTGGTTGGAAACAACATCACTATGAAAAGTGAATCGGCCAGGAATATTGGACTGATTATGGACTCAAATTTAAAACTAGACATCCATATCAATAAAATATGTCAAAAATGCTACTGGCAGCTTCGTAATGATGGAAGACTGCGACCTTATCCTAACCAGTCAGCACTTGAAAAACTTGTGTACTCCTTCATCACCTCACAATTAGACTATTGTAATTCAGTGTTTGTGGGGCTGTTCCAGTGCCTGATTCAGAAGCTTCAAAAAGTTCAGAATACTGCTGCTTGGATAATTACTGGTACCAAACGCTCTGAACACATAATACCTGTTTTAAGACAACTACATTGGCTTCCAGTTAAACAGAGAATTGATTTCAAAATATTGATCTTAGTATTCAAATGTATCCACAAACTGGCTCCAGTTTACCTGCAAGAGCTCCTCACTGTATATAAACCATCACGCAGTTTCAGATCTAAAAACCAAATTCAACTAGTTGTACCTTTTAGCAGATCTAATCAAGCAGATCTAATCGGGCTCATGACCGCATGTTCTCCATCGTGGGTCCCAGATTGTGGAATTCCCTGTCAATTAGTGTCAGAATTTCAGAAACTCTCGATGTTTTCAAAAGAAATCTTAAAACTTTCCTATTCACTGAAGCATTCTCCTGAACCTCTGTAAGAGGCAACCAAAGCAGATGCGACTCTTCATTTCAGAAAAGTGTATTTTTTCTGTCAAGTGTTTTAGAGCACTATTTGTGGTTTTACGCTCTAGAAAATCTATTATTATTATATGGGGTTACCAATCACCCCAAGGTGATAGTTCTAGTTTTTATTATATGCTCAACTATAGATGACAGAAAACATCATGTGGAAAAAATTGGATCTTGAGTGATCAGGACAAAAGTTTATTTTTAGCACAACTTTGACGTAGTCAAATTTGAGGTTTTGTCATGGCCCATTGTTCCTCTGGACATCTGTCCGTTCGTCAACAATTCAATACGGCTCAGGCTAGAGGCTGTATTTATCAATCGATCTTTACAAAACTTCTTGGGTACCTTTGTTATCACCGTGGGACGAGAACGAGTGTTTTTGGGTGCGGACCAAAATTCAAGATGGCCACCGGCAGCCATTTTGTACCCAAATTAGTGCAATCAGTTTTTTTGGTACAGAACTTCTGTATAAAAGTTCTGATTTGAATAACTTTTTGTATGAATGTTTAGTAACATGGAATACCTCACATATAATACAGGTTTTTTTCTTGTGCTGAAATTATGCAAATTAGATGAACTTTGATTTATTCAGTGCTACTTATACACAGTAAGTACACATGTCAATACGGCTGGGGCTGTATTAATGAAACAATCTTCACGAAACTTCTTGGGTACCTTTGTTATCACCGTGGAACGAGAACGAGTGTTTTGGGGTATGGTCCAAATTTCAAGATGGTTGCCGGCAGCCATTTTGTACCGAAATTAGGTACAATCAGTTTTTTGTACAGAACTTCTATATGAAGATTCTGATTTGAATAAATTTTTGAATGAATATTTAGTAACATGGAATACATCACATATAATACAGATTTTTTTCTTGTGCAGAAATTATGCAGATTAGATGAACACAGTGAGTGCACATGTCAATACGGCTCGGGTTAGAGGCTGTATTTATGAACCGATCTTCATGAAACTTCTTGGGTACCTTTGTTATCACCTTGGGTCGAGAATGAGTGTTTTGGGGTGCGGTCCAAAATTCAATATGGCTGCCGGCGGCCATTTTGTACTGAAATTAGGTACAATCAGTTTTTTTGTACAGAACTTCTATATGAAGGTTCTGATTTGAATAAATTGTTGTATCCATGTTTAGTAACATGGAATACATCACATATAATACAGAGTTTTTTCTTATGTACAAGTTATGCAAATTAGATGAACTTTGATTTATTCAGTGCTACTTATACACAGTTAGTACAGATGTCAATACGACTCGGGCTAGAGGCTGTATTTATGAACAGATCTTCAAGAAACTTCCTGGGTACCTTTGTTATCTCTTTGGGATGAGAAGAAGTGTTTTTGGGTGCGATCCGAAATTTCAAGATGGCCACCGGTGGCCAATTAGACAAACTTTGATTTATTCAGTGCTACTTATACACTGTATAAAGTTATTTCCTCATTGTTAACCATTTACCTAATACATTTCTGATGAAACTAATACTTATTCCAAAGGATTTCCTGTGTTTGTTTTTGTTCAAACCAGATGCTATTGGGGAGTTTCAACAAGCTGCTTTAAAAACACACCAAAAACTTATACTTTTGAAGAAGAAAAACAGAGAGAGAAAAAAAAATTGATTGACTCATTTGGCATTATGCCAGTTTTGCCTGTTTACTAGGTCAAGGATTAAAGGACTTATTTTTTTTATTACAATACATTCAAACATAACTCAGAAAACATTGTATGAATTTTCTTTCTTTTTCATAGTGCATCAGGTGGAGATGAAGCAAAGAAAGCTATGGAGGTATGTGTAATATACACTTCACCCACTGGCAAAGTTAAATAAAAAAAATTAAAATTAAATTCTGTAAGGGCATCCAAGGTTACCATTCTATAGTAGTTTTGAATGCTCTAGAGACACAATGAAGATGAGCAGTCCAAAAGACCATTGCTGCTTACTGGGACTTCAAAAAAAATAATACCAATAACATGGAGTACATCTAGTGAGTCCGGATTCTATACAAAACTTTTTAACCTCAACCGTGATAGGGAACATTTTTATCTCCTGAATCAGAAGACTGCTCAAATTGAACATTGAACTGTTGAGTTTATTTGTTTGTTTATTGAGGTTTTAACTGCACTTTCAACAACCAAAGTAATATTGTATCACACATTCTTACAAATGGAGGAAGCCAGAGTACCTGGAGAACATCACAGAGCAATACCAAGTAAGAGTCAGTCAGCTTACTATCCTGGCACAAGAAGGGTTAGCATTGGTTGAAGGAAAGTGTACTCTCAGTGTGCTACAAGCCTTATTCCACATTGCAGCCACTTTCTCAGTTGGATACACAGGATTAACTGAGAAAGTGGCTGCAATGTGGAATAATGTGGGTCAGGATCCAATGCTTTTGATCTGATGTCCAGTGTGCTCACCATGCCCTCTGAACCATTGGGTACTTTCCCTTGTAAAGCGCAATAAACTCTTAACTGGTTGAGTGCTAGAAGCCACTATCAGTGCTTTCAAAGAATGAAGGTACCAGAGCAAAAGCCAACATTTTCCTTGCTCATTCATGTTTCCTTTTCAGTCAAATGCAAATAATATTTTGTTTATATACATGTGTTCTGTTTCAAATTATTGGAGAGTGCCTGTGGGCACTGTCCAATAATTTGTAATAAAACAAATTTTGAATAACAATTTAGACCACCAAAAATAAGGTAGCCCTCAACCAGTTAAGTAACATGGGTAGAAGACTACACTACAAAGTTTCAGTTTTTCGCTCAAAACATAGCAATGAGCTCATTTCAATGACTGGTCATAAACTATGTTACGGAGACTAAAATTGAAAATAAAATGTTTTTTGAACAGTGATATTTTTGTGAATAGTGCTAGCTGTATATTACCATTATGTTGGGGAAAAACTTAATTATCAGACTGATTGATCGATGGATAGTTTTACAGATGGCCTGATAAAAAAAAAAATCCACTGTTTTAATTTTATAGGACGCTCAGCGAAGGAAGGAGCAAAAACAAGCTGAGGAACTTGCTGAATATGAAGCCTCAAGAGCTGAAGAGAAAAAGAGGGAGGAAGATGAAATTAGAAGTTTGAGAGAGAGAAGGGTATGTGTTTGATACTACAGATTCTATATTTTTAGCTGTCTAACAGTTGATTTGATTTTTAAAAGTTGTTTGCTTCCTATTGAACCACAAATGTTAACTTAATTTGTCCAATATGAGGAATAATTGTTAAAAATCTTCTTCTCCATAACCACTAGTAAGAATCTTTTGATATGTGGTATACAGAACCTTTATGGGGGAAGATTCAAGTTTGTTCAAATGAATTCCTTTGATTAATATTTGGGCTCCCTATCGAAGCCTGATTATTCACTTGGTGCAATATGCTGAATATTTTTTTTTAAAATTTCTTTTCACGAAACCCTCAGTTGGAATCTTTTGATACTTGGTATACATTACCTTTAGGGGAGTCAGATTCAAGTCTGCTAAAATCAAGGCCCTGTGGTAATATTCGGGATCCCTATTGAAGCCTGAATTTTAATTTAGTCAAATATGAGGAATAATCTTAAAAAATCTGCGTCTTGAGATACAATCAGAATCTTTTGATATTTGGTATACAGCATCCTTGGAAGGTTCAGATTCATTTTGTTCAAATGAAGTCCTTGGGTTGATATTTGTGTTCCCTTTGGTGTGTGTGTGTGGGGGGGGGGGGGGTGCAAATTTTAACATAATGCTATATTGGAATATTCTCAAAATTTTCTTCTCCAGAAACACTATTCAGAATCTTTTCTTGTCTAGTATACAACACCTTGGGGGTGGGGGTGGGGGGGATTTGAGGTTAATATTTGGGCTCCCGAGCCCTAATTTTAATGCGGTGAAAAAGAGGAATATTCTTTGAAATCTTCTTGAGAAGCACCATTCAGAATGTATTGATACTTGGAATACAACATCCTAGCCAGGCTCAGATTCAATTTTGTTCAGTTAAGTCCCTGGATTCATGGGCTCCCTATGGGGTCCCAAATTTTAACAGAGTAATATGATGAATAATCTTTAAAAAAAATCTTCTTCAGATCCACCATTGAGACTCTATTGATATTTGGTATATGGCATCCTGGGGGTGGAGGGGGAAGGGGTCAGATTCAAGTCTGTTCAAGTTAAGTCCCTAGATTGGTATTTGTATTCCCTGAGTTTGTATTACTGGAAATCTAGGAATTATTTCTGTGGTAGAAAAATAATTAAATAACTTCATTCCTGTATAGTGTTTACTAGCCACAGATGGTAATTAAATCCTTCCTTATACAACTTTGATTAGGTGAGTGCCTCAGGCCCCATAGGGCCTCTTGTTCAAATTAGTGTCAATTTTGTTTTTAGTGTAAACCCAAACCAAACTGATTTGTTGGTTAACTCTTATCCAATGCACACGACATCTAAATTTGTCATTTCAATTTTTTTTTTTTTTAATTTAAAAAAACTTTCAACAAAACCATATCATGTGACCCCTTAGATGGTTTTGTTGAAATGTTTTGAAATTTTTTTTTCAACTGCTCATTTTGTAAATTACAGGGGCAGATGCGGCTAATTCCTCAGGTAAAGAGCTAACCCTTTACCCAGTGCACACAACATCAAAATTTGTTATTTCATTTTTTTCTCTCTCAATTTTTTCACAAAATGTCATGTGAATCCTCATGGTAATGAGCTCTGTGAGCTTGTTTTAATGAGAGTGTCACATGATTTGGTTTTGTTGAATTTTTTTTTTTTTTCAACTGCCCAGTTTATAAATTACATGGGTCGATGCAGCTGATTCATTAGTTAAAAGGTTAACCCTTTACCCAATGCAGATGATATCAAAATTTATGATTTTAAATATTATTTTTTCAAACTTTTCAAAATATTTCAACAAAACCATATCATATGACCCCTCATTGGAATGAGCTCACTGGGCTCATTCCAGTGAGGTGTCACATGATATAGTTTGTTGTAACTTTCTGAAAATTAATATTTTTTCAACTGCTGAATTTTCATATTATGCAGATAGATTCGGGCGATTCGTTAGGTAAAGGGTTAAATGGGTGCCAACTGAATTATATATTTTTTTCAGAAACAAAGACAGATTGAGAGAGCAGAAGAAGAACAACGATTGACTGAGATAAGAGCTCAGGAAGATGCAAGACGAAAGGCTGAAGATGTAAGAATGCTATTAAAAATCCGAAAGTGATTTACTAAGATAAGAATAATGTTCCAACAGCTGCATTTTGAGTTGTCAATCTCTACTTGTTTGTTTCTTGGAATTTTATGAAGCTTTCAACGGCAGGCATCACATTGTGTCAGATAGTATTATGGATGGAGGAAGCTAGAGTAACTGGAGAGAACCGCTGGGCAGTGGCAAGCACCTATCACACTTTCCAACTTACTAACTCTTCACAAGAGTTAGTAAGTTGGAAAGTGTGATAGGTGCTTGCCACTGTCCAGCCAGATTGCCAGATTGCTATAGCAATCTGGAAATAATGATGCAATAGTTTAGTGTGCTATAGCAATCTGGCAATAATGATGCAATAGTTTAGTGTTATTAAGGATAAAAGGTCTAGTAGTACATTTTGTTATAGGCTGTTCTCTGTATAACCCTGGCCATTGAAAGTTCTATCTGAGACAATCTACACATGCAAGCCTGGAAGCAGTGTGTAAGAGCAAAATGATAACATATACACCTTGTGGAAAGGGATTCGCCATTTCCTCAAGAGGATATAATTAATAATAACCTTATTCTGCATTTTGTTCTGATAACCTGGAATAATGCTAAACTGAAAATTAACTAACCATTGCCTTTTTATGAACATAGCATGCAATAGAATTCACCTTTCAATTCTTGGAAGAGAAAGTGAAAAGCAGAATTTAAAAAAAAAAAACCCATAAACTATTCTTGGATCATTAAAAACTATTTCTGATTTTGAGAATTAATCTACTTTCTAAAGAGTGTAGCACTCATAAGAGTAATGCTGCTTAATACACTTACAGTATGTGGTAAGTAAATTATCACTAAACAACCTGGGAAGTGGAGTTTCCTTTCAGATAATAACTTCTTGTCTGTGAAAAAGCACAAGAACACCAAGCAAATTTTCAGCCAATGGACCTCCAGTATCAACCTAGAGGGGAGCACGGTGGCTCAGTAGGTAGAGGTGCAGGCTGCAAGCCGAGAGGTCCTCGGTTCGAATCCCACCTGCGGCAACGGCGTTGTGTCCTTGGGCAAGACACTTCATCTCCATTGCCCGCGCGGGGGCACGATGACGCCGTGTACTAAGGTGTACTGCACGTCGATGGTACGCATGTCTTCAACCAATCTAACCCTGCCTGTGCTGCAGTGCGAAGTTACGATGTTGGGGAGCTGGCAGCTGCTCGTCGTTGCTCAGTGGTTCTCTCCGGGTACTCCGGCTTCCTCCACCCGTAAAACTGTCACGGTCATGATTAGCCATTGTGCATAAATATGTGACCTTAAACATCAATAAATAAATAATAATCAACTTTGCTTGGCATTCTTTTGCATAATAAGAGTAATCCACAGTTATGTGTTAGAATTCCACTCAGTGGCTTGCTTACAACAAGCATAATTTTTTTCCAATACAAGTAAAATGTATAGGCTAATTACAAATCTGTATTGAAGATAGCAACACTAAAGGATATTCGCTCTTGATCACACAAGTAATCAAATACTTCACTTTGTATACATGTTGAGGTCACTCTGTTTTTGGTCACTAAGCTAACTTATTTAACTGATAGAGTGCTTGAAGCCCATATTTGGGCTCAAATCTGAAGTACTGGAACTACCACTTAAAGGCTTCATATTCAGTGGCTATGCTTCATATTATCTTTGAAGTGATATTACTTAGTCTGTTAGAGTTTGGCTTGTTACAATTCATGGGAGAGTTCCCACAGGCACTCTCCCATGAATTGTAACAAGGCAATGACAATTGAACAAATTTTGATGGTCAAATATTATTTAGCAGTCTATCAGTTAATATGCATGATAACATCAAGCACACTCAAAAATTGATTGTTTTACACTCAGCTGAAAAAGAAACTTGATTGAATTGACATTGCTTTTATTTAGTCCAGCACACAAGGATACTCTATTTCCTTGATGATCAGATCACTCATGACAACAGCACTGGGTTTTGATTTGCACACAAGAGAACAGTTACTTGTTTAAATAATGAGTTGGTCACTTTTTGGGGGGATATTGTGAGATGAATTGGTTGTTATTGACCTTGGGAATTCCTAGATGGTGCACTTGTCTCCACTTTGTTTTTTAGCCATATATCGATCGACTCATCCTTCATACTCGTCAATATGTGTCCAGAGACAAGATCTTGACTTCCAATATGTCATCTCTGAACCACCAAGGGTGATAAGAACCAAAATAGATTCCCAATTTATCACCAGAATAAAGGAAACAACTAATATCAGGTTAATTGAATATTTTTGTCATCAGAACATTTTTCCTTGGCAAAATTGCTTTTCAATTAACAGTGTTCTTTTGTATATGGATCCTCATTGCACTGAGCTTGCCAGGTGCATTTTAATGATGGTCATTAATGGTATTCTAGTATGAAAATATCAGCCCCCACCATACTCGTTCATAGAATAACTGTTTATTACATATAAATCTCAAATATCAAACCATCGGCCATAACTTCAGTACAAATTTGACCTGTTAATTGCAAATGGACTTATAGAGTACCTTGTTAACTGAATACAAAATTTTGTGATTTATTAAGAATTCTACTCGCTGCTTCTAAATTTCCTAATTGTGCAAACCAATTTAGCTTCAGTACTTCCAATAAAAGTATTTATCTTACAAGAAAAAAGTATTTCCTCCAATTCAAGTAAAAACAAATCTGTATTGAGGGTAGCAACTGCAAATGTGATCATTTCGATTCAGAAAGAGAACATTTTTTACCTGCACTCAATTGGCATCAAAATATTCCACATGTCGAGTCCACCATTTTTGATGATGGTAATTAAATGATATAAACTAAATTATATCAATGAATTAAATTAAATTAGATCATTTTTTGTCATGATGATATTTTATACAGACCCACCATGTATTAAACATGAAAAATAATATAAAACAAAAGAAAGACACAAGTAAAACACTACTGTAAACTTCAGCTGTTGTAGTACAAGTAGAAATATGAATGAGGATTACATCATGCACAGCATAAGAATGCAATACCATGATGTCATGATTCATAAAAATCAGTTCAAAGATGTGGAATGATTATCGAAACAGGCGCCATTAAAAACTGTACCCAATCCCTAATGTGAACATGTCAAGAAAGGGAAGAATATTGTAAGGTAAATTGGTTATTATCACCTTATGGGTTCCAGAGATGGTGTATTGAAGTCTAAACATTGCCTCTGGGTCATATATTGACTCATCCTAATGAACTCCATTGATACATGCCCAGAGACCAAGTCTCGACTTCAATACACCATCTTGGAAACCCACATATTGGCAATAACCTATATTTAGTCCAGCACATCTTGTTTGACAGAGCTCTTTCAGCTCTTTTCAAACAAGATATAATAGATGAATCATTTATCATTAAAATGTAGGGAAATGAGATAAACCTGGTTACATGAATGTTCCGGTTAATTAAACAAATTCACTGCCAAAGTAGCTAGTCAATTGACAGATTTGACTGCAATTAAACAAAATTATTAGGTTGTTCTTGTATGTATAATTGGATCATTTTTACCAATTTATTAGCTTATGTTGATTAGTTATGCCAGATAGTTAAATACATTTTATGCTTCACAGGAAGTACGAAAAGCCAAAAAAGCAGAAGAGGAAAGGAAACGTCGTGAAGAGCGTGAAAAAAAGAGGAAGGATGCTGAGGAGAGGATGGCAAAATCAAAGATGCCTAATTATGTCATCACAAAAAGGAGTGGAGGCCAGTCTGTTGGTGTAAGTATTTTTCACACTCATGATTTCAACCATTTTGAGAGGAACTGTGTGAGGTGTTTATGATGGAATTCATCTCCCATAGTTTCATTCCATGTGTGTTTGTATTTCTGGCTCAAAATTGATGAAAGATACTTTACAATTGTAGTTGTTATTTGGAAAACATTTTTGTTCATCTGTTCCCAATCTGCATATCATTGTCACATCCCTGTTTATCAGGTGGAAACAGAGATGAGCCAGAAGAAAAGTAGGACTGACCTCCCAAAAGTTACTGACAAACATGGCTGGGACTCCCTACTTCATCATCCCAGAGTTTTTCAGAGTTAAAATTCCTAACTTTCTCCATCAGTGTCTAACCATGGTTTGCCCTGTGAGGACTTGCCAGACCCACAGGGGGTATGACTAGTGTAAGAAATTTCAAGATTTCAACCCACAAAACCCTTGCATTTGAGAAATTAATGGATACTCCAAGATGGGCATACTGACATGCAAAAAGTATGAAGGAAATAATCAAAATTTGCTTGTAAGCTGCATTATTTCTTGATAGATTGAAATCTAGTGATTTGATTGGGTGAAAAGTAAGATGTAAATAATTCTCTCGCATTCTTGGAATATTTACACCTTAGTTTAGTGCAATGAAAAGTGAAAACATGAATATGTAGACAATGTGATCAATTTTTTAAAAATATATAAAAACAGAATAGAATAATGGTACATGTATGTATATAAATTAGTTCAGTAATAGGACTGTATTTTAAAAAAAATCATTTCACATCTTCAAAATGTAATTTGGACAGCAAATGTTGGCTGTCTTCTGTTGTTTTATCATGTAGTTAAAATCTCAGTGCATCCATTTATACCTTTTCCACTTACTCATTAGTGCAAAGGAAACCATTGATTATTCTAAAGACTGTTATTAATTGATTTGCTAATATTTGATACACCTTCCGATGAAAATAACTACAAATATAACCCATTCTGTTTTGTTTGGTTAAGCTGGAAAAAGTCTGTCAAACAAAATGTAATGGGTTGTAGTTTTCTTCCACAGAATTGGAATTTGTGTGAAAATGAAGTGAGTTAAATCAAATTTGTTATCTGTGTCACTGATCTCTATATAACTGAACTGTTAGAATGCTCATTGTTCACATACAGAAAAATGTCTTTACCATTGCCATCTTGGGAGGGGGGTGGGTGCTATAAATAATGATAAGTTGCTATAAATGAAAAAAGGATAAACAATGATCAAAATTTTCTCAAGGATTTTCATTTTCCCAGTGCCCCTCAATCGTCAATCACTTTTTAAAAGTAGACTTTGAAGTCTGTGATATATAAAATAAATAGGTACTAGGGCTGGTAATCAGATTTATACCACTCGTAGGATAAGGGTGGTATAAATCTGATTACCAGCCCTAGCACCTATTTGTTTTATTAGCTTACCGAAGGGAGCTCAACTTATCACTTGCCGTCCATCATCGTCTGTCGTCGTGGACATTTTTCAAACGACTTCTCCTCTGAAACCACTGGTCCAATTTTCACGAAACTTCATGTGGATGTTCATTACTATATGGCAATTCATGTTTGTTCAAATGAAATGGCCACGTCCCTTGTGGGCTCTGTATGGGGCATAACTCTGATAGCACCATGTGAATTATAGAAAATTTATTAAAAAAACTTCTTCTCCAGAACCAGTGGGCAGAATCTTTTGATACTTGGTATGCAGCATCTTGGTATGGGTCTGATTCAAGTTTGTTCAAATCGGCCCCTCTGGATTCATATTTGGGCTCAGTATAGAAGCCCGAATTTGAACTTAGTGCATTTCAGGCAAATTTCTTAAAAAATCTTCTTCTCAAGATCCAGCAGGCAGAATCTTTTGATATTTGGTATGCAACATTGTGGGGTGGATCTGATTCAAGTTTGTTCAAATCGGCCCCCTGGGTTCATATTTGGGCTCAGTATAGGAGCCCAATTTGAACTCACTAGAGAAGCCCAAATTTGAACTTCGTGCATTTCAGGCAAATTTCTTAACAAAATCTTCTTCTCCAGATCCAGCAGGCAGAATCTTTCGATATTTGGTATGCAACATTGTGAGGTGGATCTGATTCAAGTTTGTTCAAATCAGCTCCCTGGATTCATATTTGGGCTCAGTATAGAAGCCTGAGTTCGAACTTAGTGCATTTCAGGCAAATTTCTTAAAAATCTTCTTCTCAAGATCCAGCAGGCAGAATCTTTTGATATTTGGTATGCAACATTTTGGGGTGGATCTGATTCAAGTTTGTTCAAATCGGCCCCCTGGATTCATATTTGGGCTCACTATAAAAGCTCAAATTCGAACTTAGTGCATTTCAGGTAAATTTCTTAAAAAATCTTCTTCTCCAGATCCAGCAGGCAGAATCTTTTGATATTTGGTATGCAACATTGTGGGGTGGATCTGATTCAAGTTTGATCAAATCGGCCCCCTGGGTTCATATTTGGGTTCAGTATAGGAGCCCAATTTGAACTTAGTGCATTTCAAGCACATTTCTTTAAAAATCTTCTTCTCAAGATTCAGAAGGCAGAATCTTTTGATATTGGGTATGCAGCATGCTTGGGGGGGGGGGGGGGGGGGGGAGATTCAAGTTTATTCAAGCCAAGTCCCTGGGTTCATATTTGGGCTCACTGTGGTAGCCCAAATTATAACTTAGTTCAAAATGAGGAATTTTCTTTAAAAATCTTCTTCTTCAGATCCAGTAGTCGGAATGTTTTGATATTTGGTATGCAGCATCCTTAGAGGGGTGAGATTCAAGTTTGTTCAAGCCATGTCCCTAGGTGCATATTTGGGCTCACTGTAGGAGCTTGAATTGCAACTTAGTACGAAATGAGGAATTTTCTTAAAAAATCTTCTTCTTCAGATCCAGCAGTCAGAATGTTTTGATATGTGGTATGTAGCATCCTTAGGGGGTGAGATTCAAGTTTGTTAAAGCCAAGACCCTGGGTCCATATTTGGGCTCCCTGTGGGAGCCCGAATTATAACTTGGTCAATATGAGGAATTTTTTAAAATCTTCTTCAGATTCAGCAGTCAGAATGTTTTGATATTTGGCATGCAACATCCTTAGGGGGTGAGATTCAAGTTTGTTCAAGCCATGTCCTGGGGTTCATATTTGGGCTCACTGTGGGAGCCCGAATGATAACTTAGTTCAAAATGAGGAATTCAATTAGAAATAGCCTGTCCACCTCTGTCTCCTATCCTTCCACTTTCTAGACTCACTCAGAAGGAGAGTTGATAATGACTTGCATTTTTTGAGCCAGAGATCAAATGTTTGTTGTTACATTAAATCTTGTAACAGATATATTCCCATTCAATGATAGAATTTCCTAATTGCTGATGTTCCAGTTGTTTGCTTTGGTATTGTTAGAATTATCTTTGGTCACTGCTTCTGTTGCTGTTGCGCTCTTCAATTATTTTGCAAACTATATCAGTACAGCTTGTGCATGCTAATATTTTTATTACCTTGTTTTATTATTTCTGTTAATTATTTACAAACTGTAAAGATTTGGCTATATTTCAAATACAGTAAGTTTATTTTAATTTTAATCTTTCAAGTATTTCTTTTGCTTTTGTTTTGCTGGGAATTTATTTTCTGTTGGTTTGGGGTTTATGTCAAGTCAACAACACCTGAAAAAGTCAATTTAACCCTTTACCCAACTCGACTTGCAGGCAGTATCTGCACTTGCAAAAGAATGTCTTGAATAACTTAATTTTTTCATTTTTTACCTCGACAACATAGCTTATGATCCTTGATTAGAAAGAGTTACAAACTTATTCATGTGAGTGGTTATAAGCTGTTTTTGAGACAAATAATGAAAAAAATAATAAAATGTGAATACATGTAACAGTTTTTGTGAATAGCACTCACAAGTTTGGGCCAATATGCTGGGTAAAGGGTTATTGAATAAAAAGTAATTAAAGTATTGAAATGTTGAAAAATGTGTTCTGGTTATTTATCAAAAACCTAAAGATTTAAAAAAGTAAGGGAGCTCTGTCAAAAAATAAAACTAATAAATTATGTTCTTTACTTATTTTTAAAAAACAAGTAACTAACAGTTATATTATTTAAAAATTCCCATTGTAATCAAATTTTTTATTTTTCTTACCAATGGATTTTCGGTTTTCAGATTGTAGGATATTTATAATACAAACTCTGTTTTATTTTTCTTCATTGATAATTCTGGTCTGTGACATAATTTTTTGTTGGGAAAACTTATTAAACAGCTTTCAGAGAAAATTATGCCACATGTTTATGTTATGAATAAAATAAAAAAATATAGGCTTGTTGTTTTCCCTGAACTGTATTCAGAGTTTATTCAAACTAATAACTTAACTAGTAATACAACAGTTAATTAACTTATCCTCCTTTAAATAACTTTAACTGTTTCTTTACCAAATAACATTGAATTCGATTAGAACAGGAATAAAAGAACAAATTTACAAATGTATTGAAAGTTGTTCATCTAACAGTCAAACTAATTATTTATTTACCAAATTAAAAGTAAGATATACATCATGAACTACAGTATTCAATGTTGTACTATATGTTTATTGTTGAAATAACAGATAAATATTCGATTTTTAAAAATCTACACTAATTATTACAACTGGTGGTCAGTTATTTTATAATCTTTGTGAAAAGTTGTTTGTTGAATATATTACATTAACCGTCAGTTCACCGGCATTTATATTGTAGATGTATAAATCTTTAATCTGATTGTGAAAAATTAATTCTCTTGTCTTGAGCTTGACAACTAGCTGTAAGTGCTACATAAGTAACTGTATATTTCTAACTGTTTTATATAGAGGTACTATAAATGTAAAAAATAATTGAATGCAGATAAATGGTTATTCATTTGTTGAACATGATATATAATCGAAAGACTAAATTTGAACTAACTGTTAATTGTTCCAAGTACTTTTTCTTGCAAATTTATGTTCAGAACATCATTAGTTGAATGGATATTTTTTTAGCTTTTACAGAACTATTGTCTGCATTTAACGATTCATAACACTGTTCACAAAATATACAGTTATACAAGTTTTCTGCTAGGGAAACAGTGGTCCCCTCAATGACTCTATTCCTTTTGCCAAATTATCCTCAAGCAGATTGTACCTAACAGTAACATCAGTATAACAGGACCATTATGAGGTTGCATTCAGTCTCCATCCATTTACATGTAGCTTTGGTGCTGCAATAAATGACACATGTTGAGCCACTGTGAGATAATTATTGCATGAGTTCAACATACAAGGTGAAGTATGTTGGCAGGACAATATTCTGTATGATCCATTTAACATTTACTTTTATTTTCAAAGTTTGTCTCTTCAAATTCATGATATCAGAAAATTTTAAAAAGGTGGAGGGAGTAAAATCAGGCGGTTTGTTGGCATTGTATGTCCACAAATGTCAGAAATTTATCATTCCATTGTTTCAGGTGCCAGTATATGGTGTTTCATACTGATAAAACAAAATATTTTGTGTTATTAAATCTTGATTTTTTTTCACTCAGGACCAGCTTAAACATTTGTTTCCAAGCAGAAACCTTGGGTTATCATTTTTAGTAACTCCAGATAAGATGGTTTCATAAATTGCATATATGTCTCATGATACAAATAATTTATCATATTCATTGCTTCCTTTAACCATCATAATCAGTGCACATTTACATTAGTTTATCGGTTCAATCATATTCCTTTAGATGGAAGTGATCATTTTATGACAGCACTGACATCATCGACTTTGATCACCAAACACATGCCCCAGCATGCAGTCTTGGGGAAAATGATCACAAAACAGGTGTCCCAACATGCAGTCTTGAGGGAGACTTGCATGTTATAAGATGAGTACCTTGATAGTTGTTTCTAGACAAGTCATGCCAGCCTTTTTAGGTAGCCAAGACTTGCCTTGAAACAACTGCGAAGCCAAGGATATAGACCATCATATCTCCAGGTCTTTAAGGTTTAATCACATCTTTCAGTGGATCTTGTTTCGTGACAGTTCATTGTCAGTTCATTGTCTTCATTTTAATCATTTCATTGGATCATGATGTTTAAACTTTCATTCTCTCATTTACATCAAAAGGCAATATATATAATTTTCATTGTTATGGTGCAAGATGTAAGTGGCCATAAAATTTGCAAAAGTGAAATGAACATATAAGCAATCCACATACAAGATAAGGAAATTAATTTTTATTACAACTAATTCTGCAAGTTTGGTAATTGAGTTACTTTTTGTTTCTTTATTTTGATTTTGGAGATTTTTATGTTCATTTTCTGTTTTGTTCTGTTTTTCACATCTGTACTGCTAAGATTTAAAAGAAATATATAAAGCTGTTATATATCATGGTCCTTGTCATAATATTTAAGCATGTTGAAAGATGATACTTCAGATTATATATAAAGAAAGTACTTCATCTATTTTCCTTCTATTCATTCAAAATGTATTGTTCACTCTAGTTTCCACAAGAATGAACACTTTTTTCCATGAAGAAAGCTTTCAGATTATTCAAACATAAATAGTGAATCATATGTTATAATATAGTTCTGTGATTACAAAGTGGACAGAGAATTTCAATTTTGACTGGAGAAACTCTCATTCCACTCTTCTCCCAACAACACTACAAAATATAACCCTTCGGAAAAAATTGTGAGAACATTGAAACTGAGAAGTGTTTTTTTTTTTCTTGTTCGGTTTTGATTTCACAATACTTATGATATTCACAATGTTTATGAAATCTCAACTACAGTAAGTGTGCGCAACCTGATCACAATCCAATCAAGAAATATGAAAGTTTTACGATCACAGTAGGGGGCGCGGTGGCTCAGTAGGTAGAGGTGCAGGCTGCAAGCCGAGAGGTCCTCGGTTCGAATCCCACCTGCGGCAACCATGTTGTGTCCTTGGGCAAGACACTTCACCTCCATTGCCCATGTGGGGGCACGGTGACGCTGTGCACTAAGGCATACTGCACGTCGATGGTGCACCTGTCTTCAGCCAATGCTAACCCTGCTTGTGTGGAGTTAGTATGTTGGGGAGCTGACAGTTGCTCGCCGTTGCTCGGTGGTTCTCTCCGGGTACTCCGACTTCCTCCTCCCGTAAAACTGTCGTGGTCATGATTAGCCATTCTGCAGAAATATGTGACCTTAAACACAAAATATATAAATGATCACAGTATGATATGCTCTTTCCAAAATAACACACAGTTAGATGAAAATCATATTTTGATGAATCAAAATATTAGTATTCATCTTCACTGTCCATATTGTCTATTTTTGTTATTTATGATGTAAACTGTGTTGGCATCTTTTAGCATTGTTTACAGTTAAAAAGTAGACAAAATACGGCCAGGCTGATCTATAAAGTGAAAACCACTTTGTTAGTTTGGTTCAAGAATTTGTAGATGATACCTTTCGTAATACCATTAACAGCACAGTTGTATGTGTACTCAATGTGCCTGTAGGTTACAAGCCACAGATAAGCCTATCAGGCACTGTGGGCATAACAGTTGGCTTGAATAGGCAAACCTGTTTGCCTTCTCCTAAAGCAACTTTGAGGTTTCCCTGTGAAAATTTCTGTCTTCCAATTAGGTGAATTCACAAAAAATTTATAAAATAATTTCTACTTAAAAGAAGATTTTTTGGAAGTATTAACTGATGTTAGGACTAACTTTTATAGTGACTAAAAATAAAGAAACTGCCCAGAATACAAATAATTCAGCCGCTGCCTCTGCATGTTTACTGTGAAATTAAATAACATACAAATGTTAGAAATTCCAAAGACAGGGTCATAGGGTGAATCCACCAGCTCCTCCTCCCATTCCACACCCAATAGCTTTGGGTTTGATGTTTTAAAAAAAAAAACTGTGGAAGTATATGAGCAATGCCTTTGTCATACATTATTCATTTCATGTTCACATTTGAATTTTTATGAAATTTCTTCTATTTTTAGGATTCTGAACAGGTATTGTTATATTTACTTCTTGATTGGATACACCAAAGGAATTTTTACAGTTGAATCAGCACTGTTGTGTTTATGAAACATTTGATTCTTTTTTGGAAAGCATTTTAATAATTCCCATGTTTACAAATATTAAATACTCACATAACATTCGGACGATTTCAGCATTTGAACGAAATTTTCCGTTTTATCATGTTGCTAAAATCTTTCGCTAAACTGAGAACCTCTCCTCGTGAATTTTCTTTATCCTTTGATATATTTTTGTTCAGACATTCAGCATCGAAATTGCATTGATTTCTGAACAAAATTACCAAGTTTATTTGTACTTTCCATTTAAAATACTGTTAAACAATTATCTGCTTCTTGTTTAGGTCAAAAATGTACTTACCTTCTGTGCTATTTGAGTATCTTTGTTTTGTTAATTGCATCTTTTATGTACTCAAATAATACCTACATCTAACATGGATTCTTGGGAAGCTCTCTGAGAGAACTTCTTAAGGATCTGTGTCCAATGCAGATATTATTTGTTTGAAATACATGTACAAGAAGTGTTAGCTGGTGCATGTATGTAAACACATAAAAGTCATCATAGAAAGTTTTGGGCAAATGTCTTGAAAAGTGCTTGAAAATACCTTCAAAAAGTCTGTATTTTTTGCTCTGTAGGATGAATGAACACTGTAAAACGCCCATGACTGGCATTTCCATTCAAGTAAGAATTCATATTCTTTGACAAAGCTTAAAGTGCACAAGCAAAGTTCTAGGTTAACTCTAACTTGGTTAATTTCATTAGTGTTTTATCTAGTGTAATTTTATGATGACAGTGTCAACATCACTTCCTGAATAACTTGCAAAATATTCAGATTGGCTATATTTCAATTACTTTTAATTCTTGAGAACATAGACATTTTTTAGAATTTCCTCTACACCTCAAAATGTAAGTCAGTTGGTAGAGTTGCAATTTCAAGTCCAGTCTTGGATGCCTGCATAGGCAATCAAGACTGAATGAGAAACCACTGTGTATTGTAGTTTAGAAGACTACATCATGGCAGCATCTTGGAGCAACTGTTTGTTAAAAGTGAAAATAAGCCCTTAACTGGTTGAGTGCTTCAAGTCCATATTTGGATGACTCCAGCCTGAAATGAAGGTACCACAACTTGAGAGCTTCATATTCTGTGGATGTGTTCATAGTATGTTCAAAGTGAAAATATTTCATATGTGTGGATTTACTTTGCTACAATTTATGAATGAGTTCCTGACGGCACTCAGCCATAGATTACGACAAGACAAAGACATATGAACAAACTTTGATGATCCAAATTTTGCACTCTACCAGTTATGGGTAAAGGCTAGATATGGTGTGTATAGGAGAGGATATTTGCCTTCAGGTAGAAGGGAGTTAACATTCTACTCACCTCTTCAAGCAAATGATGTCTGTAAGCAACTCTGAGGCAAATTGCTAACCCTTTACTTAACAGACTGGTCTTTTGGAACATGTTTAAAAAACTGGAGCTTAAAATGAAAATTTTCCATTTTTTTCTTTTAAGACATAACTCCTGATTGATCCCTAAAATTACCTTGAAGAGCTCATTTCAGTGAAGTGTTGTAAGCTGTGTTTTAGAAAAGTAAAACTAAGATTTTGTAGACAAAAAAGGAAGCTCTTCAACTAGAATTTGAAGTTTTAGAATTAACTTTGGCACTGATGTTGGTATTTTTTTCTAAAATCTATTCTAGATAAAGTCAAAACTATTGTGTATATTTGACTATTTGAGATGGTTCTCAGGTCAGACATTGATAAGCATAGCATCTAATTTCCATGCGTTTTTCCTGCCATCACTCCCGATTTGTCCCATTTCATTCTCCCATGTCCCAATTTTTCCTTTCTGTTCAGTTCATTCCCTTTTGAGAAGACCAGGGATATAAACATTTCATCCAGATATGAATCAATTTCTAGCACGGGAATTGAAATTAGTTGAATATTCTGGAAAGGTTATCGTTTCCAGTTACAAAAGTTGATTTGTATGATACATGCTTTAAAAAATCCTTCACTTAGTATGGACTTTTTAATCAGACACTAAATGTATGTCCAGAGCTGTCTCACATGAAAGTCTGTCATCCTGAAAAGAACAAGGGACATGAATTGCTAGAAAACCCCAACATTATGCAAAATACATGTAAAACAGCTTCACTGTATCTTTAATGGAAATAGTGAAAATGTCATTTGTACATAATCTTCTGGTTTTTCTTTCATTATTGCACCTACTATTTGCACACAGATTTTTCATCACAATTTCACTGAAAAGAATGAGATCATACTAATCACTGAGAGTGTTAAGCACTGGCATGTTAACATTATGTGCACAAATCTACTACATATCAGTAAAATAAGCATTCTCATTCTCATTGAGGGGAGATAATTTTGGGGAATCTATAAGAAATACAGACAGAACTTTCCCCTCTTTTCTTTTTTAGCAGTGTCCTTTAGTTGCATGACTTTTGTGTTAATATCTCATAAAATCTGGTCTTGACTGCTTTCAGACTGCCATGACTTGATTTGATGATATAATCAATAGAGTCTGCATCATGAAATCATTGTTAACTGGCAGAGTACTGGAAGCCAATATTTGGGCTTTATTCTGAAGTGCAGGTACCGCTATGCAAAGGCATCACATTCAGTAGATGTGTTTCATATTATCTGTAGTGATGGCATTTAGTATGTGTGGATTTGCCTTGTTACACTTTATGGGAGAGTGCCCATAGGCACTCTCCCATAAATTGTAACAAAGCAAAGACATGTGAACAAATTTTGATAACAAAAAAATAATTTAGCACTATATGAAACCCCAGTCCAAAGGCCTGTACCTGGGACTCTGTTATAAG
Source organism: Pictodentalium vernedei (assembly GCA_031216915.1). Lineage (NCBI taxonomy): Eukaryota > Metazoa > Mollusca > Scaphopoda > Dentaliida > Dentaliidae > Pictodentalium > Pictodentalium vernedei. The sequence continues at coordinate 229,434,475 of CM062289.1, read as the reverse complement.
ATACCTAATTGTTTCTGATTCCATTTTAGCTCACCTGATTGAAAGTCAAGGGGGGCTTAAATGATCACTTTCTGTCTGTCGTCTCTCTGTTGTCTGTCCGTCATCCATCCGGTGTGAACTTTACATTGTCGACTTCTCATAAACGACTGAGCCAAATTTAATATGTATGTTTCTTATCATATGTCAGTTCAAGTTTGTTCAAATAAAGTTGCCACACTCCATAGGGAAGGGTGGGGGGGAAATGCTCCAAAGTTGTTTTAAAATCTTCTTCTCATGAACATGAACCAGTGGATACAGTAACTTATAGTGCTATATCTTAATACCAGTTAATAGAACAACTCTCATTTATAGTGGTATATATTGCTACAAGAACCAGTAACTTACCTTTAGTTAATAATGGTTTCTGGTGAGACTTTAGGTGTTGTTCCAAGCCATGAAGAAACAACTAATGGGTTTCTTCAGATTTGACTGAAATGATTCTTTTTTCTTTGCCACACACAGCAATTCTTTTATTTGCATAAAAGAGAACCAAGCTATTAATTGGGAAGTCCCTATTTGATATAAAATGTCTGAACAGAGTTCACTAAAATTCATCTGAGTTGAGGTATTCTGATACTCCAATTAATTTTAGTGAATGAGGTTCAGAAATTTCAAATAAAATCCTGATAAATTTGAGATACTTTTGTCACACATTGTGTAATTTAACAATTGCTTTCACAAATGATGAGCTATTTGATGTAGATTAAATAATAAAATATTTTCCTAAATTCAAACTTTCAAAAACCCTAATTTAGGCCCCACAAAGTTGATCTTCTGTTTCCATTTTTTGTAAGATGGCATGTGGGCAGGCGGTTTTTTATTTTATTTTTGTAATTATTTCTTTGCCATCAAAAGTTCATATTCTTAGTTTGTTTTATGTTTTAGGCCTCATACTCTATAGAATAGCAAGGGTGGTGGTGTATTTCATCCCTTGAGTGCAAGCATTACAAAGCCTTGATGCACTCAAGGGACAAATTTATCAATTTTATTAACTTGGATAAAATATCAGACATAAACCATTTAATTTTTATTTTCATAAAGTTTGCATTGGTTATAAAATGAGAGCATGCGGCAGCCAAAAGGACCATGTGGAAGGGCCTGAGAAACAGATTTTAAACTTTATTCCCTCTTCATGGCGCTTGGTTAAAATTAATTAGTTTTTTTTAGTGTTTGAGTTATTGCAATACGTTTACAATGTATCATTGACGTAAACATTATAAAATATTCTTGAGTGACTTGATTGCTTAGAAGTATTGTCAGGTATTCCACATACAATCTTGACGGTCTCTACACATTTACAGCAACCTAAACATCTATTGTGTGAATTACAGGAATTTATTTTTTCATCAGTTTCAGAACTTGATCATTGGAACATGGTCATATTATAGCAGAGCCCCAGATAATAAGCACATAGGCATTAAGATGTATACTGTTTTGAAATACCATATGAGCCTCCTGAACACTAGAGTCAAGTTATCAAAAGTTCCAACCAATTTTTCCCACCGTGCAATTTAAAATTCAAATAATTTAGCCTCATTTGCCAGAGCTCAGTGAGCTCTGTCAAATAAAATTGAATGGGTTAAATTCTACTTGCATTATGTGAAAAATTTATGGCTTGAATTTTAGTGTATTGACATCAGTGTGCAGAGGGTTATTAGTCACATATATGAAATTGCTATTGTTTCCCAAAATAATGAACCAATTTTTAGCCCGACGGTTTACAGTAAGGGGTATAGTAATGATTTTTGTGCGTCCGTCCATCCGTCTGTCCATCTGTCCGTCTGTTAACATTTAGAGTTTTTGGTTAAAGTTTGTGGTTAAAGTTTTTTACTGAAGGTTCAAGTGGGTTTTTTTTGTTTTTTTTGTCTTTTCCTGTTTAGTTGACATTTGGAGTTTTGGTTAATGTTTGTGGTTAAAGTTTTTTATTCAACCTTCAAGTACAGGCTATACCCAGTAGTTCTTGTCTGATTGTCACGAAATTTCATATGCAGGTTTTAGATCATGTCTTCATGAGAACGTCCCCTTTTGGTCGTGATCGGTCAACCGGTATGGCTGCCCGAGCCCAAAACCCGAAAACTATTAGCACTGTCTACAGGTCGTATTTATGAAGGGATTTCATTGCAACTTCATAGAATGCCTATGTATAATGCCTAGATGAGAACGTCCCCCATTTGGGCATGATCTGTCAACCATGATGGCTGCCCAAGCCCGAAACCCAAAAACTTTTAGCACAGTCTGCAGGTCATGTTTAATATGGATGCATTTCATTGTAACTTGATACGATGACTCTGTATGATGTCTACATGAGAATTTTCCCATTTGGGTGTGATCTATCAACCGTCAAACTGCCCGAGCCCAAAACCCGAAAACCTTTAGCACAGTCTACAGGTCATATTTATGGAGGGATTTCATTGTAACTTGATAGGTTGACTTCATATAATGTCAACATGAGAAAGTCCCCTTTTGGGCGTGATTGGGCAACTTTGACAGCTACAGGTGCCCGAAACCCGAAAACCTTCAGCACAGTCTACGGTCATATTTATGAAGGGATTTTATTGTAACTTCGTAGGATCAATCCACATGATGCCCAGATGAGAATGTCCCCTTTTGGTTGTGATCATTCAACCATGATTGCTGGCTGAGCCCGATGCCCAAAAACCTTTGGCACAGTCTACATGTCATATTTATGGAGGGATTTCATTGTAACTTGATAGGTTGACTTCATATAATGTATACATGAGAACGTCCCCTTTTGGGCAACTGTGATGGCAACAGGGGCCCGAAGCCCAAATACCTTTAGCACAGTCTACAGGTCATATTTATGGAGGGATTTCATTGTAACGTGATAGGTTGACTTCATATAATGTCTAGATGAGAACGTCCCCTTTTGGGCAACTGTGACGGCAACAGAGGCCCAAAGCCCAAAAACCTTTAGAATATTCCACAGGCCATAATTATGAAGGGATTTCATTGTAGCTTGGTAGGGTGACTCCAAGTTTGTGGTTAAAAACCCAAACACCCCCCCCCCCCCCACCCCCAATTAGGCTTTTTTTTCTACTTTTCTCCAATATGCATTTTGAACTATTTACAGTCACTTCATGCGGAACCTTTTTTGAAACTTATGTACCCCCCCCCCCCCCCCCCCCCCCCCGGCCAATTAGGCACTTTTTTTTTCCTTTCGTCAAAAATGCTTGTTTACAGTTTTGGTTAAAAATGCAGACAAGCACCACCGCCCCCTCCCCCCACCCAACCCCCACCCCCCTCACCCCCCTCCCCTCCCCCCTCAATTAGGCATTTTATTTTTTTTTTTATTTCCTCCAATATGCATTTTGAACTATTTACAGTCACTACATGCAGAACCTTTTTTTTCCTTTAGTCAAAAATGCTTTTTTTGTTAAAGTTTGTGATAAAAAATCCAGACAGAAATGATCCCCCCCCCCCCCCCCCCCCCCCCCCCCCAAATTAGGCATTTTTTTTTCTTTCCTCGAATATGCATTTTGAACTATTTACAGTCACTACATGCGGAACCTTTTTTTAAACTCACATAACCCCCAAGCAGATATGGCAGATTCGTCAGGTAAACTGTTAACATAAAATGGCTCTGACTATTTTGCATCTAAGCATTGCCATTCCTGGGACAGTCGGGCTGCATGCATGAAATCACTCTAGTTGCATTTGCAGGAGTCCAGGAGTAGCTTTGTGGATAAGGTTATATTTGCTATGTTTATTAGCTTCGTGGATGAGGTTATTTGCTATTTTTATGGGTTTATTTGCATGAAATTGGTGCTTTAACAAATTACATTGCCCTAGCAAGCAATATTTGTCTTGATCAATGGTAGAAGTAACTTATACTTAAGCCCTGATAATTTTTTACAAAGCTGTTTTTTTAAATAGTTAAAACTTATCCTCATTAAATCCAGCTGTAATCTATGCCCAAAGTACATGACAAAATTTCAGACATCATGGACTTGATGAGTCTGACTTTATCAAGTAGTCATACCATTTTCAATTGATTAGGGTATTATGTAAGTGGTCATATGTGGATTTAGTAGTAAAACTCTGAAAATGTTGGCATAGTTCAAAGTATGAAGTTGACCCTATTTCTTTCAAAACATGACAATGTGTTTGTATTTTGAAATGAATAATGTTGAAAAATGATAGTTTATAAGCTCCTACTATTCCATAAACATGTCTTTTGTATAGAATTGAGGTACAGTTTGTTACTGCTGATGACTGGGAGCTAAATGAATGTTTTCAGCTGTACTGCTTATCTCCCTTTTCATTTTTCCACACACTTGCCATACTGTATGTTTGCTTTTTTGCACCATGCTGATTTTAAACACTTGATGCAATATTCAACTTTTGAAATTTGAGGTAAACCGTCAGTTCTATTTGAGCAGTTCAAAGTATTATTATGGAAAGATCTCGATTTTTTCTGGTGAGAAATTACACAAAAGAATTCCAGTGGAACATATCCCTGCCCACATCTGTCAAAAAAGAAACTTGAACACTTTGCATTTCAGATGCCTTTTTCATATGTTTTTCTTGATTGAGTCTTGATGCCACTGTGATTTATTCATGAAATCTCAATCCACTGTGTCATGACCATTTTGTGATCTGATAAAAATTAGACCTTTTTTGTGATCACAGTACAGTGGATCCCCCTTGATTGGTATTTCTTAATTGAATAATCCTGTTAATTGCTCATAACTTCCAAACATCATACAATACTTCTGGTATAAATTTGACCTGTTAATTGAATAGCAGTTAAAGAGTAAACTCCTCTTAATAGTTTGAATAAAAAATCTTGTAATCTGTTGGAGAATTACTTTGACAGCCACTGAATATCTAATGTTTTTTGGCCTACTTAACAAAAATACATTCAAAAATATGAATCCAAAATGTGCATTTAATCTATTATATTACTTGTTTGAGAGAGCTCAGTAGAATGAAGGAAATTGACAAAAATTCCTGTTCAGTGATTACTCTTGTTAATTGAATATTTTTCACTGGTAAACTGCTTATTGAATATACAGGTTTTTACTGTACTGTAACTTCAAAGTCAGCACAAAAGTGTTACCATTTTCAGGAGCAAGGCAACCTATAGTAGCCTCAAATTCTGTGTCTTATTTTTTGAGGCTAGTTGATTGAAAATTTCAGTTGGAATGGGATGCGTAAGTCTTTTTAGCTTATAATATAACAGCATCTCATCAGCTAAAACAGTGTCAGAGTCATCTGTGTTCATTGTAAACAGATTATGGCACAACATAACAAGAGACGAAAAAAGTAAAAAGCTATTGTTGGTAAAATCAGCCTGTGTACTAAGTAATTTAAGGTGCCAAAAAAGCTGTTGGATATATGCCTTTTATTGTTAGAAACAGATGTGTGTAGAAAGCTGTGAATATGTGTAGACCTAGAAACTTCTGTTAGAATATATGATAATTCAGTCGTACTGTTAGAATATATGATAATTCAATCCTACTGTTAGAATATATACAGATAGAGCCCTCAATATGTCCCACCCTACCTCTACTTTCTCACCATGTCATGACAGTTTAAACTGTAGTAGAAAGAGTTAAGATATGCAATAGCAATATGTAAGTAATAGTACTTGAGACTGTCTCAAAGCTCTATAAATTGCACTCCAAAAACAGCAATATTCCCTTTTATTAATTTCATTTCCTGTATCTGTTTAACCCTTTTTCCTTGATGAAGTATGTTTAGCAAACAGTAACTGGGGTGTTTTTTGGACATGGTTGATCAGTGTTAAAAATCCCAAAACACTTATAATTTTCATTCCTGCATGACCTTCCTAATTATACAATAAATTTTGTTCTCAGATAGTTAAGATGGAAAAATCTTGAAATGTCTTTTCAATTAATTTGATCACATCACTGCTCTTCAGTTCCTGTAATTTTGAGGCAAGCGATTGCCCTCTCCCTTTTTTTACCTACTTGAATTTAGAATTGGGAGAATGGAAAATGCCCATCAAGAAAACCTTGATAAAACTAAGGGATTCTAAACTCAAAGTTTGTACAATAATTGTAATGAAAACATACACGTTTTCTTTTACTCCCTCTGGATCTGACTAATTACAGGCTTTCTACTGTGAGTCTAGTGCCTTAGCAGTGATTTCTAACCAACTCTTGGCTGCCTGTAGAGGCAGCCAAAACTTGAATTAAATTGACAGTTATTCTTGGGATCTCTTATTGATTGTATGTTAAAGTACCTTTTCTTAGAAAGCACCTTTGGTCATTCTATGGACGCAGTCACCCTTCTGACCCATTTACGGGAGGGCAGTAGTTGCTTTCCTGTGATTTTCAAAATGATAGGCCTGTTTTCAAGTCACAAAAGATGTAAGAGGATTGTGAATTTTATCCACAACTTGAGGCAATGAATATCAGTTTATTATTTAAAAAAATTGTCAAATCTGGCAAGCAATATGAAAATATTCAAACAATTTTTCATCAATTTTTCAAAATGCATCTGATGATCCTTATTAGAACAAGCTTTGTGAACATGTTAAAGTGAAGAGTCGTGAACTCTGTTCCCCAAAGTTATTTTTATTTTGACACTGCATTTGTAATCCAAACCTTTGTGTGAAAAAGTTTAATGTCATGAATTTAAGCCGTTTCTCAAAATTGTTGATGTATGCATTGTCAGTCCACTTGGCTTTCAAAATAGAATGATACTTAATGACATATGTTTTGCGAACGATCATATATTAAAATGAAGTAACAATCATCAGGTCTACATTTATTAATATATGTTTGTGTTTTTGGAATACAATGTGAGAGAAAACACGTTTGATGTGTGGTTTGATGAGTTTATCACAGCAAAATGCACTTTGCTATTAATGTGTCTGTGAAATTGCAAATTCTTTTTCTGACAAACTGAATGTATATTTATGCAGATAAATGTCCTAATGACAAAAGATACCTAGCTATAGATCACATCAAAGAGATGCATGAATTTTGTTATGATTTTATGACTATTGTGATATTTACAGGTTTAATCAGCTATGGTGTTATGCTTTACTCAAAATATATATTTAACCCTTTGAACTCTAGTGGTATCTTCCATGCCATTTCAATGGCGTGCAATTAGAAGAGTCCATATTCATTATTTGGGGTAGACCAGTCAATATTATCAACGTGCAGTTGGGGCTGCACGTTGAAAATATTGATTGGCCTACTCCACACATTTACTGAACAACCATCCTATTTAATGATGCTCAGGTTCAAAGGGTTAAAAGGCTGTTTCTATAAAATGAAAATTTTCAAGTTTAATTTTCTCCAAAACATGACTTTTATCCCACATTTTTTGGAGGTAGAGTATGTTGGAATTAGTAGTTGAACACCAGAGGAATGGAGATTCCAACTTGACAAAATTTTTATTCTTTAAAAAAAGGCATAAGAAGCAAACATGGTGTTCATCCGGTGTATATTTGTGTCCTACCCAGATATCCATTGAGCTGAATCCCTGTTTTGTTGTTTCATAACATGTCCCTTGACAGAAAATATGACATTTTGACGTTCAGACCTCTTGACTTAGACGTTTCAACCTGTATATTTTATATTATGACATTTTTGCTCAAGGTTTTTGATCTATGGGCATAGGCAGATGTTTTGGTTCTTTCCAGTTATAATGTAATTCTTTTTAAAGAAACTTTTAAAGTGTCACAGAAACCAAATAGTAAAAAATGTGACTAAAAGTTATCCAATAAAACCAATATTATTATAAAAAAGTGAGTAATTCAGAATTTCTGGATGATAGAATATCACCAATTTTTACTTACACCCAGACTTTTTTTTTTGCTTTGCCAGTTTTTTTACAATCTTTGCTTTCAGGTTTATGTGTTTTTGTAAGTATATAAACTTCATCACCAAAGCCTACTCTTGCAGCAAGTACATTAAGAGTAAACCAAGACTCATTTAACCAAAACAAGCTAACTACCTTAAAAATGCAAATTTAATCTAGAATGGCTACATGATGATAGCAAATTGCTTTTTAAAATTTCTGTGTTTTGACATTAGTGAACAATAAAATTTCCTGTTCATAGCTCACTTGGGGGTCAATTCACTGTCCAGGAACTAAAAAAAAAGTACTTGTTGGTTTCTCAACAGTACTTGCAAGTAAGGATATGAATAGATGCCTTCTCATTGGATGGCTGGGTACAAAGTAACCTTAGGATTCCTGATATTGGTAATGCCACAGAATTTGCATGAATAAAACAAGAGTCATGTGCCCATGAATTTGTCAAAGTGTTAATGAACAGGCATTTTCAGAATATCCGGGTTCAAGCTTTGTAATTTTTTCTGCAGAAAGTGTAATGAATGTTTGAAAGAAGTTCTTCATTGAGAAATAAGAGCTGGTCATGAGTACAGGCTTTGAAGATTGGAATAGGGAGGAAGTTAATTGTTTTCAGTAGAGTTCTGTTCTTTTCTGCAAAAATGTTGATAGTGACATAACAATTGATGTGCCATATAATTCATAATAAGAATTTCTCAAACTATTTCACATTTTAATAAATGTAACAGGTTATTGCAAATAAAATATTATGAAAAGTAAGTATTCTAAAGCATCGTATCCCTTCATCTTATACAGTTTTCAAACAGTGGTTCTGGACTTTATTGCAGAATAATTCTGAAAGTTATATTGAAAAATTAAAAAAAAAACTCAAAAGTAACACACATCAACCCTCTGCACAATGATGTTGAAATATAAAAATTTCAAACTGCATATTTTTCCCATAATGCAACTAGGAATGTAAGCAATTCAGTCTTATTTGACAAAACTCAATGAGCTTTATCAAATAAGACTTCACTATGCAACTAGAAATGTAAGTAATTCAGTCTTGTTTGACTGAGCTTTTGAGCTCTGTCAAACAAGACTGAATTGCTTACATTCCTACTTGCATAATGGGAAAAATTTGCAGCTTTAAGTTTTTGTATTTTGACATCAATCTGCTGAGAGTCAGCAGCTACAGTGAACTCATTCTGGTAAGTGGTCTTGAACTATGTTTTGAAAGAAGGGAAAAAACTGACTAAAATCCTTTTTTTGAAGTATACAGTGCAGATCTTGGTAGTAGTAGCAAATATATAATTGGATATCTCTTAACTGAATAACCATGTTAATTGAATATAATATCCCAACACAAAACCATTTATCATACCTCCAGTACAAATTTGACCTGTTAATTGAATGTAGGTTATAGAGTAAACTCCTGTTAATTGAATCAAAAATCCTGCAACCTGTCGAGAAATTACAATGACTCTCCTCAGTTTTTCTTTATTTATAGACCTATTTGTCCTCAGTACATCTAGTGCAGGCATTTGATCTGTTATAGCTTGTTTGAAAGAGCTCATAGAGTTCTGTCAAACAAGATATAATAGAATAAATGCTATGTTTATCTCTGGAATATGACCACGTGGGGGCACGATGATGCCGTGTACTAAGGCGTACTGCACGTCGATGGTACGCATGTCTTCAACCAATCTAACCCTGTCTGTGTTGCAGTGCGGAGTTACGATGTTGGGGAGCTGGCAGCTGCTCGTCGTTGCTCAGTGGTTCTCTCTGGGTACTCCGGCTTCCTCCACCCGTAAAACTGCCACGGTCATGATTAGCCATTGTGCATAAATATGTGACCTTAAACATCAATAAATAAATAAATAAATAAATCTCTGGAATACAGGAAAGTGACACAATCTCTGTTAATTGAAGGCTCCTGCTAATTGAATAATTTCCGTTGGCAAAGTGGCTATTCAGTTAACAGGGTTTCACTGTACTACAAAATAGAGCAAAAATACTTGTTTTTTGGTGTGAGGTTGATCTAATTGTCCTTTGCATATACCTTTACACTTCTGATGATACATGAGCATTGCACGCAATGTGATAACAATGGTGTCATCACAATTGTTTGGCAGGTGATAATAGATATACAAACCCGTCACACAAATGGTCCTGATAAACTAGATTAAATTATTGAATTTTCTTGATACAGACTTAGGTGCTGAAAGTGACCTTAAACTCCAATAAATAAATAAATTGATATTTTTATACTGTACCAATGACCTAGACTTAGCTGGTGCAAACTCTATTAAATTCAGGGCCAAACACAAATTTTGCCCCCCCCCCCCCCCCCAATCCCCAAAATTTGCATCAAAAGCCAAAAATTAGATGTCCTAGTAGGTCCTCCATACTTTTACTCCACTGTGCAAGGAGGTCTCGAAATTGGCGCAAAAATGTCATTCTTTGTTTGGCCCTGAAATCAGTGTCACCTCACTGATATTTGTGCTGTAAATCTCAGTTTTAATGATGCCAGACACATAATTATGAGAGAAATGGTGGATATGAAGAGGATATAGGATGAGGAGAGGAAAAACAGTGGTTTCACTTGTTCAGGGCTGTAACTTTTAATTATTTTACGAAATTATTTCGTGTTGCCTATTTTCAAGGCATGGCCCTGTTGTTGTCATTCTTGCAATGAATGTTCCATTGTTTGATCAGTGTTTCCTCTCTGCCTTTCCTTCATTCCCCCCAGCTATTCTCCCATGCTTTTGGCTTATTTTTTGTAATGTTTATTACTAAAATTTCTTGGGAGTTTTGGCTTGGAAACAGAATTATTTTCTGTTTTTTCCCCATGTTTACGTCCTCACCTTTGGGTGTTTAGGCATTTTGGTCTGCATCTACCATCTGATGCTCTGCAGTTTCTTCTGGGGAAGGCTCTGTTTAGCATCAGATAGTGTTTAAATTAGTCACTGATTTCGGGCCATGGTTACCAGTGCCTGGAGTCATGTTTCTGGTTTGTTTACACTTCTTGTTTACGTTGACAACAGTTACATCTGATAGTGAGTTCTTGTCTTCTACCTAGTTTAATTCATAGTAAGATACATTAATATTGTCCGTAAGTTTTACATTAATTTTTCAAAATGATTTAAAATTTTTGTCCACACATAGGCTTTTTTGGGATCCATTTGGGCTTAGGGTTCCCTTTGGGAACTTGGGCTCTTCTGAAAAAAATTTTTCAAAATTTTTTCTTTTTGAATTATTTTAATGGATTATTATATTATGTATCTTTGTTTTCAAGGCTTATTGCAAGTACTATGACTGTTTATTTTTCACTATGAAAGATTATTGCTCAAATTGTAATGGAAGGAAATCTTCCTCTGATTCTCATGATTTCTGTATTAATTGTAGTCAATGTACTCACACTAATCCTTGTTCAGTGTGTATCAATTGGTATGACAAACGTTGGACAGGTGCGTCATGGTATGTTGTTAGTGGGGAGAGGACCATGCCGGTCCTCTCGCCGCCGGGTCACTCTAGTTTTTCACTCTCTTTTTCAGAGGAGCAAGAACAGGGTGATGTTTCCGTGATGTCGTCTAAAAGTGTGCTTCCGTCGTCACAGTCTAGAGAAGAGCTAGCGGCTAAAGTGCTCATGGATATACAGCAATTGCCTAAGAGGCCCCAAGTAGGGTTGACGTCTACGTCCGCTAACTCGCCGGTGTCGCGTCCATTCACAGAATGGGTCAGCACCCGGGTTCATTCGTTGCGGTCCAGGAAGGAATTTCAGGTGTTGCTAGCACTATAAACTTACCACAGGCACACCCAGTGACGACAGAACTCAGGATAGGATGGAAGAAGCCTTTGGGTTCGGTTCCTCGCTCGTCCAGCTCCGCACGGACTGCGCGCGCGAGAGAGGCCCCTCTCTCATACAACAACATAGCGGTCAGGATGTTTTGGTACATAATGTTCCTCAGTCAGAGCTTACGTCCACCCCTCGGGACGCACCGGTGTATAGACAGTCCGGCGAGACTGTTTCATTGGCTTCTTTGTCCTTACGACAGCGTACTCGACCGCACCTTGGCTACGTGACCGCCGATATCCAGCCAGCATCGCCATCCAGAGATTCGACAGCCAGGTCATGCCACCCGGTAGCCAAGGATACGAGGCCTTCTTCTTCCGGACGTTTGCATAAAAGGAGTATGCAGGAGTCAACATCCACAGAGCTTCCAGCGGCAAAATCCCATCAGACCGCAGCTCCGCAGGCCTCATTAACAGACGTGCTATTGCAGATAGCACAGATCATAGCAGCATCCCCGCAGCCGGCAGAAGCTCTGTCGGAGCAAGATTTATCTGATGATGCCCGGATCGGTTCGTTCTGCAGCTGGATCTGGGGCGGACGACCCAGACGTTCATGACGTCCGTCAGGATGGTGAAAGGGATACTGATGAGTTGGAATTTTCCCTTTCGGAACAACATAAAATCGCCGTCGAGTTAATCCAGCATTTCCTTCCGGAAGTTGTTCCAGCAGACCAGGATGCTGCGCAGCCAGATAGGAGGCTTATAGCACCACTGGACACTGATTTTTTCAATCGGTTTAGGGACTCTGTCCCTGAGTTTCTGTCTCAGTCCAGGAATGTCTCACAGACATTCGAGCTTTTGAACGACGCTATCAGTAAACTTGCTTCCAAAATGGACAAGTCACCCTTCCTTATGGCAAATGCTTTTAATCTGCCTTTCATCAATTCAAGAAATAGTTTTGAAATAGCAGGACAGGGTGTTCAGAGAGTTCCTCTGCATCTAGACGACCAGGCTGAAGACCTTGAATTATCTATGTCTATTCAAAGCTCTACATTGGAAACGACAATTTCGTCTAATAGAGCAGATTTAGACGCACTTTCGTATGCAGATCACCTTACCAGAGCGTTGTCATTACACCTTGAAGGACAAGAATTTCAGGACGTACAAACTTTCTTGGGAGTTCTGTCGAGGGCTATTGCTTTTTCCACGTATAACTCCGCCCTTTCAGTTGCTAATCTGGAGTTGGTTAGACGTGACGGAGCCCTAGCTATGTCCAAGAGAGTGGACAGTAAGGTGAAAAACTCTCTTAGAGTCGCTCCGGTCTCCGGAGAACTTCTCTTTGACGGCAAGCTTTCTGCTATTTATGATCAATTAACTATGAAAGCTTCAGACTCTCTGCTATTTAAGTCCGCTTCTAAAAAGTCGGAATCAGCGGAGAAGAGTAGGTCAGGAACTTTTGGGACGGGTACGTCCAGGGGAAGTTCTTATAGAGGTTTGTATGCGTCCTCTAGGCTGTATTCTAGAGACCGTCAAGGCAGCGACTCTAGTAGGGGCCGTAACGCTGGCCATAATAACAGGTTAGACGCCCCTAGGTCGATGGCGCAAGGTGCGGGCCGTGGAGGACGTGGTTTCTCCATCCGCAAGCCTCGCAGGTCCAGGAGGTGATGGTGTAAACCTCTGTCGCGTTCCAGTAGGTGGAAGGTTGTCGAGTTTCTTAGAAAATAGGGAATTAATTATGGAGGACCCTTGGGTTCGAAGGGTTATAGTGGAAGGACTGAAACTGTCCTTCAAAGGAAAACCTCCATTAACTCGAAGTCCAAGATGGACTCAACTTCCATCAAATCTACAAAAAAGAGACTTGCTTCTTTCAGAAGTCCAGTCTCTCTTACTGAAGAACATGATAGAGGTCGTAGAAAACCAGGAATCTCCAGCAATCTTTTTCTGGTTCCGAAACCAGACGGCTCGTTCTGTCCAGTAATAGATTTAAGCTGGATAAACAAGCTGATTGTGGCTCCAAAATTCTATATGGAGACCATTCGATCGGTCAGAGCGAGCATTCGAGTGAACGACTATGCCGCGAGCATAGATCTCAAGGATGCGTACTTTCACGTCATGGTACATCCTGCGTTCAGAAAGTATCTTTGTTTTGCTGCCCTAGGTGTCGTATATCAGTTCCGTGCGATGTTCTTCAGTCTGAATCTAGCGCCCTGGGCTGTCACTTGAATAATGAACTCAGTAATGACTTACTTCCGAGCTCATTCGTCTGCAGTAAAATCAGCCTAGCTGGATGATATTCTTCAAAGGTACTACAACGAATTAACGCTACAGAACGATGTGCAGAATCTGCTTCTATTGCTCCGACGTCTTGGTTTCATAGTAAACAAGCAGAAGTCGGATCTGGTGCCGTCCAAATCATTCACCCACCTGAGGATGAGCTTCGAGACACACAACAATCTCGTTCGTCTGCCGTTAACCAGAGCGAAGTTAGTCAGTTGTTACGCTCGCTATTGTCTAAACTCAGAGAAGGTTACAGCAAGAGAATTCATGAGACTGATAGGTCTGTGCAGAGCGGCTGCGGATCTCATTCCAATGGGGCGGTTACACACTCGTCCTCTCCAAATCTTTCTGACTCAGAATTGGAAGGCGAAGACTTATTCGCTCGATACGTACATCCTCTTGTCAAGCCAAGTGAAACAAAAGATTCAGACTTGGGCAGACATTCAGTGGTTAACTCAGGGAGTTCCACTGCAATTGCCGGATCCGAGTTTTACTGTTATGACAGATGCCAGTCAAACAAGTTGGGGCACGACACTATGCCCTTCGGATTCGAGGTGCCAGAGTCTTTGGGATCCAGTTTTTAAACAAGCTCATAAATATCAAAGAAATGATGTCAATTTGGCTTGCGTTGCATCACTGGATGGACGTTATTCAGAATGCACATGTCCAAATTCTATCCGACAATACAACGGTGGTAGCATATATTCGGAATCAGGGAGGCACTCATTCCATTCTGTTGTTCAGGCTAACGGAAAGAATCCTTCTGTTTGTTCTAGAACATCAAGTTCTCCTATTGGTCCGTCATATTCCGGGTCGTCTGAATGTGTTAGCAGACTCCCTTTCACGGAGGGGTCGCCTGTTGCTGTCGGAGTTGACTCTCAACAAACAGGTATTCAATCAGATTTGCTACCAATGGGAGCGACCAATGATAGATTTGTTTGTGACGCATCTCAACAATCAGTTGCAGACGTATGTGTCCCCATGTCCGGATCCTCAAGCATTTGCAGTAGACGCTCTATCGATCTCGTGGGACGGGATAATAGGATATGTGTATCATCCAGCGCCATTGATTCAGCAGATATTGCTCAAGATAAAGCAATCCCAGTGCAAGATTCTGTTGGTAGCATCTCTGTCACCGCAGAAACCGTGGATAAATCTACTCAGGTGTCTGTTGTGGGACATGCCGCGGAAGCTTCCTCCACGGGAGGATCTTCTGTCACAGGGGAAATCGCGCACTCTACACCACAATCCACAGGGTCTCAACCTTCACGTTTTTCCGTTGTGCGGTCCTTCTTGCACAGCAAACGTTTAACAGGACGAGCAGAGGACGCGATTTCTAACTACAGGAGGACCTCCTCTTCGCTAAATTATGCTGCAAAATGGAAGGTCTTTCGTCAGTGGTGTTGGGATCACTCTGGATATATATGATCCCTCCATTCCTGACATTGCAAATTTTCTGGTCTATTTGTTTGATGAGATCAAACTGCAGCCTGTTACTATCAAGGGTTATAGGTCTATGTTATCTGATACCTATGCACATCATGATACATTAATGATTGGATCTAATGTCTCTTTATCTAAATTAGTAAGAAACTTTTCGATAAATAGACCTAGAACCCTTAGATTAATTCCGAAGTGGAATTTAGCATGGGTTCTTCTTAAGCTAAAAGAAGCCCCTTTTGAGCCTCTTGACACAGTGGACTTCAAATTCTTAACATATAAGACAGCTTTTCTCTTAGCCTTCTCTTCTGCTAGAAGGGTTAGTGAGCTTCATGCATTATCTGTGGATGATTCTCACTATCGTAGTGTCGGTAATACTATTATGTTTACTACTAATGTTGGATTTTTGGCTAAGAATCAGGATCCTAATAAGTATCCTGAACCTATTGTTGTTAGGGCCCTTCTGTCTTCCGATGGGCGTAGGCCTTTACTCTGTCCTGTTAGAGCTATATGTATTTATAAACGTAGGTCTGAGTTCATTAGAAAGGGACGTAAGCATTTATTTTTGTCTTTGATGCCTAATAGAAAGGACATTATGGTTCATTCTAGTGCTAGATGGATTCAATTAACCATACGTACTGCTTATGAAAAGTTATCTTCATCTCAGCAGTCTGTGCTTAAGATTTCGGCTCATGAAGTAAGAGTATCAACATCTTGGGCTTATGCTAATAGTGTTGCTATTACAGATTTAATGAAGGCTGCATATTGGTCTCAGCCGTCCACTTTCACGAATTTTTATCTTAGAAATATTGAGTCCATTTCTGGAGATCTTCATTGTTTAGGTCCGTTATCGGTTGCTCAGAATATCGTCCACTAAACAGTTGCAACTATAGTTTTGTAGGCTTTCTGTTCCGGCAGTGACTCTGTCCTGCTGCCCTCTTCGCTCTGGGGTATTTGACCCAGGGCAAGGGGAAGGGGGGGGGGGGTGTTCCCTTAGGTCACTTGCTTTATAGTGAAAAGCAAGGGAATACCTCCCCCAGTCAGTAATTCCGAGTCGGTACAGGGATGGTTTTAAAGTGTGAAGCTAATGTTTACTCATTTCATGTAATATTTTTAAAGTGTAGCGCGGTGTGAAGCATTTGTATATGTCACGTGTCAAACGAGCGTTAATATACAATCCTCGGACACTTTTAATGAGTATAAAGAGTCTCATTTCTCTGGACTGCCTTTATTTATTGGCTTACCTTTAAAAATAATTAGTATAAAGGGTTATACTGGATATTAATAGAGATCATTGATGTCATTGTGCTGAATTACGGAATGGTATTGCGTCTTTCTTCTTTGATAAGAATAAGAAAGATACAAGTAAATCCTATCTCTCCTTTTCTCCTTGAGGGGATAATTCTGTCATATGTAATTGAGCCTATTGGATTTTCCTTTATGTCCTAGGCCCTCCAGCCTTTTTACTATTCAGCTAAGTCTGGGACATTGGTACAGTATAAAAATGTTAAAAAATTTATAGTAATTTATATATTTTTTATACTTACCAATGACCCAGACGGGGATGGCCCTCCTAGGAGTTGGGAACTCTTGCCTCCCCGCTGTGTACATAACAGTTACCAGGCACTGGATGTAAGAATGACATTTTGGTGCCAATTTCGAGACCTCCTTGACACTGTGCATGCGCAGTGAAGTAAAAGTATGGAGGACCTACTAGGACTTCTAATTTTCGGTTTTTGATGCAAATTTGGGGGATTGGGGGCAAAATTTGTGTTTGGCCCTGAATTTAATAGTGTTTGCACCAGCTAAGTCTGGGTCATTGGTAAGTATAAAAAATATATAAATTACTATAAATTTTTTAACTTTTCGGAGAGAGATCACCTGTTACTGATGTGGATTACCATGCTAGTGTTTTTTTTCCTCTGTCCAGTGCTGACATTATTCTCACTGCTTTATTCTTAATGAAACCTTCTAAGAAAAAAAAAACTGCAGATTTCAGCTGAATGAGCTTTCCTTGGCATCGGACAGCAAAGATGATCAACTTCAGGTTATATATATATATGAGTGCAAATTTTAGAAACTTTTGTAAGCTTATATTTGAGATACAGTGGTCTAAAAATTAGGTGGAAAAAGTCAGAACCAACAACAAAAAAGTGAAAAACAATTGAAATGTTTTATGGAGCAATGGCAATGGCTTATTCCTACAGAGACCAATATGCAAACTGAACTTAAATCGCTGATTAAATTTTGATGCAATGACTTGTTGCATCAAAATAATGTTCAGCTGTTAGTTGTTTGTTTCCTTTGAACATGGGACTCCTTATGAATGGTTGTCTTTTTGTTCAGCAGCAAGGCTCAAATTAGAGAATTGTTACGTGTTTCTTGATCACAATGTGCACAGTGCCCTCATTACTGCTAATGTGTAGGGACCTTCTGTTTCAATAGTAACACATCAACTCAGAGGAGTTTGAGGGGGCATGTGCTTCAGTATACAGTATATAGTCTGGATTGTTAGCCTAACCTATTTTGTTGTCGTGTGAACTTAAACGGACTTCCAGTGACTTTGGTTATATACATTCTCTCAGGCCTTGTGGCAGCTGCAGAGTCTTTTGTTTAGTTTGGTGGCTGCATATGCCAAATTAATAGAAATTACGTTCTATTGGTGAGAGATACACCTTCTGGCAGATGCCTAAGGTTTGGTGATATAATTTAATTGTTTGAGGAATTTCCTAAGTTCCCTGGAAGTGAGATTCCTTAAAGTGATCTATTTCTGACCTTCTGCTTTTGCCCTCATCCATTATAAATCAAGTTAAAATCAACCACTAGAAAATTTTCAAGTTTCAGTGTATCCAGTTTTTGAGTTTGAGTTTTAAAAAAAACTTTTATTGATGCATTTTTTGTGACAACTATTTTATTTCTGCTCATTTTTCTGTAGTTCTTTCTGGAACGTGTTAATGTTTTGAATTCAATGAATTTACTCACATGCTGAGCCTGTAAGTTTCATATTTTTATACAACAACCAATGGCCCAGACTAGCTGGCGCTAACTCAAAAAATAATCCAGGGCCAAACACAAATTTTGCCCCCCAATCCCCAAAATTTTGGATGCAAAACCGACAAATTGATGTCCTACCTGGTCCTCCATACTTTTCAGATCTGTGCATGCACTGTATCCAGGAAGACACCGAAATTGGCGTCAACCGGCATTCTTTGTTTGGCCCTGAAGTCAGCAGCAGTGATCTGACATCTGTGCTTTTAAATCTCATTTTTAGCTCAACTTTGACGCAAGTAAAATTTTTAGCTCATCTTTTGACGCAAGTCAAATTTGAGGTTATGCCATGGCCTGTCGTCCATCTGCCCGTCAACAATTCAATTCGGCTCGGGCTAGAGGTTGTATTTATGAACCGATCTTTCTGAAACTTCTTGGGTACCTTTGTTATCACAGTGGGACGAGAACGAGTGTTTCTGGGTGCGGTCCAAAATTCAAGCTAGCTGCCAGTGGCCATTTTGTACCGAAATTAGGTACAATCAGTTTTTTGTACACAACTTCTATACAGCTCTGGCTAGAGGCTGTATTTATGAACTGATCTTTACGAAACTGCTTGGGTACCTTTGTTATCACCATGGGACGAGAACAAGTGTTTTTGGGTGCGGACCAAAATTCAAGATGGCCACCGGCAGCCATTTTGTACCAGAATTAGTGCAATCAGTTTTTTTGGTACAGAACTTCTGTATAAAAGTTCTGATTTGAATAACTTTTTGTATGAATGTTTAGTAACATGGAATACCTCACATATAATACAGGTTTTTTTCTTGTGCTGAAATTATGCAAATTAGATGAACTTTGATTTATTCAGTGCTACTTACATAGAGTAAGCGCACATGTCAATATGGCTTGGGTTAGAGGCTGTATTTATGAACTGACTTCATGAAACTTCTAGGGTACCTTTGTTATCACTTTGGGACGAGAACAAGTGTTTTGGGGTGTGACCTGAAATTCAAGATGGCTGCCAGCGGCCATTTTGTACCAAAATTAGGTACAATTAGTTTTTTGTACAGAACTTGTATATGAAGATTCTGATTTGAATAAATTTTTGAATGAATGTTAAGTAACATGGAACACATCACATATAGTACAGGATTTTTTCTCATGCAGAAATTATGCAAATTAGATGAACATTGATTTATTCAGTGCTACTTATACACGGTGCACATGTCAATACGGCACGGGCTAGAGGCTGTATTTATGAATCGATCTTCACGAAACTTCTTGGGTATGTTTGTTATCACCTTGGGACAGGAATGAGTGTTTTTGGGTGCAGTCCAAAATTCAAGATGGCTGTTAATGGCCATTTTATACTGAAATTAGGTGCAATAAGTTTTTTGTACAGAACTTCTGGGACTACATTTGTTATCATCATGGGATGGTAATGGTAATGAGTGCTTTGGGGCTTGGCCAAAAATTCAAAATGCCTGTTGGAAGTCATATTTATGGGAATTCTGTGTATTACTTTTTTGTACAACACCTGTAAAGAAGATTTCTTCTGTCAGTAATGTTTGCTATAAATTCATTGGGTGCCTTTGTTATCACTGTGCTATGAGAACAAATATTTTGGGGTTCAGTCAGACCCGCTCGGGGACTCAAAAAGGGAGATAATTAAAAATCTTTTCCAAAAACAGCAGACAAAATAATGTTTCTTGAATTCAGCATCCCTAGGATGTGTATAATCAAATATGTTGAAGCCAAGTTCTTGTGTTAATATTTGTTGTTGTTTTGGGAGGGTAAACATTATTAGCACAACCTGATTTTCTATTTACAATGAGAAAAATAAAACCTCACCCGTGGGAACCCTGTGAGCTAAAGATAAAAAAATTAAAATACCTATATTTTAAGAAGGACTGGACAAATATTTATTAATTAGTATGAGTCATCCTTAGAAGGATTTGAATCAAAAAGGCTAAAACAAATCCTAACATTTAGCTTATGGTGCGCTATACAAGGATTCCCATTGTAACATTAACCCCATGAAGATTTCTTTTCTAGTTTAGCATCTAACTGTCGCCCACCTTTATAATACCTTACCTATACATTTGTTACAGGCTATGATTAGTATTTATGTACAGACCGTTACAATACTTTGTACCTTTGTTATCAGGTCATTACCTAGATGTGTCTCATTGCTGTGTCATATACTGTACAAGTAGTATGTCTCGGGCTTTTCATGGGTTAGTTGCCAGATCTCATTGCCGGATCTTATGTGACGTCATAGTCACGTGACGTAGTGGTGCCATGTTGTGTTGTCATGGTAACCTGCGTGAGCGGCGATCTTGTGACGTCATCTCCATAGTGATACGTGGTGTGAGTGCGCATGCGCAGCGCGGGTTGTTAGGGTGATACGTGTTTCCGTCGTCCATTTTGTATACTGGAGGCCGCCATCTTGGTTTCTATGGTAGCACGTGATTGCTATGTTACCCAATTTTTCTGCAATAAGACGGGGTATTTTTGGATGGTGTGTTCGATTGTAGAAGAGTATTTTCTGGAACGACTTCCCTGGATAATTACCACAAACAACCCGACAACTTGTATTATTTCAAATTTTTTCAGAATTCTCTGCTTCTATCTATATATGTAATAGTTATCGTTTATCTGGCCATGTTCCTTTATTCTAGAGTATACTCCAGTAGCATAGAAGAGCCCATCAGTTGGAACAGCTTTGCTTATTGTTACTATATTTAGATATTTCTGGTCTATTCTTGTCAGTTCTGCCCTATTCTAAGTACTCTTGTTGTTTCATTTATCTAGATTATAACTAACCAATCAGATTGCTTGATTTCCCATAATCTGTATGCAGGGTTATCTCCTTGTGTATAACAAATGACTATATCCAATGGCCATATCCCATGGAATCCCATTTTTTGCAAAACACCTGTGGCTATGGAATCCCTTTTTTATCGTATGAGGCCATGAGGGCAATGTAAAAGCCCTCAATGAGTCCTCATTTATTATCCCTCATACCCTCATTGAATTTTGAGGTTATGAGGACCTTGAAAAATCCCTCAATAAGGTATAATTTACTACGACTCTTAGCCTCATTTCAGTATTTAACAGGTATATCCTATGGAATCCCATTTTGAAAAACGCCTGTGACTGTGGAATCCCTTTTTGTCGTATGAGGCCATGAGGGCTATGTAAAAGCCCTCAATGAGTCCTCATTTATTATCCCTCATAGCCTCATTGAATTTTGAGGTTATGAGGACCAATAAAAATCCCTCAATGAGGCATAATTTACTACGACTCTTAGCCTCATCTCGGTATTTGAGGATACCCATGGCCTGGTATTGTATTATTCGAGGATACCTATCGAGGATACCTTTTATAGGATACTTATCTGAGATACTATATAGGTTTTACATATCCCTATAGGTCTCTTGCTGGCCCTTAGTACTATTAATCCACTTGATGCTTTATGTTATCCTATGACTGGTAGAGGTAGTATGCAATGCAAGGCATAGGGGTATTGTGGGTAGGGGTACTGCCTGGTAGTTTAGAACGGTACTATAGTATGGCGGTATATACACCTATAGGCCCCCATATTATTGAGTGGTATTCTGGGGTGGGGTCAGTGCCGGGTAATACAGAACGGCAGCAGGGTATGGCAGGTATATTCCCTATAGGTCCCATCCTAACCGTTGATAATATTAACCTACCAAATGCTTTGTATCATCCTGTTACTGGTAAGATGGTAGGTAATAGCAGTAGTTCTGACCCTATTCCAAGTACTCTTGTTGTTTCATTCATCTAGATCATTTATATAAATTATAACTAACCATTCATTTCCCATAACCTGTACTTAATCGTACAGAGTTATCTCCCTTCTGTATAATAAAAACATATATCAATGGCAATATCCCCGGAACTCCAATTTCGGCACCCTTTTTTTGAAAAGCATATGACCTTCGGCACCTCCTTTTTTTTTAAAGTGTATTACAGAATGTTTATTCTGTATATCCCCATGGTTACGTCCTCACCCTAGGGGTGCTGGATCATGCAACTTTTATCCGATGTATCAGTTTTTCTTCATCTGAAGATCTTGCTTTAATCTGGTAGCTTTACAATCTGTTACTGACTTCAGGCCTTTTTTATTAGCTCACCGAAGGGAGCTTAACTTATCACCGGCCGTCCATCATCCGGCGTCCATCGTCCGTCGTCATGAACATTTTTCAAACGACTTCTCCTCTGAAACCACTGGTCCGATTTTCACGAAACTTCATGTGGGTGTTCATTACTATATGGCAATGTTTGTTCAAATGAAATGGCCACGTCCCTTGGGGGCTCTGTATGGGCCATAACTGATAGCACCATATGAATTATAGAAAAATTATTAAAAAATCTTCTTCAGAACCAGTGGGCAGAATCTTTTGATACTTGACATGCAGCATCTTTGGTATGGGTCTGATTCAAGTTTGTTCAAATCGGCCCCCTGGATTCATATTTGGGCTCACTATAGAAGCCCAAATTTGAACTTAGTGCATTTCAGGCAAATTTCTTAAAAAATCTTCTTCTCCAGATCCAGCAGGCAGAATCTTTTGATATTTGGTATGCAACATTGTGGGATGGATCTGATTCAAGTTTGTTCAAATCGGCCCCCTGGATTCATATTTGGGCTCAGTATAGAAGCCCAAATTCGAACTTAGTGCATTTCAGGCAAATTTCTTAAAGAATCTTCTTCTCAAGATCCAGCAGGCAGAATCTTTTGATATTTGGCATGCAACATTGTGGGGTGGATCTGATTCAAGTTTGTTCAAAGCGGCCCCCTGGTTTTATATTTGGGCTCACTATAAAAGCTTGAATTCGAACTTAGTGCATTTCAGGCAAATTTCTTCAAAAATCTTCTTCTCCAGATCCAGCAGGCAGAATCTTTTGATATTTGGTATGCAACATTGTGGGGTGGATCTAATTCAAGTTTGTTCAAATTGGCCCCCTGGGTTCATATTTGGGCTCAATATAGGAGCCCAAATTTGAACTTAGTGCATTTCAGGCAAATTTCTTTAAAAATCTTCTCAAGATCCAGCAGGCAGAATCTTTTGATATTGGGTATGCAGCATGCTTAGGGGGGTGAGATTCAAGTTAGTTAAAGCCAAGTCCATGGGTTCATATTTGGGCTAACTGTGGTAGCCCGAATTATAACTTAGTTCAAAATGAGGAATTTTCTTTAAAAATTTTCTTCTTCAGATCCAGCAGTCGGAATGTTTTGATATGTGGTGTGTAGCATACTTAGGGGGGTGAGATTCAAGTTTGTTCAAGCCAAGTCCCTGTGTTCATATTTCTCATGACTTCATTCCTTTGTAGTGTTGATGAACCATGTCTAACTGAATGTGACCCCAAATACTTCTTTGAACCACTTTGTTTGAATCACTTTGCCCGGTGAGCGATTAAAGTCCCTTGGGGCCTCTTGTTAAGGATTGAGGTCTTGTTTCTGTTTTTTTCATTGATGTTGTTTACATTGGCAACATCCTATAAATACATGTACTTTCAACTTATTATTACTGTAGGATTGTTGTAAGATATACTTTGTAATATTCCGGTAGTGTAGCAATAATTTTTTTTATTTTGTCCACACTTAGGCTCTAACAGGATGCCCTTGGGGGTCTTCATGTTCCCTTTGGGAACTTGGGCTTTTGTCAAAAATGTTTCGAAATTGTTTTTTAAATTAATTTTTCAATTTGTATTTTGAATGTTGATTATTATGTGTCTTTGTCATATATTTATTGTGGAGTTGGTGGGAGTTCAAGCGACTTTGTTTGATTAATTATGAAAGCTAATTACTTAAAATGCAAGGCGAGGAAGTCTTCCTCAGATTTACATGCTTGTTGCCTTGCTTGTAGTCGCGATGTACTCCCGCAAATTCTTGTCCTACATGTGTGGATTGGGATGGCAAATGTTGGACACGTGTGTCACGGTATGTTGTTAGCGGTGATGAGCAAACGGAGTTAGCTGCTAAGGTGCTCCTGAGTATTAGGCAGAGGATAAAGCCACTAGCCGGTGGTTTTAATCCTTTCCCAGGAGCCATCTTGACCAGTGAAGCGGTTACTCTGTCCGTGGGAGCCATGACGCCGGGTATGTCCAGTAGAGCGAGCACCTTAAAATCTAAACATGCTCACCCAGCGACGACTGAACTAGGGAAGAAGCCAGCAAGCATTTTTGGGAAGCTCGGCAAGGTCTGAAAGGAGCGGGAGAGGTCCCTCTCTATCCCAGCAACATCTGTAGCCAGATGTTGTTGTGAAGAACTTGCACGGGCTGGAGCATACGTCCACACCTGCTGTTCGGGACACTCTGTGTAGATTGCAGCCAGCCTCGGCTACAGTCATGGCTTCTTCCTTCTTCGAATACAAAGCACACACGACCGCATCCTAGCTACCCGACTTCGGATATCCAGCCTGTTGTGCGAAGAAGGGACTACGCTTCGCCCGTGAAGTCAGACCATCCGGTAGCTAGGGAGACGAGGCCTCAATCATCGGGCCATTCGGAGAAGAGATCCATCTCCGACATACTGTCCCAGGAGCAGCAAGCGGCTAAGAAACAGAAGACCGCTGCTCCTCAGGCCTTGGTGATGGACTCGCTGTTGCAGATTGCACAGCTGATTGCAGCATCCCAGCAAGTGCAGGTGCAGCCTCCCTCAGACTCAGAACCTGAGCTGTTGGAGGGTGCTGGGTCGGTCCAGTCATCTGTTCAAGCAAATGCAATGGACCAATTCGCAACTGATTCTCTTGGATGGTGAAAGGGATAAGGAAGAGATTTACCCTTCCCTTTTGGAACAGCACATGGTTGCGATGGATTTCATCCATCAATACTACACGGAATTTGTTCCGTCGAATCAGAATGCTGCGACAACAAGAGAGAAACCGCTGGCGTCATTGGACACAGACTTTATTTGGACAAGGGAAGAAGTTCTTTACCGGTCAAGTCTAGGCAGGTGTCGCAGGCCTTCTTCGGCCATGTAGACGGCACCATATTCAACCTCTCGAGTGCAAGGAAAAAAGATGGTTTCTTAACTACATCTTCCATAAACATACCGTTTCTTGGACAACGTTCATTTAAAACGGTTGGAGAAGATGTTCAAAGAGCTCCTCTGCATTTGGATAAACAGGCTGGGGATCTAGATGTATCCTTACCTGCATCATTCACTATTCGCTCAGACACAATTGAAATGGAAATTTCATCAAGTAGAGTGAATTTGGAAGCAATGTCTTACTCAGATTACCTTACCAGAGCTATGACACAATGTCTCAATGGGAAGGAATTTGAGGACGTTCATACCTCTCTTAAAGTTCTTTCCAGGACAATTATGTATACCACATATAACTCCACCCTAACAGTGGCTAATCTGGAGTTAATCAGACGTGATGCTGCCCTTGTGATGTCATAACTTATAGATGACAAGGTGAAAAGCTCTCTCCAGAGTCTCTCCTATCAGAGGTATAGGCTCTCTTATTAAAGTAAGCAATAGAGGTCATCGAGAATCAAGATTCCCAGGGTTTTTAGTCACCTGTTCCTTGTACCGAAGCCAGATGGCTCGTTCCGACCAGTAATAGACTTGAACTGGATAAATAAGCTTATTGTGGCTCCAAAATTCATTCGGTCGGTAAGAGCGAGCATTCGAGTGAACGACTATGCGGCAAGCATAGATCTGAAGAAAACGTACTTTCATGTCCTGGTACATCCGGCAGAAAGTACCTAGGATTCGCCATACAAGGGAAGGTGCATCAATTCAGAGCAATGTGCTTTGGTCTGCTTTGGTCTGAACCTGGCTCCCTAGGCATTCACTCGAATAATGAACTCGGTAATGTCATACTTCTGAGCTCATTCTGCGGTAACACCGGCTTACTTGGACGACATTCTGCAGAGATACGGTAACAGAATTATTCTTCAGAACGATGTTCAGAGTCTGCTTCTATTACTCCCAACATCTCGGTTTCATCGCAAACAAGAAAAAATCGGATCCAGCTCTGTCCCAAGTCATTCACTCACTTGGGAATGAGCTTTGAGACTCACAACAATCTGGTTTGTCTGCCTTTACCCAAAGCAAAATTAGTTGTTATGCTCGCTTTTATCTACACTCAGATGCATTAACAGCGAGGGAATTCATGCGACTCATGAGGTTGTGTGGAGCGGCTGTGGATCTTATTCCAATGGGCCACTTGTGCACGCGTCCCCTCCAGATATTCTTACTCAGAACTGGAGTGTGAAGACGCATTCGCTTGAAACCAGTATTGTTTTAACGGACCTAGTAAAACAAGGGGTTCTGATTTGGGCAGATCTTAGTGGTTAACTCAGGGAGTTCCACTTCGACTGCCGGATCTGGCTTTCATGATTATGACAGATGCGAGTCAGACGGGTTGGGGCGTGACCCCAAGTCCTGCAGACTTGAAGTGTCAGGGTTTTTAGGACCCTTGGTTCCTAGAGAAGCACATAAACATCAAAGAGATGATGTCAATATGGCTAGCACTACAACATTGGATTCACATAATAGCAAACGTCCATGTTCAGATTTTGTTGGACAATTTGACAGTAGTAGCTTACATCAGGAATCAAGGCGGCACTCAATTCAATTCCATTATGTGAATTAACAGAGAAGATTCATGAATTTTCAGGTTCATCTTTCTGTCTGTCATATACTGGGTCATCTGAATGTACTGGCAGACTCGCTCTCTCGGAAAGGAGTTTGTTGCCATAAGAGTGGACTCTCAACAAGCGAGTATTCAGGCAGATTTGCTACCAGTGGGATCGCCCCATGATAAATCTGTTTGTGACGCACCTGAACAATCAGTTATCGACGTTTGTGTCGCCATGCCCAGATCATCGAGCATATGCAGTAGACACTCTGTCTATCTCATGGGATGGGATGATAGGATATGTACATCCTCCAACTCCGTTGATTCAGAAGATTCTTTTAAAAGATCAAACAGTCTTGTTGCAATATCCTGCTTAGTAGCACCTCTGTCGTCACAGAAACCTTGGATCAATCTTCTCAAGTGTCTGTTATGGGACTTTCCCAGGAAGCTTCCTCCACGAGAGGACCTTCTTTATCAGGAGAAGTCACGTGCACTGCATCACAAACCAGAAGTTCACAACCTTCACGTATTTTCATTGTGCGGTCCTTCTTGTACAGAAAACAGTTTACAGGACGCGCAGTGGTCGCAAATTTCTAACTGCAAGAGGACCTCCTCTATGTTGAACTACGCAGCAAAATGGGGGGGTTTTCTTCCGTTGGTGTCAAGATCAGTCAGTAGACGTTTAGGATCCGTCCAAACCAAATATTGCCAATTTCCTGGTCTACTTGTTTGACGATCTCAAACTGCACCCTGTCACTATTAAGGGCCATAGGTCTATGTTATCAGACACTTATGCTCATTATGATAACTTGGCTATTGGATCAAATGCTTCATTGTCTAAGCTGGTTAGAAATTTATCTATTAATAGACCTAGAACCCTCAGATTAATTCCCAAGTGGAATTTGGCTTGGGTTCTGTTGAAGCTCAAGGAAGCTCCGTTTGAGCCATTGGACATTGTAGAGTTCAAATTTTTGACCTATAAAATGGCATTTCTCTTTGCCTTTGCATCTGCTAGAAGAGTCGGTGAACTTCATGCTTTATCTGTTGATCAATCTCACTATTGTAGTGTGGGTAATACCATTACCCTTACTACGGAAGTGGGATTTCTGGCTAAGAATCAGATTCCAGACAAGTGGCCTGAGCCTATTATCATTAAGACTCTGCCATCCTCAGATAACAGTAGACCTTTGCTGTGTCCAGTTAGAGCTATGATCAGATTTTATCAGAAAAGGAAGAAAATGTTTCTTTCTTTCATTGATTCCTAACAGAAAAGATATTTCTGTTCATTCAGTCGTGAGATGCATTCAGTTGGCAATACACATTGCCTATGAAAATCTATCTTTGGATCAACGTTCAGTTAATAAGATATCAGCACACGAGGTTAGAGCACTGTCCACTTCCTGGGCTTATTCTAACAATATAGCCATTACTAATCTCATGAAGGCTGCGTACTGGACACAGCCCTCTACATTTACCAAGTTTTACCTGAGAAATTCAGAGTCCATCTCCGGCGATCTTAGATCTTTAGGTCCTCTTTCTGTTGCTCAGAATGTCGTCCATTAATGGTTACATCTATAGTTATTTAGGCAGTCTGTTTCAGCATTGATGCAGTTCCGCTGCCCTCTTTGTTCTGCGGACATGTACCTCAGAACAAGGCAAAGGGGTGGGAGAGGGTGGGGGGAGTTGGATGTTCTTTTCCCTTATCATCATCTGGCATTATAGTGAAAAGCAAGGGGGCGCGGCGGCTCAGTAGGTAAAGGTGCAGGCTGCAAGCCAAGAGGACCTCGGTTCGAATCCCACCTGCGGCAACCGCATTGTGTCCTTGGGCAAGACACTTCATCTCCATTGCCCACGTGGGGGCACGATAACGCCGTGTACTAAGGCGTACTGCACGTCAATGGTACGCATGTCTTCAACCAATCTAACCCTGCCTGTGTTGCAGTGCGGAGTTACGATGTTGGGGAGCTGGCAGCTGCTCGTCGTTGCTCGGTGGTTCTTTCCGGGTACTCTGGCTTCCTCCACCCGTAAAACTGTCACGGTCATGATTAGCCATTGTGTAAATATGTGACCTTAAAACATAAATAAATAAATAGTGAAAAGCAAGGGAAGACCTCTGGTGTCAGTAGTTCTGAGTTGGTGCTGGGTTGGTGTTAATGTGTAGCTTGGTGTGAAGCAATAACTATGTCTCATTTATATACTGTTTTTTAAGTGTAGCTCACTGTGAAGCATTTGTATATGTTGCGTGTCAAACGGGCGTTAATATACAATCCTCAGACACTTTTAAATGAGTATAAAGAGTCTCATTCTCTGGATTGTCGTTATATATTGGTTTTCCTTCACCGAATTACCAAAATGGGTTATGCTGGCATTAAATGGAAAATTATATATTATGTAATACTCAATTACATTGTTGGTGTTATGCCTTTCTCTTTTCTCGTAAAGGAGAAAGACATATATAATTCCTATCTTCTGTTCTCCTGTAGGAGATATCCTTTACTGAAGTAATTGAGAGATTGGATTTTCCTTTATGTCCTAGGCCCTTCAGCCTTTTTACGATTCAGCTAGTCTGGGCCATTGGTTGTTGTATAAATATATTAAGTAATTTGTATATTTTTTATATACTTACCAATGTCCCAGATGGGTATGGCCCTCCCATGAGTGGGACTCATGCCTCCCCACAGTTTATAACATTTAACAGGCAATTTATAGAAAGAATGATGGTTGGTGCCAATTTCGGTGTCTTCCTGGATACTGTGCATGTGCAGATCTGAAAAGTATGGAGTACCAAGATCTGAAAACTATGGAGTACCAAATAGGACATCATTTTTTCGGTTTTGCATGCAAATTTTGGGGTTTAGGGGCAAAATTTGTGTTTGGTCCTGGATTTTTTTTTGAGTTGGCACCAGCTAGTTCAGGCCATTGATAAGTATAAAAAATATACAAATTACTTAAAATTTACAATATTGTGGGCACAGAATACATAGAGGATACTAACTGTTTTAGTAGGTACCGATTTATCTCATGGGTAACTGCAAGGAAATATAAGTTTTCACTTAGATTTCCTTGTAGTCATGACTGAGATAATTCTGATACCTACACAAAAACATATGAATTCTTTCTGTTAGATTTGTTGCAATGTTTTAAATGCAAATAAACATTTTAATTGCTATTAAAACACCGAACTGCCCAAAACATGCAGTGATGTCGATCTGAACATAATTCATAATGAGCTTCATTTTCAGAGAGACATTCTCTTATATAACGATAGATAAGGCCTAAAAAGTTAAATATATATTTCTCAGACCTTTCTACATGGTCCTTTCGGCTGCTGCACGCTCAGTTTTTAAAGCCAATAAAATAAATTTGTCCCTCGAGTGCAACAAGACTTTTCAAGGGAAGTATAATAAATGATGCTTTAGCATTGCAAGACTTTCTTGCACCTAAGGGGTGAAATACCCCAACAACCTTGCTATTCTGTATATTATGAGGCCTGAAATATAAAACAAACCAAGAACATGAACTTTTATGGCAAAGAAATAATTACAAAAAAAAATAAAATAAAATAAAAAAAAACACTCTACCATAGGCAGTTTTACAAAAAATGGCATGAGAAACAGATCTACTTTGTGGAGCCTCACATAAAATTCTAGTTGGACATTTCCCATTATCTTATAAGGAAGTATGTAATAAATTTATCTCTTTGTGTTAAAGGAAAATTTTCTTCCTACTTGCTTAAACAACTTTTTCTGTTGAAACAATATTTTGACATGTGACTATATTTTGTAGGGTGAGGCATCCAAGGAAGAAGTCCAGAAATCCAAAGAACAACTGGAAGAAGAAAAGAGAGCCATTCTTGCTCAGAGGATTCAACCTCTGAACATTAGTGGTTTCAGTGTTGAGAAACTGGTAGAGAAGGCTAAGGAGCTGCACGAACAGATCCGTCGCCTTGAGGGTGAGAAATATGATTTTGGTCAACGCTACCAGAGGCAACAGTATGATGTGAGTATTATATCTCTTTTCTGTCTCTGTTCTCTTGACATTAGCAATCAGTATCAGCAGTGTACTCAAATGGGCTAGAAACCAATGACATAAGTCATCTATGATCTATGGTGCTTGTAATGTTATTCACCTTACTGTAATCATTACTGTAATTATTTGAAATGTCTCGCAAAATCATTTTAGGGTGCTTTTTTGCACTTTCAAAGAAGTATAATAAATGATTCTATGCACAAAATAAAAGTGAGACTAACAATAACACTCTCAATGTGCTATGCATAATTTTTTGCATAAGTCTATTAAAAAAGTATCCCTCATCTTTAAAATTCCATGAAGAAAAAAAAATTTTGCCTTTTTTATAACCCATCAACATCTACACTAACTAAAGCCAATTCTTTTCAAACTTTGATGTGAAATAAATATAATGGAAACTGTCACTTTTGAAAAACAACTGCTGAAGGACTGTAATGATTTGCCAGGGGTGTATACATTGAAATTTCTGAGGCATTTCATAGTGTTGTTATTCAGGGATTAAAGAAAAACCCTCCCTCCCTTGTAAAAAAATTCAGGAAAAAGTGCCAAAGAAACAAGAAAATTTTTTAATAGCTTAAAAATAGTAGCATTCAGTAGCAGGCTAACACAATACATAGCAAATCGGTAGGAAGGATCTACCGTGATTGAATCCTAAAGCCTTACATGGCTGTAGGATTAAATTAACACTGAACCTGCTTTTGAGTACAAATAGGTTCATCCTTGTTGCTGTATATGTAGCTAGATCTCCTGGTCATGTGACCTAGATTTCTTAAACACTGTCTATAGGATGTTTTTATGAAGGGATTTCATTGTATATTGGTGGGATAACTTGGTATGATATCTAGATGAGACTCTCATATTTTGATCATGATTGGTCAACCGTGACCACCGAACCATCATGTGACCTAGATTCCTTTAACAAAGTCTTCACGTTATATTTATGAAGGGATTTCATTGTAACTTGGTAGGATGACTCGTTTTGGAATGACTTTATTGTAACTTGGTAACTATGATTGATATACATTAACTGTGAGGGCTACATTAACCCAGGCCTCAATTCTTTAGTACAGTCTATACCTCAAATTATTCTTATTGAAAACATAGCATGTAGGGAATAGAAATTAACATATTCTCAATTATCACAATTCTTGTCTTATTTGATAATCCTTTCATAAACATTGAACATTATCCTTTTCATCAAATGCTACACACAGTCAAGTTAAACTACATTGTCATTGACACTTTCATTATTGGGGTATCAGTGTCAGTCCTATCCACTTCTGTATTATTTGAATGGGATTCAATTTTTCTTCCAGATGATAGAACTTGCTGAGCGTGCAAGACAGATGAACAAAGGGTATGTACTGAACTTTATGAACATAATCTACAGTTAGTCAATTAATAGTTGTTTCCTATAAATTCAGCAATCTCTGATATACTTACAAAACAAATTTAAAACTGACAATGTGTACACTTCTGTGTTGAAATAAAATGGAAACACCAAAATACACATGTATCTACAATTGATCTGAAGAATTTAAACAGAAGAACATTTGTACAAATGTGTCATTTCTTTAATTTCCTGAAATTTTGAACATGAAGCTCCCTCCATTCCTACACATGTGACAACTTAGTGTAACAAGTGAAGTGAACTGTCTGTTGTGAGTCTTGTGTGACAATTTTCTCACTTTTGTGGTTTGGATTGTTCCAGTGGCTGGTTGTTCGAGTGCACAAGACCAAAGATTCTATTTACTCCATGAGATTCTATTTACTCTGCAGTCTGCAATGACTTGGCAAGCCGCAAATTATTCAGAGCTACACATTTGAACGATACTCTTCAGTGCTGACTAACAGAGTGCTGGTCTGTCAGTCCATCTGTCCATGCTATAATACGGGATTTACAAGTTGTTTTTTTTTGTCCAGACAGGCATTATGAGCTTACCGACATATTGAAAATATCATGAGGTTAATGTCTAAAATATGAGACTTATGAGGCAAGTAGCAATTCTGGGGGGTTTATATTAAGGGTCAGGGTCAGTTCAGGTTTGGGGTTAGCATTAGTTACTATCAAGCATTACGTTGGGGAATGTAACCATGTCTATACCCCCCTCCCCCCCCCCCCACCCAATTTTACTGAAAAAACAAGGTGTTAACCTTTGTCCGACCAAATTCAAATGATCAATTTTTTTCTATAAAAAATTAAGCCCACAGCTCCCATTGTTAAGAACGTCTGTCCATCCATTCGTCTGTCCATCTGTCCATCCGCCCGCTGCCTGCCTATCCTATAATACAGGAGTTATGAGTTTTGTTTTTTTTCCGGACAGGCATTATGAGCTTACCAAAATATTATGAGCTTATTTGATATATTATGAGCTTAATTACTAAGATATGAGACTTGTGAGGCAAATAGCGGTTTTTGGGGGTTTACATTAAGGGTTAGGGTCAGTTCAGGGTTGGTGTTAGCATTAGCTACATTGGGGGATGTAACAATGTCTATAGCCCCCCCCCCCCCACCCCCACCCCACCCACTCCTCCAAAATTTTTCCAAAAAAAAGGTTTTAACCATTGTCCGAAAGAATTAAAATGATCAATTTTTTCATAAAAAATTAATCCCACAACTCCCATTTTTAGGAATGTGCATCTATCCACATCCATCACTCCTTCAATCCATCCATCCATCTATCCATCCATCCACCCATCCATCCATCTATCTGCCCATCTGTTCATCCATCCATCTGTCTATCACTCTATCCATCCAACAGTCATTTACCAAGTAAGTATTGTGCTCTTTGAAAACCAGTAAATCTAACAAATACACTTTTTGCTAGAGATCATTGAGCGCTGACAACTAAAATGTGATACACTGAATTTCTGATCATAATGAAAGTTAGGGGCAAGCCACCCAGAAGCTTCAATCCTGTCTATACTGTTTGGCATGGAGTTCCACCGTACATCCAAATTAGGAATCAGGATAATAGTCCACAATTTGGTGACACCCTAACCATGTGAGACTATTGTCTAGTCTCGGGTGATTGGCATTGCACTTGTTAGGATTACACCATACAGTCAAACACACACTCACATCAAATGAATAGACAGAGCTGTGGGGACAATTTATCAGTAAAAAAATGTTCCAATAAGTCTAAAATCCTCGCCCTCTGATTGGACAAGAACACGCTTAGTTTTTTCTATGTTTACAGCTCCAGTGGCTAATGTTACCATCTAGACATCACCAAGTGAGAATGGGAGGAGATTCAAAGTGCATACTGCCTATAAAATCATATTTTTGTGGCCAGTGACCATTCTATGAATGTATATTCACAACCCACTTATAAAAAAGTTTAGATTACTCCATCTCAGTTCAAATCATTAACTTGTTCCAAATTATTGATTTTTTGTTGTCCAGTCACCTCGTAGATATACGATATAATTATTTACTAAATTTATTATCATTAAAGTTGCCTTGAACCTGAATCTAATAAATTTATGTCTGAGGCCATGAAATACAATGAAAAAAATCCAAGTTAAATGAATTTAATTCTAATACAGGTAATTATATAATCTAAATCTGTTAGGAGAATGATAAACAGCATCCTTAACCCATTCAACTTATCAGCCCTTGAAATTGAAAGTAATATACTACGGCAATATACAGCCGTCGTAAAAACTGGTTACTAGGGCAGTCACTACAGCAATCTTTTTAAGGAATTAAAATGAAGGTACTATTTGTGCTGTTTTTTTTTTATTTTTCTTAAAAACCCTATTCAAAGCTGTACAGTGAGTTTTGCTACCAGTTACACCAACTCTAAGTGTCCCTACAAAAAGCCCCATCTACATGATGATAATCCAAGCATTCCCCTACATATGATACACACCACGACATGGTGTTCTATCATTTTGATTACCCATTAAACTGAAAATGCATGAATCACAGGCGAAAGAAAACAGCCTGTTAAAAAATAATACAAATATCATACCTCAGCTCTGAATTAATTAGCATGATAAATCCTATTATCCCTTGAAGCCAAGTATCAAAATACCCATGGATACCATAGCATAAATGTATGTTGAATAACTAAGCTGATATAACAACAATTATTTGCCACTTATGATATATCCTTATGAAGAAAGCACATGTTGTGTTGAAACGAAAGTAGGAAGTGTTCAGTGCTTTTCAAGAATCCTCAGTGGTCTCGTTTCCAGGCACGCATGCATAATTAGTTTACACAGACAATATAATTTAAGAAGTTTACACAGGAATGTAGGGCAGCATAAATTACTCACACATTAGTGCTGCGATTGGCTGTAGTAGTGAAAACAAACTTTGAGGTGCAAACACCACCACGTGCCTGCAAAATCAAATTCCGACAATGTTATTCTTAACAGCTTGGAGAGTGACACATATTTTTGAATTCCATGCATATTTTACGCTGTGTCATCACTGATATTTATATCAGTGGACATCGCATGTTGAAGTATCACATTGGAATGAATGCTAGGCCAGCTTTTACTTTCACTGACACCCGTTATCTGTCACAGCTCTCTGCTCACAGCCACATCGATAAGAGTCATTTGCCATCCCAAATTCAAACTACTGTGGCCATTTACTATGACACGGCATTGCCAATTGCCGTGGTGAATTTTGAGGGCTGACCCAATATGCATATGTTGTTGCATAAAGGCAATAGTAGTATTCAATGAGTTGCACCATTTGGAGTGGAAGGAAGATAGCCAACGAGACTGGGCAACTTCCCATAGCGTACTAACTTGTCACATTTATGTTTCTGCTCATGTTGTTGCATCCTAGTAGCATGATGAACATACAATGACTTGGAGGTGGTGTTTCTCCTGCAGGGCTCTGAATGCCCCACCTGACATTTTCCTGCTCTGAGTTCCACACAGTTACACAGCTACAGGCATTTAACAGCATATGCATATTTTCAGTGCTTTTATACTGTTGAAGCTGCTCTGTTTAGAAGTAGTTTATCAGCGACTGGTGAATTTTGTATTCTTCGCAATTCTTACCTATATATGAGGTGAATTTTGTATTCTTCGCAATTCTTACCTGTTTATGAGAAATAATTGTAATTTTGTCTTGTTTTCTAGACAACCTTTGGTTATCTGAATGAAAAATATGAAAACAAATCAGAAATGTGTCTGCGGATTGGTAGGAATTTAGTCCTACAGCTCTATGAATTAGTTCTGAGCCTCCCTATGAACACAAATCTACAGATGCCCTCATTTTGCTGTTAATAATATTCTTTAGGCTGATTCCTTTCAGGAGTTCAGTGTTGAAAGAGTTCAGAAAAAAGGAAAAGAGCTGGGAGGTTTTGATTTTACAGATTTGGTTTTGGTTCAGTTTCCGGGAAAACCTCAGTTTCCGTTCAGTTTTTCTGTGTTAAGCAGTTTCCATTCAATTTTTAGCTCACCTGGCCTAAAAGGCCATGCAAGTTTTTAGCTCACCTGACTGAAAGTCAGGGTGAACTTTTCTTATCACTCTTCGTCCGCCGTCTGTCGTCCGTCGTCCTGCGTGAAGGTGGTGTTTGAGCCTCTTTCTCCTAAACCACTGGCCACATTTTAATTAAATTTCATGTAAATAGTGGTTATATAGGGGCATTTTGATTTTTATCCAAAATAGGTTTCGGCTCATATTGAGCAGCGGTGTGGGAAAAAAATGGCCAAATTTTTTGAAAATCTTCTAATGAACCACCAGTAGCAGAGACTTGATATGTGGTATACAGAGTCCTTTTGAGGTTTAGAATCAAGTTTGTTCAAGAGAAGTTTGTCGGGCATTATTTGCCTTCGTTATGGGAGGGGCAAAAATTTTGGCCACGCCTAAAATTTCTATTTTCAGAACCGTCAGGTCGATTTGAACCAAATTTGATATGAGATGATAATGGGTCATAAGTGATTGATTGATGCAAAAAAAAATTTTCTCATTGCCCCGTGGGAACCTCGGGAGCTAAAAATAGGAAAAACCTTAAAACTGCCATATCTCCAAAACTACACGGCACAGAGAATTCTTATTTTGTATAAAGCTTACTTTTATCCAGTAGAATAGAATGGTTAAAAAAAATCCCTATCGGTTTGATCACAAGGTACTTTTTTCAGGACTTTGAAAAAGTGCTGAGTCAGCACTTTTTAACACTGTAGGCAATGGGAAAAAGATTAAAAAATCTTCTCCAGATCCAGCAGGCAGAATCTTTTGATATTTGGTATGCAACATTGTAGGGTGGATCTGATTCAAGTTTGTTCAAATCGGACCCCTGGGTTCATATTTTGGCTCAGTATAGGAGCCCAATTTCGAACTTAGTACATTTCAGGCAAATTTCTTCAAAAATCTTCTTCTCCAGATCCAGCAGGCAGAATCTTTTGATATTTGGTATGCAACATTGTGGGGTGGATCTGATTCAAGTTTGTTCAAATCAGCCCCCTGGATTCATATTTGGGCTCACTATAGAATCCCGAATTCGAACTTAATGCATTTCAGGCAAATTTCTTAAAAAATCTTCTTCTCCAGATCCAGCAGGCAGAATCTTTTGATATTTGGTATGCAACATTGTGGCGTGGATCTGATTCAAGTTTGTTCAAATCGGCCCCCTGGGTTTATATTTGGCCTCAGTATAGAAGCTCGAATTCGAACTTAGTACATTGCAGGCAAATTTCTTCAAAAATCTTCTTCTCCAGATCCAGCAGGCAGAATCTTTTTATATTTGGTATGCGACATTGTGGGGTGGATCTGATTCATGTTTGTTCAAATCAGCCCCCTGGGTTTATATTTGGGCTCAGTATAGAAGCTCGAATTCGAACTTAGTGCATTTCAGGCAAATTTCTTAAAAAATCTTCTTCTCCAGATCCAGCAGGCAAAATCTTTTGATATTTGGTATGCAACATTGTGGGGTGGATCTGATTCAAGTTTGTTCAAATCGGCTCCCTAGATTCATATTTGGGCTCACTATAGAAGCTCAAATTCAAACTTAGTGCATTTCTGGCAAATTTCTTTGAAAATCTTCTTCTCAAGATCCAGCAGGCAGAATCTTTTGATGTTGGGTATGCACCATGCTTAGGGGGGTGAGATTCAAGTTTGTTCAAGCAAGTCCCTGGGTTCATATTTGGGCTCACTGTGGTAGCCCGAATTATAGCTTAGTTCAAAATGAGGAATTTTCTTTAAAAATCTTCTTCAGATCCAGCAGTTGGAATATTTTGATATTTGATATGCAGCATCCTTAGGGGGGTGAGATTCAAGTTTGTTCAAGCCATGCTCCTAGGTCCATATTTGGACTCACTGTGGGAGCTTGAATTGTAACTTAGTTCAAAATGAGGATTTTTTTTTTAAAATCTTCTTCTTCGGATCCAGCGGTCGGAATGTTTTGATATTTGGTGTGCGGCATCCTTATGGGGGTGAGATTCAAGTTTGTTAAAGCCAAGTCCCTGGGTTCATATATGGGCTCCCTGTGGAAGTCCGAATTATAACTTAGTTCAATATGAGGAATATTCTTTAAAAATC
Organism: Pictodentalium vernedei; assembly: GCA_031216915.1. Classification (NCBI taxonomy): domain Eukaryota; kingdom Metazoa; phylum Mollusca; class Scaphopoda; order Dentaliida; family Dentaliidae; genus Pictodentalium; species Pictodentalium vernedei. The sequence continues at coordinate 229,395,985 of CM062289.1, read as the reverse complement.
TTCTCTTTTTTTTTTAGATCCACTGGTCAGAATCTTTAGATATTTGTTGTAAGCTTTTCTTAGGAGGAGCAGATGCAACTTGTTGAAATCAATTCTCAGAGTTGATATTTAGGCTACCATGTCAGGTGAGTGCCCTCAGGCCCCTTGGGGCCTCTTGTGTCTTGTTTTCTTTACTTGGCGTCCGTCATTCGTAAACTTTTCACATTTTCATCTTCTCTGTAACCGCTAAGCCGGTGTGAACCAAACATGGCAGGAATAATCTATGGGAGGTCCTCTACAAACGATACTTATTTTGATGCCGTCGGATGAAAAACATGGCCTCCAGAGGCATTCTTTGATTCTGGTTGGTGGATTTTCAAAAATCTTCTCCTCTAAAACCGCCAGGCCAAATGTTTTGAAACTTCACATAATTGATGACAGGGACCCCCTCTACCAACTATCCTCATTTAATGTTGATGGGGTCGCAAACATGGCTGCAATTGCAGCTTATAGTTACTGTAGAAACTGTATGAGAAATCACATTTTCATCATCTTTTCTGGAACTATTGAGCTGACATGAACCTGGCAGGGATAGTCTATGGGAGGTCCTCTACAAACGATCCTCATTTTGATCCCATGGGTTTGAAAACATGGCCGCCAGAGGCATTCTTTGATTCTGATTGGTGGATTTTGAAAAATCTTCTCTGAAACCACAAGGCGAAATGTTTTGAAACTTTGCATGGTTGATGACTGGGACCCCTTGTACCAACAGTTCTCATTTACTGTTGATCGGGATGCAAACATGGCTTCAATTACATGGCTTCAATTGCAGCTTATAGTTACTATAGAAATCCCATGGGAGATCACATTTTCATCTTCTCTGGAACTACTGAGCTGACTTGAACCAAACCTGGCAGGAATGGTCTATGGGAGGTCCTCTACCAACAATCCTCATTTTGTTCCCATGGGTTAAAAAATATGGCCGTCCAGAGGCATTCTTTGATTCTGGTTGGTGGATTTTCAAAAATCTTCTCCTCTGAAACTGCCAGACCAAATATTTTGAGACTTCATATAAATGATGCCTGGGACCCCCTCTACTAACGATCCTCATTTAATGTTGTTCGGGTTGTAAACATGGCCGTAATTGCAGCTTATATTTACTGTAGAAACCCTATGGGAAATCAGACTTTCATCTTCTCTGGAACTACTGAGCCGATATAAACCAAACCCGGCAGGGATAGTCTATGGGAGGTCTTCAACAAAGGCTCCTCATTTTGGTTACCGTGCCTTGAAAAACATGGTTGCCAAAAGCATTTTTTGATTCTAATTGGTGGATTTTTGAAAAATGTTCTCCTCTGAAACCACAGGGCTAAATGTTTTGAAACTTTGCATGGTTGATGACTGCGACACCCTCTACCAAAGATCCACATTTAATGTTGATCAGGTTGCAAACTTATTTATTTATTTATTTATGAGGGTTTAACGACACTTTAACAGCCAATGTCATATTGTGTCAGAGACAGTTTTACGGGTGGAGGAAGCTGGAGTGCTCAGAGAGAACCACCAAGCAACGACGAGCAGCTGCCAGCCCCCCAACATCGTAACTCCCCACTGTAGCACAGGCAGAGTTGGATTGTTTGAAGACATGCGAACCATTTACCAAACTTCGCAGGAATGGGCTATGAGAGAATGTAAATATGTGGCCGCCAGAGGCTATATTCTAATGCGTAACCCAGTGCCTCTCCTGTCTGTATGAAGATTGGTTCTGTCAGCAAAATACTTGTTTTTTGAGAACCTGGTAAGGGTTGGTTCCAGTTTTCTCCACTGAGAACTAGGAAAAAAAAAATATTGTGTATACAGTACAAGTCAAAATAAGTAGTAGCATAACTGCAATAAACTAAGTAAACTACTGCTCCTGCACTGACAAGATCAGAATCTGACATTTTCTGGAAAGCTATCAGTGAGAGCTTTCCAGAAAATTATGTCCGCTTCTGGTCCCATCAGTGTAGGAAGAGAAAGATACATAGTTTATAGGATTATCCTACAACTTATTTTGACTACTTCTGTAAACAAGTGCCGCTGTAATTATGTTAATACATGTATTACTCTGAAGTTACTTATCTGAAATACTGATTGATGACAGGTGTTTGAAAAGCATGGAAGTTTTGTTTATTTTCTTTTCCCAGTAGCTGTCCAGTAAATTAAATCATTTAAGATATGACAAAATTGGAAAGAGAATATTGTCTTAAAAATAGTCATTTTCAAAATATTTAACCTTCTTTTACTGATTCATAGATGTGTGCATTTTCAAGAAATCTTCTTTGAAACTACAAGGCCAAATGTTTTGAAACTTAATGTAACTGATGACTGTAACCCCCCTCTACCAATGATCCTCATTTAATCTTCATCGGGTTGCAATTATGGCTGCAATTGTGGCTCATAGTTAATATAGAAACCCTATAGGAAATCACATTTTCATCATCTTCTCTGAAAGTACTGAGCCAATGTGAACCAGACTTGGCAGGCGTGGTCTTTGAGAGGTTCTCTACAACTGTTACTCATTTTATTCCTGTTGGATACTCATTTTATTCCTGTTGGATGAAAAACGTGGGCGCCAGGAGCATTCTTTTATTCTGATTGGTCAATTTTGAAAACTCTTCTTCTCTGAAACCACAGGGCCAAATGTTATGAAACTTTGCATTGTTGATGACTGGGGCACCCTCTACCAACACTCCTCATTTAATGTTGATCAGGTTGCAAACATGGCCACAATTGCGGTTTAAATTTACTATAGAAAATGTATTCTCATCATCACATTTTCTTGTTTATGAGATCACCAGGCCTAAAGGGCCACCTGAGCTATTGCCATCACTTGGCATCCGTCATTCGTAAACTTTTCACATCTTCTTATCTGGAACTGCTGAGCAGATGTGAACCAAACTTGGCAGGAATGGTCTACGGGAGGTCCTCTACAAACATTTCTCATTTTGTTCCTGTCGGAAGAAAAACATAGCCACCAAAGGAATTCTTTGATTCGGATTATTCGATTTTTAAACATCTTCTCTGAAACTACAAGGCCAAATGTTTTGAAACTTCTCATGAATGATGACTGAGACACCCTCTACCAACGGTCGTCATTTAATGGTGATCAGGTTGCAAACATGGCATCAATTGCGGCTCATAGATACCATGGAAACACTATGAGAAATCACATTTTCATGTTCTCTGGAACTACTGAGCTGATGTGAACCAAATTTGGCAAAAATGATCTATGGGAGGTACACCACAAACTTTCCTCATTTTGTTCCCATCGGATTCAAAACATGGCTGCCCGAGGCATTCTTTGATTCTGATTGGTCGATTTTCAAAAATCTTCTCTGAAACTACAAGGCAAAATGTCTTGAAATTTCACATGCTTGATGACTAGGACACCCTCCGCCAACAATCCTCATTTAATGTTGATCGGGTTACAAACATGGTTGAAATACTTACTATGGAAACCCTATGGGGAAATCATATTTTCATCTTCTTATCTAAAACTACTTGGCCAATGTGAACCAAACTTGGCACAAATAATGTGTGGAAAGTCCTCTGAAAACAGCCATAATTCTGTTTCACTGAGATGAGAGCATGGCAGCCAGCTTACCTCAGGTGAGCAATTAGAGGCCCTTTAGAGCCTCTTGTTGACTCATCTGGTGGATGAGTAAATAAGGGAGAAAATGCGACAAGGAGCACACATTATATTTACCCCTTCACTGGATAGAGAAAATGATGAGAGTCCATAAGGGCCACTAGCCCAGTTCACTCCCAGTAAGATAGTTTGATGAGTTTATGCACAAACACAGTAAAACCGTTTGGTGGTTGTTCTGTTCTAGCTGTTTGGTTTTCCAGTTTGTTGCAAAAACCAAATCAGAACTGAAAAACAAAAAAAATGCCCAGATCTACAGAGGTAGTTTCAGATAATTGGTAGCCATTAGATTGATATTTTCATATGTTTTTCATATTAACATGTCTTATTTTTGTATTTTTCAGAAAACGAGGAGTTTCCACCGTACAGGTCGATGAGTCGTAAGTTTTGATTACTTATAAGTGTGCAAACTTTAAAATAATTTACTCATAAATTTGTCTAGATCCAAATCATAGTAGGAGATAATTGAACTCTTTGACTTTTAAAGGCCCACTTCCAAGTTAGGCAAACCTTATGGCCTTTGAACAAATGCTTCAAAATGCAATCATTAGAATCTTTTTAAAAAAAGGCATCAAATTATCATGATAGTTGTTTCTTGTGAAGCCTGTTTGGCAGAGATGTTCCTAAGAGGTCTCGGATTGTCCACCTCTAGATTTACAATTGCAACCCCCCCCTCCCCCCTCCACCCATCCCCCCCACACCTGGAAGCCAAAATTTTGACTACCACTACATAATTTTCAACAAGTGGAAAATTCTATTGAATAGCACCCCCCCCCTAACTGCTCCCCCCACCCCCACCCCCACCTTTGAATTCAATTTTTCCAGCTTCAGATTGTAAGATTCAAACCCCTTGATTGTAAATTACCCAAATGAGGCTCTTGATAGTCATACGGTAAATTCCGGCGACAAATCAATATTTGGAATTTTTATAACTTTTCAATCAATATTTGATATAAGACTTGCAATACTTTTCAGTCTAATTGACGAATGATGGGGGATGGGTATGGCAACATTCCTGCTGTGTGGTCAAGACTTAAAACAAGAAATGTACTCCATAACACATAGCTTACAGGTCAGAGACGTTTATTGAAATTACTGAGGCTCTAGAGGGATTGTAGTACAATAGCATGTTCCAGAACAGTTTTAAGAATATACTTCAAGCATCTGTTAACAAGAGAATTTACAATTTTTTTTTTTCTTTCAAAATACAAACCATTTGCAATGTATGATCAAATGCTTTTATATTTTTGAGGCGAGAAATGCAAACCCAATAACATGCTCATGAGTTGAGTGCTGAAACATTTGCGCCATTCGTTGGGTCCTATCCAATTGGATAGTGTCTGTTAATTGCTTATAGGTTAGACTGAAAAAAGGGCATTGTTTCATTGTCATTTCAGGCTTGTCATTTTCAGATGGGCTATTGCCCGGACTGCAGTCACCTGCTTCAAGTCAAAATTCTGTGGATGGGAATGAGCACCTTACCCAGATTTTTATGGACCATTAAATCAATCAAATGCACCCCAAAATCAGACATCTCAAATGGCAATCGTTACAGATAGATGGAGGCAACAAAGCGCAATTCGTGTTATATGTACTTTGCTGCCACAATCACCCACTGTCTTTTATCTGATATGAGCTATAGGGCTGTGGAATTCCAAAGTTGAAATTACAGGGTATTTTTTTGTTGGGTTCGCTGTTTGCAAAGCAAGACCTCCCAGACGCGATCCAATCCCTGAAACTTGATTTGCAAGGTGCAATTCAATGTTTTTTCTGATTTTTCCTGTGCTCATCCAACATTCCAACTCAAAAGTGATAAAACTACAGATAAGCAGCATGCATAATGATACACCAATTATCAATGTTGGTCGTGCGTAACGATAAATTGAACAACTATTTTTACAAGTATTTTCCAATGCGTTGACAAAAACTCCTCTAGTGTTTTCTAAAATGTCAGTGCCTTTAAATTAGCTCTCTTGATGTGCACCAGGCATTCTGCATAATCATCTTCCACAACCTTTTTTCGTTTGGGTGGATTGATTTCAAAATTGCATTTTCTAGGTCTTTATTCAGCATGCTCAGTTCTGCAAAGGTGAAAGTTCACACTCCTTACTTGAACTTTCAGGGAATCATATGGTATGTTATGCAGCAAAATATATGTTTTCCGTACTTGAACAGTCTATAATTATCTGCATTAGATAGACACAGTGAGTGTTGTGACTTATGGATATCTTTAGTCCAAATTTTCAAGCTTGCATCAATACACTACATGATGTGCAATCATATTACACAAACCATGTACCTTAAAATTATTGAGTGGTCTACCAAACAGGGTGAAACAAAAATGAAACAACGTGAAACAAAAATGTCGTATTATAGTCGTGATTGGCTAACCACAATGGCTGCCGCATTTCATAACACCCTGCAGTTGTATTTATGAATAAATGAAACTCAAGATGGCTTCCTTAGTATGATGAGTAGATGAGAATGTCCCATGTTGGTCTTGGTCAGCTGCACATAATGGCTGCCATGGCAGGCATCTTGAATTTATTTAGCACACCCAACAAGTTGCATTCATGTCAGATTTCTTGAAATATGGCAGGATGAAAGTATGATTAGTAGATGAGAATGTCATATTTCTGCTGGTTGTCTGGAATGGCTGCCATTGCTCATGTTTTTTTCTTTTTAAATTTTTATCTCTGATAGATAACAAAATGTCAATAATAATGTCTCAGTTTACTTGAATGCAACATTAGTGAGATAATTATGGCATAAATCTCTATGCACCATCAAGTCAAGGTAGGCTGCAGTGTCATTGACACTTCATTTTTTTCAATATTATGGCAAACAAAATGTACTGGAACAAACTTCACAAATAAAAACTCTTTTCTTTCAGATTTGATAGACTCACTGATAAATTTGCAGCTTCAGGTGCACCTGTACGTATATATATAATAACACACTTTTGTATTAATATTCCACTCATATTGTAGGATGCATTTAAATACTGATGGTTTTTAATAGCAGGGTTCACACATGTACCTGTCCTTGAAAAGGCTTAACCCTTTGGACCATGATGGTATATTCCATACCATTTCAGAGCCATCAACTGGTAGAGTCCATATCTATAACTTTGAGGAAGACCAATCAATATTTTCAACATGCAGGCTTGGGCAACTATCTACTTAATCAATTCAGTTTGTGTCACAATCCTAGACCGGAAAAGCAGCCTTTCGGGTTCGAAGGTTAAAGTACTTGAATTATAAAACTGAAATTCCAGGCACACAGAAATGCTAATAATTTGATTTTCTTTGAACAAGTCTGAAAAATCCTTGGAAAGATGTTTAGGTAATTGCTTGGCCCATGTTTGTATGTTTTCTCTTCTTCTGCAAACAGCATATTTATCACTGATATAATACCTCTCACTGATCTTTGAGAAGATCTATAACCGAAAGGAATGGTTTCGCGTGCCGAAGGCATGCAGGGACAGTATGGGGGACAAGCCCCTTTCGACCCTCAGTGACTGTAGATGGTTAGTTTTCACATGTCTAGGCGTGTTGAAGGAGGAACGGCTTCAGGTACTCGGCAGGTGTCACCAGTTGCGTTGTGATGGTCTCTTGGCTGATGTCGGTTGAACCCTCGGGTGAGGACCAGTGTGAGAGGTTGGGTCCTCTCACAAAGGTACTACCTCTCCCCGAGGGTGCAGTCTGTCTGTATTTTCGGGCAAGTATAGTCTGCCGCTTCGAGGATGATTTTGAGTGATGTCCATCACTGAAGATCTATAAGAGAGCTTCTCCAGGATTTATGCCGTGTACTGGGATTATCTATCAAGAAAAATAAGAGATATTTTGTAATGGAAATATCCTACAGTGTATTGCCATTGATGTTGCTCTTAACTGGTAGAATGCTCAATTATTTTTGGTCACCAGAATTGGTCTATGTATTCTTTCCTTGTTATAATTTATAGGAGAGTACCCATAGGCATGCACTCTCCAATAAATTATAACAGTGCAAATCAATGAAGGCTAAATTAGTTCACTTCAAAGATAATATGAAGCACACTCACCGAATAAGATGCTTTTTAGCAGTGGTACCTGCACTTCAGAATAAAGCCCAACTGTGGTTTGCGGCACTCTACCAGTTAAATGAAATTGGAAGTGCCATGAGTCATTGGTTAGTGTATTAAGCCTGGATCAAAAAGTCATTGGTTCAGTCCTGATCTGTGTCATCTTCATTGTGTCTTTCTGCAAGACACTTTATCCCATTTGCCCTAGTGGAAAACACTTGCACCATGTACAAAGACATACAGCATATTGATGGTGCACTTGCCTTCATGCAATGCAAAACCTGCTTGTGCATGCTTATTAAGCTGGGAAGTACGGCAGTTGCTCACAGCTTTTCAGCGATTCTTTTTGATACTCTGGCTTCCATAAAAATATTCAACATGATATGACCCCGGCTTTTGAAAGTGTCATTGAACACCAATAAATCAGTAATTAAATAATGACTTAAATTACCTGTCAAAAAAGGTTTAACAGTTGTTCTGGAGTGGCATTCAGTATGGCTTAACTGGTTAAGTGCTGGAAACCACTATCATGGCTCATGAAAAGGGCTGAAATCCACTTTAGTGTCTTCAGCCAATATTTAGTAGCTTGTTTGCTCAGTAGCAGAAACAGAAAAATGCTTATACAACTTGCTTTTTTACAATTTATTGGAGCATTCCTGTAGACACTTTCCAATAATTTGTAACAAAATAATAGTGTATGAACAAATTCTTGCTAAAATAGGACTCCTTTTTCTGGTAGTATGGTATCTTTGAAAAAAAATAGTTATGTCAAAGATCACCCTTGAAAAAATAATTTAGCACTCTACCAGTTAATGGGAGTGTGGCATAACTAATGTGTCATGATGGAACACTCTTTTTTCCTAAATCCATAAAACAGTGATGAAATAGTTTAAATTTGTTAAAAAAATTTATAGATTTACTCTCCTGGAAATCTGCAGAGTAATTGAACAGGGAACTCCGGGTAGAATAAACAGACAATAATTTTAAAACATTCCACTCATTGTCTTGTGCAAGTCAGAGTTGGAAGACTTTTTGGGAGCTTTTCCACAGATTTTTTTTAGGAGATGTCAGCAAAGAAACAGTTAAGCTATTGTTGGTATATTAATAGTTTGATTACAGTCAATTTTAAATTGAAAATTCACTAAGAGTTGATTATCCATGCAATATTGTCTCTCTCATTTAGTGCTGGCATAAGAAATTCTCATGCCTGGAGAACAAATTATATTATCACTGTAATTATTTTTGCTTTTGGCCTTCCATTTCATTGTTCAAGGTCAAAAAATGTTTGCTTGTCAACCTGACATAGGTAGGTAGTTTTTCTCAGTGATTGGTAGAAAAAATAGATCCTGTTTCATACAACAGGTGGCTTTTATCAGCTAGCTATGGACCTAAATGATTTTATGTATTTAATTACAAAAATGACAAAATGATGTATTAACATGCACATAACAAAAAAACACGAGAAGTCAAATGCATTGCGTAACTCCTTGCATGATCCTGGGAGATAGTCCTGCCATGAACAGAAAATCTTATGCCACTGAAATAAATATCATTTGGGCACTTTTTAAATTGCCTTTATAAATTGAATTAACATTTTCTTCAGTGATTTCTCGAATTAAATTCTCTTGCATTTTCCATCAAATCTAGTCATGGTGGCAGCCATGACTAGATTTGATGGAAAATATTTTTAAAATACTCAGAGGGTTAAGAGTTAAAAAACTAAGGCCAGATGAAGCTTCAAAATTCAGTACCATTTGAAATCATCCTTATGATTCAATTTGATTCAGATTATGTGAATTTAAAAATTATCGAATCGTCGAGATGTTTTTGAAATCCCACCAAGTGTTTCCATTTTAATTCTTCTATATAGGAGCATCTGTGATAAGATGTTACAGGTAAGTGGTGTATTAATCATAAATCAGTGTTAAATTATTAATGTTCTGGTAAGATTTGGGGGGTGGGGGGTGGTATCAGGTAGAAAATTGTTTTCCTTGTCATATGTGATATGTACCTTTTTATAAAGATTTAGGAGCTGCACTATGTATTTTATTTCTCTGGGATAGGAAAAATTGGAAACAGATGAGTTCAGAGTTTGCCTGAAAAATTATTGTGATGTCTTCCCTAGACCTTGCCTACAACCCTCCTCTCTCGTCCCATGCTCCTATGCCTATGTTGGCTCTTGGCAGACACCATAGTTTTCAGAATGTCACTATTATTTTCGAACAGTTGTAGGGAAGGTTTATTCCTCTTTCTTTACTGATAATACCAGTCACCAAAATCATCTCGGTGAGGAACTTCCACTGAAGGTTTTCTGTAGTCTCCTACATCATTTTATTGGGAACTCTGATTGACAGCTTCCAGTCACCTACATCATTTTATTGGGGAACTCCCACTTACTGCTTTCCAGTCTTCAACATCACTTCATTGGGGAACTGTCATTGACAGTTTTTTCTCTCCTATAAAACATTTCATTGAGTAAATCCACTGACAGCTTTCCCAGTCTCCTACACCATTTCATTTGGGAACTCTCACTTACAGCTTCAGATCACCTTCGCAATTTCATTAGGGAACTCACAATGACAGTTATACTGTCTCCAACATCATTTCCTGGGGAACTCTCACTGACAGCTTCCAGTCATGTACATAATTTTATTGGGAAACTCCCACTGACACCTGCACAATCTCTTACATCATTTATTGGGGAAGTTTCAGTGACAGCTTCCCAGTCTCCTGTATCATTTTCTTTGGGAACTTCACCAACACCTTAACAGTCTCCAACATCATTTCATTGGGGGAAGTCCCACTGACAGCTTTGCAGTCTCCTACAGCATTTACAGGGGAACTCCCACTGACAGCCTCCAGTCACCTACATCATTTCGTTGGGGGAACTCCCACAGACAACTTTTCAGTCTTCAACATCATTTCATCGGGGAACTTCCACTGACAGCTTTCCAGTCTCCTACATCATTTTATTGGGGAACTCACACAATCAACTTTACTGTCTCCAACATTATATCATTGGGAACTGGTATTACCAGTGAACCAAGATGGCATAAACCCTATTCCCAAATAGATATGAAAACATGAGAATGGTGATGAATTGAAAAACTAGACTGTATTTGCTATTAATGAGGTCCTGCAGGAAATCCAACTGAGTCTTTGAAAACGATTGCAAAGTACTTGAAAAAGTCCCCTTATTTTTTATAACTAAACTTTTTTTTCACAAGCACTGAGATTAGAAGGACAATGTATTCTCTGCTATAACACATGATCTGGCAGCCACAACCACATGGACTTCTGCTGCCTTTGTCTTATCGTAGATAATACTGTACCCTATACAATCAGCTTTTGCTCCCACACAAGTTTCTTGAGCTTTGATATAAACTGACTGTGTTTTTTTAAATTTGAATAAGTCTATATTAAATTGTGGGAATATTTTGGCTGTGGTCGTGTGCAAAGAAGCCACTAGTGGTCAACATCAACCTTTTATTTTCTAACATTTTCCCCTGGGAAGCCTCAGACTCTTGCCAACAAGAGTAGGATACCCCCCTCATGCTCGCACCCTCTACTTGTACTGTGTAAGTTAGCTGATGCTCTGCATCCCAACCCTTTACAGAACAAATCAGCCATATCCACTTGTGTAATTTGCAAATTGAGTATTTGAAAATTATTTATCGTTATTAAATTCCAATAAAACCATTTTATATGACCCCTCATTGGAACAAGCTCATTGAGCTTCTTCCAGTGAGGGGGTAACATTAATATGGTTTTGTTCCTGTGTGCTCGATAAAGGGTCAATCAATGATTAAAATTGGACCCGTTCTCCAAATGCCCCCTCCCCAACCCAGAATCCTGGATCCACCACTGCAGTAAGACAATCAAGAAGACTTCCACAGGCTTTTATTAGAGCACTAATTTAATTTCACTCAATTGTGCAATTCTACCTGATTATTTGGTAGACTCTCCTTCCCTGGTAATTCAGATTATACACTTAGGCAAGCTGTCAGGCCACCAGTCCGATCCTCTGAGGAATCATATGCTGTTATGGGCTGTTTGTTGTATGACTTTTTGCTCACAGGCTACCATTAATGTGATGCTCTTTTACATGAAAAGATGTACAGATATTCTTTCATGCACTGGATATAGATATTCAAATCGATAAGTATTTAATTCACCTTGAAAATATCAATATATTAATGCAATATGTAGAATAACACAGCACAATCATAAAACTACACCTGCAGTAAGTCTTCCTTCATACATATTTGGAAAGCAAACATGTTTAATATTATTGGTAAAGTCATTAAAGGTTTGATTAACCCTTTACCCAATATAATGACCAAAACCGGCCAGCGCTATTCTAAAAAAGCGCCAATTAATTTTCATTATATTTTCTCAAAAACATAGGTTATGACCCCTCATTGGAACGAGCTTGTCAAACTCGTTCCAATGAAGGGTCATAACCTATGTTTTTGAGGCAAAAAATGAAAAAAATTAGTTATTCAAAAAATTTTTTGCAGGTGTCGACTGCTTTTTATTTAGGTAAAGGGTTAAATCAAGTTTCATTTGAGAAATATATCTTCTGTTGATTCTAAGAAAATGAATGTTTGTCGTATTTTTTAGATTCAGTCGTCTGGAATATTTCAGTTGGAAAAGCAAACAGTATTCCAGACAGTGCGATGAACAATTGTTTGGTTAGACTGGCTCCAGAACATAACAGCATCGTATTCCTTACAAAATTTGATTGGTGGCTTGAGAGTTTGATACTTCCGGAAGGGAAGGGGGAGACCAAGTTTTTAAAATTATTCATGAATATCGGCATGGATCAAACTTTCTTGAGGTTTTAATGCAGTACACATTAAATTTACAATGGCAATGATTATTTCTCAGAATGTTTTCAACACACCAAATGTCAATAATTTCAGCCAAAAATACAGCTTGCCAGCAAATATGAAAGAACGGTGGATGGAAGAAATTTTGGTGACAAATGTGCAATGTTTTTGAAGGTACTCGATTATTCCTAACAATATATTTATAAATTTATAGCTCATGATCTCATTTCATCTGTTTTCTTTTTTCTTTTCTCCACACTTCTTGACTTATCTCTTGATCCTACTGGAAAAATGTAGCCCAAAATTCAAGTGTGCAGCAAATATGATAGACTGACAGACATTAGGAGCTATGGAGAGAGATTAACTCTGTTTGAAGACCTTGCAAAACCAATTCCACCACCAGAAATAAAAAGATCACAACCTGTTAGTGAAGAACAAGGGGAAGAAGGTGGAGAAGAGGAGGAAGCATAACCAACAACAGAAGATTCTGTACATACCCTAGGGTCATCAGGTGACCATCATGCCTTTGATTTTCATTACTGCTGTTGCATGGATTGAAAGGCTAGCAGTAACAGGGCGCACACATCCTATTGCTGAATGTTGTATGCTACATGGACTTTGCTCGGCTTCAGTTTCATCGATCCACTTGCCCTCTTCCCTCCACCAAAGCTTTTATCTGTTTCTATTCCTTTTTGCTACTAGATCATCACTCTTTAAAATACATAATAGCCCTTGAAATCTTGAACATATCATTGCTAGTTTTACTCAACACATTACTGTTGAAAATTCAGAAAACTGCTTGAGAGAAAAAAATATAGAATGTGATAAAGTGCATGTGTAAATGGTGTGTTCTAGGTTTAAAGAATTTATATTACCATGCTTGTGAATTTTTCATTGTGAATTCACTAATCATGTTGATATACTATGGGAGTTTGAGAAACTTTTTTATCACATTCATTGACAATGGTCCATTTGTGTGAGTGTGCAAAGACAGAGAATATTGACTGGTCAGTTTTGCAACTATTGTCAGAACAGGTGGATTCTTATGTTTCTATATTTTAAGTATAATTCAGTGTATTTTAACAGATTCAGATGCTTTATTATGTGTGGTGCAAAATAATCAAATATTTCTGTACACATATGATTTTTTTTTCTCTAACAACCTATCACACCAACACAATGTGCCTTGTTCCTTACCAACTTCTTTTTTTTGAAAAATAATAGTTTTGAATGTTTTTCAAGGAAAACCCTGAAAAATTGGATAGGAGTAAAAATATTGTACTATTTAGAATGCCGAGATTATCCACAGAAGCCCTGTATTGCAGGAAGTTACTTTTTAAATTCTTTGATCTTCATCATAATAATGATATTCAAACTTGAAACCCATTTTTGTGGCATCTCCTAGTGTTTTCAAACATGTTTGGTTTGTTTTATGTCTTTTTAGAACCGTACTATATTCATATACTTGGGTGTTTTCCACATCAATTCTCCTGTAATCATGTAGTTCTAGCTTCTTTTTAAATTTGCTGCTTAAAAATACTTAACTGTATTGTATCATTGGTGGAAACATCTGCTCTGTATATCACCACAATTATAATATGATACGTTTCCCTCTGCTGGCGTGAACCTGTTCCATTCTCAAGGCATTGCCTTGCCAGTTATACTAGATTCTGGGGAATTTGTTTTCTTTCTGATTAACTTAATTTTTTACATAACCCCACCTACCCCCACCCAGACTTTATTCTAGTATAGTGTGGGAGTTTAGGGATTACTATGGTGTGTCATTCATTATCAGTCTTTCGATTTTGAGGCAAGCTGTCGCTGTTGAACTCAGTTGCACCTAAAATTTTTGGTCAAGTTGTGTTAACAACTGAGACCTATGGTTTGGTGATGGTCAGTGTGCGTTCAGGTGCCCTCCCACTTTTAGCACAATAACTTGAACAAACGTTCTCGGATTAGACTAATATTTGCCATAGAGGTCTTTTGCTGGAACGCGGTGGCTCAGTGGTAGACTGTTGGACTTCTATGCTAGAAACTGTCCTGAGTTCGATCCCTGTCCGGGACGACCCGCGTTGTATCCTTGGGCAAGGCATTTTAACCCGGTTGCTCACATGGGGGCACGATGACGCCATGTACTAAGGCGTACTGAACATCGATAGTGCAATGTCTTCAACCGCTGTAACTTTGCTTGAGCGTAGCTTGAACAGAGTTAGAATGTTGAGGAGCTGACAGTTGCTCGTCGATGCTCGGTGGTTCTCTCTGGGTACTCCAGCTTCCTCCACTCGTAAGACTGTCACGGTCACAATTAGCCATTGGGCATAAGTATGTGACCTTAAACACCAATAAATAAATAGAGGTCTTTTGCAAATAATATCTCAAGTGGGTTTGAAATTTGGCCTGGCCCAATTTTTTGTTACAAAGTTAAAGGGCTTAATTACTTTTTCAGAATTCTGAACTTATTAGCACTAGAACTTGAACAAAGGTTCCAGATTTGACATATGATTGATAATTGGACATGCAACACTCTCCATTTGCCACAACTCAATGCCTGTATCTTCATTGTGCACCTCTTGTTACTTTTTGCAACTGTAGCAGCAGTACACCTTGGTTCCTACTAGTGAGTGTTTAACCCTTACCCAACGAATTGTCTTCACCCATTGCATAATATACATATTGAGCAGAAAAAAATTAAATATTCAACAAAAGCACATCATGTGACCTCTCATTGGAAGGAGCTTGATGGGTCACATGATATGGTTTTGTTAATTTTTTTTTAAGAATTGTTGGGAAAAATTAAAATAACAAATATTGATATCATGTGTTTTCTGTGAAGGGTTAAATTGGTTCGTGGAAAATAAACCAAATAATATCATGTGTGCACGAAAATTGTGAACAATACACCTTGAATTATAAACTGTGGCATTCCAAGACTACAAACTAATCAAACTTCACTTTCCAAGAATTGGTATGCAAATAACATAAATTGACAAAGTTACTTCAAAGGTCAGTAATGCTACTTACTTTTTTTGTCTGTGCATTCTGTGGCGAATTATCTGATTGACTTATGATTGCTCCCATGAAGTTGCATTTTGTGTATTATACTGAACTCAGATAAATTTGATTATTGCTGCAAAAAGATTATTTGAAAAATCAATCAGGTATTATTTTTTTTTTAATCCCTACTTACTGCACACTAGTGGAGTGAATGATGTGCAGATGTGTGTTGATGTTTTTCTTGAAAACATTTTCCCGATGCTGGACTCAGCCATAGTGCTCTTCACTTCAGATGGTAGCAAGTAGTATATAGCATGCCACCCATCTTCAAAATTGAATGACTTTATTATATATTTACACATTAGTCATTATATGTATTGTTAGTTACCAGTTTATCATTAATTATGAAATTTTATCCACTTCCAGTCTGACCTAGGTTTCAGACAGCTGACCATCTGACTGGAAGTTCTTGGTAACTTGGTGTGGGTTTTTTTCCCACTGTCATATACTATTACGTCAGGGCCTGCTATATATCAGCACTGGTTATTATTTTCTGCTTGTATTTTGAAAAATTATTGATTATTCTGTGTATTTATGGAATGCTAATAATTTGTTTACTTTGGCAGTTGGTGATTCAGTTTATACATAGCTTGTTCTCATACTGTCTATGTATATTTTTCAGTTTCTCTGAATTATCCTCTATAGTGCCTCAGTAAATTCCATGCACTAGATATGGGAAGGTGGAGCATATTGATGACAGCCACTTAGATTGTAATGTCTGCAACATGTGCCTACCTGATTACCATTGTGCTCATTTTGGCATCTGGACTAAATCACATTGGTCAGCTGTCAAATCTATACTCAAAGCTCACTCAAAATCAATGTCAATGACAGAACAGAAGTTTTCTTCTCCTAATTCACCATTATTATTACCTGCTAATAAATCGTATTCTACATTTCAGATAATATTTAGACAGAAATTCAGAAGTCTGTGGCTTCTCACAAGGAGGATTCTCTTAAAAGTCGAACCGAACATGACTGAGCGGTCCAAGGAAACTGATTTTTCCTCAGCCTCTTTTCCCTCCAATTCTCAGGTTGTTTCTGTGTCCGATATACTTCCTGATAACCCAGTTACTCTTAGATGCCAGATGTCGAGGGATAAATATGGCAGTCTGCAAGATAATATTCTATAGAGCCATGATACTCCATTTAGACATAGAACTCCTGAAAATGCAGGGTTACTACATACTTTTATTGATACTTCAGATTTGAAGATTCAAATTCTATATATAAGAGGTTTAATATATACACAGTTCCTGCTCCAGTGGATTGCCATGATTACTACATGCATTAGAGGATGATCAACATTGAATACATTCAGATAGAAGACATCAACCAAAACATAGCTCTCATCAATGTGATTTTTGTGACGAAGGTGAATATAACTCTTCACTTATCCATTATAGAGAGTCCTCAGCTATACAACATCGCAGTAGATCCATGGCGAGAAGATGATCCTTTACTCAGTGGTATTTTTCTTCCATAGAAGACAGATTTCCACATAAACGTTCAGCTTCGAAAGATTCATCAGACATTCTGCTTGTGCTGGCCTTATCACAGCTTATGAAGACATTTCTTTTGGCCAAACTTGCGTGTCACCAAATCATCTCACCTTCATCATGGCACCACGGGCCATAAGGATGTGTACCACAAAAAAATACCTCAAGCCCTAGCCGCGATATATCATCTCAGTGCATCGGTTACTATACCACAGAACCAAAATACCATGAGCACAATGACTATGCTTATTTCGATATGCCATCCACATCTCATCAATTGGATTTCCAACATTACTTAAACCTCATGTTCAATAATGTTCCGGAGATGGAACCTCAAAGTATGTCTGCATCTGATAGAACCGTCTGCACAATGAAAAGGAGATCCGAGAACTATGATCCAGCTTTCTCCTCTACCATCCCTTGTCCACTTCAGTCTACAATGTTTACTGATGCCTTTTTCAAAATTTACAAATGTCTTCTGGACAAAGCTATGAGGAATTCTCTTTTCACCAGAACTGAATCTCTTCTCTCAAATACAATTTGTATGGCACAACAGGGGGCATTTTGTTGACCCCTCTCATGTTAGATGATAACATTGCAACCGTGAAACTTTCTGATCCTAGATCAATTGATGTGCCGCAGATGACATTGGAATAAATCCTAGGTTCTTCAAGGGAGATTGCTTCCATTTGTCTCTTTCTGATCATCTGATCGTAGCTCTATCCGCTATGGTATCTGACATAGAAGAATTAGATATACACTGGTACCTTTTAGGACATTATCCAGATGCATCATTAATCTCCACTCTGCACCATCAACGAACATCGCCAATCTTGAGTTGAGTAGAAGAGATAATGTACTCAACTCTAATAAATCTCTCCCTGATGTGTAACACTACCAGTTTCACTCTATGTCTATTTCTACAACTCTCTTCTTTGATGGTCAGATTGAATCAGTCAGAGAAGCCATCTTGCATCATTCTCTGGATCAATTACTCAGGAGATAACTGGACTCTTTCATAGGAAGATCATCATCAAGATATAGGGCTCCCCATCAGAACATTCCTAGTAGATGTGTCCTTAGCCATAGAAGGTCTCTAAAACACTCGTTTTCTTTATGCTCAACTATGCCTACATCCTCTAGAAGTAATAAAAATCAAGGAGGGGTGGGAAAGATGGTGTCTCCTCCAATAGGCCTCAACAAAGGGTTAAGTAATGTTTTCACCTCAATCTGCTTCCTGTCGGCAGTTGGATTATGCATTTTATTCATCTGTGAACAAAAAGTTCCATAGATTCATTGATTCTACAAGTAGTCCATATCAAACTTTTTTATTTCATTCACAGCATGTCCTTCACTGACTCACAATCAGATCCAGATGAACATACCCACACAGTGTCACCATTCTTCTCTGCTAGACACCGAGATAGCTACGCACCTATAAAAGGAAACAATTGAGGTTGTTTACAATCAAGAGACACCAGGGTTTTATAGCCAACTCTTTCTAAGTGCGAAGAAAAATGGCCAATGGCCAACTCAGATCTGTGATAGATCTGAGTCTTATGAACTTTTCCATATGCACCCAAATTCAGCATGGAACATTCAGATTCATCAGAAGCTCCATTCAAGAAAACTACTTCGTCCTCACCATCGATCCCAAAGTTGCCTACTTCTGCATTCCGATTCACAGAGCTGCACATAAGTTCTGAGGTATTGCATACAAGTCAAAGTGATGTCATTCGGCCTAACTCCTTGGGTATTCACTCGCATGATGAATCATGTGCTGGCATAACACAGGGTGTATTCATCAGTAACTTTATTGGCACACCTAAACAACATTCTCTAGAGACACCTGAATCCTTCACTTTTAGGAAAAGACCTCCAACAACTGTTTAATCTGCTTCAGTCGCTTGGTCTGCAACCAAATTGGGAAAAGTCTAACCTGACACCATCCACTACATTCACTCATCTCAGGATGGAATTCGAAACTCCTTTAAACCTTGTCAGAGTTCCATTGTCTAGAGCCAAGATCTTCAGCACCTTCGTCAATACTTCTCCAGAATTATGAGAGTCTCCAGCAGGAAATTTCTTCACCTTTTAGACCTTTGTATCTTGATGACAGATCCCATTCCACTGAACAGACTTCTTTATCCAATTCAGTTTTATCCGATCCAGCAATCGAGACCAAATGTCGACTCTAGAACAGCTCATACAAGTAGACCATTCAACTGGCCTCTGTCTGCACAGATGTCCAGTGGATGACACCAGCAATTCACGATTTGGAGCGATCCTCACTCCTCTATGTGTACAGACTTAAGGTCTCTGGACAGAGGATCAAGTGGATTGACATTTAACCAGTAGTAGTTGTTAGCGATCCTTCTGGCTATAAGGCAATGGTTATATCCCCTGTTGTACCACCATGTATTAATTCTATCAGACAACATGACGTTGGTAGCGTACATACAAAATCAAGGTGGAAGACATTCTCTTCCAGTGTATGAACTCATGAGAGATCTACTCATTCTAGCACAACAAAACAACATTCAGTTGCTAGGCAGACACATACTAGGTTGCCCCTAGGTGCTAGCCAAGGCTCTGACATGCAAGGGCAAGATACTTCCATCTGAATGGATGTTGAACAAGGAAGGGTTTCGATTGATTTGTCAAAAGTGGAAGACTCACCCACAGTGATCTTTTCACAATGAGACTGAACAACCAGTTCCACACATTCATTTCTCCTTGCCCTGACCCTCTAGCTTATGCAGTTGACACTGTGTGAATCAAATGGAATGGGATAGTCTGCCATGCCTTTCAAATGACACCAATTATCTGGTGTGTTCCCAACAAAATATCAACCTCACACTGTTGAATTATTCTGATTGCTCCACCAACAATACAGAAAGTGTCGATTAATGAAGTCAGACCACATTTCATGGACATTCCTATGTCTTCCTCATCAAAGTCTGCCCAAGACGTTTACGTTTGACATGAGACTGTTACACCTTCAAAACTGTCTTTTATCAGGTACAGTCACTGACATGAACGTTTTTCCAGAAGAGCAGTGAAATACCTTTCTGCACCCAGATGCTGATATATTTCCTTGGCATACAATGCCAAATGGTCTGTCTTTACTCATTGATGTAATGACAACAGAGTTGATTTTAGACATCTGTCTGTATCGCAAATTGCAGATTTCTTGGTCTTCCTCTTAAAGGTTTTCAGTCAATTACTGTCAAAGGCCATCGTTTTATGCTTTTAGAAATGTTTTTGTTTGTGAGGTTTTATATCACTTTGGATCCCTTACTCTCTAACTTACTGAAACTCCATACTTTGAAAAGGCTTAAATATCTCAGAATTATGCCTAAATAGAATTTATCTGGTGTCCTTTATTGTCTGGGAGAAGCTCCTTTTGAGGCACTTGATGATATGAACCTCCTCAAATACAAGATTGCTTTTTTCTGACTTTCTTCATTGCTAGACGTGTGTGTGAATCACATGCCTTACCCATTGAGCCTGAAGGGTTGGTAACACAGTAAGAATCAACTACCTTATGTAGCCCCTTTGTCTATCTGTATTAGGGCTTTAGCTCCTGAAGACCAATCTGGACAGAGACCAGTTTCATGTCTCATGTACCCTTTTCATTAGGAAATATAGGAAGATATTCTTTTTACCTTTTGTTCCAGGAAGAAAAGACATTTCACCACATGCTACATCTCATTGGATTCAGGCTTGTATCTGCAATGCTTATGAATGACTTACTACAGCAGTTAAGATATCCAACAATATCTCAGCTCATGAAGTCTGGGCCCTGGCTACTTCCTGTGCATATGCCAACTCGATGTCTATTACTGATCTTATGCAAGCAGCCTATTGGAGAGGTAGTTCCACCTTCTCCACCTTTTATCTCAGGATATCTTTCAGAACAGTCCAAAGGTTCGCTAGGCTCCATCATGGCTGTTCAGTCTACTATTGTACCCCACCAGCAATGGGCACAAACCAATTCCTTTTATTTTTAAAAAGCATTATTCTTTAGCTGAGTTGTTATAGGGTATGCTAAGATGAGCTTATTCACACTTTGTCAAGGTGTGTTTTCCATTTGTGTGTTAACATATAATCTTATGTCAACATGTAGCGCTGCTGAAAGTAATCTTGGTTCAGAATGTGTTTAGAAAGCTGGTTACTATGGTTATTATTTGATATTGGATATCAAATGCTTGTATCGATCCTCTTATCATGAATTAGTAACAACTGCATGTTCTGCAGATTACATTTGTGTTTTTACCTATTGCAAGATTTTGCAGAAACAGGATATCTCTGCATTGACCTTGTCATGCTTAATATACCGGCCCCCGTCTATAATGAATTATGGCATGTGTCTGGAGAGTACCCAACTGGCCATTTCAATAGGAAAATGTTTTATCCTGACAAAAAAAGGGGTATCGCTTTCATTAACTTAGGAGAATGCTTGATATATCTTGGGATTGTCTAACGCATGTAAAAATGAATATACGTTTTTCTTTTTGAGTTTTTATTATGCAGTCAATTTACCAATGAAAATTATTCAATTAACAGGAGTATTCAGTTAACAGGGATTGTGTCGATTTTCTGCACTCTAGAGATAAACTTAGCATTTATTCTATTATATCTTGTTTGACAAACAAGATATAATAGATTAAACGCCTGAACTGGATGTACTGAGGCCAAATAGGTCTATAAACGAAGGAAAACTGGGGAGAGTCAGTGCTATTTCTCGATAGGTTACAAGATTTTTTATTCAATTAACAGGAGTTTACTCGATAACCTATATTCAATTTACAGGTCAAATTTGTATGGTAAATGGTTTTCTGTTGGGAAATTATATTCAATTAACAGGGTTATTCAGTTACGAGATATCCAATTAAGTGGGCTCCACTGTATCATATATTCACCCATTTTTTTCATCAAGTCATCATTATTAACTTCTCTTTACATAATGCTGGCTTAATTCAAATCTTACACCAATAGGTGTTAGGGACTTCCATATCATATAACAATCATCCCTTCATCTATTAACTATTAATTCATCTGTTTTCACAGGTGTACACCACCATCCTATTGTTCATATAGCACATTGTGTTGGTGAGGTAGGTTGTCAAAGAAATTAAAGTTTTCCCCCAAACTTGATTTCTATGTATACTTACCACACCAACACAAATTTGACCCACCCAGTCAAAAAATGTATTATTTGAGTCACCTATCCACTCCACACATATACATGCATGTTTGGTTTCAAAAAATAAGGAATTGATGCTTATTGCTTATGTCTGGTGGAAAATGGACAATGGGTGTACTCCAGTAGAGAGTAAGGATTGTGCACTATAAATAATTGGCCTTGTTGGCCAGGTTCAGTTCGTTTTTGACTCTTATTCAGTTTTGGGTGATTTTCCATGTAAAAAACTGTAACACTGTTATTTTTTAAGAAGAGAGGTTGGTAAGGAGCAAGGCACATTGTGTTGGTGTGGTAGGTATACACAGAAAAAATAAAATTTGAGGGAAAATTTTAATTTTCATGCCAAAACTCAGTACATACAAGGGATCCTCAGTAATTTCAGGGTTTCTACATCAGTTGATGACAGCTAGGTAGGGTCTAATTATCTGTGATAGATATCACAAAATTGGATTTGAAAACTATTTAGCTGAAATTATGTCATAAATTTCCTTTTCTCTTGAAAAGAGTGCAAATTGGCCTAAAATTGAAGGGACATTATAAAGTGAATTTCATATTTTTGTTGTTTAGTTTTCAAAACTAGTAAGTTTTATATAAAAAAACCTTACGTTTCAAATTTGTTTTGGATGAAATCACTTGTTCTGATTTAACCCAATCCACAGTCATGTCAAAATATCAAGGTTTCTAACTGCAGATATCTCCAGTAGCACAACAAAGTGTTTAACCAATTTAGTCCTATTTGACAGAGCTCATTGAGCTCTGTCAAACATGACTGAAATGGTTAAATTCTTAATTGCATTATGGGAAGAACTTGCTACTTGACATTTTCGTATTTTAATTTCTGTATGTAGGGGGTTAACAATCAAGCTTCAAAGCAACTGTATGCGTGAATTTGACTTTTACAGCATGCAAATGTCAAGCATGTGCTTAAATTACATCAAAATGTTCTATCTGAGCATGCTAAAAGAATGCAAATAAGGGGAGACTATTTTGGTAATGAGAAAGGAATAATATCCATGTTGATTCCAACATTATCTGAGCTTCCGGTTATGAAAAAGGGATATAATATGTTATAACCCTTTAAGGCCAAGACAATTTGACATAGTTTTTGCCACATATAACAAGCTCAGTCGTGTAGCTTTTCAGTGGTTTGTAATCAAGTCTTCGCTGCTTTATTGGCAGCGAAGACTTAACATTGAATTAATGTCAAGGTATGATGGATATAACTTGAAAGTTTACTCAAAACCTTGATGTTGGGACACTTCTTCTGAGGGAGTAAAACTGATCAGAGTCAGAATCAAGAGTTAAGAGCCATGACATAGCAGGGTGAAAATAGATGTAGAATCATATTAGAATAGAATGCCTATGGTAGCTTAAATATAGCCTATGGCTTGTGCTGTTGGTAGTGTGAATAGCTGAAGACGAATTGTGCTCTCAATAACTGCATGGATACGTGCAGGTGGTTTTTTTAAACCTCTTGCAAAACAGGATAGTATTCTATGGGTATGCATGAGCCTTCAGATTTCATCAGCTTCTGGAAGATCGTGAGTGTATAACAGAATATCCAGTGCCAGTAATAATATATTATCTGAGAATACCAAGGAAAGTTTTTAAAAAATATTTTTCCTCTGTACAGTGTAGTGTTTTCAGCTGGACACTGATTCGAGAATCCCATTATTTTAACTGTATTGTATATTTTTGCTCAGTGCTCTTAAAGGGCCACACATTTTAACTCAAGCAAATTGACAAAACCTAAACAAAATTTCCTCTCTTACACAAATGTTCTCAATGCCGTCTCGGTGCCTTCATATTTCTGGATTCAAGATAATATCTTTTGAAAGATAATTTAAAAGTTCCTTCAAATTTGATGACATTGAACTTATATTTTAGCACTGTATAAAATAGAATAGCTATCAAAGAACCATCTCACAAACTACTGATCTAAATTCTCCCATATTTGACAGTTTCACTGCTGATAAAAAATAGTTTTTTCCACATAATAGCATAAGTACTTAATTCTAATTCCTACTAATTTCAGGATATTTTTATACTATACCAATGACCCAGACTTAGCTGGTGCTAACTCCTTAAATTCTAGGGCCAAACACAAATTTTGCCCCCCCCCCCCCCCCCCCCCGTTCCTCCAAATTTGCATCAACATCCGAAATTTCAGTGTCCTATGTGGTCCTCCATACTTTTTATCCACTGCGCATGCGCAGTGTCAAGGAGGTCTCGAAATTGGCGCCAAATGTCATTCTTTGTTTGGCCCTAAAATGAGTAACATCTCACTGATATTTGTGCTTGTAAATCTCAGTTTGGGGGCGCGGTGGCTCAGTTGGTAGAGGTGCAGGCTGCAAGCCGAGAGGTCCTCGGTTTGAATCCCACCTGCGGCAATCGCGTTGTGTCCTTGGGCAAGACACTTCACCCCCATTGCCCACGTGGGGGCACGGTGACGCTGTGTACTAAGGCGTGCTGCACGTCGATGGTGCACCTGTCTCCAACCAATGCTAACCCTGCTTGTGTGGAGTTGGTATGTTGGGGAGCTGACAGTTGCTCGCCGTTGCTCGGTGGTTCTCTCTGGGTACTCCGGCTTCCTCCACCCGTAAAACTGTCACGGTCACGATTAGCCATTGTGCATAAATATGTGACCTTAAACACCAATAAATAAATAAATAAATAAATAAATAATCTCAGTTTAAATGATGCCAGACACATAATTATGAAAGAAATGGTGGATCTAAGGAGGAAATAAAAGCATGAGAGGAAGAAACAGTGGCAGGATGTGTTCAGGGCTGTAACTTATAATTTTTTTTACGAAATTATTTCATGTTCCCTAATTTCGGGGCATGGGCCTGATGTTGTCATTCTTGCTATGAATTTACCATTGCCTGTTCAGTGTTTCCTCTCTCCCTTTCCTTTATTCCCCCCTTGCTATTCTCCCATGCTTTTGGCAAAATTTTTGTAATTTTTTTTTACTAAAATTTCTTGGGAGTTTTGGCTTGGTAACAGAATGATTATTCTGTTTTTCCCCATGCTTACGTCCTCACCCTAGGGTGGTTAGGCGTTTTGGTCTGCATCTACCATCCGATGTACTGCAGTTTCTTCTCTGGAAGTCTCTGTTTTACATCGGATAGTGTTGAAATTGGTAACTGATTTTGAGCCATGTTTACAGTGCCTGGAGTCATGTTTCCGGTTTTTGTACACTTCTGTTTACGTTGACAATGGTTACTTCTGATAGTGATTACTTGTCTTCTGTTTAGTTCTGCTCAAAGCCAGATATATTAACATTGTTCGTAAGTGTTATATTAATTTTTAAATATGTTTTAAAATTTTTGTCCACACTTAGGCATTTTTGGGATCCATTTGGGCTCATTGTTCCCATTGGGAACTTGGGCTCTTCTGAAATTTTTTCGAAAAATTTTTTTCTTTTGAATTATTTTTTCGAAATGTTATAATGGATTATATTATATTATGTATCTTTGTTTTCAAGGGTTAGTGCGAGTACTATGACTTGTTTATATTTTTTCATGATGAAAGAATATTGTTCAAATTGTAATGCGAGGAAGTCTTCCTCTGATTCTCATGTTTATTATGTTTCTTGTAGTCAATGTACTCACACTAATTCTTGCTCAGTGTGTGTCAATTGGGATGACAAACGTTGGAGACGTGTGTCACAGTACATTTTTAGCGGTGAGAGGTCCTTGCCGGTCCTCTCTCCGCAGGGTCACTCTAGTTTTTCAGTCTCTTTTTCAGAGGAACAAGAACAGGGTGATGTTTCCGTGATGTCTTCAAGAAGTGTGCCTCCGTCGTCGCAGTCTAACAAAGAGCTAGCGGCTAAAGTACTCATGGAAATACGACAATTGCCTAAGAGGTCCCAAGTAGGATCGATGGGGTTGTCGCCCGCTAGCTCGCCCAGTGAAGCAATCATTCACGGAATGGTTAGGATGCCGGGTTCATCCGTTACGGTCCAGGGAAGGAGTTCGGGTGATGCAAGCACTATAAACATTAAATGTGCACACTCAGCGACGATGGATCCAAGGATAGTACGGAGGAAGACTGTCAGTCCGGTAGCTAGCTCATCCAGGTCTACCCGGACCGCGAGCGAGAGAGGCCCCTCTCTCTTACAGCAACATCTGGGCCGAGATGTTGTTGTACGTAATGTTCGACAGTCGGAGCAAATGTCCACTCCATGCTTGGGATGCTCAGTTGCATAGACAGTCTGGAGAGACTAGTCTATCGGCTTCCTCATCCTCACGGCAGCACACATGACCGCACCTTGGCTACGTGAGCACTGATATCTAGCCAGTTTCGCCGACCAGGGATTCCACGTCGACCAGGTCATGCCATCCGGTAGCCAGGGATATGAGGCCTTTACAGTCGGGACGTTCGCATAATAGAAGTATGCAGGATTCAACGTCCCAGGAGCTTCCAGTGGCTAAATCACGTAAGACCGTGGCTCCACAGGCCTCCGTAATGGACTTGCTATCGCAGATAGCTCATCTCATCGCAGCATCCCAGCAGCCGTCAGAAACTTTTTCGGATCAGGATTTGTCTGAGGAAGCTGGGTCGGTTCGTTCTGCTGCAGAGTCAGAAAGGGATGACCGAGATTATCAAGTGGTCCAGCCGGATGGCGAAAGGGATTCAGCGGAGCTGGAATTTTCCCTTTCTGAGCAACATAAGGTAGCCGTAGATTTCATCCGGCAATTCCTTCCTGATGTTGTTCCTCCGGACAAGAAATCTGCGTTGCCGGATAAGAGACTGATAGCGTCACTGGACACAGATTTCTTCGGTCGGATTAGGGACATGGCGCCTGAGTTTCTGACCCACTCCATGAATGTCACTCCGACATTTGAACTTTTGAATGATGCTATATTCAAACTTGCCTCCAAGACGGGCGAGTCCGGTTTCTTAGCGGCCAATGCTCTACAGCTGCCTTTCATCAATTCAAGGAATAAATTTGAAATGGCAGGACAGGGCATTCCAAGAGTTCCTGTGCATCTTGATGACCAGGCTGAAGACCTAGAATTGTCTTTGCCGTCGTCTATGTCTATTCCAGGCACTGTGTTGGAAATGACAATCTCGTCTAACTGGATCAGCTTAGATGCATTATCGTACGCAGATCACCTTACCAGAGCGTTATCATTACGTCTCGAAGGAAAAGAATTCCAGGATGTACAGACTTCCTTAAGAGTTCTTTCGAGGGCCATAGCATACTCTATGTATAACTCTGCCCTTTCAGCAATAAATCTGGAGCTAGTTAGACGTGATGCTGCCCAGGCTGCATCCACTCAGGTGGATTGTAAGGTGAAAAACTCTCTTCGAGTCGCTCCGGTCTCCGGAGAGCTTCTCTTCGACGGCAAACTTTCCATAATCCATGATCAGATCACTAAGAAAGCTTCAGACTCTCTGCTGTTCAAGTCCGCTTCTAAAAAGTCGGATTCAGCGGAGAAGAGTAAGACAGTCACTTCTGGGGCGAGTACGTCCAAGGGAAGTTCCTATAGAGGCTCTTATAGTCCTCTAGGTCTTACTCCAGAGACCGTCAAAGTAGCGACTCAAGTAGGGGTCGTAATACTGGCCGAGACAACCGGTCAGACACCCCTAGGTCGACAGGGCGAGGTGCGAGTCATGGAGGAGGTGGTTTCTCCACCTGCAAGCCTCGCAGATCCCGGAGGTGATGGTGCAAACCTCTATCGTGTTCCAGTGGGTGGAAGGCTATCAAGTTTCTTAACCAATTGGTTGTCGATTACGGATGACCCTTGGGTTCAAGGGGTGATTTCAGAAGGGCTAAAACTGTCCTTCAAAAGAAAACCCCCATTAACTCGAAGTCCAAGATGGACTCAGCTTCTGTCAAATCCTCAGAAGAGAGGTTCGCTTCTATCAGAAGTCCAATCTCTTCTGGAGACGAACGCGATAGAGGCCGTAGAAAACCAGGAATCTCCAGGTTTCTACAGCCATCTGTTTCTGGTTTCCGAAACCAGATGGCTCGTTTTGTCCAGTCATAGATCTGAGCTGGATAAACAAGCTGATTGTGGCTCCAAAATTTTATATGGTGACCACTCGATCGGTCAGAGTGAGCATTCGAGTGAATGACTACACTGCAAGCATAGATCTCAAGGATGCGTACTTTCCCGTCATGGTACATCCGGCGTTCAGAAAGTATCTTCGCTTCACCGTCTTAGGAGTTGTTTATCAGTTCCAAGCAATGTGCTTCAGTCTGAATCTAGCGGCCTGGGCTTTCACTCGAATAATGAACTCGGTAATGACTCATTTCCGAGCTCATTCATCTGCGGTAATGTGGGCCTACCTGGACGACATTCTTCAGAGGTACTGCAACTGCTTCAACTGCTCCGACGTCTCGGTTTTATAGTAAACAAGAAGAAGTATCTGGTGCCGTCCAAGTCATTCACCCACATGGGAATGAGTTTCGAGATGCACAACAATCTCGTTCATCTGCTGTTAACCAGAGTGAAATTAAGCAGTTGTTACGCTCGCTTTTGTCTTCACTCAGACATAGTTACAGCGAGAGAATTCATGCAACTGATATGTTTGTGCGGAGCCGCCGTGGATCTTATTCCGATGGGGCGGCTACGTACTCGGCCACTCCAAATCTTTCTGACTCAGAATTGGAGTGTGAAGATCCATTTGCTCGATACGAAAATCATCTTGTCAAATCAAGTGAAACAAGAGATTCAGACTTGGGCAGATATTCAGTGGTTAACTCAGGGAGTTCCACTGCAATCGCCGGATCGTTTTACGATTATGACGGATGCCAGTCAAACAGGTTGGGGCACAACATTGAGTCCAACAGATTCGAAGCGCCAGGTCTTTGGGATCCGCAGTTCCTAATCAAGCACATAAACATCAAAGAGATGATGTCACTTTGGCTTGCCCTACGTCATTGGATGAACATTATTCAGAATTCACATGTGCAAATTCTGTCCGACAATTCGACGGTAGTAGTGTATATTTGAAACCAGGGAGGCACTCATTCCATTCCGTTATTCAACCTAACGGATAGAATCCTTCTGTTTATCCTAGAGCATCAAGTTCTCCTGTCGGTCCGTCATATTCCGGGTTTGTCTGAACATTTTGGCAGACTCCCTTTCTCGGAGGGGTTGCATGTTGCCATCAGAATAGACTCTCCACAAATGAGTATTCAATCAGATTTGCTACCAATGGGAGCGTCTGATGATAGACTTATTTGCGTCGCATCTCAACAATCAGTTGCATGTGGCCATGTCCAGATCCTCGGGCGTTTGCAGTAGACGCTCTCTCGATCTCTTGAGAGGGAATGATAGGATACGCATATCCTCCAGTGCCATTGATTCAGCAGATATTGCTCAAGATAAAGCAATCTCACTGCAAAATTCTGTTGGTAGCATCTCTGTCACCCTAGAGACCATGGATAAATCTACTCAGGTGTCTGTTGTGGGACATGCCACGGAAGCTTCCTCCACGGGAGGATCTTCTTTCGCAGGGGAAATCGCGTACACTGCATCACAACCTGCAAGGTCTCAACCTTCACGTATTTCCGTTGTGTGGTCCTTCTTGCACGGCAAGCATTTTTCAGGACAAGCAGTGGATGCAATTTCTAACTGTAGGAGGACCTCCTCTTCGCTAAATTATGCTGCTTAGTGGAAGGTTTTCTCACGGTGGTATACGGATCATTCTGTTGATATTTATGATCCCTCCATTCCAGACATTGCTAATTTTCTAGTCTACCTGTTTGATGAGATCAAACTGCAGCCTGTTACCATTAAGGGTTATAGGTCTATGCTATCTGATACCTATGCACATCATGATAGTTTACAGATTGAATCTAATGTCTCTTTATCTAAGTTAGTGAAAAACTTTTCGATAAATAGACCTAGAACCCTTAGATTAATTCCTAAGTGGAATTTAGCTTGGGTTCTTCTTAAGCTAAAAGATGCGCCATTTGAGCCTCTTGACACGGTGGATTTCAAATTCTTATCTTATAAGACAGCTTTTCTCTTAGCCTTCTCTTCAGCTAGAAGAGTTAGTGAGCATTATGCACTATCTGTTGATGATTCTCACTATTGTAGTGTAGGTAATACTATTACCTTGACAACTAATGTTGGATTTTTGGCTAAGCATCAGGCTCCTAATAAGTATCCAGAACCTATTGTTATTAAGGCTCTTCCGTCTTTAGATGGGCATAGGCCTTTACTCTGTCCTGTTAGAGCTATACATATTTACAAACATGGATCTGAGTTTATCAGATAGGGATGTAAACGTTTCTTTCTGTCTCTGCTGCCAAATAGAAGGGACATTACAGTCTATTCTATTGCAAGGTGGGTTCAATTAACTATCCGTACTGCTTATGAAAAATTATCTTCAACTCAGCAGTCTGTGCTTGAGATTTCGGCGCATGAAGTAAGAGCTCTATCTACATCTTGGGCTTATGCTAATAGTGTTGCTATTACAGATTTGATGAAGGCTGCATATTGGTCTCAGCCTTCCACATTCACAAATTCTTATCTTAGAAATAGAGTCCATTTCTGGAGCCCTGCATTGTTTAGGTCTGTTATCTGTTGCTCAGAATGTCGTCCACTAAACAGTTGCAACTATAGTTATGCAGGCTTTCTGTTCCGGCAGTGACTCTGTCCTGCTGCCCTCTTCGCTCTGGGGTATTTGACCCAGGGT
Organism: Pictodentalium vernedei; assembly: GCA_031216915.1. Classification (NCBI taxonomy): domain Eukaryota; kingdom Metazoa; phylum Mollusca; class Scaphopoda; order Dentaliida; family Dentaliidae; genus Pictodentalium; species Pictodentalium vernedei. The sequence continues at coordinate 229,365,003 of CM062289.1, read as the reverse complement.
AAGGGGAAGGGGGGAGGATGGAGTTCCCTTAGGTCACCTGCTTTATAGTGAAAAGCAAGGGAATACCTCCTCTGGAGTCAGTAATTCCAAGTCGGTGCCAGGATCGTTTTAAATTGTAAAGCTAATGTTTTACTCATTCATGTAATATTTTTAAAGTGTAGCTCGGTATGAAGCATTTGTATATGTCACGTGTCATATGAGCATTAATATACAATCCTCGGACACTTTTAATGAGTATAAAGAGTCTCATTCTCTGGACTATCTTTATTTAATGGCTTTCCTTTAAAAAATTAGTATAACAGGTTTTACTGGATTTTAATAGAGATCATTGATGTTATTGTGCTCAATTACAGAATGGTATTGTGTCTTTCTTTTTTGATACAAATAAGAAAGATACATGTAAAGCCTGTTTCTCCTTTTCTCCTTGAGGGGATAATTCTGTTATGTGTATTTGAGCCTATTGGATTTTCCTTTATGTCCTAGGCCCTCCATCCTTTTTTCTATTCAGCTAAGTCTGGGTCATTGGTATAGTATAAAAATGTTAAAAAATTTATAGTAATTTATATATTTTTTATACTTACCAATGACCCAGATGGGGATGGCCCTCCCATGAGTTGGGAACTCATACCTCCTCGCTGATTACTTAACTCTTACCAGGCACTGGTTGTAAGAATGACATTTGATGTCAATTTCGAGACCTCCTTGATAATGTGCATACGCAGTGGATAAAAAGTATGGAGGACCACATACATTGAAATTTCAGATTTTGATGCAAATTTGGGGGATTGGGGGCAAAATTTGTGTTTGGCCCTAGAATTTAAGGAGTTAGCACCAGCTAAGTCTGGGTCATTGGTAAGTATAAAAAATATATAAATTACTATAAATTTTTTAACTTTGTGGATGAACAAAAATTAAAAAAAATAAACAAAATAAAAAGCTGTTCCCCCATCATGAAATTGAGAGAAAATTTCAAGAGAAACTTTAATAGGCCTTACCAAGACATTTTCTTCATAACTGTTGCCAGCTATTCATGTCAGGTAAAGACTAAATGGATATCAAAGCATATTTAAATAATAAAATTTTCAATAATGCAATTTAAGCACTGATCTCAAAAGAAGTGGATTACTGGAACTCTTATTGGTTACATATAAAAAAGTATCCCACTTGCTGCCATCTTAGAGGGTGGGGGGACAATTGTTACTATAAATAGACAATCCTTCCCAATCACGGACTGCTTTTTAAGGAATATACTTGGATGTCAGCAAAAAATGGATGTGTTGAAAATGTGCAGAATTTCCATGTCAATGCAAATTGAATATTTGCAATATAATTTACTTACTATTAAAAGAAAAAAAAGTGCTGATATTGGAAAGTTGATGCTGTGTTGCTAGTATTCATGCTAGGCTTTTGTTTGGTGTTTGATGATATGAAAACTGTGACCTTAGTCACAACATAAAAGCTTTCACATCAAACATGACCAATGAGAGGAGTTACCACATTGATTGTCCTGATGCCATTTGGGGGGGGGGGGGGGGGGGGGGGGGGGAGGAGAGGGCAGTTTTGAATTGCAACATTTTCCACTGATGTTCCAGGAATGCAGTTGTAGAGAAATCAGTGAATTTATGTTATCCGAATAAAGTTGGTTAACAAAACAGGTACTTGGCCAACAGAATTCTTCAGTATTTAAGAATTATAAAATTGAATTTTATACATTTTATGAAGTATGTTTAAATCATTTGAGGAGAGTAATACATATGATATACAATTCAAAATACCATGAGAAATTAATTTGGTATTCTAACAATTAACTCCAAATGTTTCTTGTGAGAAAACTCAGGAAGTGGACCATTGCTTGTAGTAAACAAGATCTGCAGTTATTCTGTTATAATAAAGTTATTTAAGTGGACTTAGTTACTATAGCCTGGTGTGAGAATCTCCTGAAGTGGACAGCATAATTATTGATTGGCTAAACATGTCTTTGTGTGTTGTGGTCATTATATAGCCATTGATGCTTAAAGTAAACTTGCACCCCAATAGTGAAGACATTTGTTTTATACTGGAATCATCTTGCCCATCCATCTTTCTGTCATTCCATCCATCCATCTGTCCATCTTTTAGTCCAAAGACATAAATTTGTCTGGAGATTTTCTAAAACATTTATGGACCGTTGCCCTCGAAACTTGGTATGAATGTTCACCACCATAGTTCCAGTCAGACTAGTTTTGCCAGAGTTATGCCCCTTTTTGCCTTATCTTAGAATGCTAGAATTTTGTCGGAGATTGTCACAGATGTTTATGGGTTGATTGTTTTGAAACTTGGTATGGAAGTTCATTACCATGAGCACTACCTGTGCACCTATGATTATAGTTTCAATCAGACTTTTTTGCCAGAGTTATGCCCCTTTTCATCTTAGAATAATTGGTGGGGGTGGGGGATGGCCAGGCCCATCTGAGACAGTCACACCTCTGGTTTCCAAAAAAAAAACCAGTTATAACATAAAACTACATCCCAACTTTAGAATCAAGCAACCAAAACCAAAAAGAAAATTAAAAAAAATGTTTTACTCATTGCAAACTGTATCATTGCTAGAAACACTAGCTACCTAATACTCACTGATATTATTTGAAAGTGTACCGGATTATCAAGACCCAGGCATTACACAAATCTCAGAGCTTTTTGTTGTTAGATGTTGCCATGCTTCTTTGTAATAGTATGTGCATACACTGAATGTCATATGTAAATATGTTTAATCCAATGTTAGTATCTGTCTGCTCAAACATTGTGAAAAAAAGTTTCCTGGAAAAGGAAGGATTTAATTTGTGTAAATTTGTTAGGTGTAAAAAAGTTAAAAATCTGTTTCTCAGGCCCTCCTGCATGGTCCTTTTGGCTGAAGCATGCTCTCTTTTTTATAACCAATGCAAACTTAAAAAAATAAAAATTAAATGGTTTAGGCCTAAACAATTTAAAATCTGTTTCTCAGGCCCTTCCGCATGGTCCATCTGGCTGCCGCATGCACTCTTTATAACCAATGCAAACTTGAAAAAATAAAAATTAAATGGTTTTATCTGATATTTTACCTAAGTTACCTTAGCATTGCAAAGCCTTCTTGCACTCAAGGATGAAATACATCATCACCCATGCTATTCTGTAGATTATGAGGCCTAAAACATAAAACAAACCAAGAACATGAACTTTTTAATGGCAAAGGGATAATTAAAAAAATAAAAAATGAAATAAAATGCCTGTCCGCATGTAATTTTATAAAAAAATGGCCTGAGAAACAGAAGATCTACTTTGTGAGGCCTTATTTCTGATATTTTAGCCAATTCAATAAAATTAGTAAATTTGTTCCTTGAGTGCAACAAGACTTTGCAATGCTTTAGCAGTGCAAAGCTTTCTTGCACTCAAGGGATGAAATACACCACCACCCATGCTTTTCTGTAGATTATGAGTCCTAAAACATAAATCAAACAAAGAACATGAACTGATGATGGCAAAGAAATAATTACAGAAATAAAAAATAAAATAAGAGACTGCCTGCTCACATGCAGTTTTACATAAAATGGCCTGAGAAATGGAAGATCTACTTTATGGGGCCTTACTGGGTACAATCTAATCGGCTAAGATCTGTACTCATAATGCAGAGTGTTTTTAAAGGTTTAGTGTTTTGTTAATAGTCTGCTTTTCATGATTAAAAACTGAGTTTATTATATTTTGTTTAACAGTACTTAGTGAACTCTGAAAAAAAAAAAAAATATCATGAATTAAATTTCTAAAGTTCTCCACCCACTTTAGATGCAATCTGGTGTCGTTTTGGGGAGAGCAATTTGAAATCATCCTGTGATTTATATTGCGTTAACTGACATCTATCGTATAAATTTATATTGAATGTAAAGTAAATGGGTTTTGCAAAAACATTATAATAATTAAACTAGGGTATTCCTTTTAGCTGTATCCAATAAAGTGATGTATGCATACACTAATACATAACACCTCCCACATAACTCCAAAATCGAAATATCTTAGACACAGAATATTTTATGTTGCAAAAATAATGAGCTGACGTTTCCTGCATTTTTATTAGTGAAAATCTGTAAATTTTCTGATTTGACGACCCAAATCTAATTCTGTAATTGTAGATATCCACTAACACTTACCTGGAAGCTATTTGTGTTAATTCCTCTTTCAAAATACAGGAATTTTGTCTGCATGTTTCTCTGTTTCGAGTTTTGTTGCTTCTGTACAGTTTTGTTTTCGTCGCCTTATCTGTCCAAATTTTACATGAAGTAATTTTGTTGGAATTTATAAGGACAAAGCTTTGCCTGCAGCAGGCTAATCTTTCCAACCAGTACAAAAATACCTTGTTACACTGTAGTAGTATAATACTTGCTCTTGTCAACAAAATAGACATCTATAAATTGAAATAGTTCTCTCCCCGTCTGCCATTTGTGAATGCAGACTATTGAATTTTTCATCAAATCAATTCATGATTGTATTTTATGAGAAATTAAAAACTAGAGATGGTCTGTCACCCGCTATAGCTCCACGGTGGCATGCCACCTAGTGTAGGTGACTGAAAAGGGGCATTCAATTTTTGTAAGTAAATAAAAAATCCAATACGGCCACCAGTCGGCCATCTTGAACACAAGCGGGAAAAAAATAATGTCACACACTTCCCCTCATCATGTTGATCATTTTTGTGAAGTTTCATGAAAATGCGACTAAAACTGTGGAAGTAGTTTGCTCCACAAGTTTACATAAAAAAATCCAATATGGCCAGCAGTCAGCCATCTTGAAACCGAGCGGAAAAAAAATTACGTCACGCACTTCCCCTCATCATGTTGATCATTTTTGTGAAGTTTCATGAAAATGCAGCTAAAACTGTGGAAGTAGTTGGCTCCACAAGTTTACATAAAAAAAGCCTAATATGGCCGCCAGTCGGCCATTTTGAATCTGATCTGGAAAAATTTGTCACACTGCTCCTCATCATGTTGATCATTTTTGTGAAGTTTCATGAAAATGCGGCTAAAACTGTGGAAGCAGTTCGCTCTACAAGTTGACATGTGCAATGGACCGATGACAAAATGACCGACAAGTTGACTCCGATATACCCCCCTAAAACTTTGTTTAGTGGGGATATAAATGTACTTAGCATTATGGCCGCTATGGACTGGTCACTTTCCACAGGTGGGTAATATTTCCAAGGACACATTAATATTAGATTCCAAACACTATTTATAGGAATAATCCTAAAAAATTTGATAAATGAAGCACTTGGTACAATCCAGTGCTTCATTAATTAAAATATTGCTGCTGATGATTTTTATTACCTGGTAAATGCAGGCCTGAACATTGCTGCCCATGTGAGGATTACGACCAGTCTACAGCGGCTGTACTGTAGCAGGTTAAACCTTGGCATTCTAAATTAATCTGCTGATAGTAATGTTATGTTTTGTAATTATATCAGCCTACGGAGGGAGCGCGGTGGCTCAGTAGGTAGAGGTACAGGCTGCAAGCCGAGAGGTTCTTGGTTCGAATCCCACCTGTGGCAACTGCGTTGTGTCTTTGGGCAAGACACTTTATCTCCATTGCCTGCGTGGGGGCACGATGATGCCGTGTACTAAGGCGTACTGCACATCGATGGTATGCATGTCTTCAACCATTCTAACCCTGCCTGTGCTGCACTGCGGAGTTACGATGTTGGGGAGCTGGCAGCTGCTCGTCATTGCTCGGTGGTTCTCTCCGGGTACTCTGACTTCCTCCACCCGTAAAACTGTCACGGTCATGATTAGCCATTGTGCATAAATATGTGTCCTTAAACATCAATAAATAAATAAATAAATATCAGCCTAAGGAATAATCAAAAATAAATTGGCTTTTTATATAAAATTTGTTTTAACCCATATGACCTGTATGCATAAATTATTTTTTGCATACTGGTGGGGAGAATCAGTAATAATCAGCACCCCTGTAGGGCAATAGAATTAAATTATTATTCAACTTACCACTATTGCAAAGTAGAGTCAACCATTTTGCTGTAAATAGTATTGTGTTGGATGATACTATTCATGGAATGAGAGTTGGAAGGGTTGAATTTTATATGTTCCAAATCCTTGGTGGATCTGATCAGTTGTTTAATTGGCTACTTGTATAGATAGCTGACACTTATTTAGGATCCTTGTTGAAACTCTGGGAAGTGAAACAGTGCCTGATAATTGTTGTAAACAAGTTTGGATGTACTGATATAATAATATAACCAACATCTAAAATGGGTATGACTTGATCCTATTGTATGGTTATTTTATAGCCTTAGATGCTAAAAGTGGCCTTAAACATAGATAAATGAATACTTTATTCCTGAATAGTATTGATAATAATAATAATAATAATGATGCAATATTAATGTCTAGAATCCACTGTAGTGCTCTCTGACTTACATTATTACTATTATTATTATTATTGAACTGAGTTGCATATTATAAATAGTTGGAAAAGACATTTTTCCCCAAAATTTGAACAAAACAATAATAGCAGGTGAGCCCTAATGGGAACGAGCTCAACAAGCTTGTTTCCATAAGGGGTCACATGATATGGTTTTGTTGAAAGGTTTGGAAAAAAATCGCAGTTTAAAAAAAGAATTTTTTCCTAACATTTTAACCAAGCCATGTGACCCCCCCCCCCCCCCCCCTCATTGGGATGAGCACATCAAGTTCTTCCAGTGTGGGGTCACCTGGTGTGGTTTTGTTGAAATTTCTCAAAAAATTTATAAGAACAATAAATAAAAGTATAAATTTTGATATTCTGTGCATTGGGTAAAGGGATAATACTGAATACTTCCTTTGGGTAAGGTAACTATTCTGTTAACAGTTCTACTGTAATAACCTTGTGAGTACTACAAGACCACATCCTGATACACTGAACATTTCTGGAAGCCATTATAGTGGCTTTTCACTCTTTGCACATGCTTGATATTTAACCTGTTATTGATCCCTCTTTGAAGACACATCTCTCTGTCTTTGATGGAAACCACTATCTTGACTCTTTTGAAGAGAGAAGTACGGGAAAAGGGAATCATAATTTTTTTCTTTGCTTCATATATAGTTGGAAGCAAATGGTAATCTGTTCATTATTTGTATTTGTTTGTCTGAAATTTATTGGGGAATGAATACCTATAGACTTTTGAAAATACAATGATAAACAAAATTCTAACTATAAAAATAGATCTAGCTATTGATTACTCAGGAAGCAGAACAATTGTTGTTTCTCAACAGAAGATTTAAAAATTGTGTATTATCTTTGGGACCTCTCCTGGTCATTTGGATTGGAGCTTGTCTCACATCTTTAGTCTGTTTGGATTAGTATTCTGCAGAGTGAAGAATGATGGATTTAAACTTTTCAGATGTCTGTGTAGCTTTGGTCATTTTGTGAGCATTTCTGTATGTTACACATATGATTTCTGACCAAGCAAAATTATATTGTCTCTAAAAAATTTAAAATTTATGTTAATGCCATTTGATATCTCAATATTTACTTTAAAAATGTCAGAGCTAAATCGATCTGGAATGCATTAGTTTCATTAACAACTCAGTTTAATATAGTGTTTATTCATTTAGTGCAGAAATTATTTGGATAAATTATTGTTTTGCTTTGGATGCTGCTAAAACAGTCTTCCATGGGGAAGTGCGTGTAATGTATTATGAAGCATATTAGCTTTCGTTGATAACTTTTTGTATAATATTCTTGACCACATCAGAGGTTTGATACAGATATTTTAAGAGTAAAAAAAAAATTGTCAAACCTCTTTAAGAGTTATAAATTTATAATTTTACAAGAAAACCTAGTTTATTTTAAAAATTTACGTAACATGATAGTAGACAACACTCACAAAACAATTATTAAACAACTAAACATTTTCATTTTTTGTCCAAGAGGAAAAGGGATGTTTTGAGACAGAAATTTAAAGAATAATAGATTTTTGTGCCCAAACTTATTTATTGGTGTTTGAGATCACATATTTCTTTACCATGGCCAATTGTGGCCACAACATGCAGATAAAGTAAAGTTTAGTCAATCTTAAATACCCTTGTTGCCAAATTTAGAGGCCTTCCACCCCAAGCTTTGGTGACTTGGTCCTATTTTACCAGTAAAATAGAGCTTGTTTACTACAGTAAATAAGCACTGCTTCACTTCCCATGGTTCCCATGGGGGGGGGGGGGGGGGGAGGGAGAGGGGGTCCCAAAAATTAATTTTGGACTTGCCATACAAGTTTGAATTAATATTCACTCAACCTAAACATAATAAAAATTTGCTCTTTGCATAATTAATGCTAATTTCTGTTAATCCTTTACCCAACGTAACGGCCAAAACCGGCCAGCGCTATTCACAAAAATCACCAATTAATTTTTATTATTTTTTTCATTTTTTGTCTCAAAAACATAGGTTATGACCCCTCGTTGGAACGAGCTCGACGAGCTTGTTTCAAAGAGGTGTCATAGCCTATGTTTTTGAGACAAAAAATTAAAAACATTTGTTATTCAAGAATTTTGTTTGCAAGTGTCGTCTGCTTTTCATGTTAGGTAAAGGATTAAAAAAAATTTGATGCTCTGTGCAGAGTGCTGGTCAGAGTGCCACAGGGTGCCGTGATGTTACATGATGCGTCAGTCATAGAGACCTGTTATGCAATTTTAACACTTTAATGAATGCAGGGATTCTTCTGCCCTCTTTGGGAAAGTGTCAGGGGTCCATGTCATTGGAAATGTGAGAACGTTTATATGAAAGCTACTTATTGTTCTTATTTTTGTTACACTTTGTCAGTCTACATTCTGTGGCTTTGAAGTTGTTTCTAAGCAAATCTTGATTGCCTATATTGGTAGCCAAATCTTTCCTAGAAACTACTGACAAGGTTCTTTGACTGTGAGATTCAAGTGCATCTAAATACTGCCTGTTGAGACACCTATTTTGTTGCAGTAAAAAGTGATCAAAGTCATTATTAGGTGTGTCAAGGTTAAAGAAGAATATGTTTTTCCTTGAATTCAGACTATTTCTATGCTTCTTTAATTGGTAATTATTGGTGTTCTGAGGGCTTATTACTGCCTTGTTTGGGACACCAAATGTGAATTTAATTTTTGTTCGAATGGTGACTTATATTCGGAAATTTGAGGTTGGTAAAAATTAGGCCTAAACGCCATTGGGAAAGGATCCCATATTCTCAACCTGTAAACACCCAAAAGATTCCCTGGAATATAACATCCATAACTGGCAAACAATATTCACAAAAATCTACCATTCACTTTTTTTTTTTTTTTTCAATTTGGAATATTATGAGCTCATTCCAATTAGAGAGTCATCAACTACTTTTGATGCAAATGAAAATATTAAGTTCTTCAAGAATATTTTGGCATGTGTAATCTCTGTTCATTTTAGAACAGGGTTAATGTTCCAGCCTGCGGCAACCGCGTTATGTCCTTGGGCAAGACACTTCACCCCCATTGCCCACGTGGGGGCACGGTGACGTTGTGTACTAAAGCGTACTGCACGTCAATGGTGCACCTGTCTTCAACCAATGCTAACCCTGCTTGTGTGGAGTTGGTATGTTGGGGAGCTGACAGGTGTGCGCCATTGTTTGGTGGTTCTCTCCGGGTACTCCGGCTTCCTCCACCCATAAAACTGTCACTGTCATGGTTAGCCATTGTGCAGAAATATGTGACCTTAAACACAAATAAATAAATAAATAATGTTCCAGTCAGCTGGTGATAGTGTACTAGGAACACTATTGAAAGTGGTAATAATCAAGTGCAGTGATTATTAAATTAAGCAGAGAATTTTAAATGCACTCTAATACAATCAGACCCATTGAAAATAAAATACTAGAACACTTGAGTCTTAGATGGTGTTTTCATTCATATTTCTTGATTTTGCAATATTTTATATTTAATATCTTGACCCACAAGAGGAAGTATTTCATGACAAGATCATGATCAGATTGAGAAAGACTCCAATTTTGTAATCAAAGTACTGCATGCTATGTCAAGAAAACTGTGTAGTTAACCCTTTCCAACTATGACTGTCAGCTAACTGTTCATCAGAAAATGTTAAAATTTACAAGACTTTTATCTAGATTCTAAAATTTAGTTTGATTCAAAAACATTTAATTTTATCATACAGTACTGTGATCACAAAAGTTCTGTCAGATTGCGATCTGTTCACATGGGAACCCGGGGAAGTGAAGAAGAATGTGTTTACTGTGGTAAACAAGCTCTGTTTTACTGTAAAATAGGACCCGGTAACCAATGCCTTGGGTACAAGTCCTCCAAAATGGACAACCTGGGTATAAATGTTTGTCTAGACTTGACTTTATATTCATGGGGCAGTCATGATTAGCCATTGTACAGAAATATGTGATCTTGAACATAAAAAAATAGATTGCAATCTCGTCAAGATTTCATCAATAAAATATTGCAAATTCAAGTGTGGATGAAGGAATACAAACAACAACACCATCTGAATATCAGTGTTGTCTCTTTCAGTGAGTGGGATTCTACACTGCTGAAGGGAGAAAGGGGACAGAGAGAATTTCAACCAGATCGCAAACCAGTCACGATTCTGTCTAACTTCTCTGTACACTTTTATAATCACAACACTATATGTTTTTTAACCCTTCACCTAACATGAAAAGCAGATGACACTTGCAAACAAAATTCTTGAATAACTAATTTTTTTTCTTCATTTTTTGTCTAAAAAATATAGGTTATGACCCCTCCTTGGAATGAGCTTGTTCTAAAGAGGGGTCATAACCTATGTTTTTGAGACTAAAAATGAAAAAATAATGAAAATTAATTGGCCACTTTTGAAAATAGTGCTAGCTGGTTTTGGCCGTTACGTTGGGTTACGTTTAGGGACCTGCGAACCGTTCGAGATTCGGCTCGACTCGAAACCAACGCCGAGATTCGATTCGACTCGATACCTCACCGTCCGATTTGTATTTTTCGAACCGACCTCTGTTCAAACAGCGAATTATATGTGCACTCGCTCGCATCAAGAACACGCCGTCATACGCTAACGATAGTGTAATAAATCGCTCTCTGAACGTATTAGCTCTCCAATTTTGTTGATTATTAAACCCCCGGGCTACCGTACGATCTCTTTTTTGTGTTTTTAGAAAGATATTCTAAAAATGTTTTGATCAAAAGTTTAAATTAGAGGTTCAAAACTATTCATTAGAATAGATTATAAAGTTGTCTATCTTCACTATTAGTGCGCGATACTGTGTTTCGCGAGACTTTGAGTTTGAAATTTTTCATCATATTTTCCGACATGCCTTGTTTGCTTTTATAATAATGGTATTTGGTGCTGATGAGGCTGAGCACGAGCCACGACCACCAAGTGGGTAGAATAAAACTGCGAGTCTATGAGTTCTGAATCAATTGGTCTGGAATCGAGTATTCTCGCAGTGCGAGAATACTCGATTCCAGACCAATTGTTTCTGAACTCATCCAGCATGCAGAGTACCGGTATTGCAGACTATGGAAGCACGAATGTTGCCGTCGCGCCGGTTTCAAGGTTCGGGATTCAACTCGACTCGATACCAGAGGGATGATTCGGCTCGAGATTCGGCTCAAAGTTTTATCCCCGGCTCGCAGGTCCCTAGTTACGTTACATTGGCCGTTACTTTCCTATCTAAATTTTTTTTACTTTCCTGTCTAAATTACATACCTTTTTTTTTGTTTTCTGTAATGTATATAGAGGATATCTAGTGTTTTTGAGTGGATACCAAAAATTATCTCGTGAGTGACAGAGACAAATGTTTTTTTTTCGTGAGCGAAACCAACCATTTGTCTTGGTAACAAGTGAGATAATTTTTGGTATCATCTCAAAAATACTAAATTTTCTTTTTATTATATGCTTTTTTATAAGAATCTGATAATTCCACTCTTTTCAACCTTGAATTGATGCATGAAAGTAAACCGCGCATTGAATCATTGATTCACGAAGTGATTTGGTCGATAATCGGAACAGACAGCGTCTTGCAATCTGATTCATTTGCTAGGTTTCTAGTCCAAACATGGGCTGAAAGTCTGTGATATAAGTTTTTGGTTTGGTACGTCCTTTAAAAGGACGTACCAAACCAAAAAACCAAAAACTTATATTATGGACTTTCAGGCCATATTTGGACTAGCGGGTTTCATGCATCAATTCATGGTGAATACGTGTTAAATTATTGTTGGAAATGATTGGGATCCACTCAAAAACACTAGATTTTCTTTTCATTATTCGTTTTTAGAACAAATTGATCATTTCCAGTAATAATTTAACTCATATTCACCTTGAAGTGGTGCTTTAAAAGCCGCCATTTTGATTGATACCGTGAAAGTTTCTATATCTTCACAGTGGAGGATACGATTTCTATCTTTCTGCACTTTCTTTGATAATCTATTGTTTAACGTATAATAAATTTAATTATTCCTTCTTATTCATTCATGAACAGTTTCAAGAAGAACCACCAGAGTTTGAACCTCCTCCCAGAAAGACACAACCAGCTGGGGATGATGAAGAGGAATCAGAACAACCTGAAGAAGTGGAAGCAGAATAAGAAAAACTCTGATACTATGACTTTATTAACCTATTGCTTCATGAGAAATGTTCATACTATATATTCATTTTCAAGACATCATTACATGATGAAAATGAACAATATTGGTTATGAAAAGTTGATCTAAATACAACAGTGTAATCATCATGGTATGATAAATATTCTGCTGATAACTAATTTTTCATGATAAAATGACAACAGCCATGGGTATTAGAACAGTGAAATTGTACAGCGTATGATAACCCTAGGATGTGTACATATACTTTCTTTCGTGTATTTATTTGTGCAATAAGATATTTCAACTTTTGAAATATCCTGTCTTTATCATGAACAAATCTGTAAATTATAACATCTGTAAACCCTTTATTTCTGTAAATCATCAATGTTTTACGATGCCAGTCCTTGTAGGTGATTGTTAGAAGGATTTTACATATCTACTTTCCGTTGAAATTGGAAATGTAATGTGAATCAATGGATCACAGCAAGATTTATATAAAATTCAAAGAATTTTCACATATGTTTCAAAGATAACATAGACATAACCCTACATGAGTGTTATGGTTTTGTTGAGTGTGTTCCATTGAGTATAGTGTTGTACCATCTCATAATTTAGATAAGAGATGGTGCAAGTGCACAGTGACTTTTCAGAATAAACAGTTTAAGTCTTTGCTAATATATTACAGAAATAGGTACAGTGGAGCCCGCTTAATTGTAGATCTTTTGATTGCATATCCCTGTTAATTAAATATAACTTTACAGACACAAAACCATTTTCTATATCTTCAGTACAAATATGACTTGTTAATCACATATAGGCTATAGAGTATACTCCTTATAATTGAATAAAAATTCTTGTAATCTGTCTAAAAAATTACTTCGGCATCCACTGAATTCCAGCATCCAATATAGGCATTTAATATATATTGCATCTTGTTTGACAGAGCTCCATGAGCTCTGTCAATCAAGATATAACAGAATAAATGCTCAGTTTATCACTAGAATATAGGAAAATGACCCAGTTCGTGCTAATTGTATACTCCTGTTAATTGAATATTTTTCTCTTGCAATGTGGCTATTCAATTAAAATTGCTCCCCTGTACTGCATATTATTCCACTGTCCATACAGTCTATTGGTCAGACTTTTGTTTGGGTTTTAGTTGATTTTTTTCCAACAATCTCGATATCAAAATAAGTCTAGTCTAGAGCATCATTTTGATCAACATCTATTAAGCCTACATCTGGGTAATGCCTCGTAAACCGTACTGGATACAAGATATTGGTGTTTACATATATTTATTTTTTATGTCAGCATAGTGTGCAGTAATACCAAAAATTGCACACTATTGTGTGATATCTTTGCTTCTCCGAAGGATGTGTGATTTATTTATTTTCATGTGTAGATTTGCATGTAGCCAGCAATTTACGAAAATAAATTGATTGGCCATCCCTGTGTTGACTTATGTTATTATTTCTACCTCTGTAGCTCTTCATCATTAAACCTCACTTTTTCAGAACAGTATCACTTCAAAACAGTATTCTGTGTTACACTTGTTTAAAGTCAATGAAATGCTATTCAGTACTGTCTGAATTATACTGTTTTAGATCCAAGGTCTTTGAAAGTTCTGTTGAATTTGAAATTGTGTGAGTTTGAAGTGGGCAGTCTTGGTTGAATGCCTGTAAAGGAGTTAACCCTAATAAAAAGGCAATGTTCACTAGGGTATTCTCTCAAAATACCCTGATGTACTAGGGTTTCATCCCAGTTTCCTAGGATGTTTTTTTCACAGTACATTGTATCATGGTATACCATCATACTCTTTTCTTTAAACCACACAAAATAGACCTGTTTCTCAGGCCCTTTTTTGTGAAATTGCATGTGGCTGGGCATTTTTTTATTTTATTTTTGTAATTATTTCTTTGCCATCAAAAGTTCATAATCTTGGTTTGTTTTATGTTTTGGGCTCATAATCTACAGAATAGCATGGGTTTTTTCACTTCTTTGGTGCAATGAGGCTTTGCAATGTTAAAGCATTGCAAAGTCTTGTTGCACCCAAGGGACGAATTTATCAATTTTATTAACTTTGGAAAAATATAAAACATAAACCATTTAATTTTTAATTTTTCAAGTTTGCATTGGTTACAAAAAGAGAGCATGCCAAAAGGACCATGCAGGAGGGCCTGAGAAACAGATTTTTAAACTTTTTTAGGCCTTAGCAAGTGACTTGTGTAAAGAGTTTTTGTTTCTTGGGTCCCTAAATTCATACCTCTCAATAACACCTTTTGTAGAGCATTCGTCTGAGGCATAGTACAACACACCCATTTCTGTAGTACTTTCCCTTAAACTGATAACAAACTGTAATGAATAGTAGTGTTTGGAAAACTGCAGATATTCCCTTCTAACTGTGTGGAAAACAACAAGAGCTGATCACAAAAGACAAATCCTTATATTTTTGCAGTGTGGTTGAGGTGTGGATAGGGTACTCCTGGGGTGTGGGCTACAAAATTGGTTGAGGTGTGACACCCCGACTGAGGTGTGGATCTATATTTTTTACAAACAGAAAGTTGGGGTATGCTTAAGGTATGGTTGAGATATGGTTAGGGCGTGGTTCCAAAAATGTAAATGAGCTAATAGGTGTGGTTGGGGACCTAATATGAGGTATGATTGGGGTATGTCTGAGGTGTGCTTAGGGTACTGCCATAAGGTGTGCCTGGGATATGATTGGAGTACCACCATTGGGTCATCCCAAGGGTGTGGTTAGGGTATGTCTGAGGTGTGCTTATGGTACCACCTGAAGGTGTGTGAAGGGTGTGATTGGGGTAACCATTGTGGTGTGGTTAGGACATGCCTACAGTACACTGAGACTGGATTGTTACTAAATCACTTGTGAGGTGCTGTCTTCATCGAGGGAATGACATTTGATTCCTCTGGTAATTTATGAAAAGGAAAAGCACAGTTTTAACCAAGGGACCCGGAGGTCCCTTGGCTGAAAATGTGCTCATCATTCTAGTGCTTTTTCTCAGACAAGGAATTTTTGTCTGAGTGGAGACACCACCCCACGATTGGTTTACTAACAACAATCCAATCTCCAAACACTGTAAGGTATGCTTAGGGTACCTGCATGTGTCTGGTGTATGCTTGGTGTACCTCCACAAGGTTTGCCACCATGCACGGATGTGCATCTATGATTTTCCAGCACATGTTGTGTACATGCTGTGCTCTGTCTAAGGTATGTTGACAGCATGAGTTTATATATTTAAATATAGTGTACCTTACACTTATTGGTTTGGAATCTGCAGTATGGGAAATAATAAACATATCATGATTTATTTATCAGATTATCTATATAGTGTCAAAATGTAAAACTAGAGATGGTCGCGGGGGTGGGGAGGGGAGGGGCTGATCCCCACTGAAATAATCCCTAGTACAGTAACCACACCTACCTTCATCTCTGGTGCATTGGCCCAAACTAAAAAGGCCAACTAGAAGACGTAGGTGGCAAGATTATTTGTCGGTTGCCGTTTATTTATCCAACGGCGTGACAATGTTGGGAGAAAACAACTCTTCATGTGGGTCTGTGCTGCAGTTCGCTTCTTACAGATACACCCATTCTTTTCCAGATGATGCACGATGAATGCGCTTCACAGTCCTGATAATCACGAAGTGGTTTTCGTTTCCTTTCATTTGCATCTTACATTGGTGTTCTTGATAACATGACAAGGCTTGCGACGACTCCCTATAATGTAATATTCTGCCCATTTGTCCAGTCGTGCAATTGCTCTATACTTCAGTCGGTACACATTTAAACAGTCTTTGTATAGCCGGTAGAGTTCTGAAGTAATGGCTTTATTCTCATCAGTTGAACTGTGGTCAGTACACTTTTCGGTTTCACTTTCAGTCTCATAAATTTCATAAACAACGAGTCAAACTTTGGGTTTGGAATGTCAAGCAAAAATAGTAAAAGTGAATCTTCTTGCTATCCTTGAAGCTGGGCTTTTTAGCTCAACTTCGGCGAAGCCAAATTTGAGGTATTGTCATGGCCCGTCGTCTGTCTGTCTGTCCGTCACACCGTACACACGGCTTGGGCTACAGGCCGTATTTTTAACCGGTCTTTACGAAACTTCTTGGGTACCTTTGTCATCACTCTGGGACGAGAACGAGTGCTTTGGGGTCCGGTCTGAAATTCAAGATGGCCACTGGCAGCCATTTTGTACAAAATTAGGTGCAATCAGTTTTTTGTGCAGAACTTCCATATGAAAGCGCTGATTTGAATAATTTTTTGTGTGAATGTTTAGTACCATGGGATACATCACATATAATACAGGTTTTTTTCTCGTGCATAAATTATGCCATTTAGACTAACTTTGATCTATTTAGTGTTACTTTCAGCACTGTAACTGCAAATGCCAATACGGCTCGGGCTAGAGGCTGTATTTCTGAACCGATCTTTACGAAATTTCTTGAGTACCTTTGTTATCACCGTGGGACGAGAATGAGTGGTTTTGGGTGCGGTCCAAAATTCAAGATGGCCACCAGCAGCCATTTGTACTTTAGTTAGTGCAATCAGTTTTTTTGTACACAACTTCTGTATGAAAGTTCTGATTTGAATAAATTTTTGTATGAATGTTTAGTAACATGGAATACATCACATATAAGACAGGTTTTTTTCTTGTGCAGAAATTATGCAAATTAGATGAACTTTGATTTATTCAGTGCTACTTATACACAGTAAGTGCACATGTCAATACAGCTCGGGCTAGAGTCAGTATTTATGAACCGATCTTCACAAAACTTCTTGGGTACCTTTGTTATCACCTTGGGACGAGAACGAGTGTTTCTGGGTGCGGTCCAAAATTCAAGATGGCTGCCAGTAGCCATTTTGTACCACAATTAGTGCAAGCAATTTTTACCTGCGTCGCCAGCGGCAGAACAGGTCTAGTAACCGCTCGACTCCGTCTGTCAGTCCGTCTGTCCATCAGTCCATCTGTACATCAGTCCATCTATCAGTCTGTCCGAAACACTTCTTCCGTCAAAGTTTTCTTGGCTTCTATGAAAGGGAATGATTTTTTGCATGCAGCGACGCAGGTCCAGACCTGGTATTGGTCTTGGCTTGTTTGTACAGAACTTCTGTATGAAAGTTCTGATTTGAATAAATTTTTGTAGGAATGTTTAGTAACATGGAATACATCACATATAATGCAGGTTTTTTTCTCGTGCAGACATTATGCAAATTAGATGAATTTTGATTTGTTCAGTGCTACTTATACACAGTAAGTGCACATGTCAATACAGCTCGGGCTAGAGTCTGTATTTATGAACCGATCTTCACGAAACTTCTTGGGGTACCTTTGTTATCACCTTGTGACAGGAACGAGTGTTTTGGGTGCCTTTGTTATCACTGTGCTATGAGAACAAATATTTTTGGGTTCAGTCAGACCCACTCTGGGACTCAATGATTTCTTTTCTAGTTTAGCATCTAACTGTCGCCCACCTTTACAATACTTTACCTATATATTTGTTCCAGGCTGCGGTCAGCATTTATGTACAGACCGTTACAATACTTTACATGTACCTTCATTATCAGGTCATTACCTAGATGTTTGTCATTGCTGTGTCACATACTATACATGTACATGTCTTAAACAAGTTGAGCTACAGTGTCATTGACACTTTCATTTCCACACCCATCACACATCCAGGCAAAACGTAGAATTTTGAGACTTGTTATCCATCATTGATTTTCAGCTGGAAGACTTACTTGGCTGTAGCTTCGCTGACATGAGGTATGGAATGAATTTTTAAAATGGCACTCTCGAATCACCTCAGTTTTTGCCAGCGTGTTTCAATTTGAATAACACTTCAATAACTCCCAATTATCTGCACCAGTGAATTCGCAATAAATTTCTTCCATCATTCCAACATAAAATTATATCTGTTCCTCAATCTAGCACACTTCTTTTCACTCTAACTACGAGACCAGAAATTCACCATTGAGCCGGGTTGCCATGATGTGTCATCCCTTCTTCAGCTTACGGAGATCATGTGAGGTATCAAATGTATCAAGTACAGGATTCCCAAAAGTGCCTGGGGTATGCTTAAGGTGTGTTACCTTTGATGAGAATTTGGTCTAAGTCATCGGGGTATGGTAATGATTGAGGTGTGCTGGTTCCAACATGATTGTTTTTAAAAACTATAGGGTGTGTTTGGGGTACTTTACGGGTACCTCTGGTGTGTGCCTTGCCTAAATATGAATTTGGAGTAGTTTCTGCCTGGTCTGGATAAGGTATGTGGTGGAATTATGAGGTGTGGTTAAGGTATGTACCCCAGAAATTTGCATGGCAGGTACCATACCTTAACCACACCCTAACCATACCTTTGCATGAGGTGTGACATCCAAAAAGTATAAGGGCAAGATACATCTTATTTCAACGAAGATACATCTTATTTCAACAGACACCATTGTTAACTGGTTGAGTGCTGGAAGCCACTATCATGGCTCTCCTGAAAAGTGCTGAAAACCACTTTAGTGGCTTTACTCTGTTATACTCTAGTTTGTTGTCTCAGCAGTAGAAAAACATCTTAATATAAATTAGTTTTGTTACAATTCATTGGAGAGTGCCAACTGGCACTCTCCAATGAATTGTAACAAAACAATTATTTTTGAACAGTATATTGCTAAACTAAGTCTCCTCCTGCTGGTAGCGTAGCGTCTTTGAAAAAAATACTCGCGTTACAAATGACCACAGAAAAATAATTTAGCACTCTACCAGTTAAGTAAGGTTATTGAATTTTTCAAAATTTATGTTTATTACACGATGGGTCCCTCTAGATTGGATGTTATGGGCTAGAATAATGCTGTGCAGGTGCTCTCACAGATATTGTAACAAGGCATATGGTTGCAGACTGGAAAATTTCATTTCAAAGATAAAATGAAAGACAGACAAATGATTACTAAAAGTCATTCTCAAGGAAATTAAACCTTTTATACACCCAATTTGAAATTTGTTTACGTACTTTAGGATGGTTACATCATGTTATAATACTTTCATTTGCGTTGCCTTGCTATCGTTTGGAAGAAATTTTGTCTTGTGCATTGCAGATGACACCTTGTTGTACTCCAGGGACCAGTTATGGTCTTGCTCTCCCACAAGTAAAAGCTATCTACACCAATGGTTCCACTGTACTGTTTTCAAAATTATTTCAAATCTTGTCAATAATATTTTTCACAAGTCTCATGCCATAAATTTCTAATGCTGATCTTGGAAACAACAGGGACCATGAAGCTAGGGAACTGCGAGGGCTTCAGCCCCCTCACTTTGTTTTGAACAACAGTGTTAAAATGTTGAAAAATATTTGAAAATAATAAACGAATGTGTTTTGACAGTGCTCACATTATTATCATTGCTGATGTGAATACACACTCAATTGATTGTTATACCACTTTCCATCCTTAATAACGAACAAATCGCTTTTTTTAGTTGCTGATTATTAGTTTTGCTGCTGAAGTAGTAAGCAATGAGATCAAATTAGACAGTGTAGGCCTGATGTGTGATCTGGGCAATTTTAGAACATTAGTGGACTTCTGACATTGACTCTATGCCATAGTCCTCTGATGACCTAAAATTGGCCAGATTAATCCTCTAAGGTCACAGTTTTTCTTAGGATTCAAGAATCCCAACTTACATTTCAATTCCTTCCTCACTTTGAAAGTCCCCCCCCCCCCCCACTCCAAACAAACATTGTTCTTGAAATATATCTGCATTTGCTCATCACACACACTACCAGCATCTATCAATAAAGTAGATTCTGCTGTCCCATTCTCTTTCTCTTATCACTCTCCAAACATATTGGGGAATGAATTTGACAAACTCTTGCAGAGGAAAATTTGAGAAAGGGCGTTTGACAGCTTTTGCAAATATTGCCGTTTTGCCTGGCAGATTTGGCCATTTAGAGAAATAAAAGCTGGTGGGCAAACTGTAGTAAGTTTTCTATGCTTGGATACCCCCATGAATAGATTCGGGATACAGAAAATAACATTCGAGTGCAAATAAGTTGAGACCTATACATGAATTTCAAAGAGATATTCAAGTGTGCCTTTAGTTGTTTGCATAGAAACAGATCGGACTATTTCATCACAAAACACAAAAAATGCATTAGACTATTCTAAAAATTTGTATTTTCAGTTTAATTTGGTTAAATTCCTAGTTACTTAATGGAAAAAAATTGCACCTTGATATTTTGAGATTTCAAGATCAGTATGCGGAGAGCTGAGTTTGATAGATCTCCAGTCTTATCCTCAGTAGTCAAATGTAGCTGATGACTATCCTTTTGATAATCTTGATAAACCTATCATTTAAACCGATAAGGACACTACTACGTCTCAGTTATGATACACTAAATCAGCACCCTTCATCACATTGTTTGGGTGAACAATGTTTAGTCAGTTTATCCGGTTTCTCTAATTAATTGGGTGAAATGATTTGCATGTTAATTGAAATGAGAAAGTTACATAAATAATTAAAAGAGCTGAATGGTATATTGATAATGGATGGTATCCAGGAGGAAAACCTGTGGTTAAAACTTTCGTGTAGCATCATTTCACGAATCATGTAACCCACTCTATGTCCCTGTGGGAAACCTGGGAAGTGGAGCGGTGTTTGCTTTTGTTTTTTACAATAAAAGACATGTTCTGCTTTAGTGGTATAATTTGGCCCATAATGATAAACCAATTAATTAAATGCCTGAGGTGAGAGTCCTCTCAAGTGGCCAGTATTATTACAACTAGCTAAACTATAATATAACTTGACTTTATACTATGTTACACTCATGATATCGTAACAGATGGTGAACGTGGCTTGAATCTCAATGGGCCTAAGCATAAAACAAAACTTCCCAACACAGGTTTTTCTTATCACTCTTCGTCCGTCGTCTGTCGTCCTGCGTGAAGGTGGTGTTTGAGCCTCTTTCTCCTAAACCACTGGCCACATTTTAATTAAATTTCATGTAAGTAGTGGTTATATAGGGGCATTTTGATTTTTATCCAAATTAGGTTTTGGCTCATATTGAGCAGAGGTGTGGGGAAAAAATGGCCAATTTTTTTGAAAATCTTCTTCTAATGAACCACCAGTAGCAGAGACTTGATATATGGTATACAGAGTCCTTTTGAGGTTTAGAATCAAGTTTGTTCAAGAGAAGTTTGTCGGGCATTATTTGCCTTCGTTATGGGAGGAGCACAAATTTTGGCCACGCCTAAAATTTCTATTTTCTGAACCGTGAGGTCGATTTGAACCAGATTTGATATGAGATGATAATGGGTCATAAGTAGTTGATTGATGCCAAAAAAAATTTCTCATTGCCCAGTGGGAACCTCGAGAGCTAAAAATAGGAAAAACCTTAAAACTGCCATATCTCCAAGACTACATGGCACAGAGAATTGTTATTTTGTATAAAGCTTACTTTTATCCAGTAGAATAGAATGGTTAAAGAAAATCCCTATCGGTTTGATCACAAGGTACTTTTTTCAGGACTTTGAAAAAGTGCTGAGTCAGCACTTTTTAACACTGTAGGCAATGGGAAAAAGATTAAAAAATCTTCTCCAGATCCAGCTGGCGGAATCTTTTCATATTTGGTATGCAACATTGTCAGGTGGATCTGATTCAAGTTTGTTCAAATCGGCCCCCTTGGGTTCATATTTGGGCTAAGTATAGGAGCCCGATTTCGAACTTAGTGCATTTCAGGCAAATTTCTTAAAAAATCTTCTTCTCCAGATTCAGCAGGAAGAATCTTTTGATATTTGGTATGCAACATTGTGGGGTGGATCTGATATAAATTTGTTCAAATCGGCTCCCTAGATTCATGTTTGGGCTCACTATAGAAGCTTGAATTCGAACTTAGTGCATTTCAGGCAAATTTCTTCAAAAATCTTCTTCTCCAGATCCAACAGGCAGAATCTTTTGATATTTGGTATGGAACATTGTGGGGTGGATCTGATTCAAGTTTGTTCAAATCGGCTCCCTGGATTCATATTTGGGCTCACTATAGAAGCCCGAATTCGAACTTCGTGCATTTCAGGCAAATTTCTTAAAAAATCTTCTTCTCCAGATCCAGCAGGCAGAATCTTTTGATATTTGGTATGCAACAATGTGTGGTGGATCTGATTCAAGTTTGTTCAAATCGGCTCCCTAGATTCATATTTGGGCTCACTATAGAAGCCCGAATTCGAACTTCGTGCATTTCAGGCAAATTTCTTAAAAAATCTTCTTCTCCAGATCCAGCAGGCAGAATCTTTTGATATTTGGTATGCAACATTGTGTGGTGGATCTGATTCAAGTTTGTTCAAATCGGCTCCCTAGATTCATATTTGGGCTCACTATAGAAGCCCAAATTCGAACTTAGTGCATTTCAGGCAAATTTCTTCAAAAATCTTCTTCTCCAGATGCAGCAGGCAGAATCTTTTGATATTTGGTATGCAACATTGTGGGGCGGATCTGATTCAAGTTTCTTCAAATCAGCCCCCTGGGTCTATATTTGGGCTCAGTACAGGAGCCCGAATTCGAACTTCGTGCATTTCAGGCAAATTTCTTCAAAAATCTTCTTCTCCAGATTCAGCAGGAAGAATCTTTTGATATTTGGTATGCAACATTGTGGGGTGGATCTGATATAAATTTGTTCAAATCGGCTCCCTAGATTCATATTTGGGCTCACTATAGAAGCTTGAATTCGAACTTAATGCATTTCAGGCAAATTTCTTCAAAAATCTTCTTCTCCAGATCCAACAGGCAGAATCTTTTGATATTTGGTATGGAACATTGTGGGGTGGATCTGATTCAAATTTGTTCAAATCGGCTCCCTGGATTCATATTTGGGCTCACTATAGAAGCCCGAATTCGAACTTCGTGCATTTCAGGCAAATTTCTTAAAAAATCTTCTTCTCCAGATCCAGCAGGCAGAATCTTTTGATCTTTGGTATGCAACATTGTGTGGTGGATCTGATTCAAGTTTGTTCAAATAGGCTCCCTAGATTCATATTTGGGCTCACTATAGAAGCCCGAATTCGAACTTAGTGCATTTCAGGCAAATTTCTTAAAAAATCTTCTTCTCCAGATCCAGCAGGCAGAATCTTTTGATATTTGGTACGCAACATTGTGGGGCGGATCTGATTCAAGTTTGTTCAAATCGGCCCCCTGGGTTTATATTTGGGCTCAGTACAGGAGCCCGAATTTGAACTTAGTGCATTTCAGGCAAATTTCTTCAAAAATTTTCTTCTCCAGATCCAGCAGGCAGAATCTTTTCATATTTGGTATGCAACATTGTGGGGTGGATCTGATTCCAGTTTGTTCAACTGGCCCCCTCGATTGATATTTGGGCTCACTATAGAAGCCCGAATTCAAACTTGGTGCATTTCAGGCAAATTTCTTCAAAAATCCTCTTCTCCAGATCCAGCAGGCAGAATCTTTTAATATTTGGTATACAACATTGTGGGGTGTATCTGATTCAAGTTTGTTCAAATCGGCCGCCTGGGTTTATATTTGGGCTCAGTATAGGAGACCAAATTTGAAATTAGTGCATTTCAGGCAAATTTCTTTGAAAATCTTCTTCTCAAGATCCTGCTGGCAGAATCTTTTGATATTGGGTATGCACCATGCTTAGGGGGGGGGGGGGGGGGGTGAGATTCAAGTTTGTTCAAGCCAAGTCCCTGGGTTCATATTTGGGCTCACTGTGGTAGCCCGAATTATAACTTAGTTCAAAATGAGGAATTTTCTTTAAAAATCTTCTTCAGATCCAGCAGTCAGAATGTTTTGATATTTGGTATGCAGCATACTTAGGGGGTGAGATTCAAGTTTGTTCAAGCCATGCCCCTAGGTCCATATTTGGACTCACTGTGGGAGCCTGAATGATAACTTAGTTCAAAATGAGGGAATTTTCTTTAAAAATCTTCTTCAGATCCAGCAGTCAGAATGTTCTGATATTTGGTATGCAGCATCCTTAGGGGTGAGATTCAAGTTTGTTCAGCCATGTCCCTAAGTCCATATTTGGACTCGCTGTGGGAGCTCAAATTGTAACTTAGTTCAAAATGAGGAATTTTCTTTAAAAATCTTCTTCTTCAGATCCAGCAGTCGCAATGTTTTGATATTTGGTGTGCAGCATCCTTAGGGGGGTGAGATTCAAGTTTGTTAAAGCCAAGTCCCTGGGTTCATATATGGGCTCCCTGTGGGAGCCCGAATTATAACTTAGTTCAATATGAGGAATATTCTTTAAAAATCTTTTTTTTAGATCCACTGGTCAGAATCTTTGGATATTTGGTATAAGTTTTTCTTAGGAGGAGCAGATGCAACTTGTTGAAATCAATTTTCTGGGTTGGTATTTAGGCTATCATGTCAGGTGAGTGCCCTCAGGCCCCTTGGGGCCTCTTGTTTAAAACTTTGAAAACTCATTTAATTTTGAAATGAGTTTCCAAAGGCTTGTACATGTAAGTCGACGAAAATGGATTTTCAATGCCCGGCGACTTTGAAAGTGTTAAAATGAGACAAAGCGTCTGCAGTCATCTAAGTTCCTGGTTACGATGACATCAGCACACTAGCAACTTTGTGTATCAGTTTTATGCCTCCGTGGAGATATTTGAACACAGGATTCAATTTTATTGGCCAGTAGTACTCTGTTGTATTACCGCCCGACAAACAAAGCATTTTGAGTGGTGTATGCCCCCATCCCCAGATTTGCACCACGGATTACTGTTTTTCTGTTTGGGGACGTTTAAAAGCATTGGTTGGATTGTTTACAAACCGTAATGGGGCACTGGTTAACTCTCCCAATTAATAACCCCCCCCCCCCCCCCCCATATTGCTAATTCTCAAGATGATCACTAAATTGTTCATCTATGGAACCTGCTTAGACCCTTAAGGGACTCCTCTATTCAAAGGAAAGTGAGAGGTGGAGAGAGAAAATGGAAGGACGTTTGGTCAAAAGACTGAATGTGGCCAATCAGATGTTTTGAACTATACTATTAAAAAACAGTAGGGTATCCAAACTGATGTTGATATTTTCGGAAAATGGTACTGGATATGTGTGATTGGACACATCAATATGTTACCAAGTTTAGTGTGAATCGTGAGTGTCACCGGCCCACGAAAACTTCGTGCAGGTTTTTCGCACGAGCGCCGAGTTAATGTCTATGGGGTATGTTTTGAAATTTTCATTTGCACTGGACGGGTTTTTTCGGAGGTCTCATCGTTTTTTTCTTGGTATAAACTCGCTCATCAACTTTTGAGGTATGCAAAGAATGACAAGTGGCGAACGTTTAAATGCCGTTGGCATGTTGGAAGCTGGCAACAGACAGACTGCAGTTGCTCAAATTCTCAACGTTACTCAGTCGATGATTAGCAGGTTGTGGTTACTCTACCGTCAGACAGGCAATGTTGCTGACAGATGCCAGTCCGGTGGTCCAAGGGCGACAACTGCTAACCAGGATCGTTTCATCCGAACCACAGCATTACGTAACCGCCACCACAGTGCTACAGAAATTGGACAACAGCTGCATCGAGCGACAGATGGGCGAGTCAGTGGTCAAACTATCCGAAATCGCCTACACAGCTGGAATTTGTACCCTCGACGACCTCGAAAAAATCCACGTTTGACAGACCGTCACATGACTCACATCGCAGCAAGGCGTAATTGGTGTGGAGCACGACAGCACTGGAACAATCGTCTGTGGAGCAACTTAACCGTTACTGGCGTTAGGCAGCACGTTCGTTTTGGTGGTGCATCGGTTATGGTGTGGGGATGCGTAACCACGACAAGCAGAATAGCATTACATGTCATCCAAGGGCGTGTCTCAGGGCAGTACTATCGTGACAACATGTTAGCAGCTCATGTGGTGCAATTTGCGCGACGTCACTGCCGTCGATTCATTTTCCAAGATAATGCAAGAGCACACAGGGCCCGTGTTGCTACAGAGTTCCTCCAGGAGCAGAACATCACTACAATGCCTTGGCCAGCACTAAGTCCAGACCGTTCACCAATCGAGCACAAAACAAAACATGCTTGGCATACGACAACGCCAACAACCCCCGACCAATGTCCAGGAACTCGCCGCTGCACTGCAGAAAGAATGGAATCACATCAAGCTGATAAAGGACGTTTGTTGAGGAGTATGCCACGTCGGATCCGCGCTTGTCTCGCTAACCGAGGAGGATTTACAAGGTATCGAGGTATTGGTCTTATCAAGTTCTTGGACTGAATGTGGTAAATTCTCTGACTGATCGTCCATGTCTTCTACAGTACGGTGAGTGGAATGTGTGCTTGTCAGGCACCCAACTATCGCTAAAATCATTCACCAGATGTCACAGTGCAATAATGCATCAACTGTCTTTTTGATGAAAATATAAATATATTTCTTCATAGATCTCACTTTTATCAAATATCCCCTACTTTTTTTAATAGTATTCTTATAGTATAAACATTCAGAACAATGTTAATTGTTTGTTCTTGTTAGCAAAGATTCTTACAAGTTCTTTCAACACCTACACACTGTGTCAAAATGTCAAAATTTCAATCTGCAAATTTTTTTCCATTATACAACTAGGTATTTAACTAATGCAGTCTTGTTTGACAGAGCTCATTGAACTCTGTCAAAGAAGAACAAATTGGTTTAATTGAGAGCAGAGAAAGATTCATCTTTGAAGAAATGTGATTTTCTCATTTAGCGAAAACATCCACTGGATAAAATAAAGTCATGAACCATTTCAAAAACAAGCTGGTTCTCCTGGTTATTCAAAAATTCAGATCCAAAAAAGAAGTGCTGGTACGTCAATTGGGAATGGTAGCAGCTTCATGGAATTATCACGAGCATTTGTGAAGACTGGGCGGTGGAGAAGATGGTGTCCCACGGTCTCACACACCCAAAACTGGCATCAAGTGGTAGGCGTCAGGTGAACTTGAATACAGATGGGAATTGAGGCCACTGCAACCCAGACGCAACCTGGTGTGGTAAATTTTGTAATATTGTGGACCTGACGTGAAGGTACCGAATATAATGGTACGCAGTGTGTGTTTATTGTTTGCGAATCAACGCATGTAAACTGTTCAGAAATGTGTCACAATATAATCAATATAAATCATAATAGAGTTAGTTCTAATCATTATTACAAATTTGAGCTTTGCGAGACTTTGCACCACTATAAAACTTAGGAGGCACTTGGTTCCCAGCACTTAAAAATATCGTGAAGTTGGGCAGTGAAGAGTTTATAGCTTATTCGAGTCATCTCCCAAGGTTCTTGAATAATTAACTCATAATGGTGGTATAAGAAATTGAATAGATGATTTATCACAATCTGGTGGTCTGGACCCCTAATCAATCCCAAGTTGATCAATTGTATCACATCTGTATTCCGGAAGGTAGCAGCAAACTTCTTAGTGTAGGAGAGACAGGTGGTTGCGCGGTGGATCAATAGGTAGAGGTGCAGGCTGCAAGCTCCGCGGTTCGAATCCCACCTGCGGCAATCGCGTTGTGTCCTTGGGCAAGACACTTCACCCCCATTGCCCACGCGGTGTGCTAAGGCGTGTTGCACGTCGATGGTGCACTTGTCTTCAACCAATGCTAACCCTGCTTGTGTGGAGTCAGTATGTTGGGCAGCTGACAGTTGCTCGCTGTTGCTCGGTGGTTCTCTCCGGCTTCCTCCACCCGTAAAACTGTCGAGGTCATGATTAGCCATTGTGCAAAATTATGTGACCTTAAAACACCAATAAATAAATAGGAGAGACAGGTGACTACGAAATATAAACATCACAGGAAGAGGCATCTACCGAAACCACACAAATAAAATTGATTCTGAAGGCGAGGCGAATCTTTAACCAAATGAAACTTATAGGTAGAAACAGTTTCAATAAGGTTTCGTGGGGAAAACCATTTGGGAAATGGTGGGTCTGTCAAGTATAACATGTGGTACGGAAGTGGTACCCCTAAACCAGACGGCTGTAAAGAGTTTGGAAACCCCGCAGAACGATGCAGGCCGATGGATAACGGGGTCGAGTAATGCCACAGCACAAGAAGCAATCGGGGGTGAGCTGGGGTGCATGAGGATCAAGGACAGGATAGACTTATTGAAACTCGGGTATCTTAATTATTTGGAAAATCTCCACGACAGCCGATGGTGTAAAGTAATGTTCCAGAGAATTGTCAACTCAAATATCAAGACAGGGTGGATGATCCAAGCGAGGGAGCTAATAGAGAACTACTCATTGGAGATCTCGGACCTAGACGTAGGGGCAAAGCAGAGTAAAAACATCGTCAGAGAAAGGGTCAGGGAGGATGGTAACCTTAATTGGCGAGAGGGGGTCAAAGCAAAGAGGTCTTTGGGTGGCCTGCGTGATAAAAGACAAGCTTGGTTTTGAAGAGTACCTTGATGGCACCTTTGGGGTCACTGTTGTTCAATCGGAGGTCGCGGTCCCTGGAGCTGAGGGGACAAATTGGGAAAAACAGTGAAACGGAGAACCAGTTGTGTAATTTGGGCGTGGTGGAGACCCTGGAACTCTTTCTTCTAGAATGCCCAAAATACCAGTCTAAAAGAATAGGATTCACTGGGAGTATAATGGGGAAGTGGGATGGGAGAATGAAGGACATGTGGTTAGTGAGAGACTCAAAGGAAAGGGGTTAATATGCTAATCGGAGAGATTGGGAAGAATGGGACAAGGGATGTCATCAAGCAGTTCTTCTCTGGGTGTTGGGAGGGGAGAAGAAGCATGGGAATAGGGAGGCAGCTGGGAGTGCTGGGGTAACCAAGGCCCTCTCACCCGAGAACCGCGACAAAACAGCGGCCGGCCAAAGTGTTATTATTATTACAAAATCAGTCGTCTACCGCCCGATTATGCCCGGACGGTGGGATACCGTGGCGTTCTGTTCGGGTAGGGAACAAAAACACATGGGGAGACAGGGGACCCAGACCACCATGGAGAAGTATGAGATATTGTTTAAACTTTACGTGGAATTAATGAGTATCTGGAAAAAATATAGGAGAATTTATTTGCTTCAAACGGAAAAAGAAGAAAAGGCCAGATTAAAAGATAGGAAAAAAGAAAGAAACAACGAGAGAGAAAAGATGGGAAGCCAGCCTGGCAAAACCAAGCGCCCAAGTGTGCTACCTAAGCAAAGAATCACGGGGTTCCCCGACACTACACAACGCAACCACAACACCACCAAAACGTCCCTGGTGACGTGATGACGTCACAACAACGCTGTGCTGCCGTCACGGCACCAAGGACGCGGTAGTGATGTCTCAATAGCGCTGCGATTGCGTGTCATAACGGCATTGAGCAAGATAAGAGGCGAGTATGGTGGGTGACTCTGCCAGCCGGACACGTTTGGTTTTCTTAAAAGTCGGATCAAAACACTGACATCACTGAAAGTGTCCACTTAACATGATAAATTCATGCACCAACTCAAAGACCAGTTGGTTGTCTTGATTACTTAGGAGTTCTGGGCCAAAAAGAAGAGTCGAAATATCGAGAAAATGCAGTAGGTTGGTTGTATTATTTCTAACAGTTGAGAAGATAAGACAATGTAAAAGAAAATGCTCAGGTGTCTCGCACTCCCCACATTGGCAGAGAGGTGTGTCCGACAAATGATTGTCATATAAATGATACTTTTAGCTGCAACTGAACACTGGGCTGAAACATGGTTAGTTGAGTTTAATCCTCAAAAAACCGAGAGTATGGTTATAACACGCGAAACCAACCCCACTCTTCGCCCACTCCTATTTCTAGGTGCCACTCAAATATGTGAAGTCAATACTCATAGGCACTTAGGAGTGGTATTAAATACCACATGTACTTGGAACAACCACATTGACCATATCTGTTTCAAAGCCTGGTCTCGTTTAGAACTGCTAAGGAAATATGACCAGAGGAACTGGTCGCGAAGATATTTCGTACCGGGGATCTTACTTCACAGATTACTGAAACTAAAAGTCTCTACACCATAGAAATCGGATATAAATTATATCCGATTTCTATGCTCTACACCATGTAACAACTTTATTAACTAGACTGCAGCGTACATGTAATACAAAATGTTGACGGGAGCGGTTACCAAACTCTCCGCCTAACGTTTTTACAATCGGTTATCCGAATTACCAAATTTACAGAGTTGACATGCTTTTTTTTATCACATAAGCACTGCCTCATAACCAAGTTCAAAACAGGAATATTATACACGGGCCATAAACCCACGAGATTTTTCACGTGAGTTTATTGACCGGCGAATCACCTTAATTGATATGCGTCTTCCTACGCGTTGAATATTCATAAACAAATCAATTGAACATGAAATCTGGAGATCAATGGTTCAAGAGGCAGCCAATAGGCAAAAACAAACTTACTTCTATAACGAAGCGCATGGCAACGATTGGTGGACTTTCCACTCAAAAACGCCTCACAAATCACAGTGCTAGAAAACACTTGGTCCAAAAGCTGAGTGAATCAGAAATTCCAGCCCATCACATAATGCAGATAACAGGGCATAAGAACATTGCTTCCATCAATAATTATAGCCACATAAATGAAAATCAGCACAAAAACATTTCCCGTATTTTAAGTAACACTTCCAATGAACTTAATAATCTCTCAAGTACGAATGAATGTCGTGTTGAATCTGACTGTCGATCTCAGTCTTACTGTCAGGTTCAGCTGCCATTGCCGACGACAATGCCTTCAACTTCAAGCTTAACCTCAGGATACAATTCCACAAATAACACATTTGTACGTACTGTTGGTGCAAAACACACGGCCACTACCGGCGAAATGTTCACAATGTTTTCAGGGAATATTTATGGTGGTAATTTCAAAATCCATGATTCCATGTCCATGAGAATAAAAGCCCGGCTAAACCTGAGGCGAAACGACGAAGGATAATCGGTCCTACTATTTAACGAACACAAACGAACATAAACGAACAGAAACGAACAGAAGAGAAAATAATAGGAAATACAAGTTAAAAATGGTTGAGGGTGCATATGCAGGTATATGTGGGTATATATTATTCGTTTGTAAAATTTTATTCACTTCTGATGAGTATTTTGATGATTAATAAGGTTTATAAAATGTACGACGGCGCGAAATTCTTGTGTTCGTTGAGTAGTAGCCTGCTTGAAGCTGTCGACAAGATGTGACAAAGGTGTGAAATCAATTAGCTGTCTATCTGAGGAAGAATGTCGCTGAGGAAAACAGCGAAATTTAGGTTTAAGAGGATGGCAAGCGCCTATTTTAATCGTGTGTAAAATTGTATCCACGTCTGATGAGTATTTTAGTGATAAATAAAGATTATAGCCATTATTTGGATTGACAAACATGCATCAAACTCTCGCTTTGGATTCCGAGGACGCATCACGGCGAGTCTGGGACAAACCGTGATCTACCCTTAGAAAGCGGAGCAAGACTCGGATACATGTAGCATATTGTACACCCACATAATGATAATAATCTAAAGATCTTACAATATCTTGGGGATAAATCATTAAAGCCCAGTTTAAGCTTTCCTGAACACTTTCCCCGAACAAGCTCACCCTCCACCAACGCGGGCTTCCACTAACGAAGAGGACAACCAGGCGCGTAGCCAGGAAAAAGTTTCCTGGGGGAAATCAGACTATGTTATATACTTTTGAGTACCCACATTAGCTTGAAATTTATTATTGCCAGAACAACCAAGCTGTACTTCAAACAGGCTGATATGTTTTTGTTCTCAAGACCAAAGTTATTGTTATAAAAACAATCAAGTTGCACTTATTACAAAAACAACTTAACCCCGTTATTGATCAGAAGACTTGACTGTCAACGATAAAACAGAAATCCAGAAAGATAAGAAAAATAACACGGTTAAAATTTACGCTCTCCAACATTTTAAACTTATATCTCTCCCCCCCCCCCCCCCCCTTTTTTATTTTAGCGATAATCCAACTCGGATTGACAACTGATTAATTTCACACCTGTGTCGCATATTATAGACAGAATTCCTAAATTTATTTTGGAAAACTCATTCTTTCACATCAAATATAATTATGGTAAGGCAGTGAATTGAAAAGAAATATATCTACCAAAGAAGTAAATATAATAATTGTTTGGAAAACATAAAAACTCAAAATCCACCTGATTTGACTTTTGTTAAGTCCACCGGTGCCAAGCCCGGGCAAAGGATGAGGGAAGTTTAAAATTTATTGCTAATTTTTTTTTTAATTTAAATAAAAAAAAAAAAACGGGATGGGGTGTATGTAGAAGACATCACCGCGAAGCGGTTACTGTATCATGGAACCCGCTTCCTGGAAAGAGCCCGGGGTGTCCCCCTCATTGGAGAGAGTCAGTGTGGGGGCGGGGGGGGGGGGGGGGCCGGGATTTTTTTCTCGGGGCGTGTTTCTAGGAAAGTATGGGTAGGGTTGTCCCCAATGTCGGGGGGCACTTACCCCCTCCCCAAAATCTAGCTGTGTCCCCTTCCAAATGTTTTCCGCCAGTAGACTTAGATTTTAAAATTTTCCTGGGGGAGAACCCCCCCCCCCCCCCCCGAAAAACAATTCCTGGAGAAGGACCCCCCCCCCAGCGCCTTTCGCGCATCTGATGGCTATGCCACCCCCTCCCTGTTACGCCCCCCCCCCCCTGGAAACTTTTTCCTGGCTACGCGCCTGGTTGTCCTCTCTCGTTAGTGGGAGCCCGCGTTGGTGGAGGGTGAGCTTGTACGGGGAAGTGTTCAGGAAAGCTTAAACTGGACTTTAATGACTTATCCTCAAGATATTTTAAGATGTGGGTGTACAATATGCTACATGTATCCGAGTCTTGCTCCGCTTTCTAAGGGTAGATCACGGTTTGTCCCCCACTCGCCGTGATGCGTCCTCGGAATCCAAAGCGAGAGTTTGATGCATGTTTGTCAATCCAAATAATGGCTATAATCTTTATTTATCACTAAAATACTCATCAGACGTGGATACAATTTTACACACGATTAAAATAGGCGCCTGTCATCCTCTTAAACCTAAATTTCGCTGTTTTCCTCAGCGACATTCTTCCTCAGATAGACAGCTAATTGATTTCACACCTTTGTCGCATCTTGTCGACAGCTTCAAGCAGGCTACTACTTAACGATCACAAGAATTTTGCGCCGTCGTACATTTTATAAACCTTATTAATCATCAAAATACTCATCAGAAGTGAATAAAATTTTACAAACGAATAATATATACCCATATATACCTGCATATGCACCCTCAATCATTTTTAACTTGTATTTCCTATTATTTTCTCTTCTGTTCGTTTATGTTCGTTTATGTTCGTTTGTGTTCGTTAAATAGCAGGACCCAGGATAATTGTTTACACTGATTCAGACAGTGATTGAGACCGCGACGTAACTTTCCTTTGCTGGCTCCTGCACGCGACATTCCAAAGAAAAAGTAGCGTTTCTTTTTCGAATGTCTCTTATAAAGTCATGTGCATGGAGTTGTAATATTATCATCATTAAATATTGTTCATATTGTTATTACTAACTCATGAAAATCAGAAATGAATAACCTTTAGTCATTGATACCCGATGTACATAAACCTTACCGGGTCTATATTTCAACGAGAAAGTGGCTGGCCTTCAGTAACGTGATTGGGTTACGAGTGCATTCAAAGGAAGCCGAAACATTGTAGCAATGTGGGTTTGGGTTAAGGAGGCTCACCAAATTCTGTCAGAATGTAATCAAATCACGGTGATGTGATAAATAGAATCTCAAACTCGTCCCCGATAAGTATGTAAAATATGAACCTCGTCCACTAAATTCGATTTGGGCCGAGCTTTATAGAATTTAGTGGACGAGGTTCATATTTTACATACTTATTGGGGACTCATGAGAGATTCTCTATATATGTACAATATCCAAGTAACATTATTAAAATAAAACAATCAACATTGCTTGCTCAGACAATATCATGTAGTATCTTGTATTAATCAAGTGGCCACTGTAATGAATCGTATGAGTGAAAAACATCATAATGTGTTAATCCATCTATTCATTAATTTATGAATCTGTTATTCACAAAAGTATTCGAATTAACTAGTTTTTCTAGACTCCATATTTCAGCCTGGTCATAGAAACATAAGTTTGATCTCGACCGTAATGTCTTGG
Source organism: Pictodentalium vernedei (assembly GCA_031216915.1). Taxonomy (NCBI): domain Eukaryota; kingdom Metazoa; phylum Mollusca; class Scaphopoda; order Dentaliida; family Dentaliidae; genus Pictodentalium; species Pictodentalium vernedei. Next base: position 229,330,280 of record CM062289.1, on the reverse strand, counting down.
AGAAGATATACTTTGCCTTATTTAGGGCGTTACTTGAATACGCCGATACTGTTTGGGATAACTGTTCCCTAGCCCAAGTCGCCGATTTGGAAAAAAATCAGATCGCATCGGCAAAAGTAGTTATAAGGGCAACCTTTAGTGCTAGCAAATCATTGTTATACTCCGAAACAAGTCGGGACCCTCTTCAAGAAAGACGCCGTAAACGTAAACTGATTCAGTTCTTCAAAATGTATCACGACTTGTCGCCTCCTTTTATTGCTATCAAAATTCCACCTCTCATATCCTCGACAAACCCGTCATTCAACCTTCGAATTAGGCAAAACCACCGAGTTCCATTTTGTCGAACAAATTTATACCAGTCCTCCTTCATCCCCAATGTTACTGAACAGTGGAATAACTTGCTGCTGCCAGTTCGCGAGAATTCCTCATTAAATGAATTTAAAACCTTCTCAAAAGCTGGTAACCTTCGACCACCATTATTTTATAGCGGAGCTGAATCTCGTGCAGCCCAAATTTATCACAGTAGATTGCGGTTACGTTGTAGTAGTCTTAACATCCATTTATACGAAAATCACCTAGAACCTAGTCCACATTATCAGTGTGGCGAGCGCGAGATACCTGAGTACATTTTCCCCCATTGTCCAATCTTTCTTAACGCACGTAATGAAACGATTAACTTACTTCTTTTTATTATAGATACTTCCAAAATTCTCTTCGGTTCTGAATTTTTGAACAACGAGGAAAACAGTATAATTTTTGATGTAGTGCATGACTTTATCTTATCGAGTGGCAGGTTTCGGTGACAACAATTCATATTCTAACAAACTTCATCTTTCCTTGAATTGAATTTCCGCCCTCAGTAGGCCTATTAACATCTTCAAGACAAAATTCTACTTACTTATGCAATTATTAAATCAGCTGCCCAATGGCAAGGATTTGAATTCATTTTGTTGACAACGCATCATTTAATTGTTATTCAAATGTCATCATGTATTCAGGATGGCCTACTTCTACTTCTTCATGTCTTCCTTCTTCTAACTTCTTCTGCTCTTGTCCTTTTGTAGTTTAAACAATCTCGCAGATCGCTGTCCGGGGGGCTGGGGCGGCGGGGCCTGTAGGATAAGCTATATTATCTACGAAATAACACCGACTTCCTTCTTGATCTGTTCTTGTGACAGGCTTTCATAACTTTAAGTTGCAACTGCCTTCGTGAGTTTCGGTGCGTCTCTGTGAACATGTGGCCAATGAATATCAGTACCCTAAAGGACAATTTGGCTACATTTTCACTGATGGTGCGATTCATTGCCAGTGGAGATCATGCCCCTGGGAAGCGATATGCGAGGTCCACTGCTGATTCATGCCATCATCCTTTGAAAAGTGCTCTTGAACAAAGGAGACGACTCATATAAGCGTATGGCTTTCTGTCGAATCCGCGTCTACTTACAATCCTGATTATTTCGGTTTCTGTTATACCGTGTACAATCATGAAAATTATTTGCCCTTCTGTGATATCATCATTATGTAATGTATACGTGAGTAGTAGGGGATGAGGTAACCGGCCCTCATTGAGGGGGGGGGGGGGTAACGGAGGGCCTAGGAAGTGACGCCCTGTCACGTGACCCAATGGCGCCACGTTTGCTTGTCATGGTAACCCGCGTGAGCTGCCATCTTGTAACGTCATCCCCATAGTGATACGTCGTCCTAGTGCGCATGCGCAGCGCGTGTTGTTAGGGTGATACGTGTTTCCGTCGTCCATTTTGCATACTGGAGCCGCCATCCTGGTTTCTATAGTAGTACATGGTTGCTATGTTACCGAAAGGCTTATAATAGGGCATGGTATGTCTCGAGGGTATGTTCCTTTGGACAAGAGTAATTTCCCGATTCGTAGAATTACCCAAATCTCTCCAAATCACCCAAAACGACTTTTTTGACACGGATTCCACATTTTATCGGCTTAGTTCGTAGTGCTACAGTGCCGAGTGGCCCCGGGGGTAAGTTCGATTGAACTAGAGTAGTTTTGTGGTTCGGATTTCCCCCAGAATCCTTTTTAGGATCACCATACCATGGATTTTAATAGTAGCGTGTAGTGTTATAGTACCAATGGGGGTGGGGTGTGGGGGGGGGGGGGACTTTGGATTATAGCCAACTGATAGACAACCTCCATGAAAGCCTGTATCATCCTAAAGCCAAGAATCTATCGAGTAGTTACTGATAAGCCATTGCTCGTACGACTCGAATCCCATCGAACAAATAAGCCATAGAGTATTTACTCGAACGAGTGACTCGCACGTGCGACTCTTAGCCTTATTTCGGTATTCGAGGATACCTGTGCCCTGGTATTGTATTATTTGAGGATACCTATCGAGGATACTTTCTGGAGAATCCTTTTGTTGTCGTATGAGGCCTATCCCTCTTAACCTCATTTCGTTTGAGGTCATGAAAAAATCCCTCAGTGAGGCCTAATTCACTATTCCTCTTAGCCTCATTTCGGAATTTGAAGATACCTATAGCCTGGTATTGTATTATTTGAGGATACCTATCGAGGATACTTTCTGGAGAATCCCTTTTTTATCGTATGAGGCCATGAGGGCCATGAGAAAATCCATCACTGAGGTCTAATTTACTATCCCTCTTAGCCTCATTTCGTTTGAAGCCATGAGTGACATGAAAAAAAAATCCCCCAATGAGGTCTAATTTACTATCCTTCTTAGCCTCATCTCGGTATTTAAAAGCCATAACCCGTGGCACCCCAATTTCAGCACCCCTTTTTAGAAAACGCCTGGCCTTCGGCACCCCTTTTTAGTCGCATGAGGCCATGAGGGCTATGAGAAAATCCCTCAGTGAGGTCTAATTTACTATCCCTCTTAGTCTCATTTCGGTATTTAAGGATACCTATGACACAGCTCTTATACAGCTCCTACATGGCTCCTATACAGGTAGCCTTACCAACGGCTTCCATCTTATCTCCAAAGCTCCAAGGTCACTACTTGTCTTTGGCCCATCTGTCCTATCATTAGCTTCTACAACAGTCGTGTGCCATTGCGGCCTTGTACCAGTACTATTGGCTATACTATCATCCATTAATATTGACTTGTAACACTTAGTTTAAACAATATTTATTAAATAAGTATGCTATATGTTACAATATTGAACACCAATAAAAGTGACAGTATATATAGAGAACATGAAGAATATAACATATACTAACAAAATACCATATTATTATGTAATGGGGGATCCGACAGAAAGCTGGGAGCTTATGTTAGTCATCTCCCGGTGTCATTTACACAAAAAGATGGTATAATATAGAAGATGGACTCATATATCGCCGCCTGGAACCCATGGCCTGTGGTTGGTCGCCAGCTTGATCATCAGCCACGTGCCAAGCCGGGGCACCGCATCCATGCACACAGCGAGAGCTGCCTATAGACCCTAAGAATGTAGACCAGGGCGCAAATACCCGAGAGATCATTCCGATTTGATTTGTCAACATCGTTGTCGACACTAGCAGGTAACCTCGAGTGCAAGGACACGACACCCTGGCCCGGGACTAAACCGGTGAGAAAGTTGGTGGTAACTCTAGTCGAAGAAAGGCAAACACGGAGAGTCAAACTACCAGGCAGCGACACAGGATATTATTTAAACCTTGCTTGTGAATGAAGGAAAAGGAGAAAAGAAAGTACAAAGAAAAGGAGCAGTAGAAAACAGGGGATGCCAGCTTGAAAGCACAATACATTGCCCTCGCACTATAGACACTCGCATTTAGGCAGCAGAAGTACTGCTAGTGAGAAGTGAGACGAAAGCAGCCTTGATGGTGATCCATGCGACGACAATGGAAAGGAAAGCAGGATTATAGGATTGGCGGTAAATTCGTCATATAATAGTAGTTGTACCTAGTGGTTTAATCCTTTGCAGTCTAGAAACGTCCACTTGACAAAATGAAGTCACACACCACTTCAAAAACAAGATGGTTTTCCCGACTATTCAAAAATTCAGATCCAAAAAGAACTGTCGATATGTTTAAGTAAATGGCAGAAGGTTGATAGTACTATTACAGACATCTGAGTACATTGGACAGTGAAAGAAAAAAATGCTTTCAGTGGTGTCTCGCACATCCCGCACTGACAGAATGGGGTAGGTGACAGATGATTGTCATATAAATGAGAGTTAAGGTTACTACAATGCAATCGTAACCTGCAGTGATATATTTGGGCTGCTCGTGATTTCGCGCCACTGTAAAACACAGGTGATCGCTGATTTCCAGCATTTAGGAAAGTCTTGAAATTGATCAGTGATGAGTTCTCGTGGACAGATAAAGGCAGTTTGTTCCATTGATCAGCGACACTCGGAATAAAAGACGACTGATACAACTGAGTCAGTCCGACAAAAAGGAACTCTGTGGTTATGACATGACCGGAGATTAAGTGATAGATTTGACGATGAGACGATTGGGAGGAACTTTATTGGCAATATGTAAGGGCGAAATGCGGTGATACATTTTGAAATACTGCAACAGTTTATGTTTGCGGCGTCTGTCTTGTAGAGAGTCCCAACGTGTTTCGGAATAAAGCAGAGACTTGCTACAACTAACAGTTGCCCCGGTAACGATCCTAACGGCTGCGATCTGTATTTTCTCCAGCTCTGCGCCTTGAGCTGCTGAACAATTATCCCAGACAGCATCAGCGTATTCTAGTAGAGGCCTAACGAAGGCAAAGTATATTTTTTCAAGGACGCTGCGATCGAGATTAAATTTCTGCTTCCTCAGTTGGTCTAAGCAGGGCCTGGCTTTAGAGCAGATATGATCAACGTGATCGTTCCATGAACATGTGCTATTTAATATAACTCCTAAATGTTTATGATTATTGACTTTGGATATCCGCGAATCACCTAGGAATAGAGGTGAATGGGCAGTAGGGTTGCATTTACGTGATATGAGCATACTCTCAGTTTTACTGGGATTAAACTCAACCAACCAGGTCTTAGCCCAACGGTCTATGATGGCAAGGTCGTGGTTGATTAATCTCGAGGCTTGCTCTGGATTCTCTACAATTAGATGCAGGGAAGTATCATCTGCAAATAGGCGTATGCTACTGAGTAAGTTTTCGGTTATATGATTAATATATATAAGGAACAATAAAGGTCCAAGTATCTAACCTTGTCGTACACCAGCATTCATGGTTCTCCGAGTAGATGTATCTGACCCTAGCACAACTCGTTGCGACCTATCCGTGGGTACGGTTTTAAGAACAACAAAAGTTCAACCGAGACACCAATTTTCATTAGCTTATGGATAAGACCAACATGCCAAACCTTGTCGAAAGCCTTACTGACATCACAGAAGACCACCCTAACTTCTTTGCCTTCATCAAGAGCTCGACAGAATTCATCGTATATGTCAGTCAGCTGGAGGACAGTTGAATCACCAGGTGTAAAACCGGATTGGAATTGAGTAAGGACATTGTTGTCAATCAGAAATTGCCACAAGCGTTTGAAAACACATTTTTCAAATATTTTACCTGCACAACTAATCAATGATATCGGGCGATAATTAATAACTGAATTTGAGGGCTGTTTTTTTCAAAATTGGGGAGACATTTGCCTGTTTCCAGAGTGAGGGAAAGTAAGTATTGTTCAAGAGCACATTAAATAATATTAGAAGAGGCTCACACAGGGGGGAGGATTTACATTCCTTGAGAATGCGTGGACTTACAAGGTCGGGACCAGACGCTTTAGTCACCTTATCAGCTTCATTGCTTCATATACTTCACTACATTGGAGAGTGATACTATCAATAACTCGTAAAGCCTGGGGTACTGAATCAGGAAGGGAGGCCTTCGAATCATCGACTTTTGAAATAGAACGGAAGTATTCATTGAACACCTCTAGTTTCTCAACACTTGAGGAATATACTTTATTTAAATGGATAATTGTTGGAATACCTACCACTTTACAACTACTGATAAGTGTTTTTATAGTCCTCCACCACAAGGAAGAGGGGGTTTTATTGCTATTTAGTGTGGTCTGAACTTTAGATAATAATAATAATAATAACACTTCGGCCGGCCGCTGATTTGTCGCGGTTCTCGTATGAGAAGGCCTTGGTTACCCATGTTCTACCAACTGCCTCCCCTATTCCAGCGCTTCTTCTCTCCTCCCAACACTCGGAGACGAACTGCTTGATGACATCCTTTGCCCCATTCTTCCCAATCTCTCCGATTAGTATATTAACCCTCTGCTTTGAGTCGCCCTTCTGCACAATGGCTAACCATGACCGTGACAGTTTTACGGGTGGAGGAAGCCGGAGTACCCGGAGAGAACCACCGAGCAACGGCGAGCAGCTGCCAGCTCCCCAACATACCAACTCCACACAGGCAGGGTTAGCATTGGTTGAAGACAGGTGCACCATCGACGTGCAGCACGCCTTAGTACACAGCGTCACCGTGCCCCCACGTGGGCAATGGGGTGAAGTGGAGACAGGCACTCGCTTGTAAAGATGAGAGGTTGTCAGTAGACTCAGCCACACACGTGGGAGCTGATTCAATCACGCTTCTCTGGAAAAGAGCAGCCATGGCAGTGAAGCTTCTATGGAGTTCAACCCCACCAAGGCGCAAGAGTAGGTCAATTAAGACGCAAACTGATTGATGTTTCGATAGTTTCTGCTGTAGGATGCGAGCATAAAGTGTAGTATTGAAAGTACCTATTCCAGCACGGTATAATTCAATATGACATATTATGTAATATGTTGTGCAAAATGTCTACGATAGCGTAAACGTAGCTCACGGATGTAAGTACTAGTCATGATTGCAGGTAACAGAATGATATTGTCTGGAAAGCAAATTGGATTCAAGCTGGCTTGGAAGAGAATGTTGTAGTGGGAGATAGTTAATTAATTAGTTAATGTAACACTTCTTCCTAGCTATACCTTCGCTCGGGCCTTCAAAATGTTCAATCAGATTGCTTCATTTCCCTGTATAACACGTATACATATAGACAGGCTATATAAGGGATTCTGCAAGCGGGATTCTTAGCCAATTCCGTAAAGTTGGATTCCGTGGCCCACGCAGTCTGAACTCTTGGTTTAACGCTTGACCATTCTGAACTCCCTCGGGAAAAAGAAATTTTAGGAAACGAAGCTTGGTAGTGTCTATAATTTTTACCAAGTAACAACCTCGGCCATATGCGCTCTATGAAACCCAATCCTAGAAATATATACTGCATACAATAACGTAGACTGGGAAAGACTGCTTGATCATTCGTGCCCGGACACTATAGTATCCACCTTCACCGATCATTTACTTGAAACGGCATCTAAATTTATTCCCATCAAACTGATAACCTCTAGGGCTAACCAGCCTAAATGGATGCATAATCAAATTCGGTTATTGATTAGGAAAAGAACACGATTATATCGTAGAGCAAAGTGCGCTGGTCAACTGCACGACTGGGCGAGATATAAGCATAAACGAAATGAAGTCGTATCAGCTGTTAGGAAAGCCAAATCTACATAATATCGAAAGTCCAATCAGAACTAAGCTGTCCGGAAACACCCCCGTCAGTGTGGTGGAAAACATTAAAAACATTTATCTGTAAAAATATCCCCGGAATCCCGACTATAAATCACCTTAACAAACTCTATTCAACCAATCCCGAAAAGGCGGAAGTGTTCATGATTACTTCTGTTCCATTTCGACATTGGATGACACTAATGCATCCTTGCCAGATTCACCCCTGCCTGTCCTACAATTGCTTGACAAGATATCATTTGAAAGCAAGGAAGTGTACGAAGCAATCAAGAGTATTAGAGTATCGAAGGCGTCTGGTCCTGATCTTATAAATCCCAGGCTTTTAAAAGAATGTAGACACTCATTGTGTGACCCACTTACGGCCATCTTCAATAGATTATTAGACAACTGTTACTTTCCAACTTTATGGAAAAAAGCCAATGTGACACCGGTGTTGAAAAAGAGTCCGTCTAACGTAGTTACTAACTATCGCCCAATATCTTTGCTTAGCTGTACTGGTAAACTACTTGGAAAATTTGTCTTCAAACGATTATGGCATTTTTTATGTGATAACAATATACTGAGCCAGTTTCAGTGTGGTTTTACTCCAGGTGCCTCTACGGTCCTACAACTGACAGACCTCTATGATGAATTCTATCATGCTCTTGACGAAGGAAAAGAAGTAAGAGTTGTCTTTTGTGGTGTTAGCAAGACAATTGATAACGTTTGGCATGTTGGTCTTATTCACAAGCTCGAAAGAATAGGAATATCTGGCGACTTGCTTTGCTTCCTAAAATCTTACCTTTCTGATCGGTACCAGCGCGTCCTTGTAGCCTCTGAGGCATCTCTTTAGAAACCAATAACGTCTGGTGTCCGCAGGGTTCGATCCTTGGTCCCCTGCTATTCCTGATTTACATCAACAATATTACTGAAAACCTACTTAGCAGTATACGTTTATCTGCAGATGATACATCCGTTTATCTTATAACTGAGAATCCTGACCAAGGTGCCATCATACTCAACCGTGATTTAGCCACAATTGAACACTGGGCTAACACTTGGATCGTAGAGTTCAACCCGTTTAAAATGGAAACCATGATTATATCACGTAAAAGTAATGTTCCGGTGCACCCACCTATATATTTAAGCGGAACTCAAATTTCCGAGGTGAGTAGCCACAAATATCTGGGTATAATCTTGAATAAAGGTTGTACATGGAACGACCATATCGATCATGTGTGCGCTAAAGCCTGGTCACGTATTGACATGCTCAGGACCCACAAGTTTACACTTGACAGGAAAGTCCTTGAAAAGATATACTTTGCATTTGTCCGACCTCTTTTAGAATACGCTGACTCTGGGTGGGATAACTGCTCAGCAACTCAAGCTGCGGAAAAAATACAAGTAGCTGCAGCAAGAATAGTTACTGTCGCCACTGTGAGCTGCAGTAAAGACCTTCTCTACACAGAAACTCAATGGAATCCACTGGAAGAAAGACGCCGAAAGCACAAGCTTATCCAATTTTTTAAGATGTATCATAAATTAACACCTCCATATATCTCCAATAAGGTGCCACCAATTATTCCATCCATTACCCAAAGCCGCAATCTCCGATCCGAAAATAACCACCGTGTTCCCTTTTGTCACACGAATTTATGTAAGTCCTCGTTTATCCCGGAAGTTACTTACCAGTGGAATAGATTACCCCCCTCAGTACGAGAAAATTGTTCCCTCATAAATTTCAAGACGTTTATAAATAGTGCGAACCTACGACCACCAATCTTTACTATGGAGCCAAATCCCGTGCTGCCCAAATTTATCATTACAGGTTACACCTGCACTGCAGTAATATCAACGCCCACTTATACGATAACCATCTCTCAACAGTTCCACGATGCCAGTTTGGGGATCTCGAAACTACTGAGCACTTTCTTGTCCACTGCCCAATCTATGACGATGCTCGTGATTCCACAATCAATGCATTGCCATTTACTCTTGAGCTCTTCACACTCCCATTTGGATCCGAACGAGTGAATAATAACGAAAACCTTCTTGTCTTCAGAGCCGTGCAGGACTATATCATACTGAGTGGACGCTTTTAATAAGTAGCAGTGCACTATTAGACTTTTCCGGTATTTCTTGCCACACAAATGGCCACCGTTACCGATACACCCATTGAGGCTGCCCTATTGAATATTCTTTGGTAGCGAACATTGAATTCAGGTCGTTCCCCTGTTTCCTAGTTAACCCTTTGCCCAATGTAACGGCCACTGTTACCCATGAAAATCGTCATTTAAACCCTTTTATATTTTCAATCTTTGTCTCGAGAAGATGGCTTATGACCCCTCATTGGAATGAGCTCGACGAGCTCGTTCCAGTGAGAGATCGTGAACTGTGTTTTGGAGACTGACATTGGAAATTTCTTGTTATTCGAAAACTTATTCTTCAAGTGTCGCCTGCTACACGTGTTGGGTAAGGGGTTAAGTTTCCTTTTTCTTTTCATTCTCTCATTCTCCCTATTGCTCTCCTTACTCTCTCTGTTTTCTATGTTTAAAACAATATTTTACTTAGAATTGCAGCTGCTATTAAACTCGTCAGTAATCCAAAGGAGACGTTGACTCATTACTTTAATGCATACCATTGTATTGCGCACTCTGTATGACAATCATGTTGTAGTTTATTATATGTATACATCATACTTTTTCATGAATAAATATTGTTTAAACTAAATATGTACCGTATCAACCGTAAGGGCTGACTTTCCGTGGCTGACTGGCCTCCACACTTCGATTAATTACACTGCCGATCTACATGCATGCGTTCTACCCAAGATCACTATTATAAACACCAAAACAGCCTAGATACCAAACCTTTCCACCATACTCCTTCATTATCCTACACAGTCTTTAAATCCAAAGTACAACTGTTTAGAGGTATTCCTAACAAACCGTGACTTGGTTGCAGGTGCGTGTGGCTTTGTATTTTTCGAAGGCATACGGTGGCTCACTTCATCCCTAAGGCATCGATAAATCACCGACAATACGTGAATTTATACAAAGCCCTGTGTGCCTGCACGAAGCGACCGACTTGTATCAAAGTCGTCAGTCCTAGATTATACATAAACAACTTATCTATACGGAAACACCCTAGTATAAGCTTTCAGCTTGTTGCTGAATCCATTTCCATTGATGTTTTGTGCTCGCTGATACGTGTATCATTATCGTACTCGATTTCTGTAACTTTTTTTTTAAACTTTGGAAATAAATATTGTTTAAACTAATTAATCAGTTCTAGATAAGTATTCTCTTTCATCAAAATATATTATATAATTATTCAAGTAATTGTTTTTTTTCGGCAATAAACTCCCCATATTCTCCAGAATGTGTGCGGTGTTCTAATCCTTCTTTGAACATGTCGCCACTATCACTAGAGTATCATCAGAGAGAGGGGGGGGGTAGAGAGAGAGGGAGAGAGAGAGAGAGAGAGAGAGAGAGAGAGAGAGAGAGAGAGAGAGAGAGAGAGAGAGAAGGGGGGAGAGAGGCAGAGGGAGAGAGACAGATATGTGAGGTTATACCTCTCACGCAATCACTTTTAATAATAATAATAATAATAATAACACTTTGGCCGACCGCTTATTTGTCCCGGTTCTCGTATGAGAAGGCCTTGGTTACCTCTGTACTCCCAACTTCCTCCCTATTCCCATGCTTCTTCTCTCCTCACAACACTCGGAGACGAACTGCTTGATGACATCCTTTGCACCATTCTTCCCAATCTCTCCGATTAGCATATTAACCCTCTCAGATGAGCCTCACACTAACCACATGTCCTTCATTCTCCCATCCCACTTCCCCATTATACTCCATGTGAATGTTATTCTTTTAGACTGGTATTTTGGGAATTCTAGAAGAACGTGTTCCAGGGTCTCCACCATGCCCAAATTACACAAATTGACACTCCTTTTCACTATTTTTCCCAATTTTTCCCTCAGCTCATAGTATCGTAAAAAAGCCACAAGAACAAACTTGAACAGACATAAAATATTTTGATCTCTTGTTTGTGGCAGAAGATATGATTTCAGTGTTTTTCTACAAAGCACTCATAGATTAATCACAGAGAACATTTAAAAAACAGCTAAATAGTGTAAAAACAAATGTTTGTTCCACTTTCGTTTGATTTGTGCATGACATGCTGTTTTGATAATCAGCAGCGCCACATCACATCAAGATTTGGGGAATGCGTTTTTGGAAAAGAGTAATCAATCAGCCTGCAGTCTGAATAATATCAGTTTGTTTTGGAAAGATTGTTGAAAAAGTGAGACTGAGTGATAGAAAACAACACAGTTCTACTCACACCTTGATTATCATCCACCGACAAAGCATTTTATTGATAATTGTTGGTAGGTAATTGTGCAAAGAATCCCTCTCCATTGTATGGTGTGTTTGCAGTTAATAAGACAAACAAGCCCTCGGCATGTCTTTAAGCTGGTTGAGGGCTAGAAACCACTTCAAAAAATTAGGGTTCCCGAGCAAAAGCCAATGTTTTCCTTGCTCATGTTTCATATTCAGTCAACTGCAAATAATATTTTGTTTATATAAATATGTTCTATTACAATTATTGGAGAGTGCCTGTGGGTACTCTCCAAATACGTGTAATAAACCTAATTTTGAATAACAAATTCAGATCACCAAAAATAATCTAGTCCCTCAACCAGTTAATTGAAATGCTCACTTGTGACACTGTTTTTCAACTTTAAAAAAACAGTTTATCACAGGAACAGAAACTAATAGCAGTTGTTGGCTGATAAATATAAATAAATATTTTTTTTAACAATGCATCCTAAGTGATTGGCACACAGGAACAAATTGCCACTAGAAATAAAAAAAAAGAGAAAAGGTTTCTGAAAAATCAGGTGATTTTACCAATGTGACACAGTTTGCTTCCGACGACGGGTTTACAGGACCAAAAAAAAAAAACCGTACATTTTTTGCTCATGGATCAATATTTTTTCGCTATAACGTGGGATAAACATATCCAATCGTTATAATATTTTCACACATAGGTTTATAAGGTCCGTGATAACCCTTCTGTGCTTTTATTTTCCCGATAAACCTCCTTGCTTTGTCTACGGTCGCCTACGCTCGACTGAGGTCGTCTTTTTGTACGTCCCAACAACACAGCCTATCTTGTTTGGGGAAACACTTGCAGCTTTTTCATTGGCTCAACCATCGAACGTGTCCATCAAATAATCAAAATGGCATTGGCAGACACCGGCATGGTGGAGAACTGACATCAAGTCTGCAATTTGGAACCCTGGCGGCTGGCAGAGTCTTTTGTCATTTTTTGTCCTGGGTCTTGCATGGCTCGTTGCTTTCAGTTCCAGACTATTTGCTGTCATTCGGTTTGAAAGTATAATTCACGAGTTTGATCCATGGTAATAACACAATATTGTTCACCTATTTTCGTTGGAAAGTCAGCAGCAAAACAAAGCATTTTTTCGCACACCACAGTTCAGTTGTTCCGTTTGTTCCGGATAACTTTTTAAACTCGGCGGCCTTTATTTCAGTCAACACATTTTTCGACAAACATTATGTATGTAATTTGAGTTTATGGCATATTGCCCTTTTAAAGATGCTATTTAAGTCCTTAGGGAAATAAGTAAGGGAATTTGTTTCCTTTAAAATTCCCACTTCTGATAGTGTAGTGATATTCCATTAATTAAATTTAAATATGCACAAATTATACATCAAAATTAAGGTTGTAATGAAAAGAACATGAAAAATGTCAAGAGTTGACAGCAGGCACCAATAGGTCCTGATAGTCTGCTATCGTATTTGGTACCAGAACTGACAATAATATAGTAGTATTTCAGGCTAAGAACTTGTGACCAAAATCAAATGTGCTCCAGATATCCAAGAATAAAGCTAGGATATCAAAATTCTTCAAAAGGCAGTGACAGAGCTGCTTGGGGGTAAATTTAAAAACACTTGGCTTTGTTTACATTATTTAGTCGCTGTGGAATGTCAATTTCTCCACGTGCCCATGGTGGGCATGACCAAGTGTGTGAAAAGACAACAAAAATTTGGCCACAATCAGTGACAGTGGACCACAGGTACTGGAAGTTGTGGCTGCAACCACTTTTTTCACCGATAATGAATGCACCATGTCAGTCCTGACCACGTCAGCCCTGGTAATTCACCCTCAGCAATCAGCAGTGCTGAGGAAATGAAAAATATCCACAGCAAAAATACTGCCAAGGATGGCTTCTTCAGAAAGCCTTGTGGTTGTAGAAATTGCCCAATTTCCAGGTTACACAAGGAATCAAACCATGTGGGTTTCAATATGCTGCTTTGCTAATTTTACAATTTACATTACAAGTTGTAGCATAACAACTAGAAACTATGTGTTCTGCATTCCGGTCCTACTATTTAACGAACACAAACGAACATAAACGAACATAAACGAACAGAAGAGAATATAATAGGAAATACAAGTTAAGAATGATTGAGGGTGCATATGCAGGTATATGTGGGTATATATTATTCGTTGTAAAATTTTATTCACTTCTGATGAGTATTTTGATTAATAAGGTTTATAAAATGCACGACCAGCGCGAAATTCTTGTGTTCGTTAAGTAGTAGCCTGCTTGAAGCTGTCGACAAGATGCGAAAAAGGTGTGAAATCAATTAGCTGTCTATCTGAGGAAGAATGTCGCTGAGGAAAACAGCGAAATTTAGGTTTAAGAGGATGGCAAGCGCCTATTTTAATCGTGTGTAAATTTGTATCCGCGTCTGATGAGTATTTTAGTGATAAATAAAGATTATAGCCATTATTTGGATTGACAAACATGCATCAAACTCTCGCTTTGGATTCCGAGGACGCATCACGGCGAGTTGGGGACAAACCGTGATCTACCCTTAGAAAGCGGAGCAAGACTCGGATATATGTAGCATATTGTACACCCACATAATGATAATAATCTTAGAATATCTTGGGGATAAGTCATTAAAGCCCAGTTTAAGCTTTTCTGAAAACTTTCCCCGAACAAGCTCACCCCTCCACCAATGCGGGCTCCCACTAACGAGAGAGGACAACCAGGTGCGTAGCCAGGAAAAAGTTTCCGGGGGGGGGGGGGGGGGGGGGGGGGGGGGGGGGTGAGGGGGAGGAGGGGCGATAACTGGCGGGGGTGGAGGGGGGGGTTATAACCAACAGATGCGCGGAAGGCGGGGGTCTGGGGGTCCTTTCCCAGGATTTTTTTTTGGGGGGGGGGGGGGGGGGGGGGTATGGGGGAAAATTTCCCAGGAAATTTTTAAAATCTAAGTCTAACTACTGGCGGGAAACATTTGGAAGGGGGTACAGCTACATTTTGGGGAGGGGCACCTGCCCCCTGTGGCAACGACAAAATCCCGGGACACCTCCACCCACAGACTCTCACCAACGAGCCCCATCCACTCCCGGTTCTTTCCAGGAAACGCGTTCCGTGATATGGGCCTAACCGCTTCGCGATAAAATATTAGCCCAATAATATTAGCCTTCGCCTGTGCTACCGAATTTTATTATAGTAGTATAGCACGTATGAATCGTGCCTTATTACCAGACTTTTGCCGGTGCAACTAGTGTTAAATTCCCATAGGAACTGGACTTTTGCCGGTGCAATTTTTGCCGGTGCAAAATGTCGGCACCAACATCTAGATCTGGTAAATGGTGTACGTACTGCATATATTATAGTATACTATGGTATGTATAGTGATATATGTACGCATGGGGCTATAGGTATATATTATGGGTAAGTGGGTGGAAAGATGATGGGAAAAATTGGGTTTTCTTGAAAGTTTTTCCCGCGAAACGGCTGACGTTGCTATTGACGTCATGATGCGAACTCGACGTCATAGAGATGTTGACCACTGTTATTGTCCAGTATACAATCTGACATAACGTAATTCGGGTCAGGGGGTGGCCTGAATTCTGAAAGGAAAAATCTCATAGTAGAGGTATATTCTCCTGTACCTCCCCCCCCCCCTCCGAAAGCCATTGGTACTAGTAATCGACTTAATGCTTTATGTCATCCCATGATTAGTATAGATAGTATGTAATGCGTGGCGGGAGTTATTGTGGATGGGTGGGAATGCATGGTCGCCTAGTGTGGAAGTAAAGTATGCTTGGTATATCCCTTTCAGGCCCCAAGTTAGCCCTTAGTACTATTAATCCACCTTATGCTTCATATTATCCTATGTCTGATGTATAGCTAAGTCAAGCAGTAGGGTGGGTGGGGGGTAGTGTGGTATTGCGAGATAGTCATTGGTGGTTTAGATTGGCAGTACAGAGATGAATGGTCTGTTGGGTTATCACTCCCGTAGTACTATTAACATACCGAATCATTTATAGTAATCTAATGGCTGGTATTGGTAGTATGGAATTCCAGACCGGCGGTATTATACTAGGTTGTTTAGAACAGTAGTAAAGGATTAACGGCTGTTGGTCTATTATCCACTAAGTTCTAACCTATTAACTCGTTTCGGGACGGGGGTTGGGTGGGGGTGGTGTTGGTAGTACGAAATACGGACTACTAATGAAATGAGGTTACGCCTTTGTGGTGTTTTGACAATTAAGGTCAGATTTGGGGGGGGGGGGGCTGGTTCGGGAATTAGTGGGGACTTTCGGAGACCGAAACAAAGTGCCTTTTGGCTACTGTAAGCAGTGTGTTTCGAACATCTCCTGCTGTGCGGTGCATATTTCTGCTACCGCAGCCGTACAACATTCGGCTTTTTTTTGGTCATTTTTGACATAGCAGTGCTTTTGGCTACTGTAAGCAGTGCGTTTCGAATATCTCCTGCTATGCGGTGCATATTTCTGCTACTGCAGCCGTACAACATTCGGCTTTTTTTGTCATTGTCACAGTCTCCTCATCCGTCTGTCTCGCTGTTCGGCTGTCATGTTTGTCCAGGTTTCCTGTCTCACTTTCAAGGCTATTGCATGCTTGGCTAAGCTAAAATCGCCACAGCCATGAAGAGCACCCCGAATGTCTCTAAGTTGTCAGTCACAATGCCATGTAGATTGTCAGTAAGGTCAGTCAATTTAAGTACTTTCCAATTGTTTTCCAACTTTATAATATTGTTCAAACTTTCACAGTTATTATTTGTTCACGATTTCGAATTATTGGATTTTGTTTGGCGGGCGTTAAAAACTTTAGACCGTAATTTGTCCATGAATGCTGTAAGATAGCGTCTATTGCATTTGTTGACAATGTCAGCCTCAACCTCACTATACACTACCTCGTATCTACTGTGATGAGGCCAGCATCACTTTGAAAAATTTGTCCAACAATTTTGTTTACAGTCTGCTGGTGTCTGTCTTACTCAGGTTTCGTATTAGGTTTTCCTTGAGATGTCGTGTGCACAGTGTGTGAGTGGAACTTGGAAAGCACGCTGCGATGGCATTTACAAGAGCAGGTTCGTCGTCTGTTCCAAATACAATATTGCCCTGGGAATGTCAACAAGCTTGCTGTTCAAGTACGAAAGAAAGCGATGATATGTTTGAAAAGCACCTTCCCAATGCAGAAAAAGAGGGCCCAGCAAAATTGGTACTTCATTTGAGGATGACTTCCTCACAATATTTTAATTTTTGAAGCATATCGTAGTGACATAAGACACCCCCAAGTTGAAAGTCCTATCAATTCCTATAACACAATCCACTTTTGATTGCTGACTTCAAAAGAGCAATTGTTCGTCTGTGTGCAAAATAACCGAAGGTGGTTTGGTTGGGTCTGAGGACACAAACTCCTTGATGAACCGACTATCCAAAGATTTATTGATCATAGCAACCAAATCATCGGCCGTGTTTTGACGATGCTCACCCTCGGGCCTATTTTTACACCTCTCCCTCTGTCCCATGTTTTGAATCTGACGAATTTTTTCTCGGGGTCGCGTTTCTAGGAGAGTATGGATAGGGTTGTCCCCAATGTCGTAGCCACATGGGGCTGGGGCTGGGAGGGGGGCACTTACCCCCTCCCCAAAATCTAGCTGTGTCCCCTTCCAAATGTTTTCCGCCAGTAGACTTAGATTTTAAAATTTTCCCGGGGGAGAGCCCCCCCCCCCCTGAAAAAAAATTCCTGGAGAAGGACCCCCAGCACCCCCCCGCCTTTCGCGCATCTGATGGCTATACACGCCCCGCCCCACCCCCTGTTATCGCCCCCCCCCTCCCCTGGAAACTTTTTCCTGGCTACGCGCCTGGTGTCCTCTCTCGTTAGTGGGGAGCCCGCGTTGGTGGAGGGTAATCTTGTTCGGGGAAAGTGTTCAGGAAAGCGTAAACTGGAATTTAATGACTTATCCCCAAGATATTTTTAAGATCTTCAGATTATTATCATTATGTGGGTGTACAATATGCTACATGTATCCGAGTCTTGCTCCGCTTTCTAAGGGTAGATCACGGTTTGTCCCCGACTCGCCGTGATGCGTCCTCGGAATCCAAAGCGAGAGTTTGATGCATGTTTGTCAATCCAAATAATGGCTATAATCTTTATTTATCACTAAAATACTCATCAGACGTGGATGCAATTTTACACACGATTAAAATAGGCGCTTGCCATCCTCTTAAACATAAATTTCGCTGTTTTCCTCAGCGACATTCTTCCTCAGATAGACAGCTAATTGATTTCACACCTTTGTCGCATCTTGTCGACAGCTTCAAGCAGGCTACTACTTAACGAACACAAGACTTTCGCGCCGTCGTACATTTTATAAACCTTATTAATCTTCAAAATACTCATCAGAAGTGAATAAAATTTTACAAACGAATAATATATACCCACATATACCTGCATATGCACCCTCAATCATTCTTAACTTGTATTTCCTATTATATTCTCTTCTGTTCGTTTATGTTCGTTTATGTTCGTTTGTGTTCGTTAAATAGTAGGACCCCTGCATTCTGAAAGGGAGCAGCAAACTTCTCAGTGTAGGAGAGACAGGTGATTACGAGTATTTGGGGGTAAATATAAACATTACAGGAAGAGGCATCAACCGAAACCACACAAATAAATTGATTCTGAAGGGGAAGCGAATCCTTAACCAAATGAAACTTATAGGGAGAAACAGTTTCAATAAGGTTTTCGTGGGGAAAACCATTTGGGAAATGGTGGGTCTGCCAAGTATGACATACGGTATGGGAAGTTGTACCCCTAAACCAGACCGCTGTTAAGAGCTTGGAAATCCTGCAGAACGATGCAGGCCGATGGATAACAGGCTCGAGTAATGGTGCAGCACTAGAAGCAATCAGGGGCGAGCTTGGGTGGATGAGGATCAAGGACAGGATAGACCTATTAAAACTCGGTTATCTTAATTATTTGGTAAATCTCCCCGTTAGCCGATGGTGTAAAGTAATGTTCCTGAGAACTTTCAACTCAAATATGAAGATGGGGTGGATGGTCCAAGTGAGGGAGCTAGTAGAAAACTACTCAATGGCGATCTCCGACCTTGACTTTGGAGCAAACCAGGGCAAAAAGATCGTCAGAGAAAGGGTCATGGAGGATTGTAACCGTAATTGGCGAGAGGGGGTCAGATCAAAAAGATCTTTGGATGGCCTGCGTGATAAAGAGAAGCCTGGTTTTGAAGAGTACCTTGATGGCACCTTTGGGGGGTCACTGTTGTTCAAGCTGAGGTCGCGGTCCCTGGAGCTGAGGGGAAAAATTGGGAAACAGTGAAAAGGAGTGCCAGATGTGTAACATGGGCGTGGTGGAGACCCTGGAACACTTTCTTATAGAATGCCCAAAATACCAGTCTAAAAGAACAAGATTCACGGGGAGTATAATGGAGAAGTGGGATGGGAGAATGAAGAACATGTGGTTAGGGGGCGACTCAAAGGAGAGGGTTAATATACTAATCGGAGAGATTGGGAAGAATGGGGCAAGGGATGTCATCAAGCAGTTCGTCTCTGAGTGTTGGGAGGAGAGAAGAAGCGCGGGAATAGGGGGAGGCAGTTGGTAGAACATGGGTAACCAAGGCCTTCTCATACGAGAACCGCGACAAATCAGCGGCCGGCCGAAGTGTTATTATTATTATATTATCTATGATGATAACACCAGAATCTGACATCAGTTTCGGGAAAGCTCTCGGAGCTTTCCAGAAACTGATCTCAGATTCTGGTGTTATCAACATAGAAGAAGTGAGATACTTGGTTTGTGGTTATGCTACATGTACATCTTATTTTCACTCATACTGTACATATGGAGCAAGTTGCAGCTTACTTCCAAGGTTTTTGCTCAGCATTCACATTGTTCATGATGTATCTCAAACTACGTTCACATATTAAAGGTACTTGAAAGTTTTCATTTCACCATATACTACATATACATGGCAATTGAGACTATGCCCTGCCCCCTGATGATTTTTACACAGGTTTAGCGAACAAGTTTCACAGCAATTGCCGTAGAAGCACCAGTTTTCCACAGCAATTTTTTGCCGAGGAAACAAGGATGAATTACCAGGACTGCCACTTGTTGCATATACAGTATATAACATAGACAAGTAATGAAAGCCTGTTTTGCCCTGACCGATTCCCCCTTCCCAGTTCATTAAGCAAAGATTCATCAACACAGTTTTCTTGCCCAACTATCCACAAGGTGTTTAACGTCATGTTTATCGTACACTCCTAATCAAATCAACATTCTATGGCTTCTTTAATTGATAAAAAACCTCTCCAACTTTTTTGCCTGCTACTCTACGCCATTAGAACAACAATGATGACGTTACATTTCATTGCTAGGTTGTACAAAAAGTTAACCCGGAAAGTGAAACTATGCACTGTGTTGTTCTTGTGCTGCAGATGACAGAACAGAAGAATGGATGTGGGCTATAATGTAAGAGCCTTCCCTGCAAAACAATTGTTGCGTCCCTGTCCTCAAGTTCTATTTATTGTCAACGAACAACCAACTTGTCCGAACTTAAATAAAAAACTGGTGGTTAATTTAAGACCGAGCTACCTTGTTGTCCGAAGTTGAAAATTCAGGAAGGTTTGAAAGAAATATGTATAGGCAGGCAGAAAGAGTATTAGATCTAGTCTATAGGCCTATATGACCGACAGGGAGGGGTGAGAGTGATCTCGTGGTGTGTATAAAAAGAAAAATTCTATTGCATTTCTTTTTTACAATGCCAGTTAGGAATTGTGACATTGACAACATTTAAATTTAATGCTGAACAACATTAATCATAATAGTGGATTAGGCCCATTAGTTTAAACAATATTTATTTCCGAGTTCAATAGACTCAATAATAGAAAACAATTACAGATGATATATATAGAACAAAAATGGGAAATTGATTCAGCAGCAAGCATATGTGTATGTGAGCTGTCTCTGTTGTATTTGCACACATTATATATCAGCAAGGCGAGAACAATTGTTTTACATGAAGATTAGCTGAGATACTCCTGTGTTCGGGAATGATAAGTAGTGAAAGAGATTTAAAAAAGAAAATAAAAAGGGAGAAGACAAAAAATAGAATACAAAAATCAAATCAGTTACATGGCTTGCCTTGAGTAAAATGGTCGGGGCCTAAAAAAAGTCCCCCAGATGTTGAGGTCTGGGCCTGCTGGGGGCCTGAAAAAAATCCCCCAGATATTGAGGTCGGGGCCTTTTGGGGTAATTTTATGTTGTTACATTCTTTCCAATGGCGACCTTAGTTGATTGCTTTTGCTCAGAAAAAAAAAATCCCGGGGACGAAACGACTTGGACCCATCATATGGGTGCTGGACGTTTCGTACATAGACATTTTGGATTTATTGTTGATAAAATTTTAGGACGTTTCGTACATGTTGTGGGGTGTGTATTTTCGATGCCAGGGTTGTCTGAAAGAAAAAAATTAAAAAAAAAAACATTTCAGTTTACCGTTTAAATAATTTCAATCTATGAAAATTCCCCACAGCTTTGGATATTTCAGAAATGGAATGGCCCCCCCCCCCTTTCCACGCAGACACTGGTACACATTTTATTTTATTTCGTACATTTATTTTGATGGCAGTTTCTGTGTCTAGTGTTGCATTTCAGATGTTAGGATCGGATGTACTTGCGCATAGTATTGTGGGATTGAAAGGAATTTCCCCATTAATTGACAAGCGTGCTGTCGAAGTCTCGTAAATGTGTTTTTTTTTTTTTTTGTTTAATCTTGGGATTTTCTCAGTTTTCATGCGGATTTAGGTGGATGTTAATTCGAATCAGACAAAAACAGTTTGTTTTATTATTTTATCTGTTATTTGCTTCTTCTATTGTAATCACACATGCGTGAATGAGACGTGAATGGAAAAATTAATCTCGCAAAATTTCGTTGCCCAAACCTACCATCACTGAGATTTTGGGATCCAAGACAGAAAAAAAAAGTCGGGGCTGAAAAAAGTAGCCCCGAGAAGGGGCCTCTCGGTGCCGGGGCCGATCGGCCCCCGACTCAAGGCAAGCCCTGTTATTGCTCAAAATGCAAGTCTTCCTCAGATTTACATGCTTGTTGCCTTGCTTGTAGGTGATGTACTCCCGCTAATTCTTGTCCTACATGCGTTGACTGTGATGACCAACATTGGACACTGGTGTCACAGTATGTTATTAGTGGTGAGAGGCCAGTGCTGGTCCTCGCCGCGAAGTCATTCAAGTTTCTTGAATGGTGATGGTTATGTGACTCACCAGGCCTCGAAATAGCAAGATTTTGATAAACCTTTGGTAGGGTAAAAGGGGGCGGAATGCAAATAATTAACAACAGCTAATTTGATTTTCAGTATGTCTCCATTTTATTGTATCGAAGACTTATTTTCAGCTTCGCGCAGTGCGAAAGTTAATACCTCACGTGCGGTTAATGTATTAACAAAGCAGTTAGTTCCCTAAACTGTAACAGACAATCGTCTTTCTCAGAATGGAAGCAAATTAATTGTTTGGAGAGCCAGAGGGTGCCGCAAGTTGGTACTGCAGATCTTCAGTACCGCTAATACTATAGATTTATACCCCCACAAGTACAGTAATGATTGAAACACGCTGTATGATAACCACATGAACATTTTGTTCTCATTTTGTTCACTGCAGTGCTTCTTTTAAATCAGTGGGAGGAAAAACGGTGAAAACTATTCTCTTCCCGTAACAACCAACTTCGTTGGCCATCGGCGCGATTTTTGGTTAACCGATCGAGCATTCACCTGAAAACAAATCTGCGTAACTGATAGGCGAATGATACGAGCGTTCGCCTCTTATTTCGAGGCCTGTACAGTGACACCTACCAAAAGTGTGCTACCGTCGTCGCACTCTGATGAGCAAACAGATAGCTGCCAAGGTGCTCATAAATATTAGGCAGGGGATAAAGCCACTAGCCAGTGGTTTTAATCCCTTGTCAGCAGCTAGCTCGACCAGTGAAGTGGTTACTCCGTCCGTGGGTACCGTGACGCCAGGTATGTCCGTTGCGGTCGAAGGAAGTGTAGTGGGTAGAGCGAGCACCTTAAAATCCAAACATGCTCACCCAGCGACGACGGAACTAGGGAAGAAGCCAGCAAGTGTTTTGGGAAGCTCGGTGAGGTCTGAAAGGACCGCGAGTGGGAGAGGTCCCTCTCTATCCCAACAACATCTGGGGTCAGATGTTGTGGTGAAGAACTTGCGCGAGTCGGAGCATACATCCACACATTCCGCTCAGGATGCTCCGTATAGATTGCAGCCGGCCTCGGCTACAGTCGCGGCTTCTTCCGCTTCAACTACTAAGCACACATGACCGCATCCTAGCTACCCGACTTTGGATATCCAGTCTGCTATGCAAAGAAGGGACCACGCTTCACCCATGAAGTCGGACCATCCGGTAGCTAGGGAGACGAGGCCTTGATCATTGGGATGTGCAGAAAAGAGAGCCACCTCCGACATACCGTCCCAGGAGCAGCAAGCGGCAAAGAAACAGAAGACCGCTGCTCCTCAGGCCTCGGTGACTGACTTACTGTCGCAGATTGTGCAGCTGATCGCAGCATCCCAGCAAGTGCAAGAGCAGCCTCCCTCAAACTCAGAACCTGAGCTGTCCAATCGTCTGTTCACTCAGATGCAATGGACCGAGATCCACAACTGATTCTCTTGGATGGTGAAAGGGATAAGGAAGAGGATTACCCTTCCCTTTCGGAACAGTACATGGTTGCAATGGATTTCATTCATCAATACTACACTGAATTTGTTCCGTCGAATCAGAATGTTGCAATGATAAGGAAGAAACTGCTGGCGTCGTTGGATGCAGACTTTATCCGGACAAAGGAGGAAGTCCTTTCTTTTCCGGTCCAGTGTAGGCAGGTGTCGCAGACCTTCGGCCATATAGACATCGCTGTATTGAACCTTTCGAATGCGAGAAGGAAAGGCAGTTTCTTAACTTCATCTTCCATAAACATACTGTTTCTTGGACCACATTCATTTAAAACGGTCGGGGAAGATGTTCAGAGAGTTCCTCTGTGTTTGGATGAGCAGGCCGAGGATCTAGAGGTATCCTTACCTGATTCATTCACAATTCGCTCAAACACAATTGAGACGGCAATTTCTTCAAATTTGGACACTATGTCTTACACAGATCACCTAATAAGAGCTATGGCGCAACGTCTCAATGGAAAGGAATTTGAGGACATTCGTACCTCTTGTAGAGTTCTTTCCAGGGCAGTTATTTATACCACTTATAACTCTGCCCTAACAGTGGCTAATCTGGAGTTAATCAGATGTGATGCTGCCCTTGCGTCGTCATCACTGATAGATGACAAGGTGAAAAGCTCTCTCCGAGTCGCTCCGGTCTCCGTACATACTATTTTTGACCAGATGCTTTCGTTTGTCTATGATCAGGCTACTGAGAAAGTGCCTAGTACACTGCTTTTGAAGTCGACGTCTCAAAAACCTGCTTCAGCAGACAAGAGTAAAGGAGGACATTCCAGACAAAAATCGTCAAAAGGAAACTCCTCACAAGGGTACAAGAAACCCTCTTATAATTACTCTGGAGTTTGCCAGTATAGCGACTCGGGAAAGGGGCGAAGGTCTGATCGGGACTATGGGTCAGATGCCCCTAAGCTGATGGGACAAGGTTCTTCGCGGGGAGGACATGGTTTCTCCTCCCGTAAGCCTCGCAGGTCATACAGGTGATGGTCAAGACCTCTATTGCTTGCCAGTTGGCGGAAGGTTATCAAGCTAAGCGAAAAACTGAATAACAGTTACAGAAGACCAGTGGGTGAAAAGTGTAGTCTTGGATGGCCTACGGCTATCATTCCGAGCGAAACCCCCCACTTACAAGATGTCCGTGTTGGACAAATCTTCTGTCAGATCTTTGCAAAAGAGAGTCTCTTCTAGCAGAGGTACAGGCTTACTTATCAAAGGAAGCAATAGAGGTCGTCGAGAATCAAAATTCTCAATGTATTTACAGTCACCTGTTCCTCGTTACGTACCAAAGCCAGATGGCTTGTTCCTACCGGTAATAGACTTGAGTGGATAAACAAGCTTATCGTGGCTCCAAAGTTCAAAATGGAGACCAATCGGTCGGTAAGGGCGAGCGTTCAAGTGAACGACTGTGCGGAAAGCATAGATCTAAAGGATGCGTACTTTCATGTCCTTGTACATCCGGCATTCAGAAAGTACCTACAGTTCGCTGTGCAAGGGAAGGTGTATCAGTTCAGAACAATGTGCTTTGGCCTGAACCTGGCTCCCTGGGTATTCACTTGAATAATGAACACGGCAATGTCACACTTCTGAGCTTATTTTTCTGTGGTAACATCGGCTTACTTGGATGACATTCTACAAAGATACAACAGACTTATTCTTCAGAACGATGTTCAGAGTCTGCTTCTATTACTCCGACGTCTCTGTTTCATCGTAAACGAGAAAAAGTCAGATCAAGCTCCGTCCAAGTCGTTCATTCACTTGGGAATGAGCTTCAAGGCTCACAACAATCTGGTTCATCTGCCATTACCCAGAGCGATATTAGTCAGTTGTTATGCTCGCTTTGTCTACACCTATTAGCATTAACATCGAGTGTGTCAGGGAGTTCTGCTGCAACTGCCGGATCCGGCTTTCACGATTATGATGGATGCGAGTCAGACGGGTTGGGGTGTGACCCTAAGTCCCGCAGACTTGAAGTGTCAGGGTCTTTGGGACCCTCAGTTCCTAGAAAAGCACATAAACATCAAAGAAATGATGTCAACGTGGCTAGTGCTACAACATTGGATTCACATAATAGCGGACGCTCATGTTTAGATTTTGTCGGACAACTCGACAGTAATAGCGTACATCAGGAACCAGGGTGGCACTCATTCGATTCTGTTATGTGAACTAACGGAAAAGATTCTTCTATATGTCATGAATCATCATGTTCAGCTTTCTGTCCGTCATCTGAACGTAATAGCAGCCTCGCTCTCTCGGAAAGGTCGCCTGTTGCCATCGGAGTGGATGCTCAACAAGCGAGTATTCAGGCAGATTTGCTACCAGTGGGATCGCCCCATGATAGATATGTTTGCGACGCACTTGAACAATCAATTACTGACGTTCATGTCGCCATGTCCAGACCATCGAGTGTACGCAGTAGACACTCTGTCGATCTCATGGGATGGAATGATAGGATATGCGTATCCTCCAAATCCGTTGATTCAGCAGATTCTGTTAAAGATCAAACAGTCTCATTGCGAAATTCTACTGGTAGCACCTCTGTCATTACAGAAATCTTGGATCAATCTTCTCAGTCCTCTGTTATGGGACGTTCCCCGGAAGCTTCCTCCACAAGAGGACCTTTATCAGGGGAAGTCACACGTGCTGCTTCACAACCCGGAAATTCTCAACCTTCGCGTATTTCCGTTGTGTGGTCCTTCTTGCATGGAAAACAGTTTACAGGACGAGCAGTGGACGCAATTTCTAACTGCCGGAGGTCCTCCTCTTCGTTGAACTACGCAGCGAAATGGAAGGTTTTCTTCCGTTGGTGTAAGGATCAGTCGATAGATGTTTATGATCCGTCCATACCAAATATTGCCAATTTCCTGGTCTACTCTATGTTATCAGACACTTAAGTTCATCATGATAACTTGGCTATTGGATCTAATGCTTCATTGTCCAAGTTGGTTAGAAATGTCTCTATTAATAGACCTAGAACGCTCGGATTAATTCTTAAGTAAAATTTGGCTTGGGTTCTGTTGAAGCTTAAAGAAGCTCCGTTTGAGCCGTTGGACGTTGTACAGTTCAAATTCTTGACCTATCAAACGGCATTTCTCTTAGCCTTTGTATCTTCTAGAAGAGTCAGTGAACTTCATGCTTTATCAGTTGATGAAACTCACTACTGTAGTGTGGGTAATACCATTACCCTGATTACAGAAGTGGGATTTCTGGCTAAGAATCAGACTCCAGACAAATGGCCCGAGCCTATTACCATTAAGGCTCTGCCGTCCTCGGACAACCGTAGACCTCTGCTGTGTCCAGTCAGTGCTATGCGCATATATAAACGTTGATCAGATTTTATTAGAAAAGGAAGAAGACGTTTCTTTCTTTCATTGATTCCTAACAGGAAAGATATTTCTGTTCATTCAGTTGTTAGATAGATTCAGTTCACAATACGCATTGCCTATGAAAATCTGTCTTTGGATCAACGTTCTGTTAATAAGATATCAGTGCACGAGGTTAGAGTGCTGTCCAGTTCTTGGGCGTATTCTAACAGTACAGCCATTATTGATCTCATGAAGGCTGCATACTGGACACAGCCCTCTACATTTACTAAGTTTTACCTGAGAAATTTAAGAGCCCATCTCCGGTGACCTTAGATCTATAGGTCCTCTTTCTGTTGCTCAGAATGTTGTCCATTAATGGTTACATCTATAGTTATTTAGGCAGACCATTCCAGCAGTAATGCTGTTCCACTGCCCTCTTCGTTGTGGGGTCACGTACCTCAGAACAAGGGGAAGGATGGAGGCGGGAGGGGGGACGTTTTTTTCCCTTATGATCATCTGGATTTATAGTGAAATGCAAGGGAAGACCTCCTTCGGCATTAGTAGTCCTGAGTTGGTGCTGGGATGGTTTTAATGTGTAGCTCGGTGTGAAGCAATAACTATGTCTCATTTTTGTACTTTTTTTTAAAGTGTAGCTCACTGTGAAGCATTTGTATATGTCACGTGTCAAACGGGCGTTAATATACAATCCTCGGACACTTTTTAATGAGTATAAAGAGTCATTCTCTGGACTATCTTTTTATGTTGGCTTTCCTTCACTGAATTAGCATAACGGGTTATGCTGGCATTAAATGGAGAATTATATATTACGTAATACTCAATTACATTGTTGGTGTTATGTCTCTCTCATTTCTTGTAAAGGAGAAAGACATATATAATTCCTTTCTTCCCCTATTCTCCTGTAGGAGATATCCTTTACTGAAATGATTGAGAGATTGGATTTTACTTTATGTCCTAGGCCCTCTGGCCTTTTTACGATTCAGCTAGTCTGGGCCATTGGTTGTAGTATAAAAATATGATAAATTTTAAGTCATTTGTATATTTTTTACACTTAACGATGACCCAGACGGGTATGGCCCTCCCATGAGTGGGCACTCATACCTCCCCGCTGTTTACAACATTTAACTGGCAATTATAGAAAAAATGATGGTTGGCTCCAATTTTTGGTGTCTTCCTGGATACTGCTCATGTGCAGATCTGAAAAGTATAGAGGACTAGATAGGACATTAAATTTTCGGTTTTGCATGCAAAATTTGGGGATTTGGGGGCAAAATTAGTGTTTGGCCCTGGATTAATTTTTGAGTTAGCACCAGCTAGTCTGGGCCATTGGTAAGTATAAAAATATACAAATTACTGAAAATTTATAATATTTGATATACAACATCTCGGGGGGAGGGAGGGGGGAGGATTCAAGTTTGTTCAAATCGAGTCTCTGGGTTAATGTTTGGGCTCCCTATTGGAGCCCAAATTTTAATTTAGTGCAATATGAGGAAATTTCTTTAAAAATCATGATCTTCAGATCCAGTGATCAGAATCTTTTCATATTTGGTATATATCATCCCTAGGAGGGGCCAGATTCAAGTTTGCTCAAATTGAGTCCCTGGGTTAATATTTGAACTCCCTATTGGAGCCCAAATTTTAACTTTGTGCAATACGTGGAATATTCTTTAAAAATCTTCTTCAGATTCACCAGTCAGAATCCTCTCATATTTGGTATACAACATCTCTAGGGGGGCCAGATTCAAGTTTGTTCAAATCGAGCTCCTCGGTTAATATTTGGGCTCCCTATGGGAGCCTGAATTTTAACTCGGTACAATATGAGGAAATTTCTTTAAAATTCTTCAGCTCCACCAGTCGGAATCCTCTCATATCATTGTGGTAACCGGTTCCCGTCAGATCACCAAGTTAAGCAGTGTCGAGCCTGGCTAGTCCTCGGATGGGTGACCGTCTGAGCGATCGATTTGTACTCCTGCATTGTGTCCTTGGGCAAGGTACTTAACCCCAGTTGTCCACATGGCGGCATGGTGATGCCGTGTACTAAGTCGTACTGCACGTCGATGGTGCGCATGTCTTCAACCAATCTAACCCTGCCTGTGCTGCAGTGCAAAGCTACGATGTTGAGGAGCTGGCAGCTGCTCGTCGTTGCTCGGTGGTTCTCTCCGGGTACTCCGGCTTCCTCCACCCGTAAAACTGTCACGGTCGTGATTAGCCATTGCGCATAAGTATGTGACCTTAAACACAAATAAATAAATAGGGTGGCCAGATTCAAGTTTGTTCAAATTGAGTTCCTCAGTTAATATTTGGGTTCCCTATGGGAGCCCGAATTTTAACTTACTGCAATATGAGGAAATTTCTTTAAAAATCTTCTTCAGATCCACCAGTCAGAATCCTTTAAAATTTGGTGTACATAATCTCTAGGGGGCTCAGATTCAAGTTAGTTCACACTGTGCCCCTGGTTTGAAAATTTTGGCTCTGGTTTGGACTTTATTGATTTTTTATGTGTTTTGTTCAATTTTGAGGCGAAAAAAAAAAATTTTTTTTAGCCTGAAAACTTTGGGTCCGGTTCGGACTACGAAGTTTTGGACCAAAATTCGCAATTTTTTAGGGAGGGGTGGGGGGGGGGGGGGGGGGGTTCTGTTTGCGTTTTCTTCAATTTTGGGACAAATTTTCTTTTTTATAGCCTGAAAATTTTGGGTCCGGTTCCGACTTGGAAATTTTGGACCAAAATTTGAAAAAAACAAATTTCTGATTGATTTTAAAATCGAGTTCACAGATGAATTAGAGTGGTTTTATGCAAAAATGTTCTTACCCTATGTCCTCCCCCTCCCTTCCTTGTCGGCGGGTGGGAGGGCAGTTAGATGTAACAAAATGTTTGGCTGCAAAATATATTTTGAAAGATTTAGAGTGATTTTATGCAACCCCCCAAAATAATACCATTATCCCTATGACCATCAACCCCCCTCCCCACCCTTGGGGTCAATTGAGCGGAGGAAAGTAAATGCAATACGAAGGAATTTCATTAAAAATCTTCTTCTCTAGAACCATCAGTTAGAATCTTTTGATATTTGGTATACAATATCTCGTCGTGGAGGGGAGGGGGGGGGGGATGGTTTATGGATGGGTTGTCAGATTCAAGTCTTTTTGAATTGCTTCCTGGGTTAATATTTGGGCTCCCTCTGGGAGCCTGAATTTTAACTTTGTGCAATATGATGAAATTTCATTGAAAATCTTCAGATCCACCTTCCAAATGCTTTCATATTTTGTTTACAGCATCTGGGGAGGGGGGTGGGGGTGGGTGTTAGGGTGTATGTGTAAGATTTAAGTTTTTTCAAATTGGGTTAATATTCATGCTCTATTTGATCGGGGGCAGTGAAATAACAACCCTTGGGAATTTGGCAGTGCCAGTCTACAGCTGATAGAATTGGAAGCAGTCAGGAAGACCCAGGATAATAATCCTCTAACATGGACACTAGAATTATGAATAATTTCATGACTTCATTCCTCGGAAGTGTTGATGAACCATGACTAACTGAATGTGATCCAAAATAGTTCTTTGAACCACTTTGTCAGGTGAACGATTAAGGCCCCTTGGGGCCTCTTGTTTTGTTACCGGTATTGAAATTTGATTGTCGTACAGCCCAACTGAAATGAACTGTCCTGGTGACTTAAAATAGGCTTATTGATAAAGATAGATGCTGTTGCCATTTTACATTCTGATCTCCATTATGACTGAAATAAATTGTTGTGAGTGTTATAGGGTACAGTACGATCACAAAAACAAAAGCATGATAACTGCAAATATATTCCAAATAATAGCAACCTGAAAACATAAAGTCACTCTGTTTATTTTGTTTAATGCCGTGTTTATTTACACAGCCTAGATTTGGAACTGACGGTAGGACATCAAAATTCTTCAAAACGCAGTGACAGCGCTGCTGCATGGGAGTAAATTCCAAAACTCTCGGCTTTGTTTTTGTTGTCAGTTTGTTTACATTTTTGGTCAATGTCATCAGGCCAAAAAAGCATCAATATACAATGCCGTCTGAAATCAAATAATGGAAAATATCAACTTAATACTACATACTATTATTATATGGAGACTGCACAATTGCCATAGTACTTGCTTGGAATCATGATGCCTGTCTGAATTTCTTCGAATTAGGTGATTGTTTTTCAATGAAAATTTGTGGTTTCGCATCATATGCGCATGTCCTTCGGCCAGGGACTCCATCTCCAATTAAAAATGCAGACAATGTTGTCTTTTCCTCAAATGCAGTCCTATTACTGAATTGTTAAGTGATGTGATGCCTAGCTTTGTTCTTGCATATCTGAAGCACACTTGCCACAAGTTCTCTGAAATATTATTTTATTATCAATTCTGGTAGGAATATGGTAACAGTCTTCCAGGAACCATTGGTGCCTGTTGTCAGCACTGTGAGTTGATTGCTTATATTTTTTGTGTTCTATACATTACAGCCTTCATTTTGATTTCTTTATATTTAATTTGAATTTATGGAATATCAGAGGTGGGAATTTCAAAGTGAACAAATTTCCTTTACTTATATAGCACCTTACAAAAACACAAACAATATCATGAGAATAGCCTGTCTGCAAATGATTGGGTACAAATGTGAGTTTGTGATTGCGGCTGTTGTGAATCATCTTATGGGGTTTGTGGATCAAATGTCACATTTTAAATGTGTGTCTGAAATGTAGCACATATGGCATGTATAAAATCTGGAGAAAACATTTGGCATGTTTTTTGGTCATAAACTAGTAAGCAGAGAGAGAGAGAAAGTGTAGAAAATATACTCCATATGACTTCAGAACAGAACACAAGCCACAACACACAAATAAATTTTGAAAGCAAACTTTTAATTATTTTTTTGGTTATTGCGGTTCAACAACCCTTTCAACAACCAAGGTCACACCATGTCGGGATTTATTTTGAATTGTAATGTCAAATGAAAGAATGGAAAAAATCAGAAGCAATTACTTTAAAAAACATAGTATAATTGTGTGTTTAAAGGACACCAAAACATGACCTGAAAGATGTTTTGTGTGCTACTTTTAATGTTTGACATCATCAGTTTGATAGCGTGGCAATCATAGTATCAATTTCAAGTCTATGGTAAGCTGTTCAGTTGAATACCTGTGTGCCACGATATCTTTCCTCTGGGGGAAGATGTCCTAGGATATTCAGGGGTCGGGGGAAAGATATCCTAGGATAACTTCCCTGGGGGGGGGGGGGGGGGAGTTATTCTAGGATATCTACCCCCCCCCCCCCAAAACACCAAACACCAAACACCAAGAAATAAATAAAAATAAAACTACTTATAATAACATAACATTTATTTACTGAATTTTCATCAGATTAACATTGAAAAAGTTGTTCAGACTCTTGAATAGATACATTTATGTATTTCCTTTAAAGTTCATGTCAAAATATGATTATCCTCCCCTTCACTCATTTCCATAGTGACCATTTAAAAAATAAATAAATGGGTTTTATTTACACTCTAACCAACGATAACAAAGTCCAAACAATGGTTGTAAAGCTCGTATGAATGTTTACAGCTGTCTGCAGGACATTGACAAGGTGGTGGGGTGGGGTATCCATCCCTGGTCCCCTCCCCCCACCCATGTCAAAATATAATATGGAAAACTGTACAACTGTCTGCAGGACATTGACAAGGTGACGGGGGTGGGGTGGGGTATCCATCCATGGTCCCACCCACCCACCCACCCACCCACCCACCCACAGTCTTGTCTACCCTACATACCGAGGTACCCCATTGTTTGTCCTTTGTGTGGACTAACGGTTTCTACCTCGTTTTGCCGGTACAGTTCTGGGAAAACAACCGAGGTAAAGGGCTTCTTTTGTCTTTTGTACCTCGGTAAGGCGAAACATGCAAACTCTTTTGTCTAGTTACCTCGTCAAGTTGGTAAGACAAACACACACACACACACACACACACACACACACACACACACACACACACACACACACACACACACACACACACACACACACACACACACACACACAGAGTCTTGTTTATCCTACATACCGAGGTAATTAAGTAATTAAACCAGCCGACAAAGGTGGGTCGGTAGTTGTTCTATCTCGGGATAATTATATAAAGGAAGGCATCATGACCTTTGGCGTATTTTTTCATTTATTTCTTTAGTCTCAATATATTTTATTTTATCAAACCATTTTTTCATATTATTTTCACATACTTCTGAAGCCAGTAAAGCAAACCGCTCCCGATTGGTTTTACTTAAATCAAAGCCAACCTATAGGACTTCATGGGGTCAGTAAAGCAAACCACTCACTGACTGATTAAAATTCAATGGAAGCCAAACAATAGGGCTTCATCTGATTTGTTTGGACGACACAAACAGAGTTGTGAAAAACAAACTTGGAACATCTTAGATTGAAAAGAATTAATTAGATGAGTGACATTTGTCAGCTTGTTACCGAGTCCAATTATGTACTGAGCTGTGAAAAACACCCCCAGCCCACATATGGATATATACTATGCATGCCCTCCCAAAGTTGGAAGCCCGCTTCTATTTATAATATATGTGAATGACATTGACAAACTAGGGAAGAACCATGTTGAGCTATCTCAATTCTCAGACGACAAAGGAATGTGGACGGCCAGTAAGTCTGGAAACATAATACAAAACCGCCTGCAGGATACCATCCGCGACCTGCAAGACTGGTGCGCTCTGTGGCGCATCAAGCTAAATGCCACGAAAACACAAAGAATCACATTCTATAAAAAACAAAGGAAAAAGCCTGTCCCTAATATTGAGCTTAAGCTTTACGATCATAAACTTGAAGCTAGTAATGAGGCAAGGTTTCTGGGATTCAACCTGGATAGCAGTCTCAATCTAAACAATCACATAAACTCAGTCACCGTCAAAGCCACTAAACGCATCAATTTCCTGAAAATGATCAGAGGTAAAAATTGGGCAGCCAATAAAGAAATTCTCCTCAATCTTTACAAATCATATATACGCCCAGTACTAGAGTATGGGGCCATAATAACAAGTGACCTGAATAAAACCAACATTGAAAAACTACAACGGGTCCAAAATCATGCCTTGCGCGTGGCTCTGCGCAAGCCCACGTGGACATCGATAAAACAACTTCACGAGATAGCAAAAATAGACACTATAGCAATGCGCTTAAAAGATCTTCAAAGCAAAACTCTAAATAGACTTCAAGACAGCGAATTAATAATAGAACTCAATGCGCATCGCGTCCTCAATAGGAAAACTAAATAATCTGGGGCATGTCTATCGAAAGGGTTAAAGATTACATCATTGTGATGGGGTGAGCCAGTTATTCTGTGACCTAAATTTAGAACTGGCTGCGGGTGACACGATACGCACGAAAGCTTGCCTCTGTTACCAGTGGGAGTTGCAAACAGCGAGGAAAATCTCCACCTGCTGCCGGGTCTCCCCTCCTTGAGATATAAATCTCGGGGAAAAAAAGGCTGGCTTCCCCATCCAAAAGGACGGAAAAGGTGTAAATTAAAAACCGAATTGCTCTAATTTCCAGCTCTCTATCTTTTCTCCCTCCTCTATCTCATCAGACACACGACCAAACTGAATGACATACTATGAGGGATTGAAACAATCCTCAAGCAAAGATGTGCAGAAAACCTAACAAGACCAAGGCAAGGATTGAAACAATCTTGCCAGCAAACAGCCCTTTTAAGGGCTTTTTTTTTTTTTTTTTTTTTTTTTTTTTTTTTTTTTTTTTTGGGGGGGGAGGGTGGAGGTCATTTGGAATTCCCGAAGGATAACCAGATACCTCAAAATCACATACGGCATCCTATCTCCCAGAAGGCTTGATGGATGACTCCCGTTTTTTTTCAAACTAAACTGTTGGAGCTTTCTCCATTCCTTTTTTGTAACCGCTATGGTCATATACCGGGGCCGCTACCAAACCGGCGTTGCTGTTTGGTTTTCTTTTTTCCTTTTCCCTTAAAATTGCCATCGCACAACATTATATTCTGGCTCGCCACCATGGTGGGACTCAAACCTCTACCATCGCCAAGCTGGAACCGAATAGAGCCCACTCTCCAATAGTCTTAATGGCTTTGAGGGTTTGGTCTTTGACAATCTATCACTCCAATGCAAACTGCCAGGAATTCCAACCGCGTGCATACCCCTTCAGACCCCATTTGAGGCAATAGGAAAGCTAGGCCTGTGTGATCCAAGATCCAAGTGAAATAAAATAAGGCTAACCGGGTCGCAAGGGATTTGTAAATCCCACATCGTCCCTGCGCGCCTTCGGCGCGCTAAAACCTTTCATTCATTCATCAAAGTTGGAATCATTTTCCTCAAAGTCTCTTTGAAAAAGCCAAACCAAGCGAAACGCGTCGAGACAGACAGATTATTTTCTACCTTTGCTGAAGACTACAACCAATCCAGGTATCTTCTCTAATAGGTAATATCTAGATTTCATTTTAATTTATTTCATTTCTTCATTTTAATTTCATTTTAAATTCATCTACCTATTCTTCAAATGGCTCAAAAAAGACAGAAGCACCAGGGAAAGAGAGTTGCCCAGTCTGGAAGAGGCCAGGAACAATCGTTCCAGGCCTATTCTAGATTGGTCAAGGCCCTTTTCCAGGTGATTCAGTGTATGCACCATATTGGGCTCCTAGAGCAGCATTTGGCCAACCGGGATTTCCCGAAACAGTTGGAGAAGAAAGTAGATGAGTTAGGTGGCTTTCTAAAGCCGGCTCTTCCCACCCCACACATTTTTTCTGTTTTTCGACAGATTAGTGTGGGATGGGCCAACCAAACGTTAAATGCTTTAGTTGAGCATTACAAGATAAATTTAAACCAGTTGAAGTCTAAGATAACTTTGGCTATGCGACCACCTCCTGGACTCGAAAAAATAGACTTCAACAGTGCTTCGGCGCGTGCCTTGATCTGGGCTCAAAAAAACTTTAAAAATAAGTTGACAGATAAGACGATTTCGGCCTATGAGTCTTACATTTTGGAACTTCGCCCAGCGTCTGGAGTAAGGAACAATACGGGAGGGAGCAAGCAAACTCCGGCCCGTGTTGTCCCTCTACCCCAACGCGAAAAGCAAAATAAGAAAAGATCAAGGCACAGGCCTGGCATTCTTGAAAATGCAGGAGAGCTAAAAATCGCTCTCCTCACATGACCTAGGGGAGCGATTAGCTGTCCTCAAGCTTACAAAAGCTAAAAGTGCAAAATGAAGTTGTACATAATGAATTCTGCCTAGTGGGCTTTGTACATTTTATTTGGTGCTGCTAACCAGGTAGTCTCTGTCAGACTCTGTGAGACGGCTACACACACTGCCCCTCCCACACCTCCAGGCCTTGGTAAGGCCCAGAGCGGAGGTGTGGGAGGGGCAGTGTGGCCATATTGCAGAGACCACTAACATAGAGATCTGAAAACCTGTGGGTTTTAGGAATAGGCCGTTGTGGTAATCATTATTTTCTGAGGCTAGGAGGGCTATTTTTCGCCCTCCTCAGTTTTTTTAAGGCGAGCAGTAGGCGAGCGAATAAATCGCTCTCCTGAAAATGCCAGGCCTGAAGGCAAAGCACTTCTCCCTCTTCTTTTCCTTCTACTTCTTCTTTCTCTCAGAGTAAGCGCCTCAATTTGCAAACATCTCCGGTCCATATTGTGACTGAAGATGCTCGCAAATTGAGTAACGCTGTCTCGCCTCGTCTTATTCCTCTACCTCCTACTCTTCCTCAGCCTTTCTTCTCTGGTTCTCCTAGTGCTCTCACTAGAACTCCTCCTCCTCCTTCTGTTTCTTCTCCTGCTTCTGTTTCCTCTCCTGCTTCTGTTTCTTCTCCCCCTTCTCCTGCCTCTAGTGTGGTTCAACCAGGTATATCGTACTCAGAGAAAGTCAAATCACCGAGCCGCAACTCGGGCCGCTCATTTGATTCTAAATTCTCCCAGTTTCGGCATAAAAGCGGAGTTAATTTTGACAAAAGGAATTGGCGCCTCCCCGATGTTTGTAAAAACATCCTTATGATTGGAAGTTCAAATTTAGGACGCATTGATCGAAATCCCCATCCGGACATCCAGGTGGAGTGTTACCCCGGCGCCAAATTCAATCATCTGCGCTCTATGTTTAAAGGGCACAGGGGCCAGTCCAGTCCCCAAAAAATATTAAATATTGGCGTGAATTCTCGAAACGATAATTCTGATCTCGTAGTTAAGCAGTTGCGGAATATGCTTAGCGATATCAGGGTCAAGTTTAGATCAGCAAAAATTTATTTCGCTGAACTAAACTTTTCGCAAAAACTCCCTCAGGCTGAGAGGAGAACCCTGAGCATCATCAACGAAACCATTCGGAAAGTGAAGGACGTTAACGTTATACCAAAAATTGATGACGCGAAGTTTGATGTTGCTCAGGATTTAATCCATTGGACCACGAGAACCGCCAATATTATGTACGATCACTGGTTGAACCACCTAAATTTAAACTAAGTAAAGGCAAAGGTAACAGCCGCCTAACAGATGAGGGATTAGGAACTAATGTGGTTAACCTGTCTGGCACCAATGACCTAACAACCCAAGAGAAATCTCTTTTAGATCGCGGTTTAACTTTTGTACCAGCACCAAAACCCAAAACTGATAACCAAACAAATTTACCATCATACAACTGTAATTTTCTTAGGCAAATGAAATTAGCAGACTGCTTTAGAAACTCCAGCGGTCGGAAACTTCCTTTTACAGAATCATCTGGTTGGTCACCTCCAGATAGTGAAGTAGATCCCGAAATTATTGAGGCTAGCAAACGAATCATCCAAAAGGTGTTCAGCATGAACATACTCTCCGATAAAG
Source organism: Pictodentalium vernedei (assembly GCA_031216915.1). NCBI lineage: Eukaryota > Metazoa > Mollusca > Scaphopoda > Dentaliida > Dentaliidae > Pictodentalium > Pictodentalium vernedei. Next base: position 229,292,475 of record CM062289.1, on the reverse strand, counting down.
ACAATTTAACAGCTGGTGAACGGAGAGCCCTCACGAAACTCCGAAAAAATAAGAAATTAGTAATTAAACCAGCCGACAAAGGTGGGTCGGTAGTTGTTCTATCTCGGGATAATTATATAAAGGAAGCCATGAGACAACTCAGCAATGCTAAACATTATAAGAAAATAGATTCACTTATTTGGCCTAGTAATATCGAAAAATTCAATAAGATCTTAAAATTTCTCCTCGACGAAGGTCACATTACCAAAAAACAATTGAAATATTTAACAGCTAAGCTCAGTGCTCAAACAAGACAATTTTATATCCTACCAAAGATCCACAAGGAGCGTTCTTCATGGACGGATGACTTAACTCCGCCCGGGAGGCCAATTGTATCAGATTGTAATTCGGAATCTTATGCGATCTCGGAATTAATTGATTATCATCTGAAACCTATAGCAAATAGACATCCGAGCTATCTAAAAAATACACAGGATTTCCTGTCAAAAATTTCGAAATTGAAAATATCGAAAAATGCAATTCTGGCTGCTTTGGATATCGACAGTATGTATACGAATATTGATATTGATAAAGGTGTTAAATCAGTTAAAAATGCATTTGAAAAATATCCGGATGCGAAACGCCCGGATGAACAAATTTTGGATCTTTTAGAGCTGAGCTTAAAAGGTAATGACTTTCAATTCAATGGAGAATATTTTTTACAAATAATGGGTTGTCCTATGGGCAAAAGATTCAGTCCTAATTTTGCAAGCATTTATGTAGCGGAATGGGAGGAAAATGCCTTAAGCAAATGTGCAAAGCATCCTCTCGTATATCTCAGGTATTTAGATGACATTTTTATTATTTGGGAACATTCAAAAGAAGATTTTGATGAATTTTTAGAAATTTTGAACAATCACGATCCAAATATTAAATTGAAAGCTACTATCAGTGAAAATTCTGTTGATTTTCTCGATGTGACCGTGTATAAAGGCAAGCAATTTCAGGCGTCCGGTCATTTAGATTATAAAGTATATTTTAAACCAACTGATTCACATCAATTGTTGCACACAAAATCATTTCATCCTCAACATACATTTTAAGGTATCATCAAATCACAGCTCATTCGTTTCCACCGCAATTCAAGTGATAAGGTAAATTTCAATGAGGCTTGTTCTACTCTATTTGGCGCCCTCAGATCGAGAGGGTACTCGCTGCGCCTTTTGCGTAGCCTGAAATCCCAAACCCTGAAAAAGCTCGAAAGTCCAGCTGAAACTACCGATTTCGAACCACTGAAGATTGAACACAACAGACCGTTGCAAAATGGTAGTGGCGCGGTATTTAATTGCAAAAAGCCTCGTTGTAGACTGCATACTTTTATGCCTGATCAGAAAGAGGAATTTTCCTCCGAACAAACGAAAAATCATTATCAGATCCGTTACCCCCTCCATTGTGATTCACCAAACATTATTTACCTTATCACTTGTAAGCGATGTCGGAAACAGTATGTTGGTCAAAGTCAAAATCCTTTTCGAGAACGTGCTACTAGACACAAACAGGATATAAAACATAATGCTGATGCCCCAGTAGCACAACATTTTAACCTTTCTGGCCATTCTTTGGACGATTTCAAAATCCATCCTATTGAACAACCACCAATTAAAGACACATTAGAAGAAACAGATGAATTTAGAAAAAAACGTGAAGCTTTTTGGATCAATACGCTTCAAACCCTCTGGCCATTTGGTATGAACATATCAGAGGGCGAATGCGAAAGGAGGTCCATCATTCCTTTCACTTTAACGTACAACAGAATGAATATCGAAATAGCAAAAATGTTAAAAGATGAATTCAATTTTACCAATGCTAAATTAAATGAACCTTTGAATCTTCGACCTGTCATCGCCTATAAGAAAAACAAAAGCTTGCGTAACATCCTTGTAAGGACTAAATTAGAGCCCATCAATGAATAACATCAATTATTGCCAGTCAGTTTAACCAGTTCCTAAGCTCATCACTTAGTTTAAATCAATTTTGTGTAATTTTTTGTCATGTTTGAAACCCATCAGGGTTCAGTAAATGAAAACAATTTTTCGGCGGCATATTAAAAGAAAAAAACGTTTCAGTAGGAAATGTCTGTGCCAGTGCGATTTTTTAACCTCAAACACACACACAGTCTTGTTTATCCTACATACCGGTAAATTATCCTACATACGAGGTAATTAAGTAATTAAACCAGCCAACAAAGGTGGGTCGGTAGTTGTTCTATCTCGGGATAATTATATAAAGGAAGCCATGAGATAACTCAGCAATACTAAACATTATAAGAAAATAGATTCACTTATTTGGCCTAGTAATATCGAAAAATTCAATAAGATCTTAAAATTTCTCCTCGACGAAGGTCACATTACCAAAAAACAATTGAAATATTTAACAGCTAAGCTCAGTGCTCAAACAAGACAATTTTATATCCTACCAAAGATCCACAAGGACCGTTCTTCATGGACGGATGACTTAACTCCACCCGGAGGCCAATTGTATCAGATTGTAATTCGGAATCTTATGCGATCTCGGAATTAATTGATTATCATCTGAAACCTATAGCAAATAGACATCCGAGCTATCTAAAACATACACAGGATTTCCTGTCAAAAATTTCGAAATTGAAAATATCGAAAAATGCAATTCTGGCTACTTTGGATATCGACAGTATGTATACCAACATTGATATTGATAAAGGTGTTAAATCAGTTAAAAATGCATTTGAAAAATATCCGGATGCGAAACGCCCGGATGAACAAATTTTGGATCTTTTAGAGCTGAGCTTAAAAGGTAATGACTTTCAATTCAATGGAGAATATTTTCTACAAATAATGGGTTGTCCTATGGGCAAAAGATTCAGTCCTAATTTTGCAAGCATTTATGTAGCGGAATGGGAGGAAAATGCCTTAAGCAAATGTGCAAAGCATCCTCTCGTATATCTCAGGTACTTAGATGACATTTTTATTATTTGGGAACATTCAAAAGAAGATTTTGATGAATTTTTAGAAATTTTGAACAATCACGATCCAAATATTAAATTGAAAGCTACTATCAGTGAAAATTCTGTTGATTTTCTCGATGTGACCGTGTATAAAGGCAAGCAATTTCAGGCGTCCTGTCATTTAGATTATAAAGTGTATTTTAAACCAACTGATTCACATCAATTGTTGCACACAAAATCATTTCATCCTCAACATACATTTAAAGGTATCAAATCACAACTCATTCGTTTCCACCGCAATTCAAGTGATAAGGTAAATTTCAATGAGGCTTGTTCTACTCTATTTGGCGCCCTCAGATCGAGAGGGTACTCGCTGCGCCTCTTGCGTAGCCTGAAATCCCAAACCCTGAAAAAGCTCGAAAGTCCAGCTGAAACTACCGATTTCGAACCACTGAAGATTGAACACAACAGACCGTTGCAGAATGGTAGTGGCGCGGTATTTAATTGCAAAAAGCCTCGTTGTAGACTGCATACTTTTATGCCTGATCAGAAAGAGGAATTTTCCTCCGAACAAACGAAAAATCATTATCAGATCCGTAACCCCCTCCATTGTGATTCACCAAACATTATTTACCTTATCACTTGTAAGCGATGTCGGAAACAGTATGTTGGTCAAAGTCAAAATCCTTTTCGAGAACGTGCTACTAGACACAAACAGGATATAAAACATAATGCTGATGCCCCAGTAGCACAACATTTTAACCTTCCTGGCCATTCTTTGGACGATTTCGAAATCCATCCTATTGAACAACCACCAATTAAAGACACATTAGAAGAAACTGATGAATTTAGAAAAAAAACGTGAAGCTTTTTGGATCAATACGCTTCAAACCCTCTGGCCATTTGGTATGAACATATCAGAGGGCGAATGCGAAAGGAGGTCCATCATTCCTTTCACTTTAACGTACAACAGAATGAATATCGAAATAGCAAAAATGTTAAAAGATGAATTCAATTTTACCAATGCTAAATTAAATGAACCTTTGAATCTTCGACCTGTCATCGCCTATAAGAAAAACAAAAGCTTGCGTAACATCCTTGTAAGGACTAAATTAGAGCCCATCAATGAATAACATCAATTTTTGCCAGTCAGTTTAACCGGTTCCTAAGCTCATCACTTAGTTTAAATCAATTTTATGTAATTTTTTGTCATGTTTGAAACCCATCTGGGTTCAGTAAATGAAAACAATTTTTCGGCGGCATATTAAAAGAAAAAAAACGTTTCAGTAGGAAATGTCTGTGCCAGTGCGATTTTTTAACCTCAAACACACACAGGCGAGTGCCAGAGTTCATATATGCCCCAAAACAAAATAGGTTCCAATTTCAATCATGTGTATGTATTTCTTAAATAAAATTATTCTTTATTTCTATATTTATTTATTTATTATATTTATTACTTTTATTTATTTATTTATTTATTAATATATTTTTTTATTTTTTTTATTTTTTTTAGTTTTTATATTTTATTTTTTATTTATTTATTTATTTATTTATTTATTTATTTAATTATTTATTTATTTATTTCATTATTATTATTATTATTATTATTTTTATTTTTATTTTCAATTTTTCATACCTTTCACACAATGTAGAGGTTCAGAAGGTAAAACACACAATTTCTATGTGGTGTAAAATATTTTCCGTCATAAACCTCCGTCGGGGGATATTCATTCCAACTTATAACATTCGTGAGGCATCTTGATCTTTGGCGTTATTTTTTCATTTATTTCTTTAGTCTCAATATATTTTATCAAACCATTTTTTCATATTATTTTCACATACTTCTGAAGCCAGTAAAGCAAACCGCTCCAGATTGGTTTTACTTAAACCAAAGCCAACCAATAGGGCTTCATGGGGTCAGTAAAGCAAACGACTCACTGACTGATTAAAATTCAATGGAAGCCAATCAATAGGGTTTCATCTAATTTGTTTGGACGACACAAACTGAGTTGTGAAAAACAAACTTGGGACATTTCAGATTGAAAAGAATTAATTAGATGAGTGACATTTGTCAGCTTGTTACCGAGTTTAATTATGTACTGAGCTGTGAAAAACACCCCCAGCCCACATATGGATATATACCATGCATGCCCTCCCAAAGTTGGATTCATTTTCCTCAAAGTCTCTTTGAAAAAGCCAAACCAAGCGAAACGTGTCGAGACAGACGGATTATTTTCTACCTTTGCTGAAGACTACAACCAATCCAGGTATCTTCTCTAATAGGTAATATCTAGATTTCATTTTAATTTATTTCATTTCTTCATTTTAATTTCATTTTATTCATCTACCTATTCTTCAAATGGCTCAAAAAAGACAGAAGCATCAGGGAAAGAGAGTTGCCCAGTCTGGAAGAGGCCAGGAACAATCGTTCCAGGCCTATTCTAGATTGGTCAAGGCCCTTTTCCAGGTGATTCAGTGTATGCACCATATTGGGCTCCTAGAGCAGCATTTGGCCAAACGGGATTTCCCGAAACAGTTGGAGAAGAAAGTAGATGAGTTAGGTGGCTTTCTAAAGCCGGCTCTTCCCACCCCACACATTTTTTCTGTTTTTCGACAGATTAGTGTGGGATGGGCCAACCAAACGTTAAATGCTTTAGTTGAGCATTACAAGATAAATTTAAACCAGTTGAAGTCTAAGATAACTTTGGCTATGCGACCACCTCCTGGACTCGAAAAAATAGACTTCAACAGCGCTTCGGCGCGTGCCTTGATCTGGGCTCAAAAAAACTTTAAAAATAAGTTGACAGATAAGACGATTTCGGCCTATGAGTCTTACATTTCGGAACTTCGCCCAGCGTCTGGAGTAAGGAACAATACGGGAGGGAGCAAGCAAACTCCGGCCCATGTTGTCCCTCTACCCCAACGCGAAAAGCAAAATAAGAAAAGATCAAGGCAAAGCACTTCTCCCTCTTCTTTTCCTTCTACTTCTTCTTTCTCTCAGAGTAAGCGCCTCAATTTGCAAACATCTCCGGTCCATATTGTGACTGAAGATGCTCGCAAATTGAGTAACGCTGTCTCGCCTCGTCTTATTCCTCTACCTCCTACTCTTCCTCAGCCTTTCTTCTCTGGTTCTCCTAGTGCTCTCACTAGAACTCCTCCTCCTCCTTCTGTTTCTTCTCCTGCTTCTGTTTCCTCTCCTGCTTCTGTTTCTTCTCCCCCTTCTCCTGCCTCTAGTGTGGTTCAACCAGGTATATCGTACTCAGAGAAAGTCAAATCACCGAGCCGCAACTCGGGCCGCTCATTTGATTCTAAATTCTCCCAGTTTCGGCATAAAAGCGGAGTTAATTTTGACAAAAGGAATTGGCGCCTCCCCGATGTTTGTAAAAACATCCTTATGATTGGAAGTTCAAATTTAGGACGCATTGATCGAAATCCCCATCCGGACATCCAGGTGGAGTGTTACCCCGGCGCCAAATTCAATCATCTGCGCTCTATGTTTAAAGGGCACAGGGGCCAGTCCAGTCCCCAAAAAATATTATTAAATATTGGCGTGAATTCTCGAAACGATAATTCTGATCTCGTAGTTAAGCAGTTGCGGAATATGCTTAGCGATATCAGGGTCAAGTTTAGATCAGCAAAAATTTATTTCGCTGAACTAAACTTTTCGCAAAAACTCCCTCAGGCTGAGAGGAGAACCCTGAGCATCATCAACAAAACCATTCGGAAAGTGAAGGACGTTAACGTGATACCAAAAATTGATGACGCGAAGTTTGATGTTGCTCAGGATTTAATCCATTGGACCACGAGAACCGCCAATATTATGTACGATCACTGGTTGAACCACCTAAATTTAAACTAAGTAAAGGCAAAGGTAACAGCCGCCTAACAGATGTGGGATTAGGAACTAATGTGGTTAACCTGTCTGGCACCAATGACCTAACAACCCAAGAGAAATCTCTTTTAGATCGCGGTTTAACTTTTGTACCAGCACCAAAGCCTAAAACTGATAACCAAACAAATTTACCATCATACAACTGTAATTTTCTTAGGCAAATGAAATTAGCAGACTGCTTTAGAAACGCCAGCGGTCGGAAACTTCCTTTTACAGAATCATCTGGTTGGTCACCTCCAGATAGTGAAGTAGATCCCGAAATTATTGAAGCTAGCAAACGAATCATCAAAAAGGTGTTCAGCATGAACATACTCTCCGATAAAGACAATTTAACAGCTGGTGAACGGAGAGCCCTTACGAAACTTCGAAAAAATAAGAAATTAGTAATTAAACCAGCCGACAAAGGTGGGTCGGTAGTTGTTCTATCTCGGGATAATTATATAAAGGAAGCCATGAGACAACTCAGCAATACTAAACATTATAAGAAAATAGATTCACTTATTTGGCCTAGTAATATCGAAAAATTCAATAAGATCTTAAAATTTCTCCTCGACGAAGGTCACATTACCAAAAAACAATTGAAATATTTAACAGCTAAGCTCAGTGCTCAAACAAGACAATTTTATATCCTACCAAAGATCCACAAGGACCGTTCTTCATGGACGGATGACTTAACTCCACCCGGGAGGCCAATTGTATCAGATTGTAATTCGGAATCTTATGCGATCTCGGAATTAATTGATTATCATCTGAAACCTATAGCAAATAGACATCCGAGCTATCTAAAAAATACACAGGATTTCCTGTCAAAAATTTCGAAATTGAAAATATCGAAAAATGCAATTCTGGCTACTTTGGATATCGACAGTATGTATACCAACATTGATATTGATAAAGGTGTTAAATCAGTTAAAAATGCATTTGAAAAATATCCGGATGCGAAACGCCCGGATGAACAAATTTTGGATCTTTTAGAGCTGAGCTTAAAAGGTAATGACTTTCAATTCAATGGAGAATATTTTCTACAAATAATGGGTTGTCCTATGGGCAAAAGATTCAGTCCTAATTTTGCAAGCATTTATGTAGCGGAATGGGAGGAAAATGCCTTAAGCAAATGTGCAAAGCATCCTCTCGTATATCTCAGGTACTTAGATGACATTTTTATTATTTGGGAACATTCAAAAGAAGATTTTGATGAATTTTTAGAAATTTTGAACAATCACGATCCAAATATTAAATTGAAAGCTACTATCAGTGAAAATTCTGTTGATTTTCTCGATGTGACCGTGTATAAAGGCAAGCAATTTCAGGCGTCCTGTCATTTAGATTATAAAGTGTATTTTAAACCAACTGATTCACATCAATTGTTGCACACAAAATCATTTCATCCTCAACATACATTTAAAGGTATCATCAAATCACAACTCATTCGTTTCCACCGCAATTCAAGTGATAAGGTAAATTTCAATGAGGCTTGTTCTACTCTATTTGGCGCCCTCAGATCGAGAGGGTACTCGCTGTGCCTCTTGCGTAGCCTGAAATCCCAAACCCTGAAAAAGCTCTAAAGTCCAGCTGAAACTACCGATTTCGAACCACTGAAGATTGAACACAACAGACCGTTGCAGAATGGTAGTGGCGCGGTATTTAATTGCAAAAAGCCTCGTTGTAGACTGCATACTTTTATGCCTGATCAGAAAGAGGAATTTTCCTCCGAACAAACGAAAAATCATTATCAGATCCGTAACCCCCTCCATTGTGATTCACCAAACATTATTTACCTTATCACTTGTAAGCGATGTCGGAAACAGTATGTTGGTCAAAGTCAAAATCCTTTTCGAGAACGTGCTACTAGACACAAACAGGATATAAAACATAATGCTGATGCCCCAGTAGCACAACATTTTAACCTTCCTGGCCATTCTTTGGACGATTTCGAAATCCATCCTATTGAACAACCACCAATTAAAGACACATTAGAAGAAACTGATGAATTTAGAAAAAAACGTGAAGCTTTTTGGATCAATACGCTTCAAACCCTCTGGCCATTTGGTATGAACATATCAGAGGGCGAATGCGAAAGGAGGTCCATCATTCCTTTCACTTTAACGTACAACAGAATGAATATCGAAATAGCAAAAATGTTAAAAGATGAATTCAATTTTACCAATGCTAAATTAAATGAACCTTTGAATCTTCGACCTGTCATCGCCTATAAGAAAAACAAAAGCTTGCGTAACATCCTTGTAAGGACTAAATTAGAGCCCATCAATGAATAACATCAATTTTTGCCAGTCAGTTTAACCGGTTCCTAAGCTCATCACTTAGTTTAAATCAATTTTATGTAATTTTTTGTCATGTTTGAAACCCATCAGGGTTCAGTAAATGAAAACAATTTTTCGGCGGCATATTAAAAGAAAAAAAACGTTTCAGTAGGAAATGTCTGTGCCAGTGCGATTTTTTAACCTCAAACACACACACACACACACACACACACACACACACACACACACACACACACACACACTCTTGTTTTCCCTACATACCGAGGTACCCCATTGTTTGTCCTTTGTGTGGACTAACGGTTTCTACCTCGTTTTGCCGGTACAGTTCTGGGAAAACAACCGAGGTAAAGGGTTTCTTTTGTCTTTTGTACCTCGGTAAGGCGAAACACGCAAACTCTTTTGTCTAGTTACCTCGTCAAGTTGGAGAAAACTTGGAAGAAAAAAAAAAATAACAAGAGCAGTGAATCAGAAATAGACAATCTTTTGTGACGAAAATGGAAGAGGGTGGAGGGGAAGATGTCCGGCCTACTTATCTTTCCCCTCATTCATTCAAAAACCATAGCAACCATTTGAAAAAATAAAGGTTTTATATACACCCTCACCCACCCATAAGAAAGTCCAAATGATGGTTGTAAAGGTTGTACAGGACTTTGACAAGGTGGTGGGGGAAGGGGGGGGGGGGGCTTATATCAAGGCCTGGTTATCCTCCCCACGCACGCCAAGATATATATATATATAGAAAACTTGGAAGAAAACAAAATTCTTCCAACCGTATATTGTTAAATGACAAGAACAGTGAATCAGAAATAGCCAATCTTAGAATCTTGCAGCAATTTTTTGGACAAAAATGGAAGAGGGTGTTGGGGAAGATGTCCAGGCCTGATTATCTTCCCCCTCACCCATTCAAAAACCATAGGAACCATTTGAAAAAAGAAATAGGTTTTATTTATACCCTCAGTCAACCATAACAAAGTCCAAACAGTGGTGTTGTAACTTGTTAAGGTCGTATGAATGCCTACAGGACTTTGACAGTGTGACAGGTGGGGGGGGGGGGGGGGGGGGTGGGGGGGGGGGTGATATCCAGGCCTGGTTATCTCCCTCCCACTCACCCACCCTCTCCCACCCTTTTCAAAATATGATATAGAAAACTTGGCAGAAAAAAAATTTCCAATCATATACTGGTAAATAACAAGAGTAGTGAATAGTAATTAAGCGATGTTTGGCATTCGCATCTGACATCGGCCGATTTTAAGCCATTGGTAGAAGTGTTTGAACATCGGTTCATGCCGATGGTTATTTGGAACACCATTTAATCAAAATTGTTTGTATTTATGTTTGATTCACGATTTCATACAAGCAGTATCAAGCTTAATAAGTTGCCACAACGATTTCAGGACTCATGATTGGTCATATTTCATTGATTGGACTGATCTTCCCCTTCATAGCTGCTCAAGACACGGGTGCCATGTGTAATGTGATGACAATGAAATTCGACAGCAGAAACAAGTTAACCCTTTACCTAACGTAATGGTCAAAACCGGCCATCGATATTTACAAAAATCACCATTCAATTTTCATTATTTTTAGTTCAACTTTAGCAAAGCCAAATTTGAGGTATTGCCATGGCTCGGCATTCGTCTGTCCGTCCGTCTGTTGCGGCGTACACATGGCTCGGGCTGGAGGCCATATTTACGAACCAATCTTTATGTAACTTCTTGGGTACATTTGTTATCACCGTGAGACAGGAACGAGTGTTTTGGAGTCCGGTCCGAAATTTACAACAGCCGCTGGCAGCCATTTTGTCCCAAAATTAGGTGCAATCAGATTTTTGCACAGTACTTCCATATGAAAGCTCCGATTTGAATAATTTTGTGTATGAATGTTTAGTACCATGGGATACATCATATATAATACAGGTTTTTTTCTCGTGCGTAAATTATGAAAATTAGACTAACTTTGATTTATTTAGTGTTACTTTCAGCACTCCAAGTGCAAATGCCAATACGGCTTGGGCTAGAGGCCGTATTTATGAACCAATCTTTACGAAACTTCTTGAGTACCTTTGTTATCACCGTGGGACAAGAACGAGTGTTTTTGGTGTCCGGTCTGAAATTCAAGATGGCCACTGGTGTACAAAATTAGGTGCAATCAGATTTTTGCGCAGAACTTCCATATGAAAGCGCTGATTTGAATAATTTTCTGTGTGAATGTTTAGTACCATGGGATACATCACATATAATACGGGTTTTTTTCTCGTGCATAAATTATGTCGATTAGACTAACTTTGATCTATTTAATGTTACTTTCAGCACTGTAACTGCAAATGCCAATACGGCTCGAGCTAGAGGCCGTATTTATGAACCGATCTTTATGAAACTTCTTGGGCACCTTTGTTATCACCTTGGGACGAGAACGAGTATTTCTGGGTGTGGTCCAAAATTCAAGATGGCTGCCAGTGACCATTTTGTACCGAAATTAGGTCCAGTCAGTTTTTTGTACACAACTTCTATATGGCTCAGGCTAGAGGCCGTATTTATGAACCGATATTTATGCAACTTCTTGGGTACCTTTGTTATCACCGTGGGACAAGAATGAGTGTTTTTGGGTGTGGTCCAAAATTCAAGATGGCCGCCAGCAAGCTTTTTGTACCAAAATCAGTTTTTTGTACAGAACTTCTGTATGAAAGTTCTGATTTGAATAAATTTTTGTATGAATGTTTAGTAATATGGAATACATCACATATAATACGGGTTTTTTTCTCGTGCATAAATTATGCCGATTAGACTAACTTTGATCTATTTAATGTTACTTTCAGCACTGTAACTGCAAATGCCAATACGGCTCGAGCTAGAGGCCGTATTTATGAACCGATCTTTATGAAACTTCTTGGGCACCTTTGTTATCACCTTGGGACGAGAACGAGTATTTCTGGGTGTGGTCCAAAATTCAAGATGGCTGCCAGTGACCATTTTGTACCGAAATTAGGTCCAGTCAGTTTTTTGTACACAACTTCTATATGGCTCAGGCTAGAGGCCGTATTTATGAACCGATATTTATGCAACTTCTTGGGTACCTTTGTTATCACCGTGGGACAAGAATGAGTGTTTTTGGGTGTGGTCCAAAATTCAAGATGGCCGCCAGCAAGCTTTTTGTACCAAAATCAGTTTTTTGTACAGAACTTCTGTATGAAAGTTCTGATTTGAATAAATTTTTGTATGAATGTTTAGTAATATGGAATACATCACATATAATACAGGTTTTTTTCTCGTGCGGAAATTATGCAAATTCGATGAACTTTGATTTGTTCAGTGCGACTTATACACAGTAAGTGCACATGTCAATATGGCTCGGGCTAGGGTCTGTATTTATGAACTGATCTTCTCGAAACTTCTTGGGGTACCTTTGTTATCACCTTGTGACTAGTGCTGAAATGGATATCCGGATATCCGGTTGAGAACTGGTTATTGCCGGCAACCGGTTGAAGTGAGTTCAACCGGTTAACCGTGAACAAGTATAATTACGCGACGCAAGTGCCGAAAAGTACGGGATCGGGACACTTAGTTGGAAACTAACAAATGTATGTACTTCATTCGGTTTTCTAACAGCTTTCATCACTCAAACATGTACATTGGTGAATGGTTAATGGCTTAATGCTGTCAAAATGTTTATCCCAAGTAACAAACTAACAATCAGAATCGGGTTTGATATCATAAGCCTGTCGTAACAGTGTCGTCAATTGAAAGTTACAGAGTCGTTTACTCTGCCTCTCGATGTGTAACATCAAAGGCGCAAGACACCGTCTTTGAGTCTTTGATGTTCTAACAAGTTAACAACATGTGCTGAACCTGAAGACTGTGAGTTGTCGGCAAATATCAAATAAATTATCAATCCTACAGGCGTTTTTAATTCAATTATGAATTTATTGTCATTCGACGACTGAGCGCCACACTCAATAGTCTACTATTTCAAATTCAATAGCTCTGTAACAATAAATTGACAATACTTATGTACAAATAATGGATGTTCGACATAAATCAGATGTCTGGGAGCATTTTGTTTTGCTGGAAGAAAACAAAAAGAAATTTGCCGAGTGCAAGCTCTGTCAGACCAGATTCACATATTCAGGGTCTACTTCTAACATGAAGCACCATGTACAGAAGAAACACTCAGTTGCGTCACCCTCAACGGATAAAAATGTTGTTGCTAGCACTAGCAGTTTGTCAAGTGCAAAGAAAGTTCAGACTAAACTGAACTTTCAAAAGCCCAAGGCAATGCCGAAATCTAAATGGAATGACATAACCAGGGCAATTGTTCAGTGGTGTGCGACGGACATCAGACCACTAAGTATTGTGAACGGAGAAGGCTTCAAGAATGTGGTCAGTCTGTTAAACCCAAGTTATGATGTCCCTTCTCATACTACAATCCGAAATTATTTGAAAGTTTTTTATAATGGGGTCAAAGAAGATCTGATCAAACAATTCAATGCCTGCTCTTCTGTCGCGATAACAACGGATTGTTGGACGAGCTGCGCTACTGAGAGCTATGTCACTGTTACTTGACACTTTCTGGACCCAGAATGGACATTTCAGAATTTTGTGTTGTGCACGGGGGAGGTTAGTGACAGACACACTGCAGTAAATTTAGCCAATGCTCTGGAGAACATTCTACATGAATTTGGAATTTCTAACAAGATTTCGGCTATTACAACAGATAACGGATCAAATATTGTTGCATGTGTCCTGAAATGGGCATCACCCACATCCGTTGTTTTGGTCACACAATACAGTTAAGTGTCAATGCCGGTCTTAACATAGCTCAAATTTCCCGTGCGAGAGGAGGGACAAGGTGCTTGGTGACACACTTCAAGAAATCTAATGTTGCCAACGCAGAACTAAAAGCCCGTCGGAGAGAAATGGACCTGCCCGAGAAATGCTTAATGCAAGACGTATCAACCCGATGGAACTCCACCTATGCCATGTTTGAGAGGTTACTCGAGCAACTTCTGCCAGTTTTAGCAGTAATTTTAGATTCAAAGGTCACTTCACAGTCTGATGCTCGTATCCTGGAACTCTGTGACGAATATTGGCGCACAATGGAGGCTATTACACCTGTACTCAAACCCTTGCAGATGGCCACCACAGTCCTGTGTTCGGAGGTGTTTCCAACATTGAGTATGATATACCCAGTCGTGTGTGGTCTCTTAAAAATTCATTTAGTTTCCAAAGATTGTGATCCAAAAGTAGTTCGGGATTTCAAAGAAACTGTATCTGATGATTTGAAGAAATGATATTCTATTGATGATATTTCAACGAATCCCATCACAATAGCCACAGCTTTAGACCCACGATACAAAGGCTTACCCTTCCTCGGTGAAATGGAAAAGGTTCAGATTTTTGATGGAATTGTTTCTCTGTTGAGAGAAAAGCCAGAACCATGCACAATCCCTGGTGATAGTGTGACAAACACTGCCAATAGTGCATCTTCCAGTCTTGCTCTTGACAAAACAAACACCAACATGAGTCAGTCAATCTCTGATTCTACTGTATCGGCCACCACTTCTACTGATCCTGAAGTACTCCCCTCTGTAACAACGACCAGAGAGTTTTACCAAAAAATAAACGATCTCGACTTGAAAAAACAAATGATGCCATGAAATTTCTTCTTGGGGAATACTATGATCATGGCAGAAGTGAACAAGACTTGGACGTTCGAGACGAATTGAGAGCATTTTTGGATGCTAAAGTGTCAACTCAGATTTCGCCTTCCACGTGGTGGCAGATAAATAATGATAGATTCCCCAGGGTTGCAAGTTTAGCTCGCCAGTATTTGGGAATACCCGGGACATCTGTGCCCTCAGAAAGAGTATTTTCAGTTGCGGGTAATACTGTTACTAAAAATCGAGCTAGCTTGGATTCCGATACAGTAGATGAGTTGATTTTCGTACATGAGTTCCTCCGAAAGAGTGGTTCTTGTTCTAAGCTACCAACTGATCCCGAAACAGCAACAGGTATGGACACTGTGACTGATCAAATAAGCATTTCAACCACTACATTACCTATAAGGGACGATGCTAGTCATGCTACGGGGAATGCAGAGTGCTCTCCACATAATCAACATACCACATCCAACACCAGCAATACTACAAACCCACCCCTGCCGAGCTTAAATAGCCCCAATCCGAGTGGGTGCACTGGTTTAAGTGGTTTTAGTGGTTGAGGTTTCCAACTTTCCATGAGGTTGGGGCTGACCCTCACTGACATAAAAATGTTCCCAGTTTTAGACTTGTCTTCTCTGCAAATTACTACATTAGTACATAAGTCGGACGGAAATACCATCGACTGATCTGTTCAATTTTTATAAAGTTCATAAGTTTGTTGAACTATTGTAATTTGTCTTATGTTGTTGATTATCGATGAGTATTCAGTACTCACGTCGCAGCACTGACGAAAGTCACGAAACCAGGTATTAAAAATAATACCTGAGTTACTGTTACACAGTGACACACACCTAATATATTGGGTCATAACCCCCCCCCCCCCACCCCCCCCCCCCCCCCAACCTCCCCCCCCCCCCCCTCCTTCCACATATCCCTGCCATTCCCTGGTGCCTCGAATTGCCCTCAATGTGTTCCGTATCTGAAAATTGGAATGGAATACAGCCATTGACTGTTATTTCATTCCAATTTCCAGGCGTCAAACACAAGAAGCATATTTGGTCATATTGCCTCCTCCCCCCCCCTTCCGCATATCCCTGCCATTCCCTGGTGCCTCGAATTGCCCTCAATGTGTTCCACATCTGAAAATTGGAATGGAATACAGCCATTGACTGTATTTTATTCCAATTTCCAGGCGTCAAACACAAGAAGCATATTTGGACATATCATCCCTCCCAAACCCCCCCCCCCCCCTCCCTATCCAGCCCCCCCCCCCCAAAAGAGGGGCAGCCTCCACGTTCGGAAAGCTGAACTAAATCTAAATCAAAACTGATTTTCGCCGAGGAATTTATGATGAAGACTGAGAGATCTCTGGAAAAAACAAATAAAAGGCAAGATGCATATAATTTTTTTTCTTCCGTGGCTCAAGAAAATGTATTGAACTCAAAAATCTCTCGCAGCGATTTCAATTTTCAAGCGCTCGACCCGGGGGAGGGGGGGTTATTTGACCTGGAACCCAAAACATATCAAGGGAGAGAAATCTAACTTGTTGGTTTATATCGGCTGAGGCGAGATGGCGTCATATCAAGTTCTCAGCCAATTTTGAAATCGAAGTTACACCTGCTGAGTTTGATAATGGGAAAATCTGGACAAGAACAATGTGTCTGGTAAGTAATCTTTATTAATTGACAATAATTAACAAACACAGAAGACAGCAAGTGTAGCGAGACTCGTGTACAAGTTTTTCAAACGGACCACGAGTGAATTGGAGGAATCTGCTTGGTGTACTGTACCGATTGTAAGGTAAAACAGTGTGTGTTGGGCCGGGTCATCGTGGGCGGTTGAAAATAGCGGTTATCCGGATATTATCTGGTTACACCCCATGGTCAACCGGATACTAAAAAGTCTCAACCATTTCAGCACTACTTGTGACAGGAACAAGTGTTTTTTGGTGCCTTTGTTATCACTGTGCTATGAGAACAAATATTTTTGGGTTCAGTCAGACCCACTCTGCGACTCAAGGATTTCTTTTCTAGTTTGGCATCTGTCGCCCACCTTTACAATACTTTACCTACACATTTGTTACAGGCTACGGTCAGCATTTATGAACAGACCGTTACAATACTTTACATGTACCTTTGTTATCAGGTCATTACCTAGATGTTTGTCATTGCTGTGTCACATACTATACATGTACATGTCTGAAACAAGTTGAGCTACAGTGTCATTGACACTTTCATTTTATTTTTGTCTCAAAAACATAGCTTATGACCCCTCATTGGGACGAGCTTGATGAGCCCATTCCAATGAGGGGTCATAAGCTATGTTTTTGAGACAAAAAATGAAAATTTTTAGTTATTCAAGAATTTTGCAGGTGTCATCTGCTTTTCGTGTTACATAAAGGGATAACAGCATGGCGTCTTTGATCATTGATCGATCAAAGACGCTGCGCTGTTAACTTCTTTTCGTTGATGTCGTATTTTTATTTTAATACATACAGTGACATGCTCAACGAACCCTTCAACCTGACTGTACTGTAAAATTAACCCTATTCTATGCACTCTTGAGCATACTACTCCTTTTGGTTATGACTATCTGACACTGCTCATCTAATCGGCAAGCAGATGATGGTCGCAAATCTTTATCGGTTAATCACTGGTAGTGATTCAGAAATAGACAATCTTAAGACCTTGCAGCAATATTGGACAAAAATGGAAGAGGGTGGAGAAGATGTCCCCTTCTCCCCACATTGTCAAAATAATGAGAGTATTGAATCAGAAATAGACAACCTTAGAACCTTGTAGCAATTTTTTTGGATCGAAATAGATGTGGAAGAGGGTGGAGATTCCCTCCCCCCCCACTCTTCCCCCACATTGTCAAAATATATCACAGTCATGAAAAAAGGAAGGTATATATTTATTTTAATGAGATACTATTAAATCTGATCTACTGAATTAGAATTAGCCAATCTTATAATCTTTGTAACAGTTTTTCAGATTTTGACAGGATGAGAGGGAAGATGTCCAGGCCTGAATGTCTTCCCCCTCACTTTGTCAAAATATTTATCAATCGTGAAAACAAATTTTGGAATGCTATACTGATATTTGTACACTAAGGAATTGGAAACAGCCTGTCTTAGAACCCCTGTCACTTTTTATGCCCTGCGACTTAAGTCGGGAGGCATATAGTGATTGAAGTGTGTGTGTGTCCATCCGTGTGTTTGTGTGTGTGTGTGTGTGTGTGTGTGTGTCAGAGCCAATAACTCGAAAGCGGTTAGGGCCACAGTCATCAAACTGAAACGAATCATAGTACATTTGTTAAACTTTTTACAAATGTTAAGGACAGTCAGAAGGTGTGTTGCGTATAATAGTTTCCTCTGCATCTGCAAGGTGGAGGTCACAATTGACCTTCATATGTTCAGGGTCACAAATCATGACTCAAGCATAACTCCAAAACTATTAGCGCTACAATCATTTAACATCGCTCAATTACAAAGTACAACGGGTGGATGTGTCACACCACAGCCAGATCTGTAAGGTCAAGGTCACATTTCAAGGTCACACTGAAATCGGTCAATATTGGTGTCTCAGCCCATAACTCAGAAACGAATCATAGTGCAATTGTTAAACTTTTTACAAATGTTAAGGACAGTCAGAAGGTATGTCACGTATAATAGTTTCTGACGCATCTGCAAGGTGAAGGTCACAAGAGGGGTGGGGGGGGGGGGGGGGGGGGGTGCATGTGTTACCTTAGTAACATTCTTGTTTTTTGAGATTTTGACAAGGTGAGGAGGAAGATGAATTGTCTCTAAAATTCATTTAAAATATTTCTCTCCCTAGCTTATTCCACATTTTGTTTTGTGTTCCTGAGTAATTTTATACAAGGATTTAGCTGTTTAATATGAAGTGTAATCAAATATTGTGAAATAACAGTAAAAGGAACAAAATTAACACGGCAAGTCAATGGTTCACTTGCCTTCAGCCAATTCTAACCTGGCTTGTGCAGAGTTGCATTGGAAGTCTGAGAGTGGTTCTCTCTGTGTTCTCATGCTCTCTCCATCAGTAAAACTGTCTAAAGTGTTGTTAAAAATAAATAAATAAATAAATCATAGTGCTGTATCCCTAATCTTAAACATCCTAAAGTCTCATTTATGTGTGGCAGAGCAACTACACGTAATGTGATTGTAGACAACTTACTACATTTAGTAGAAATTAATGTTCTGTCATGCCTCAAAAAGTCATTGTGTCCCCAGATACAGTACAGCCACTGTGGACTGTTCATAATCCATGCTTGTGCAGTGATGTTCACGCATGCGTTTACCAGGCAATAAAACTCATCATCAGCAGAATGTTAATTTATGAAGCATCATGTTGTACCCGAAGCTTCATTAATTAATTTTTTGATGATTATTCCTGTAATTAGTGTTTGCAATCTAATATTATTGCATGTGTGGAAATATTGTCCACCCCGTGGAATGTGACCAGTACCTGGTGGCTATACTGTAGTACCATTTGTGTCATACTCTTTAAAAAATTCTTGGGAGAGGATGCAAACTCTGCTTGCCAGTTTACCTTTGTTTTGAAAAAGCACATGTTTCAATGAAGAAGTTAAACTAAAACTATCCTCCAGCCATGCTAGTTTCTGTAAATTTGCCCCTCCTGTATTTGTACCCAAACAATGGCCTCTCTTCTAAAATATTTGCCCTGGTGCCATTTCTTTTTAACTCACCGAAGGGAGCTAAACTTATCACTTGCCGTCCGTCGTCTGTCGTCCGTCAGGTGTCGTGAACATTTTTCAAACGACTTCTCCTTTGAAACCGTGAGGTCAATTTGCTTGAAACTTGGTATGGATGTTCATTACCATATGTCAATTCAAGTTTGTTCAAATGCCCACTTGGGGCTCCATAGGGGCATAACTCCGATAGCACCCTATGTATATTAGAGAAATTACTAAAAAATCTTCTTCAACCGCACAAGTGGGCAGAATCATTTGATATTTGGTATACAGCATTATGGGGTGGATCTGATTCAAGTTTGTTCCAATCGGCCCCCTGGATTCATATTTGGGCTCATTATAGAAGCCCAAATTCAAACTTAGTGCATTTCAAGCAAATTTCTTCAAAAATCATCTTCTCCAGATCTTGCAGGCAGAATCTTTTGATATTTGGTATGCAACATTGTGGGGTGGATCTGATTCAAGTTTGTTCAAATCGGCCCTCTGGATTCACATTTGGGCTCAGTATAGAAGCTCAAATTCAAACTTAGTGCATTTCAGACAAATTTCTTAAAAAATCTTCTTCTCCAGATCCAGCAGGCAGAATCTTTTGATATTTGGTATGCAGCATTGTGGTATGATTCAGATTTGTTCAAATTGGCCCCCTGGATTCATATTTGGGCACACAATAGAAGCTCGAATTCGAACTTAGTGCATTTCAGGCAAATTTCTTAAAAAATCTTCTTCTCCAGATCCAGCAGGCAGAATCTTTTGATATTTGGTATGCAACATTATGGGGTGGATCTGATTCAAGTTTGTTCAAATCAGCCCCCTGGGTTCAGTATAGGAGCCCAAATTTGAACTTGGTGCATTTCAGGCAAATTTCTTTAAAAATCTTCTTCTCAAGATCCAGCAGGCAGAATCATTTGATATTGAGTATGCAGCATGCTTGGGGGTGGTGGGGGTGGGCGGGGGGGGGGGGGGGGGGGTGAGATTCAAGTTTGTTCAAGCCAAGTCCCTGGGTTCATATTTGGGCTCATTGTGGTAGCCCAAATTATAACTTAGTTCAAGATGAGGAATTTTCTTTAAAACTCTTCTTCTTCAGATCCAGCAGTCAGAATGTTTTGATATTTGGTATGCAGCATCCTTAGGGGGGTGAGATTCAAGTTTGTTCAATCCATGTCCCCAGGTCCATATTTGGGCTCACTGTGGGAGCCTGAATGATAACTTAGTTCAAAATGAGGAATTTTCTTTAAAAATCTTCTTCTTCAGATCCAGCAGTCAGCCTGTTTTGATGTTTGGTATGCAGCATCCTTGGGGGGGGGGGGGGAGATTCAAGTTTGTTCAAGCCATGTCCCTAGGTCCATATTTGGGCTCACTGTGGGAACTTGAATTATAACTTAGTTCAAAATGAGGAATTTTCTTTAAAAATCTGTTTCTTCAGATCCAGCAGATAAATGCTTTTGATATTTGGTATGCAGCATCTTTAGAGGGGTAAGTTTCAGGTTTGTTCAAGCCATGTCCCTAGTTCCATAAAATTTGTCTCTCATGACTTCATTCCTTTGTAGTGTTGATGAACCCTGTCCAACTGAATGTGACCCCAAATACTTCATTAAACCACTTTGGTTGGTGAGCGATTAACGTTCCTTGGGGGCCTCTTGTTTACATACTTGTACCTTAAATTCCATTTATAGGTACATGGATATTTAAGAATCTAACTTGATTTTGCAGCTCTGCCTTTTCGCAGTTTCCATCGAACCACAAGTTTTTATGATAAAACTTTTGTTGGTAATGGGGTGGGGGGTGTCCCCCTTTCTGTATCCATTCCACTGAATTAATAAATTAAATATATAAAACATTTGGTGGGTGGCAGGGTTTTCCCTTCTGCAGGGCATAAAATCCGTGCATTTTTGCGAGAATCCCAATGGATTCACGCAGATTTGGCCGCGCGAATCCACAGTGGCATGCAGATGCCGTAGGCATATGCCACGAGTGCCGCAGGCACGAGCTTTCTAAGGGGGGGGGGGGGGGGTTCCAGGAAAATTTTTAAATTGGTCATTCAAATGGTGCTCTCTGGTGACTTTTCAGCTAAAAATGCAGAGATTTTTACACAGCAAAAATGACCATTTTTATGGACGAATGTTTCAATTTCCAGGTTGTGTAATCCCTTCACTCAACGAATTGACTTACCTTAGCCCTTATGCCATGGTGATTGCGTAAAATTGCTAAATCTGAAAATGCTTTATCCATGGAAACTTATTATCTGTGAGTGTGTGGTACCCGTGGTACATTCCAAATCCAATTTCAATCCTTCCAATGCATCGTGGTCGGATGTGTAATGGCGCAACCAAGAAAAGCTAAAGATATAATCTGGAAATTCCCTTTCAGTTTGACAAACTTACGCATTGTCATTTCCGGACAAAAATAGCTGAGTGGCATAACTCCGTTTGAACATATAATTCACACTTCGGGAATGATCGTACCGAAAGTTTCGGTACGATCATTCCCGAAGTGTGAATTACATGCTTCGTTAATTATTGCACTGATGATACTGCCTTATAGAACTTTGTATTGTCAGTTGGATCATCGTAAAAGTCAAAATTTTGGCACACAGCTTCAGGCCACTTTTCTACAGCTTTCTTGGAGATTTTTTTAGACGCCATGATACGATAGGAACTAATTGGCGATTACAAATAAAACAAAACTTTAAAGCCATAAATTTGTACCGTTTTCAAGCGAGTGACACACGAGACAGTTTGTAGATAATTGACAGACATCATTCTGAAGCGGGAGGTGGAGTCATTAATCATTTTACAGTTTTGTTTGACGGGGAGAGGCGTGACTTTGGGTTATTAGAACTTCCAAACTATTTATTTCAGATGACTGGCAGTTTGTAGATTGGGGTTGGTAGTGGCAAAATAATTCTATTAGCAACATATTCAGAGACATCAAAGTGTATGTGACAGCAAAAACCGCGGCTCAGTTCTGTTATTATGAAATCGACAACAGACATGTGCAGTTTCCGTTTGTGTTAAATTCAATTTATTGTCTCGACTTTTGGCACAACGCTATTCAGTTTTAACCCCTCTTCTTGCGTGAATCTATGCAATGTTGGTAGGCGAATCCACACAGATTCGCGTGATTTCGTTTGCGCGAATATTTACGCGAATGGATTCGCGGATTCGCGTCGGATTTTATGCCCTGTTCTGTATCAGCACCATTGGACTAATACATTATGTATTCCATGTGTTTTTGCAAGGAATTTATTTTTGTAAGTTTTTACTTTCAATAAACAAAATTCAAACAAAATTGCTTGTTGTTTTTCCATTATTGTTACCTCTTATTCCTGTGGTAGGACAGGGTTTTTTTTTCTATTGTATGCAGATGTTAAATGATAAAATACACAGTCTTTGATCATAAATATACTATTAAAAAAAAGTAGGGGATATTTGATAAAAGTGAGTTATATGAAGAAATATATTTATGTTTTCATCAAAAAGACAGTTGGGGCATTGCACTGTGACATCTGGTGAATGATTTCTGCAATAGTTGGGTGTCTGACAAGCACACATTCCTTGCACTGAGCTGTAGAAGACAGGGACGGTCAGTCAGAGAATTTACCACATTCAGTCCAAGACCTCAATGCCTTGTAAATCCTCCTTGGTTTGCAAGACAAGCGCGGATCCGGCGTGGCATACTCCTCACCAGACGTCCAATATCAGCTTGACTGTTGTTATTCCATTCTTCCTGCACTGCAGCGGCGAGTTCCTGGACATTGGAAGGGGGCTGTTGGCATTGTCGTAGACACCTGCCAAGTGTATCCCAGACGTGCTCGATTGGTGAAAGGTCTGGACTTAGTGCTGGCCAAGGCAATGTAGTGATGTTTTGCTCCTGGAGGAACTCTGTAGCAACACGGGCACTGTGTGCTCTTACATTTTTATCTTGGAAAATGAATCGACGGCCGTGACATCGCGCAAATGGCACCACATGAGCTGCTACATTGCCACAGTAGTACTGCCCTGTGACACGCCCTTGGTTGACATGTAATGCTGTTCTGCTTGTCATGGTTATGCCTCCCCACACCATAACCGATCCACCACCAAAATGATCATGCTGTTTAACGGTTACGTCATGTATCATTCATTCTGCCGCCACCACACTGTGTTTCGCCTGTCGTGGAAGTCGAGAGCAAATCTTGATTCATCAAAAAACATGACATTGCTCCACCGACGATTGTCCCAGTGCTGTCGTGCTCCACACCAATTACGCCTTTCTGCGATGTGACATTCAGTCAAACGTGGAATTATTCGAGGATGTCGAGCATACAAATTCCAGCTGTGTAGGCGGTTTTGGATAGTCTGACCACTGACTCGCACATCTATCGCTCGGTGCAACTGCTGTCCAATTTCTGAGGCACTTTGATGGCGGTTACGTAATACTGTGGTTTGGATGAAACGATCCTGGTTAGCAGTTGTCGCCCTTTGACGACCTTCCGCCATCTGTCATCAACATTGCCTGTCTGACGGTAGTGTGACCATAACCTGCTAATCACCGATTGAGTAACGTTGAGAATTTGAGTCACTGTGTCTGTTGCCAGCTTCCAACATGCCAACGGCATGCAAACGTTCGTCACATGTCAGTCTTCGCATACCTCAAATGTTACATTTCGACCAGAAACTATTGATGAACAAGTTTATACCAAGAAAAGAACGATGAGACCTCCAAAAAAGCTTGTCCAGTACAAATGAAAATTTCAAAACATACCCCACAGACATTAATGCGGCGCTCGTGCGAAAAACCTGCACAAAGTTTTCGTGGGCCAGTGACATTCATGATCCACACTAAACTTGGTAAGATATTGATGTGTCCAATCACACGTATCAAATACCATTTTCCGAAAATATCAACATCAGTTTGGATATCCCCTACTTTTTTGGAATAGTATATACATGTATAACCATTGTTTTTAGTGCATTCCTTTTATTTGCTCCATAAAGACTAACAGAACATTTTTTTCAGTTTCATTGTTTTATTCATTTTTCTTTTAGGTTCAACTACAGAGCCACTCACTACATGGTGGAGAATGGATTCTATCAGTTTTTGAATTGGTTTGATGAGAGAGCTTGGTATCCTTTAGGAAGGATTGTTGGTGGAACTGTGAGTACAGCAGAAGAACCCTTCATCTTTCATTTTTCAAACAGCCTTAACATGTCCAAACATGATCTTGGATCCACATTGAGTCTGATGTCTTTAATTGGACTGATTTGATATGATATTTAGTAGTATAATAAGCATGATGGAATGAGAACTTTTTGTAGAACCATGGTCCACACAAACTGCTGTGTGAGTTACAGTACAGTTGTCATGGAGTGTCCCGTTTTCACACATTTGGGGATTACACGAAAGCACGTGATATTTTATATTAATTTTTCTCATGTAAAATGCGTGAAGACTGTTGCGTGTTTCAAATTCTTACAGTTGAGGCACATTCAGTAAATTTAATAGCTTACATGAATATATGTGTGAGGCGGATTAATTATTGTGCTGAACATCGAACACACAGTGCTAAGAGATTCTATTCTCAATGCTCGTGACTTTTATATTTTACCCGCAGCGTTCACGTAGAATGCTTGAGTACTTTGTTAGCTGCATAATCTGGCATAATAAAAGAATAATCATTTGGGATTGCCCTGCAATGTATTCACACATTTGCAATTGGAATTTTCTTGTTGTGGAAAATACCAGGTTGCTGGACACCTTGATAACAAATAAGTGTACCAACAGATTCTTTTATATGAGGTGGCCCCATTGTGAATCGCCATGTAATGGTTGGACGTAATGGAGTAATCCAACCCCTCCAATATTCTACATTGGTTATCACTGTGGAATTATGAAAGCATTATATAAAGATGTACAGAGTGAACTTAGCCTGGGAAACATTACAACAAAACGTGTGCCTATGGAGATAGGCCTAAAACAGGGGTGTATCCTTTCGCCAATCCTGTTTGCATTGTACATCAAAGGTTTAGGAGATGAACTCCAGCGTAGCGATGATGGGATTGCAGTTGGGGACTTGGAGATCCCAGGGCTATTTTTTGCAGATGATATGGTTCTAGTGTTAGAAAGCGAAGAGGGGCTAACGAAAATGCTGGGAAATATGGGAGCAAATGGAGACTTGAACTTAATGAAAGCAAGAGCAAAGTTATACCTGTGGGCCGCAAAGTGGACCCCACTCGAAGGTGAAGAGTGGGTGAGTTCTGCATTCTGGAAGGGAGCAGCAAACTTATCAGTGTAGGAGAGACAGGTGATTACGAGTATTTGGGGGTAAATATAAACATTACAGAAGAGGCATCTACCGAAACCACACAAATAAATTGATTCTGAAGGGGAAGCGAATCCTTAACCAAATGAAACTTATAGGGAGAAACAGTTTCAATAAGGTTTTCATGGGGAAAACCATTGGGGAAATGGTGGGCTGCCAAGTATAACATACGGTACGGAAGTGGTACCCCTAAACCAGACGGCCGTAAAAAGTCTGGAAATCTTGCAGAACGATGCAGGCCGATGGATAACGGGGTCGAGTAATGCCGCAGCGCTAGAAGCAATCGGGTGAGCTTGGGTGGATGAGGATCAAGGACAGGATAGACCTGTTGAAACTCGGTTATCTTATTTGGTAAATCTCCCCGACAGCTGATGGTGTAAAGTAATGTTCCTGAAAATTTTAAACTCAAATATCAAAATGGGGTGGATGGTCCAAGTGAGGGAGCTAGTAGAGAACTACTCATTGGAGATCTTGGAGCTGGACGTTGGGGCAAACCAGGGTAAAAAAATGGTCAGAGAAAGGGTCATGGAGGATTGTAACCATAATTGGCGAGAGGGGGTCAAATCAAAGAGGTCTTTGGGTGGCCTGCGTGATAAAGAGAGGCCAGGTTTTGAAGAGTACCTTGATGGCACCTTTGGGGGATCACTGTTGTTCAAGCTGAGGTCGCGATCCCTGGAGCTGAGGGGAAAAATTGGGAAAGACGGTGAAAGGGAGTGCCAGATGTGTAACTTGGGCATGGTGGAGACCCTGGAACACTTTCTTCTAGAATGCCCAAAGTATCAGTCTAAAAGAATGAAATTCACTGGGAGTATAATGGGGAAGTGGGATGGGAGAATGAAGGACATATGGTTAGGGGGAGACTCAAAGGAGAGGGTTAATATGCTAATCGGAGAGATTGGGAAGAATGAGGCAAGGGATATCGTCAAGCAGTTCGTCTCCGAGTGTTGGGAGGAGAGGAGAAGCATGGGAATAGGGAGGCAGTTGGGAGTTCAGGGGTAACCATGGCCTTCTCGTCCGAGAACCGCAACAAATCAGCGGCTGGCCAAAGTGTTATTATATTATTGTGCGTTGGCTACCCCCACCCTAGAACCATTAATTCTTTGCCACGGAGGGCTGTAGTCGCCCCTCCTGGCCTCACATGCCTATGGTTCTTGAAAAATATTAAATGACACCACCCCATCCAATCGTAAACGAGCTATATGTATTCCAAGTTTCTGATTAACCCTTTACCCAACGCAGACGATTTCAAAGTTTATTATTTTAAATATCATTTTTTAAATTTTATAAAAATATTTCCACAAAACCATATCATGTGACCTCTCTTTGGAACGAGCTCGACAAGCTCATTCCAAAGAGGGGTCACATGATATGGTTTTGTTGAAATTTTTCGAAAAATAATATTTTTTCATCTGCTGTATTTGCATATCATGCGGGTGGATGCGGGTGCTTCATTGGGTAAAGGGTTAAACAGGTTTTCACGGTTCTGGTATAAGTTTATCTTTCTCTCTTCATCTCACATGTTTTTGGCTGTGAGAGTCTTATTGTCAAGCGGTTCTGTTGTGAAGTAAAATTAGAGCTCATCGGTCCATATCAACAGGCCACTAAGAACAACATAAGGTTTATACAATAACAGGTAGCTGTTTGATTAAACTTCTGATCACTAATTCTGTTGCGGTGACTGTCTAATTAAAAAGATTATTACCACTGGTTTTAATTTCTGGACAAACTACTATAATTAAATTATTGTTTTTTCATGGAAACTCTATATGCATGTTGAGGTGTGACTTCTATATCCATAGACTGTGGTTGATTAATTGGGAATAAGTGTCAAAATATCTTGTTTCTAAATGTCATCTGTGTTTTCCAAACAAGGCTGTTATCCAGAAGCGTAGCTGGGCTTTTTTGAGTGGGGTGGGGGGGGGGGGGGGGGGGGGGGGTAGCCAGGTCAATATATGCCACTGGCATATCCATAGGCCTGAGGTGGGGGTGGGTGTGACCCTCCCACTGTGGGGGTTTGGGGGCACTTCGATGGAATTGTAGATCAGTCACTGTTTTTTAAAGGGCGAAGTGTCTTTGACAGAACTTTTATTTCTTTGCCTGAAGGGGATGTAAATATGGAGTCAATGTTTTTATACCCCCCTCAAACAAAGTTTGGGGGGGGGGGGGTATATAGGAATCACCCTGTCCGTCCGCCCGCCCGCCCGTCCGTCCGTCTGTCCATCTGTCCATCCTTGTAAGCGCAACTCCTCCTAAACCGTTTGAAGAATTTTCATGAAACTTTACACAATGGAAGAACTCCATATGAAGATGTGCATGAAGCAATATAATTCCGTTCTGACATTTCCAAGGGGAAATAATCTAATTTATATCGTCTGTCCATCCTTGTAAGCGCAACTCCTCCTAAACTCATTGAAGAATTTTCATGAAAATTTACACAATGGAAGAACTCCATATGAAGATGTGCATGAAGCAATATAATTCCGTTCTGACATTTCCAAGGGGAGATAATCTAACTTTTTCTGTCTGTCCATCCTTGTAAGCGCAATTCCTCCTAAACCGTTTGAATAATTTTCATGAAACTTTACACAATGGAAGAACTCCATATGAAGATGTGCATGAAGCAATATAATTCCGTTCTGACATTTCCAAGGGGAGATAATCTAACTTATACCGTCTGTCCATCCTTGTAAGTGCAACTCCTCCTGAACTCATTGAAGAATTTTCATGAAAATTTACACAATGGAAGAACTCCATATGAAGATGTGCGTGAAGCAATATAATTCCTTTCTGACATTTCCAAGGGGAGATAATCTAACTTTTTCTGTCTGTCCATCCTTGTAAGCGCAACTCCTCCTAAACCGTTGGAATAATTTTCATGAAACTTTACACAATGGAAGAACTCCATATGAAGATGTGAATGAAGCAATATAATTCCGTTCTGACATTTCCAAGGGGAGATAATCCAACTTATACATTTCAGGCGCTGGGGGTATCACTTTGTGAGTTTGCTCACAGTACCTCTAGTTTGGTAGGGCAACAGCAACACTGAATTTTAACGGTGATTTCCATAAATATTCCATAAATATTTTTCATTCTCAGTTAGATGCCCTGAGGATTTACCCGCACAGACCAGCTCTATTCTTGTGCTAGTGTTGACCTGTTCACATCCATTTACATCTCCACACAACATAAGTAATAGTCTACCTTTTGTTTCCAAATTCTTATTTTTGTTGATTTGGATGGTGGGGCGGAGGGGGGGGGGGGTGGTGGTGGGATAATTTCTGTTTAACTGGTAGAGTGCTGGAAGCCCATATTTAGGCTTTATTCTGAGTTGAAGGTACAGCAACTTGAAGGCTTTATACTCAGTGGATGTGATTCATATTACCTTTGAAATTAAATGAATTAGTCTGTAAGGCTTTGCCTTGTTACAATTTATGAGAGAGTGCCTACAAGCACTCTCCCTTAAACTGTAACAAGGCAAAGATATGTGAAAAAATGTTGACACCCCAAAAATAATTTAGTACTCTACCAGTTAAGTACATGTTGTGTACATGTTGCATACTCTGAGTTTTATTTGAAATTAACGTCTTTTTTTAGCTCATCGAAGGGAGCTAAACTTATCACTTGCCGTCCGTCGTCGTGAACATTTTTCAAACGACTTCTCCTCTAAAACTGCTAGGTCGATTTGCTTGAAACTTGGTATGGATGTTCATTACCATATGTCAATTCAAGTTTGTTCAACTGAAATGGACCTGCCCACTTGGGGGTCCATAGGGAGCATAACTCTGATAGCACCCTATGTACATTAGAGAAATTACTAAAAAATCTTCTTCTCCAGCACAAGTGGGCAGAATCAATTGATAATATTTGGTATACAGCATTATGGGGTGGATCTGATTCAAGTTTGTTCAAATCGGCCCCCTGGATTCATATTTGGGCTCACTATAGAAGCCCGAATTCGAACTTAGTGCATTTCAGGTAAATTTCTTAAAAAATCATCTTCTCCAGATCCAGCAGGCAGAATCTTCTGATATTGGGTATACCACATGGTGGAATGGATCTGATTCAAGTTTGTTCAAATCGGATCCATGCAGCGTCAAATCTCAACTTTGTGTCAGTCATGAGATTTTTATCTCAACTTTGGCAAAGCCAAATTTGAGGTATTGTCATGGCCTGTCGTCCATGGCTCGGGCTAGAGGCCATATTTATGAACCGATCTTTACGAAACTTCTTGGGTACCTTTGTTATCACCATGAGATGAGAACGAGTGTTTTGGGGTCCGGTCCAAAATTTAAGACGGCCGCTGGCAGCCATTTTCTACCCAAATTAGGTGCAATCAGATTTTTGCGCAGAACTTCCATGAAAGCTCTGATTTGAATAATTTTTTTGTATGAATGTTTAGTACCATGGGATATATCACATATAATACAGATTTTTTTCTCGTGCGTAAATTATGCAAATTTGATTTATTTAGTGTTACTTTTTCAGCACTGTAAGTGCAAATGCCAATACAGCTTGGGCTAGAGGCCGTATTTATGAAGCAATCTTTACAAAACTTCTTGGGTACCTTTGTTATCACCGTGGGACGAGAACGAGTGTTTTGGGGTCCAGTCTGAAATTCAAGATGGCTGCTCATAGCCATTTTATACAAAATTAGGTGCAATCAGATTTTTGCGCAGAACTTCCATATGAAAGTTATGATTTGAATAATTTTGTGTGTGAATGTTTAGTACCATGGGATACATCACATATAATACAGGGTTTTTTTTTTTTGCAATACGGCTCGGGCTAGAGGCCGTATTTATGAGCCGATCTTTACGAAACTTCTGGGGTACCTTTGTTATCACCGTGGGACGAGAACGAGTGTTTTGGGGTGTGGTCCAAAATTCAAGATTGTCACCAGTAGCCATTTTGTACCAAACTTAGTGCAATCAGTTTTTTGTACAGAACTTCTGTATGAAAGTTCTGATTTGAATAAATAAATTTTTGTCTGAATGTTTAGTAACATAGAATACATCACATATAATACAGGTTTTTTTCTGGTGCAGAAATTATGAAAATTAGATGAATTTTGATTTGTTCTGTGCTACTTATACACAGTAAGTACACATGTCAATACAGCTCAGGCTAGGGGCTGTATTTATGAACCGATCTTCGTGAAACTTCTTGGGGTACCTTTATTATCAACTTGGGACGAGAATGAGTGTATTTTTATACTGTATACCAATGGACCAGACTAGCTGGTGCTAACCCCAAAATATCTAGGGCCAAACACAAATTTTGCCCCCCAATCCCCAAAATTTGCATGCAAAACTGAAAATTAGAAGTCCAATCTGGCCCTTCATACATTTACCCTCCGCGCATGCGCAGATGCCAGGAAGCCACCGAATCTGGTACAAACATCATTCTTTGTTTGGCCCTTGTCAGATAACAACAAACTGACATTTGTGCTTTTTAAATCTCAATTAATAATGATGCCAGACACAAATCAATGGTTAAATTGGTGGATCCACGGTCACAACAGGATGAAGGAAGGAAGAAACATTGGTTTGAAATGTTCAGGGCTGTAATTTTATAATATTTATAAAAATTAGTTTATGTTTCTCGATTTCAGGACATGGGCCTGACGTCATCATTCATTGATAATGATCTGTCCCCACTGTTTGTTTAGTATTCCTTCCCTTCCTTCCCTTGATCCCCCCCAGTTAAGCTTCCAAGATTTTTGGCTTGTTTTATTGAAATTTTTTTTATAAAATTTCTTGGGTATGTCCGTCGCGGTCGAGAAGAGGAATACGGGTGTAGCAAGCACTATAAAAATACGAACATTCTCACCCTGCGACGACGGAAAGGAGGAAGCATTGGAAGGAGGAAGCAGACAAGTTCTGAGGTATGCTCGTCCAGGTCTACCATGATCACGAGCAAGAGAGAGGCCCCTCTCTCTTATAACAACATCTGGGGTCAGAGGTTGTTGGTAGGAACTTGTGTCTGTCAGACAAGTTCTGAGGTATGCTCGTCCAGGTCTTCCATGATCGCGAGCAAGAGAGAGGCCCCTCTCTCTTATAACAACATTTGGGGTCAGAGGTTGTTGGTAGGAACTTGTGTCAGTTGGAGCTTACGTCCATGCCTTCCTCTCCGGGACGCTCCTTCTAATAGGCTGCCGGGACGGCTAGTCTTATAGCCTCCTCTATGTTCGAAAAGCACACACGACCGCACAAAGTCCGTTGTCGCCAGCTAGCTCGACCGATGAAGCGGTTACTCAGGCCTCTGATAATTGCGACGCCGGGTGTGTCCGTTCCGGGCTAGTAGATGATATAGGGTGGAGCGAGCACTATAATATACAACCAGGCTCACCCAGCGACGATGGAAGGAGGAAGCCTGCAAGTTCTAAGGTACGCCAGGACCGCGAGCAAAAGAGAGAGGTCTCTCTCTCTTACAGCATCATCTGGGGACAGATGTTGTTGGTAGGAACTTGCGTCGGTCGGAATTTAAGTCCATGCCTCCTGTCCGGGACATCCCGTCTAATAGACAGCCGGGGTCGGCTAATCTTAAGGCTTCCTCTACATATGGATAAAGTGCTCTTTATATTGCACAGGGCTATAAACCGTGATGAGTGGTTTCAGTTCCCTGACGCCGGTGAAACGGTTAAAATTGAATATGAGGACCGTGACACCGGATGTGTCGCATGTGCATTGTATTCAGAGCTGATGGCAAAAGTGCTCAATTATATAAGACAAGTTCCTAGACCTTAGAATATAGGGTTTACGCCCTTGTCTCCAGCTAGCTCAACCGGCGGATCGTTACTCAGAAATGGGTAGTGTGACGCCGGGTATGTCGGTAGCGGTCGAGAGACAAACAAGGGTGTAGCGAGCACTATAAATTCCAATCATGCTCACCTTGCATCGATGGAAGGAAGAAGCCAGCAAGTTCTGAGGTACGCTTGGCTAGGTGTCCCAGGACCGCGAGCAAGAGGGAGACCCCTCTCTCTCTTTTAACAACATCTGGGCTGGGTGTTGTTGGTAAGAACTTGCATCAGTCGGAGCTTACGTACATACCTATTGTCTGGTACGCTCAGTTCAATTCTTAACCGGGGACTGCTACAGTTTGGCTTCTTCAGCGTCTACCTAGCACTCCCGACCGCACCTTGGCTAAGTGACTTAGGATATCTAGTCTGCATCGTCAAGAGGTCCACTTTTTGTGAAGAAAGTCGCACCATCTAGTAGCCAAGGGGGATGAGGCTTCATTCATCGGGACGTCCTCAGTAAAGAGCCATCTCGAACACACTGTCCCAGGAGCAGCTGGCGGACAAGCAATACATGACCGCTGCTCCTCTGGCCTCTGTAACGGACTTGCTGTCCCAAATTGTGCCGCTCATCGCAGTATTCCTGCTAAGGCAGAAGCACTCTACGTCAGTCTCAAAACTTGAGCTGTTGAATGGTGCTTGATCGGTCCAATCATCTGCCTGTTCAGATGCCGGTGACCATGATTCTAAACTGATTTAGACGAATGATGACAGGGATACGGAGGAGAATAACCTTCCCTTTCGGAACAACTCATGGATGATATGGATACGATCCATTATCATTTCCTTGAACTTGTTTCAGTGAATCACAATGCTGTGAGTAATTGTGAGAAACCGCTAGCGTTGTTAGACATTAACTTCATCCGGACAAAGAGCAGGATAATAAGATCTCTTTCTGGTTAAGTCTACACGGGTGTCACAGGTCTTCAATTATGTAGACGATGCCATATTTATCTTTCTGTGGGAAGAAGTAATACGGTTTCTTATCATCATCTTCTGTATTTTTAACCGTTTTTTGATCACATACATTTAAAAAACGACCGGGGAAGATGTGTTGAGAGTTTCCCTGCATTGAATGAGCAGGCTAAGATCTTAGTTGCAGCCTTAGCTTCATCTTTTCACTGTTTGCTCAGATTCTATTGAGAAGTTAATTTCTTATTCAGAGCGAATTTAGACTCACGGTCTTATGTACTTCAGTTTTAAGTACTGTGATGCAACGTCTATATGGAAAGGAATTTTGTGGTCGTTTGTACCTTTAAAGAATTCTTTCCAGGCCTATTTATCATATATATCTCTGTCTTAACAGATGTTAAGTGGGAGTTATTCTGATGTGACGAAGCCTTGCCTCGTCATCTTTAACAATTGACTAGGTGGAAAACTTGCTTCAGGTCACTTTAGTTTTCCAGATACTAGGTCTTTGATGGTAAGCTTTCATTAATGTAGGATTATTCTACAAGAAAGCATTAATACTCGACTCTTTAAGTTGGGGTTTAATCGACCAACACCAGCAGAAAGAGTAAGAAATGTTGTCCTAGACTAATATCGTCTATAAGGACTCATAGCGAAGGTATAGGTATTCCTCCTATATATTACTTTAGGGATTAACTATACAGCCACTTGGATAGGGGGTTTAGGTCTTTGAGTTTACTGATCAGACACCCCCTGAGCCGGTGGCTTGAGGCTCTTATAGAGCTTGGTCCGGCCGATTTCGACTGAACTGGATGATTAGGTTATTTATGATATTCTTTTTGTTGAAAGGCAAGCGTTCGTATGATTGGCGATGCTGCGAGTATAGTTCTTGAGATCACTGGAATAATGATCTAGATAATGTCTGATGGGATGTATGATAATATACACGTATCCTACAATTCATTTTCAACAAGCTGGTTCGTCTGTTGTTTCTAATATACACGTATCCTACAATTCATTTTCAACAAGCTGGTTCGTCTGTTGTTTCACAGAGCGAATTAGCCAGTTGTTTGGCTCGCTTTTATCTTTTATCAGACGCATTAGCAGCGGAAGATTTTATGCATCGGATGGGGTTGTGCGGAGCGGCTATGAATATTATTTCGATGGGTCGCTTACGCACACGTCTTTTTTGATCTGGACCTGTTTTGTTTTAACGAATCTTTTTACATAAGGTCAAGTTTCGGCATATATTTAACAGTTTTTCTCAATTATAACGGATGTGAGTTCATATATTGAGTTACAATCCTGAGTCCGATGATCTATCTATGTAGGGTTCTTAGGACCCTTGATCTTCGAGTCCACATATTCAGTAATGATGTCTTATTGTTTATGCTACATCACTGAATTTATATATAACGATCATGTATTTATAGATGCAGATCAGAGTTTATCAGAAGAGAAGAACGCTTTCTTTTGTCAATAATTTCCAATAGAAGAGACATTCCTGTTCATTGTATTGCTAGATGGATTCATTTAGCTATTCGTACTGCTTAGGAAAATGTAAATCGAATCAGCAGTCAATGCTTAATTTATCAGCGCATGAAGTAAAAGCGCTGGCAGCATCTTGGGGTTATTCTAACTGTATGACTATTACATGATCTTAGGTAGGATCGCTTCAGGATAGTTAAGTTTGCGGCGCACAGGAATAATAGTTTCCATCATTTGTGTTGCCAGTATTAGGCATTTGAGCGTATACTCTTGGCGCTCAGCCGTATTTATGGGAATGAATGATAGGATATATGTTTCCTTCAATTCATTTGTTTCTATTGATTACACTGAGGTTAAATGTCTGTTATTGAACATTTGCCAGAAGCTTCCCCCACGAGAGGGCCTTCTTTTGGGGAAGTTCTGTTCTTCACGTCATTTTCCGCTTTCAGTAGCATAACGGAGTATGTCAGACGTGAGGGAGCTTGCGGTTACTATATTTTTACTGTCTGGACCAGCAATGATTAAATAATGTGGGTGAAGAGGTTTCGACAAATATTTGAATCCCCCACACACACCCC